>CANUEZ040000133.1:0-1200000 GCA_948099385.1 Fasciola hepatica
GTTGCTGTAAGTGCACCGTGAATAAGTTGAAGTGTATATAAAGATGGACACCATATTTTAACCACTGAATTTCCCGAAATGGAATCAGAAGACACACCTACTGGTACTGAAATGTATTGTTACTATAGCACATAAAGTGCGGCATTTATAGGAACATGAAATACGTAACAGAACGCGTATGCACACAGGTATTGGTCCATGAGCGCTATGGTTGGTGGGCCCAAACTTGCCAAACATTGTCACGTGATGTGGAAGCAGATCACGCACACGAGACATGCGTACTGCGATAGTAAATATCCATGGTTGTACTAAGATGAGCCATACGCGTATGGCGTATTTGTTTGTGTGTGGAAGCGCCTGGATGTTGATCGAGGAGTGCGCTGAACAAAATGAACACTGATCGGTTCAAATAGTTTTTTCGAGTTGCATATGAATATGACAGAACCGCCACATACGTGCATAAAAATTTCTTTCGTAAGTAAACAGTAACGTGCTAAGTGAGGTGAATCTCGCAGCTACCTCAACAGGGATAATGGACTGTGAAAAGGGAACGAGCTACGACGTAAATCGCTAATTCAGTCAACGTTGGGCCGCAGGCACAACCTTAACCAGCTTTCTTGTATACTGCAGTGCTCATGATGCATTAAAACAAATTGGCTTGCAGTCAAAACCTTATCAATCTCCTTTCCCAAGGACACAACTTCTTAAATTCCAAAAATTATTCAAACTACGCCGCAGTAGTGTTAGTTGGAGAACGTTTAAGACTGTATGTTTAGCCACTATCTACGTGATGTAGCACTTGCCTTTACCTGCATTTGAACGGTCACAACCCGTCACCCTTATAGTGACCGATTTCTATGATAGGTGCGTTTCCCGTAGGAGACTAAGTGAAATGAGACATTACGTTACAAACAGTCTACAAAGCTTGGCTGCTAGATAAGCACCATGAGTAGGGAACTTCTGCTAGCCGTCTGTTAATTTGTTGTGGTTCTGAAGTGAAAAAACTTTTAAAATGCAATCTGGACGCTCCTTTGGATGAACCTGATGAGGCATCTTCAAGCTTGCAAGCTTATGAGACCTGTGGGCGCCAAAACACGGTAGGACCGACGAACATCAGACTTCGAGAGTGTAGGCGACGTCAAACTCATCAGCAGTCGTTCGACGTCACCAACACTATAACGGGCAAGTTACGAGGAGTTCCTGGACCATCAATACTTCCGGCCCACCGCCACGATCGAAGCCCAACTCCCTCGGACTTCTAGGAGGAGGACCCTGTAGTGACAGCCATCTTCGTTCATACTTTTAACACGTTTATTGTTTAATTGAACACTGACTGCCAAGCTCGGTTGCCATTTGACCGTTGCTCTTGCGCACGCTCTCACGCACGCTCTCAATTACATGCTAACCACTATCTCTCCCAATCGCCTTCTCGTTCTCACGGGTCGTGGGGACTACCGTTCTGGTTAACATATTCGTGTAGTGCCGAGCATTAGAGTAACGTGCAAGTGGTCCACGCAGCACAAAGGACCGAAGCATGCGTTTATTAAGGAAACCGCGAAGTAAGATCTAGCTACCTCACCACCTAGTGGTAAGGCGTGTATGACTCACAATCACGCTTTCCGGACTAGGGTCTCGGTTGGGAATTAGACTATGCAGACGACACTGCTTTGGTTTAAAACGACGGAGCTCAAGCCCAACGCGCACTGAATAGCCTCACATTGTTGATATCGTGACACAGTATGTGCTTTTTACCTTCAAAGTGTGGTGTACTACTACAAGATTCACAGGGTTCCACCCCTCACATTTGCTGTTGGCGGGGACAAGTAGGAGACAATCGAGACCACTTGCTTACTTGGGAAGTTGTATAACTGCAGATGGGAAGGTTGGAGAGGAGGTTGATAACTAAACAGCGAAGGCTTAGGTGGCGTTCTGATACATTCATCAGTCATAGAGGCGTTGAGACATTTTTCTATTTGAAGGTAGATCGTACAACAGCTATGTATGAAGTGCACTTCCTTTTGGTTGCGAGACCTCTTCGAGCAGCCGATTTTGACCGATTATCTGTCGTCGACCACCGTTACCTAGGGAGTATCACCCGAGTTTGGTGATAATATCGAGTGGGCAACTCCACAGTTCGCATAAGCCTTTTCGGAACCATAGGAGACGCGTACTCAGTTTGTGCTATTATCACTATACCGGCTTTGTTAGTTAAGAATTTGCATGCTCCCACCGACTCACTCCTCCTGCGCAGCTCGCAGAGTCTGGGGTTGTCTGAATAAAACAGTGTTGAGGCTGTTAGGAGCCAGCATAGACAATACTTGAACAAACAAGTTGATTGAACTTGACCTAATTATCTCATTAATCACCTTTTACAGGTCATGTGGTCGAGTGTGTGACTCACTCGGCCTTGCATTCGAATATACATGGGTCTGACATGCGGACAGCCATTGTTTCTGCTCTCGCTCTGAGCAGTCCGGAACTTAACAGAGGCTGAGCTATGGCATGGCACCAGTCGATCAAAAGTATTGATGTCGAGGCTTGTTTACGTCTGTCCCCCACGCCTACCTAGCTGGAGACCCCGAGATCTGCATCACGCTTTGCTGGAAACCTTTCCTGATAGACACAGCAACGTAGCTAACGTCAGTTACGTTGCGAAAGTTTGTTTTTCACCTTCCGAGAAGTTTCTTCCTATTCTTTAAATAACACACTTTATTCATGTTATGAATGATACCGCATCTCCATACTATGTACTGAGATATTTGTGAGTAAATATAAAAACGGTATATCCACAACTGAAACTGAACAATTGAACATTAGCGAAAACTGGCAATATGTATTTTTCTCTTGGTCAAAACTACCAAGTTTAGTCGATTCAGTTCAACCAATTGCAACTCAATAGTGCCTTGTTCAGCCCGTGTACTGGTTGACAAGAAGAAAATCGCAGAGGAACTTCGCATGAACCTCGGTGGCTGAACCGATTTTTATCGGTAGTATTTAATTTTATACTTACTTCAGAGTGACAGTGATCAGTTTCCCTCTAATTCGGCTGAAAACAGAGTTTGCTAACCTGCTGGAGTCATCAGCACAATACAATACTATACAATACAAGCCAAGGATGGCTCTATAAGGTTTTCAATGGTAACTTGAGCTTGGATACAGCATAGTGAGCCCTTCCACTACCAATGAATTTCCTACCACTGAAACGGATTCAGCGGAGACTGCTTATCAACACGGTTTTGTGTTCAAATTTACTTCAGTTTATTCAATCCTACTCGCCTTCTTGTTTGCCAAAACTGGACTTTGTTCGTCTTATTTTTCTGAATGTCAATATTCTCCGTCAGCTTTTGTTCGTGACAAAAAAAGCACAGGCTGACTTTTATTCGGGAAGACAAACCTTCATATATCGCGTGACACCTCCAGTGCGTTAGTTTGTCATCTAAGGCAAGATCCTTGTTGGTATTGTTTCAGTAAACATCACATAATTGGTTCTTCTGTAGCCCTTATGAGAAACTTTAGATAAACCTTGGGTAAGGACGGCACATTTTTGAACGACAAAACAATATGGCGTTGCCCGTTGAGTAGTTAACCTGAATGCACGGAAAGAGGCACACGCATTTAACTTATGGTTCAAACAGTTTCCAACTTTACGTTGTGCCACTGCTCCGTTTTGTTCAGACATAAGATGAACTGATTAAAGAGTACGAATTCAGTGGGGGCAATAGCTTGACACCAAGTGGACGGGATTACATCAAGACACGCGCACACACACGCACACAAGAATTAGTATAGCGGGTCGAAAACACCCATCCACTGCCTAATATATTCGAGCCGGTAGTGGTGGTCGTGTTATACGGACTTTAATAAACTCGGATGTAAACGACTTCACTTCCCTTCACAGCTGATCACGTTCGTTGTGGAATGCTGCTTTGTGAATTGTTGTCAAGTTGGAATCTTTCTTCAGTAGGCCAGGGGAAATAACTGGAGAGCAGTACAATCAGAGGAAAGGAAAGCATGCAGCCACAAAGTTAAGAATTAACTGGTGGGGATCAAAAGTGATCTTAAACGGAGAGGGGAAAATGACGACTTGTGACTTTACAAAATGTCCTTTGGACATGCGTGGACCCCAACAGTTGGGAATGGGATAGTGTAACAGCAAGATATTTAACCGTCGGTGATATTCGTAAGGATTCGTTGTTCACAGATAAGAGTGTAAATCTGTCAGTGGGGGCTTTATGTGGTTCATCAGAACGTAAGGGAAATAAGACATTCTGGAATTTAGAAGCATTCAGTACAAGTGAACGGGATGCGGAACAGTTTACAACAATACAGTTGGATTTGAGTTTGTGAATTGTGTTCGGGTGTCGGTAACTCAAATACCAAAATTAGGTCTTGAGCATATTTGCATACAGTGAATGTCGGAGGGATTGGAAGTTGTTCAACGTACAAAGGAAATGAATAAGGGAGAAAAATAGTATCTTGTAGTACACCAGATTCAACTGGAAGAGAGAAGGACTTTTGTCCGTCGAAACAAGTGAAATGTCATCGGTCAATGAAGTAGTCTCAAATTGGCCTGCACATGTTCGAGTCAACATCAATTACGGAGATCATACTGAGAAATACTGCTCGATCAAGGTAACCAAATACATTATTGTAGTCTAAAAATACCTCTATGATAACCTCACATTTTCTGTCTAAAGTCGAACCTATTGAGTTGAGTAGGTAAGCTACAATATTATGTGTGGAGCACGAAGACCGGTGAGTACTTTGGTTTGTCTTTTCCAACAGACCCCACAATAACTCACGGTAACAGAAGCGTGACGAACAGTTTGTGCATCACAAAAGTGGAGGCAATGGGGCAGTATTTTCTGAACTCTTCCTTGAAGATAGGTGTTATCTTGGTCAGCCTCCAAATGTCAGGGATTTTCCCACTAGCTGGATAATTATTGGAGATATTGGTTATGTGACTGGAATGGGCATCATCACACTCTCTGTGTACAACGGATGATAGTTCATCTTGACCAGGAGTTTTATTTATCTTCACTTTGATCAGCTGTTGAAAGAACATCGAGGGTTTGGTAGTTGTTGGTTGACATGATTTATTGTTGTCCGGCATGGAAGCAGACCGTGACATTGAGCTGAAATGAGAGTTCAGTTCTTGAACATCGATGTTTTCCCTTCGTTTCTTGTATTACTGCCACATAGGTGTTTTATGGCTTTCCACATGCTACAACTGAAATTTCTCAAAATGGTATATGTATACGGTTTATTCAGTCGTTTCATTTCATATTTGATCAAGTTAGCGTCATGGAGCTCCGCTCTGCTGGACAGTTGAACCTACACGCTGATGCATCTGAGAGTGAAAATGGGAATGAATGGTTTGAGCTATAGTGCAGTATACGCAGGGATGTGACGAAGGAGAACTGTACTGCATTCTTTTTGACGGTTAGTGGCTCTTCAGTGTACATTCAGTGAACATTACGCGAGCGTTGAAGCGTTTGCACACTGTGAGGTGCAAAACCACAGTGGAAAAAAGCCGAATTGAATGCTACACCGAATGCCTAATGTCATGCTCCTATCCGAATCATTTCCTAAAGATTTTATCAAAATAAAATTTGCCCACGAATTGTGTCAACCTCGTCAGGATTACGAAAGCTCATATTGATGCATCACGAGACAGATTGAAAAATTTAATAAAACTCAACAACGTTTCGCTGACATCCTTTCTACCTTATCACTGGTCTGTCGTATGAATTTGGGAACTTTCCCTGGGGGATGTTACAAAAGACGAGGAATAAAACCATAAGAAACCTTCAAGGAAGCCTAAGCCACCCTAGAGAAAATCCAATCTTCCCAACGGACACAAACAGATACGTTCACAACTTCTGTGAAGTTAAGTTAACAAAGGCCCATCTAGGGGTGCTTTCTCTGGGAATAAAATTCAGGGTTCCACCGAAACGCGTCAACGAATTACAATCAAAAGTGCAGTTTGAGAACTTATATGATCAATTTGAAGATCTACAACCTACATCAAAAGGCAAAGCCGTGTGGTTCAAAGCCAAACTTACGGATATTTCCACTCAATTTATTTCTGCCCCCATCCATCAAAGAAGCTGCTTGACTTCAAAGCACAGAGTTGCCATCAAACGACTAAAAGAAATGAACGATTTGATGTTTCTGGTACCAGATAAAGGCTCAGGAGTGGTGATCATGAAAAAGAAAGACTATATTGGCAAGGTGTACACTATTCTCTCAGATGGCCAAAGATTTGTATTGGACAAAACACCAGAGAATAATATACTCATCAAGAAACAAATATCTAGACACTTACAAATCCTAATGCTACACGGGTTTATATCGGGAAGCGTGTACAAGAAGCTGAAACCAATCGGCATCGAAACACCTTATCTGAGAGGGTCACCAAAGATTCACAAAAGTGGAGTTCCATTGAGGCCCATTTTGAGAAAGCAAAATTCAGCTTACCACAAAACTTGCTCGATGGTTAGTCAGCGTTCTTGACACCGTCCGAAAATGCCTAACTCCTCATTGCTTATGAGATTCATTTGAACTCTCAAAATTCTTGACAGCTTTACGGTGAAGACTCATAGGATGTATTCTATGGACGTTGAATCTCTTTTTACCAAAGCACCTCTCCGAGAAACCGCTGATTATCTTTGTGATGTCATTTTATCCAAAAATATTGCACCACCTATCCCCGTTGATTACCTAAAGCATCTTATACCTTTATGCACAGAAAATATCCGTTTTGAATTTGAGGGAAAAGCATGCCGACAGATTGATGGGGTAGCAATGGGAAGCCCTCTAGGTCCCACACTAGCAGATATTTTCCTGGGAATGATCGAAAATCGGTTGTCCGATCAAATAGCCCAATTTCCTTTGTACAAAAGGTATGTTGACGACATTTTATTGATTTCTAATGACGACGATTTTATTCAATTCTTTATTATTTTAAATTCTTTACATCCGAATTTATCTGTATCTTATGAGAAAGAATCCAACTTGAGCTTACCCTTCCTAGGCATTTTAATCACAAGGCTTCCGGAAGGCACACTGCAAAGGGCCATTTACAGAAAGGCGACATGGAGTGGACGTTATATGCAATTTTCTAGTTTCGCACCGGTTGTTTATGAAAGTGATTTGTTCAGAACGCTTTTCTACAGGGTCCGAAACATTTGCACTCCTAATCGACTGCAAAAAGTAGAAAATTTTATCAAGGAAACCCCTTTGGCCAATGGTTATCCAGAAGCGTTCATCGAACACCACAGCAAACCACGATGTAAAACGAAGCCCACTTCATTAGCTGAACGAAAGCAAGTTATTTTATTTGTTCCCTCCAAAAATGATCACATTTCTAATCATTTACACCATAACTTAAGCTCCGTTCTAGGCCGAACATACATGGCAGCCCAATTACTCATAGTGCAGACCACTACATGATTAAAGTTAGATCACTCTGATAGTCATATTGCTCTTAATGCCTCACATGTTGTTTGCCAGTTTACTTGTAGTTACGGAGACACGTACATTGGCAGAACAGAACGATAGTTGACTCAAAGAGTGACTGAACACATTCCGAAATCGCTTTTGCACTCAATGACTCATTTGGACTGCACAAAACAAATTCCGACAAGAAACCCGGCATCGGCTATCGACAGGCATTTACTTTCTACAGGTCATCGAGCTGACCTGACCCAGTCATTCAAAGTGCGACTATGCAACTGAAACGTAAAACTGATGGAGTTTAACAAAGCTATGTTGATCAAGACAGAAAAACCCCTCTTTAGGCACAGAAACAATCATCGCAAATAATCTGTCTTCCCTGGCATTGGCCACAAACACAAGACGAATTGCCGTATTATTTGTGACAAACACCTTTTCTCATTTTTCCACTGTGAATCCCATGTAACCTATCATAAATAAACTAATATGTTCTACGTACGCGATCGACAAGAGAGAACGAAATCCTTGCATCTCGCAACACATGTTTGAATGTGAAAAAACGACAATAAATCTAGTTCAGCTGGAATAACCATTAACGGTTATTGGATTGTGGCTGTTTTGGTTGCTACTTCTCAACAGCAACCTAACTAAGAACTAAAAGTTATCAATGGTGTGGCAGAGTGGGAGGAGAAGTGAAAATAATGGTAGCAATATGATGATTCGGTTGTGTGAATACAAATGCCTCACTTGTCATAATATGTAGTCGTATCTTCTTGCCTGCCTATGTTCAGTGGCTATGTTGATGTCGTGGAAGTCCGATACAAGAAAAATAGTCAAATACAATGGTCCGTCTCAATGTACTACATCCATCTTATGGACTGTCCACTTAATGGCGCTTACTCTAACAAGATTCACGCAGCTTGTGATAAGGGCAAAATGTGATGAAACTAATGTTTGCATATTATCAACAACTGTCAGCTTCCTGGCACTAATTTCATTAAAGCCGTTAAATAGCTATGGTAACCACGTTGAATAGTTCTGAACAAATGCACTGTAACTGCGATTGTCATATGCATAATCATCTGTGCTTATTTCAAACTTGAACATATTTCTTGTTGTCCGGCAGTTGATGTAGTCTCTGTGAGTTGCGGTTAAGTATTCGTTCAAGTAAATTGAGGGAATGTTGGACATGTTGGTCAATTCTGTTTCACCTAACTTCACTTCAGAAAACTCAAGTTAAATGTAATAAAATTGTGGTAAAATTATACAGTTCTACTTGATCATGTAGTCGCCGAGATTTCTGATTGACAACATCAATTTATATTCTACTAATTTCGACCATATTGGTAAAATAGATTTTCCAAACAATCTGCTGCTCACACTTATTCATCTCATTATAAACATGCACGGCTTAATATTCATACCTATACACCGTATAGGGGCACCGTTCAATCACTCAGAAGCAAAACTGCCCGAACAATGGAATGGGTGGGAAGCACGACTGGTTGATGAGCTCTGATCATCAAATATATTGGCATCATCACTGAAGTAACTAACTTGTTCATCGGTACTCATTCATGGACTTGTAGCTACGTCTAAGCGGTCAACACAAACTCTACTTGTGTGTTTATCATAACTCATTCGGACAATGGGATTGAATTATCGTCCTCTAATTGTAACCACCCCAAATCCTTAAGGGTGCTAGACCTTATTTATGTTTGAACCTCTTCCGTAGTTATCAATTTATTTTGTCCATTCATATCAGTACTTCTCACGAACGATGAATCTCCCAATGGACTTTTCCTATATTCACCGTGCACAGTTCACCCTTGGCGGTGCAGTTGCTTCCGTCAATGTTAGGTCACTGTGCTTGCACACCTTCTGGTCATACTCAATCGCGCTGTCCAAGGCACTACGACTAGTTTCACCCGACAATCCCTAAGATCGTCTCTCCACTGTGTATGTGTGTGTGTGTGTGTGTGTGTGTATTGTGGTTAGTGCACACAAGCTGACGCAGACGTATGTACCAACAAACACACACACCCTCTTACACTCACCACAAATGTGTGGGTAGTTGTCACTGTTCGCTCGCATCTGCCGCATATCACAGAATTACAACAGAGCACTGATTTCTCCGTAGCACTTCCTGAATATGATGGGAACATGTGGTGATTAAGCAGCTGTCACACGTGATACACTCAGGTACAGCTTCGTAGCTACCCACGCGGATGAGCCTCAACCAATCGGGATCGCCGCGGACAGGTACGACATAAACTTCCTGTGACTGGTCATCTTCGAGTCTACCAATTATTTTCTCTGATTTGACATATTTATACAAACCAGTTCTGCAATACAACTAACGTGCTATTCTGCAGTCCTGGTCTTCTTGCTACTTTCGTTTGCGTAGTTCTGGGTGGGGACAATTTCAATACGTTCTATCAGCTCAGTTCTTTGTGACTATCACAAATGGCGTCGCGTCACGGAGCTACCCAGTATTGAACAGCTGAACCTGCATGATAATGCACCTGAAATTGAAGACTGTATTGAACATTTCGAGTTACGGTGAGGCTACATAAGTGGTTCTGTCGGGGAGCAAGTAGATCCCGGTTTGATTCCTGATTTCCGTAGAAAATCCATCGATGCTGAGTTTGAAGGCCCTGTGTGTATTGGATAGGTCGGTAACCGTCCAAACGACACCGAAATTTCGGTGAATCAGCTTTTTCTTCAGAAGCTGATCGCATAATGTTCAAACAACAAAGGTGGCACGGTGGCTGAATCCGTGAGGTTGGCAGTGGATGATGATCTGGTATTCCTGAAGCGTCGAGGGTTGCCGTGTGGCCAGAGGGATGGTGTTCTGAAGATGAATACCAAAATGGAGCCAGATGGTGTCATTGCTCGTGTGACTTCATCCACTTGGGCGACTCCGATTGTGGTGGCGGTGAAGAGTGTCGAACAGATACCCCGGATTTGCGGTGGTTACCAACTGAACTTGAATGCCCGATCACGGAAGTGCGCGGCAGCTACGGTGTAACCTGAGGACTTCAAAAAATTCATGCTGGGCAGTAGGCATTTTCCACAAATTAACCTGGCTTATACGTACTTATAAATTTCGCTGCACACTAACTCTAAACCACTAACAAACAATAAAAACCCGTGGGGCATGTTCCAATACAATTTCTTGCTGTGTAATTGTCGGGCCTCGGGCTCTAGTTGTTCGCTTTCGATTTCGCTTTGTATAGACACGTATCACAGTTCTTGGCTGTTGTACTTGTGCCTGTATCCACTTAAGTCCACCAAAACGTTTGCAGAGCCAAAAACGTTACCTTCTCCACCAGCAAATGAACTTTTTGCAGATCTTTTAGAACCTTTTTGAGCAGAGGAGGAGGTGTGACCAACTGGTAATCACGACGCAATACTCCGTCAGCTTGTACTCAGTTCTTCTAAATTCACGAGAAACTGCGAATAATTTGGTTTCGATTCCAGTTGCCAGCCTGTCTTGATAGAGGAACCATCGACGAGTAATAGCATTTAGTGTATTTTTGGAACTCATTCCTCGACACAGGAGCCGCCGGTGACGCGAACCTGCATTGTTCAGCTGCGGTGAATCACGAATACCTTGACAGAAAATCGGGATGCTGAACTGCCTTACCAGGCCGATGTAGGATGTCGTAATTATACGCAGCAAGGACACAATCCACCGTTGCGTCATGGCGGCTGTGAACTCGGCAACAGGCTTATTTGGGTCGAATAGAAGCCGTAGCTCTTGATGGTCGTGACATTTGTGGACTTTAAAAAACAGGTTCTTGTGAAGACGTCTTACTTCCCAGAATACCACCAGCGCTTCTTTCAGTGTCTGCGAGTATCTTCTCTCAGCAGAATTCAGAAGTCGAGAAATAAAAGTGGTCGGGCACCCATCTTGCTCAAGCACTGCTCTGATTCCAACCTCAGACGCATCCGTGATTAGCACTGCTTGTTTGGATGACGCAAATGGGGCTAACGTCGGAAGTTCAACTGTGGTGTTAAAGAGATCTCGCAACACTCTCTCGCATCTGTCCACTCATTGTCACACATGGGATGACTGAGTGAGGAACAGTGGCTGCGCCTTCGTTGCAAAATTCGGTATGAATCTGGAACAGTACTGCAGACAACCAGGGATCGATCTCAAGTGTGCTTCATTCCTCGGTGACTCCATTTCGGCAACAAGTCTGAAGCGATCAGGGTCTGGCTGGTATTTACTGGTGTTCACTGTGAACCCAATGAAGCTCAATTCCCGGACACCGAACATGCATTTTACAGGTTTAATCAGAACATTCTTGGCTGCGAATAGTTTCAGCGTCTGCTTCAAGCTATGATCGTTCCTCCTTTGACGTACCGAAGACGATCACATCATCCTGATATGCCATTACTCCGGTCAAACCTTCAATCACTTGGTCGATAGCAGCCTGAAAAATACCGGATGAAACTTGCAATCCAGGGAGTAGAAAATTATACTGGAACATTCCCCAAGAGGGTGTTGATGGTGATAATGGCCCAAATTGCGGGATCAGTGGAATTTGCAGGTATGTGTTAGCTAGATCAATCTTCGAAAAGTTTGTACTGCCTAACATGGGTTTCGCAAAGTCGCTCAGGTCAATATTAGTAGCCGCGCATCTTCCTAACCATGGATTCAAAGCAAGTCTGTAGTCCCCAAAGACACGTGGCGTACTGCTATCGCTTTTCATTGCCGCAACTACCGGAGTAGCCCAAGAAGACGAACTGACTGGGGTGACCACGTCATTCTGCTCCGTCTGTCCCAGTGCTTCACGAACAACTTCTCTTTGACCGTGCGGCAACACTCTCTGTTTGACGAATGCTGGATCAACATCGACGTCCAACTTTACCAGCTCCACCGCCATTCGGCCACGATTGTTGGAGCTTTGTATCACCAGTTGTTGAAAAATCACAGCATCAACGGGAGTGGCTGACGCTGTGTGAAATGAAAATGAGTGGTTCATGGTTCGTAATGCATACAGTTTCAGAAAAGATAGACTAGGACGTATGTTTGCTGCTCGGATTGTACCATTGGGATCGTTTCACCCAACATTATGAGGTGGTAACCGGTTACACCCTGAACACGTATGTCAGTAGGCTTTATGGTGCCCGAGGGCAAATCATCTTCAAAATCTTCTCAGGAATGATGAATTCATGTTGAAATCATTATTGAAATAGCACTAGTTTGTACGCAAATCGGTCGTTCTGACCGGTGGTCTTTATTGTGCAGATGGGTTTAGTATTTTTCGGTTTTATTCGTTTCGGTCACCTCCATCATGTTCCATTTCGATCCCCGGCATACCTTTCATATATGGCCAATTTTGCCACATGCATGGCACACGGCTTGACGAAATCGGCATGCTAAAAGCAAACCTAAATCTCCGCATGACATGCATCTATTCACAGGTTTCCGATACACTGCAGCATCGGAATGGCGTGAATGGTGGACGTGTGCTTGGTGGTTACGGTGCGGGTGCGTTGGCTTGGACGTCTTTTGTTGAAGCAAAATTCTGGCCTCAGGTGTGGTGGTGGATTGCACGTCATCAAATTGCTCACAGATTTTGCGGGCCTCTAACAGCTCCGTGTCATTAACATGATAACTTTCACGATGATAGGCATAGTTTATATGTCTCCTCCGCCGTAACGGGCAACTGAGTCGCAACATTCAGCTTCGTCCGGATTGCTAGGCCGAAGAGTAACTCTTCGGTGTTTTATTTGTAACTGTGTATGATGTAGCTCTGTATGTAAAGAGCACTTTATTAACCAAGTCTCCCTATTCTAAACCTTCTAGATGGCTAGTGTGAATATTTTCCTTAAGGAGCCGGCTGGGTATCTCGACCATGCCATTAGCAGCCGGGTTATACTGTACAGTTCTACAGCGCTTTACGGCGTTAACGTTTAAGAATTCATGGAACTCATGACTGGTGAACATGGGACCATTTTCCTCTACAGCTTCCCCGGGCAGCCCGTACCTGAAGAACATGTACTTTAGCTATCGAATCACGCAAACAGTAATCTCTTTACCATGCAACTGAGCTTCAGACCACTTGTTCTAAATGCAATTAACTACAACCAGTTCCGTTGGTGAATGGATACCCTAATGAATGGTCCCAATTTAGAAGCGTGAACGACTTCTATGGACAGGATTCCCGTCCAACAACTGAAATGAGAAAAAAACGACAGAAGTTATTGGATTTGATAGTTATATTAGTTGCCCTATTGAACTGACAGCAGATGGAAAGTCAGACGAACCAGAGGTTGGAACCGACGAGACAAAGTGCGCCAAGTTTCCAAAACCATTTGGAGAGAAGTGGCGATGAGCTCATGCAGGACGGCAAAAAGATGACTAAAACGGAAAAGCCTCGAACAACCAGTCGCTTGAAAGGATTAAAGCTAACATCAATTCTTAACCTATCAAACAGACTGGCCAAAATCTGACTGACCAGATACAAACCTTAATGAATGATTGATGTTCCAGCAAGCTCCGCTGTTGGGTTTTCTCCAGTTCCGGCAATTAGTCGACCACAAAGTATCACCTCCAAAAGATCCACATAATTGCAGCGGGCAGCCCGTTGATTCAGTTGCAGAGTGAATTCGCGACAAGATACTTTCTGTCCTCACACTAGTGGACTGAATTTCGTGTGTTCGATGGCATGGAAATGGATAAGCAGATATTCCCTCAGTTTCTTAAACGGTAATGGAACGGAACTTGGCACGTTAGGTCGTCTGGAAACTGATCGGAACTAAGTAGCCTAGTAGCAGAGCCCTTAACTCGTCGGACGGAAGTGCAGCAGGGGCTCTCGGATATGCACGGTTTTTCAGCAAAGAGTACGATGAACGGCCGCCAGCCGTCAAGAAGAATTCAATCTGGTTCTCCTTATTCATTTCTTTTCGTATGTTACACCATAACTCGAAATGTTCAATACAGTCTTCAATTTCAGGTGCATTATCATGCAGGTTCAGCTGTTCAATACTGGGTAGCTCCGTGACGCGACGCCATTTGTGATAGTCACAAAGAACTGAGCTGATAGAACGTATTGAAATTGTCCCCACCCAGAACTACGCAAACGAAAGTAGCAAGAAGACCAGGACTGCAGAATAGCACGTTAGTTGTATTGCAGAACTGGTTTGTATAAATATGTCAAATCAGAGAAAATAATTGGTAGACTCGAAGATGACCAGTCACAGGAAGTTTATGTCGTACCTGTCCGCGGCGATCCCGATTGGTTGAGGTTCATCCGCGTGGGTAGCTACGAAGCTGTACCTGAGTGTATCACGTGTGACAGCTGCTTAATCACCACATGTTCCCATCATATTCAGGAAGTGCTACGGAGAAATCAGTGCTCTGTTGTAATTCTGTGATATGCGGCAGATGCGAGCGAACAGTGACAACTACCCACACATTTGTGGTGAGTGTAAGAGGGTGTGTGTGTTTGTTGGTACATACGTCTGCGTCAGCTTGTGTGCACTAACCACAATACACACACACACACACACACACACATACACAGTGGAGAGACGATCTTAGGGATTGTCGGGTGAAACTAGTCGTAGTGCCTTGGACAGCGCGATTGAGTATGACCAGAAGGTGTGCAAGCACAGTGACCTAACATTGACGGAAGCAACTGCACCGCCAAGGGTGAACTGTGCACGGTGAATATAGGAAAAGTCCATTGGGAGATTCATCGTTCGTGAGAAGTACTGATATGAATGGACAAAATAAATTGATAACTACGGAAGAGGTTCAAACATAAATAAGGTCTAGCACCCTTAAGGATTTGGGGTGGTTACAATTAGAGGACGATAATTCAATCCCATTGTCCGAATGAGTTATGATAAACACACAAGTAGAGTTTGTGTTGACCGCTTAGACGTAGCTACAAGTCCATGAATGAGTACCGATGAACAAGTTAGTTACTTCAGTGATGATGCCAATATATTTGATGATCAGAGCTCATCAACCAGTCGTGCTTCCCACCCATTCCATTGTTCGGGCAGTTTTGCTTCTGAGTGATTGAACGGTGCCCCTATACGGTGTATAGGTATGAATATTAAGCCGTGCACGTTTATAATGAGATGAATAAGTGTGAGCAGCAGATTGTTTGGAAAATCTATTTTACCAATATGGTCGAAATTAGTAGAATATAAATTGATGTTGTCAATCAGAAATCTCGGCGACTACATGATCAAGTAGAACTGTATAATTTTACCACAATTTTATTACATTTAACTTGAGTTTTCTGAAGTGAAGTTAGGTGAAACAGAATTGACCAACATGTCCAACATTCCCTCAATTTACTTGAACGAATACTTAACCGCAACTCACAGAGACTACATCAACTGCCGGACAACAAGAAATATGTTCAAGTTTGAAATAAGCACAGATGATTATGCATATGACAATCGCAGTTACAGTGCATTTGTTCAGAACTATTCAACGTGGTTACCATAGCTATTTAACGGCTTTAATGAAATTAGTGCCAGGAAGCTGACAGTTGTTGATAATATGCAAACATTAGTTTCATCACATTTTGCCCTTATCACAAGCTGCGTGAATCTTGTTAGAGTAAGCGCCATTAAGTGGACAGTCCATAAGATGGATGTAGTACATTGAGACGGACCATTGTATTTGACTATTTTTCTTGTATCGGACTTCCACGACATCAACATAGCCACTGAACATAGGCAGGCAAGAAGATACGACTACATATTATGACAAATGACGCGTTTGTATTCACACAATCGAATCATCAAATTGCTACCATTATTTTCACTTCTCCTCCCACTCTGCCACACCATTGATAACTTTTAGTTCTTAGTTAGGTTGCTATTGAGAAGTAGCAACCAAAACAGCCACAATCCAATAACCGTTAATGGTTATTCCAGCTGAACTAGATTTATTGTCGTTTTTTCACATTCAAACATGTGTTGCGAGATGCAAGGATTTCGTTCTCTCTTGTCGATCGCGTACGTAGAACATATTAGTTTATTTATGATAGGTTACATGGGATTCACAGTGGAAAAATGAGAAAAGGTGTTTGTCACAAATAATACGGCAATTCGTCTTGTGTTTGTGGCCAATGCCAGGGAAGACGGATTATTTACGATGATTGTTTCTGTGCCTAAAGAGGGGTTTTTCTGTCTTGATCAACATAGCTTTGTTAAACTCCATCAGTTTTGCGCTTCAGTTGCATAGTCGCACTTTGAACGACCGGGTCAGGTCAGCTCGATGACCTGTAGAAAGTAAATGCCTGTCGATAGCCGATGCCGGGTTTCTTGTCGGAATTTGTTTTGTGCAGTCCAAATGAGTCATTGAGTGCAAAAGCGATTTCGGAATGTGTTCAGTCACTCTTTGAGTCAACTATCGTTCTGTTCTGCCAATGTACGTGTCTCCGTAACCACAAGTGAACTGGCAAACAACATGTGATCGGTCAACCGATTTTCGATCATTCCCAGGAAATTATCTGCTAGTGTGGGACCTAGAGGGCTTCCCATTGCTACCCCATCAATCTGTTGGCATGCTTTTCTCTCAAATTCAAAACGGATATTTTCCGTGCATAAAGTATAAGATCCTTTAAGTAACCAACGGGGATAGGTGGTGCAATATTTTTGGATAAAATGACATCACAAAGATAATCAGCGGTTTCTCGGAGAGGTACTTTGGTAAAAAGAGATTCAACGTCCATAGAATACATCCTATGAGTCTTTGCCGTAAAGCTGTCAAGAATTTTGAGAGTTCAAATGAATCTCATAAGCAATGAGGAGTTAGGCATTTTCGGACGGTGTCAAGAACGCTGACTAACCATCGAGCAAGTTTTGTGGTAAGCTGAATTTTGCTTTCTCAAAATGGGCCTCAATGGAACTCCACTTTTGTGAATCTTTGGTGACCCTCTCAGATAAGGTGTTTCGATTCCGATTGGTTTCAGCTTCTTGTACACGCTTCCCGATATAAACCCGTGTAGCAGTAGGATTTGTAAGTGTCTAGATATTTGTTTCTTGATGAGTATATTATTCTCTGGTGTTTTGTCCAATACAAATCTTTGGCCATCTGAGAGAATAGTGTATACATTGCCAATATAGTCTTTCTTCCTCATGATTACCACTCCTGAGCCTTTATCTGGTACCGGAAACATCAAATCGTTCATTTCTTCTAGTTGTTCGTTGACAACTCTGTGCTTTGAAGTCAAGCAGCTTCCTTGATGGATGGGAGCAGAAATAAATTGAGTGGAAATATCCGTAAGTTTGGCTTTGAACCACACGGCTTTGTCTTTTGATGTAGGTTGTAGATCTTCAAATTGATCACATAAGTTCTCAAACTGCACTTTTGATTGTAATTCGTTGACGCGTTTCGATGGAACCCTGAATTTTATTCCCAGAGAAAGCACCCCTAGATGGGCCTTTGTTAACTTAACTTCACAGAAGTTGTGAACGTATCTGTTTGTGTTCGTTGTGAAGATTGGATTTTCTCTAGAGTGGCTTAGGCTTCCTTGGAGGTTTCTTATGGTTTTATTCCTCGTCTTTTGTAACATCCCCCAGGAAAAGTTCTCAAATTTGATACGACAGACCAGTGATAAGGTAGAAAGGATGTCAGCGAAACGTTGTTGAGTTTTAATAAATTTTTCAATCCGTCTCGTGATGCATCAATATGAGCTTTCGTAATCCTGACGAGGTTGACACAATTCGTGGGCAAATTTTCTTTTGATAAGATCTTTAGGAAATGATTCGGATAGGAGCATGACATTAGGCATTCGGTGTAGCATTCAATTCGGCTTTTTTCCACTGTGGTTTTGCACCTCACAGTGTGCAAACGGTTCAACGCTCGCGTAATGTTCACTGAATGTACACTTAAGGGCCACTAACCGTCAAAAAGAATGCAGTACAGTTCTCCTTCGTCACATCCCTGCGTATACTGCACTATAGCTCAAACCATTCATTCCCATTTTCACTCTCAGATGCATCCGCGTGTAGGTTCAACTGTCCAACAGAGCGCAGCTCCATGATGCTAACTTGATCAAATATGAAATGAAACGACTGAATAAACCGTATACATATACCATTTTGAGAAATTTCAGTTGTAGCATGTGGAGAGCCATAAAACACCTATGTGGCAGTAATACAAGAAACGAAGGGAAAGCATCAATGTTGAAAAAACTCAATCCTCACTTCAGCTGAATGTCACGGTCTGTTTTCATGCCGGACAACAACAATTCATGCCAACCAACAACTACCAAACCTGCGATGTTCCTCCAACAGCTGTTCAAAGTGAAGAAAAATAAAACTCCTGGTCAAGATGAACTATCATCCGTTGTACACAGAGGGTGTGATGATGCCCATTCCAGTCACATAACCAATATCTCCAATAACTATCCAGCTAGTGGGGAAATCCCTGACATTTGGAGACTGACCAAGATAACACCTATCTTCAAGGAAGAGTTCAGAAAATACTGTCCCATTGCCTCCACTTTTGTGATGCACAAACTGTTCGTCACGCTTTTGTTACCGTGAGTTATTGTGGGGTCTGTTGGAAAAGACAAACCAAATTACTCATCGGTCTTCGTGCTCCACACATAATATTGTAGCTTACCTACTCAACTCAGTAGCTTCGACTTTAGACAGAAAATGTGAAACTATCATAAAGGTATTTTTAGACTACAATAATGCATTTGGTTACCTTGATCGAGCAGTATTTCTCAGTATGATCTCCTTAATTGATGTCGACTCGAACATGTGCAGGCCGATTTCAAACTACTTCATTGATCGATGACATTTCACTTGTTTCGACGGACAAAAGTCCTCCTCTCTTGCATTTGACTCTGATATTTCACACGGTACAAGGTATTAGTGTACTAGTCAGTTTATGTGGTACACGGAATCCATGTCAAATTGATCTATGATGAGCATAGTGATTTGCAATTGGCGGGGGAGCCTCCTCAGGTGAAATAAAACAAAACCTGGTGTACAATAGACGGTAGACTCGCAGTGGGGGTAAAAGGAAGATATTATTTTAAAATCCCCCAGAAACAGTGTAATTTTATAACCATCTTAGGTGCAGGAAATGGAAGAATGCCACGCTTCTTTTCTGAGAGTGGTGTCAAACCGCCCAGGCAGCACTCAGTAATGCTCGACCTTCATCTGAGTGTCCTCTGGAAGACCGTCGAAGTAACTCAGCATAATACCCGCAAAAGCAATCGAGATCTACAGAAATAACGGTGAATCTACCATAAATGTAAAAAGTTTCCAAATAGAGTACCTGTTTGATCACCTTTCGGAATACTTAATAATTTGGCCCGACTGACTTTAGATACGGTAATCCCACCAATCTTGAATGCATAAGGATTTCAAAGCTAATATTCCGTGATTAAAAACCATAATAAAAATAAATATTGAAATTCACTGTCCAATTAACTGTGCATTATAAATTTCGATATTTTTCTTATTTTAATGCTCTCCCATTATGGCCCCAGTCTTCGGCAATGGTTCTTCGTTGTCACCTCTTCCGTAACAGTGTTCGATACTGCGCTACGTCTAGACAATTTTCGTGGTTTTCCAGTAGATATATGTGATTTATTCTCACCCATCTCTCCTTCTACGAATGAGAAAATATACCGTGAATTGCTTTGCTATTCCAGAACTACAATAGGAAGGCGCTAAAAGTGGACCGCAGTCCCAAGGGTTGATATGGCCGATTTCGATTCATCTCTCAGTTGGACTGGAGATGTACAAAGTTAGCTGCCACGAAGTTTGTTACAATTCTTCAAACCATTGTTCCCGTTCAACGAGTAACGAGTCAGATGATTTAATTGATGACAATGACAGTCCCGAAGTAACGAAGGACTCACTTGTAGCAGTTGTGAAACAGAGAGTCACAGTTTCTACTACCTGTTCAGCTGTTTGGTAATGCTTATTGAACTTTTAACTATAGATAGTCGTGAGAACATGATGGGGAATACCTCGTGCGCACCAAACAAGGAATCGGCGTCATCTGATTTAGCTGCAACCACTTTCACGAAAGATGGGCTCCATGGGGATCAGCAATCTACGCAACAGAATTATCATTCAGGGTTGGGGAAATTAGATTCAAAACTCTGAGTGAAATAACAAGTATGCTTGCAGAAGGTAACTGGGTTTTTTAATTTATATTTTCCGGTTGTTCCTTTGGCCAGGGATTTTATGAAACAAGGTTCTATACAAATGCGCTCATCGAGGGCTAATCTGAGGACTTTATTACAAGCTCTGGGATAACTAAAGCCTGATTTGTCATTGGATCCGAGGTCGTTCCCGGGGACTCCAAGGAGGATCCAGTAGAGAAATGTTGGCACCGGTGGATGTGTACATTTTGGGCTAAATGAAAAGGAATACTTAAACGGGTTATACAGCTGTTACGGATGCACACAACTCGGCTATTGCAATCAGCGTCTGCTCATTTTCCCGTCAACCACCGGGAGGATACACGAAGACCTTGATTTTCTAAATCTTCTCCAAGGGGTTCACCATAATGGCAGTTCACTTTTTGAAGAACTAATGATGGTCACGACAGCCCTGTGTCCCAACGACTACATGCACAGTGTTTGTCTCGGAATAATGGGACGAATAATCAATCTTTGGCATGGACTTAGCTCTTGATGTAGACCCTTTTTGGATGTCAGCTTTGCGCGACAAGTAAATGAACACTTGAAAGCCATAACAAATTATGACTTGTGTCCAGCTGTCACGCTGTACGTATTTATCAATTTTTTTTAACTTCTTCAAATCCCAAGTTATAACGCGTTCAGTGATACCAGTTACGTCAAACCCCGTCAGATACACTGTGAAACATCATACAGTATGCATAAGTCTAATATAAATGGTCATATATTCTCTTCCCTAATGAGACGGAAACAGTAACGAAGATAAAAACATGTAAAAGACCGAGTTTCCGGACGTTATACTCATGGGAAAACTTTGGTTTGTATGTTCAAGTTCGGATGCTGCATTCAATATTTGCAGCTATGATGAATGATCTCACAATTCGTGTTGTGAAGATATCGAAAACGCTAGTGTCTTGACCTTCAATTTGCAAGTTTGAGCAATGCGGGTGCGTCGGCGCAGCTGTTGCGTTGCATTATTCCTATGCAGAATGCATGAGGGTTCAACAGATTGAAAAAAATTGGAGGGTGACACCTTTTACGAAGAAATGGTAACTTCTATTTTTACAATTCCGAGAGTCGTAGTTACAATTCCTGTTTGCCACGGAAACAAGAACTATCGAATAATGTGTGCGTCAAATTATGCGAAGAGTGATTTAAGATTGTTTTCCTCAAAAATTAAATTGGCTTGGTGTTCTTGGGTGATACTCTATTGTAAATACAAAAGTTTGCAGATTAGTTATCGGTGAGTGTGACGTTCTGTTATCTTATTCTGTATTTGAATGTACTGCAGGTAAGGACAAGTTTCCTGGGGCTACCATCCCTTTCACCAACGAAAAAATGCAACATAGAATACAGCAGTGTAGATCGAATGAAATTACAAGCATCGATCCACCTTTCCAAGACGTCGCGGTACAAACCGAAAGTGTTAAGGTCAGTTATGATTCGATCAAAGTTAATTTCTTAACCTTTGCTTAATCATCTGAGAAGTCTATTAGTAACTCTGAAAGTTTTAACCACATTTTGTACTATCCTGGTCCAACAAAAATCTTTATCATTACCTTCGTTCCAGAATCTGTGAATTGCGCCGCAAGAACACATGGGCGAATAAAAATTGTTCGTTGAAAATCGCTGCGTACGTGCATGGATGGATTTGAAAAAATATAACTGTGTTTCGCAAAATATATTTATATAAACTTATCTTTCTTAATGTAATTAACTATTTTAAGACATCGGGTTTTGCGTGCGCTTTGGGAATTAATCCAGGTAGATGGTGTATGCTGATTTATGGTTAAGATTATTGTTACACCGGTGGCGATTTTCCATTGTACCATGGAATAATAATGGTATAATAATTGGGAGGGATACGTGTACCCAGATGTACTAAGTCCGAATTAGTATTTAAAACCAGTTGGGAGTAAAGGAGTCTGTTCTAATCAGTTTCGGTAGTCTTCACCTGAACTTCACCTGAGTGTCCCTTTTTTTGTTTCAAAGGGGACACTCAGGTAACGGTCGTGCTGCTTGAGCCTGTTGATCGATATGATGCCCGAGAAAATCAAGGGACATGACGCCGAACATGTCTTTATTGAAGTTCAGTTGAAGTTGGTGTTGGTGTTAGAGACGCAGGAAGAGTTGACGTACATGAATGGCATGCTGCGTTGGAGAGGTGCTGGCAATTAAAATGTTGTCGACGTAGCCTAACGTGAAGGGTAGACCTCCGAGCACTTTATTGATAAAACGTTGGGACGTCTGAGCAGATTTTCATAACCCAAACGGCACGCGTATGAACTCGAACCGACCAAAAGGAGTAGTGGTTTCTGTTTTGGGTTTGTCTTCGTTGACCACGGGGATTTGGTGATATGCCTTCACGAGGTAGATCTTGGAAAAGATTGTTTTCACAGAGAGACTCTGTGCTTAACGATGTATGTGTGGGATCGGGTACTTGTAGGGAAGGGTGACGTTGTAGAGAGCGAGGTAGTCTCTTTAGGGCCTCCAGTTTCCGGATGACTTCGGGGCTTTGTGCAAAGACAAGGCCCGTGGGCCTGAAGACGGTCGAATGATGCCAAGATTCATCATATGTTCAAGTTCAAGGAGTTTGACGGAGTTGAGTCGGCGTGGTTGAAAATGAACCGGATGGCCTTTGGTGAGGGCTTGGTGACGCACAGCATTAGACGCTGGGTCGGAGAACTGAAACGGTTTGGTAGGTGATGGGCACTTCTGCAGAGTGTCAGAAAATTGTTGTTGCTGGATCTCCAGCCGAATACCCAAGGGGTTGTTGCATTTGAAAATGCCAATTGCCCAAAAGTTGGTTGTGGTGTCTACCAGCCTGTGGTTTTTGAGTTTCACTGTTGGACCAAAGTGTGAGAGCAACTTCACACCGACAATGGGAGTCTGAACATCAGTTTGAATAAAAATCCATTGAAAACAAAGCCAGAGACCCAAATCGAGTGTAATTGGCCGTTGGCCGAAAAAAAGAAATGGTCGTGTTGTTTGCCGCCTGTAGAGTGAACCGAAATGATTCAAGCCAGTGATGCTTGGGTGGGGGATAATACTGATCTCGATGCTGGTATCAACGAGGAAGCGGAGGCCGCTGGATCGGTCAGAGAAGTAAAATAAACAAGTTGTGCGAGGAGGGACAGCGGCAGTTGTAGTCGTTACTGGCTGGCTTCGTCATTTGAATGTGGGATGAAAGAGCGGAAGGAGGATCACCTCGGCTTGCTTGAGAGCCGATGTGCGGTGATACCAACGACACGTTTGCAACCGGCAGTTTCGGGACCGTGATCCAGTTCGATGAGGTACTTCCTCCGATGAACGTCAACGAGAGGCTAATGCTTTGCACATTGCTCCAACCTGGTTGCACAATGTTTGAACGGTCTCTTTCAGGTCCGCAATATCACTATTACAGCGCAACTGAGAGTATAAGGAATCAGGATTGAGAGGAATGGCACAACCATTATCTAGGACGGGTTTTAGTGGTACCATGATGGAATCATGTATTGGAACTGTCTCGGTGGACATTGTAATGGCGGATGATGTGCGAGGAGTCATAATGAGCAGTGTACCATTCCCTCATTCTATCTGCTTGTTTGGTCAGTTCGTCTGAGGAGAAAGTGAGCTTTAGCAATGATAACACTTGTTGGACCGGGAGAAGCAGCTTGTCAACCCACGTCTCTCGGAAAATGTTGCCGTCCACTTGGTTTCCAGCCAGCATAGACTAAATGTGGCGCATAAGCTGAGACAGCGTTTGATCCCCGAGTTCAGCAGAATTAACCAACTTATGGAGCATTTATCCGGTTGATTTACAGATGCGCTGAGTCACTACCTCCTTGAGCTTTGTGTAGGGGGCCTCCGGTTGAAAGTAATAAGGAATGTCTTCTACATCAAAGAAGATACCAAAAGTGAGTGCTCGGACAACCTGAGAATATTTGACGCGCTCTTTGGTTATGCGTCGAGAGGTAAATATAACCTTTATTTGTCTGAACCACGTTCGAGGATTTGTCGGAGCAAAGCCTGGCATTTTGAGGGAAACTTAGTGGATATCAATGGATTCTTTGTCGGACATGGTCAGAACGGTGAAATTTAGACCAAGATAATCATGACTAGCGTCAGAGAAGGCAATATAATACAGGGCTTATCAATTTTGCAACCTAATAACCAGTCTATTTGAGTACACTAAATCTAAGTGAAACCCATCTAAGGTGCCACCAGTGAGCTGAACTAGGCGGAGGTCCATGCTCAGATGAAAAGGCATAAGAGTAAGTAAAGTAAAAAGTGGAAAGTCTGAATAAACAAATTAAAAGATAAACACGTACGCATAAAATCCACCAAGAAAATAAGTGAAACAGGTGGCATCAAACAAACTCGCAATTGTCTGCCGTTCTTGTGAAGGGAGCATGAGCTCCTGAAAGCCAGTATTGGCCAGGTTGTCCAGTTCCGTCCAACCCGACAACGGTTTGTCTGATCAATTGAATGCATCATTGCAGTCTCGACTACAAAATACTAACAGCCTTACATTTCCTATGGAATGAAAAATAAAATAGAGTATGACGTAACGACATTCAGTGGGACATTCGGATGATGACAACATAGCTGACCGGGCTACCTGTTCTCATCTCAAAAGACGTTCGAAGCAACAGGAGTCTTTGAACACAAGTCGAGAGTATTCCGGAGCATGTTGCTGCATCTTTACTAGAGCGTACATCAGTCAAGGTGATCGATTTTAGGGTCTTTTAAATATTTGCAAGAGAGTGAAAATGCACTCTCTTCATGGAAGCTACTCTACCATAAACCAGAGTATCTTCACGGAACAAAAGTTGACTAAATAAACATGTTAACGCTGATGATGTCATGAGAGTAAATTCAGTTTTCAACCTTCGTGACAACCCGTCTGGTCCACTGACTTCATCACACCATCTTCATCAGTACTCCATATACGTAGGGGAAATATATCGACTACGAGCTCTTTATTGAAGGTTGTTGTGAAGCTTTTAGCTAACAATCTAATTAATACATCGGTCACGTCCGCTAATTTCCTTCTCTATCATCCAACTTTCACGTGCACTTTTCTGGGTGAATTTATTGTGTAATCTATTTTGCCTACTGGCAAGCTTCCAAGTAGTAAGGTTCGAAATTCGGCCTCGTTGCGGTGTCCTCAAATTTACTGTTCAGAGTGCAGAAACCTACATCGGTTTTCTACTGAAATAACTAATACATGTATCACCCACTTATGTACGAACTTATCTGTTAAGGTGAGTGTGATCAGACTTATCAGATAAGCAAACTGCTTCATATGTTGAAAAGTTCATTGCTGACTGTTCACCATCACCTCATCGCGGTCTTATGCAGTCCCACCCGTTGGCCCGTTCCAAGTTCGTACTACTTCCTGCAAATTTTTTGCTGTACTTGACTTCCTTGGTTCCGCGAATCGCTCATGTTTTAAAAAAATAGGATGAAGTTTAATCTGAACTTTTACCCGTTTTAGAATGTAGAAATTATCTTCGTTTTTTCTCTACCGCTGAAAACACCACGAGGCGTGCTGAAACCAGTGTGATAATAATGAAAAGTAGGTCGGTGTTCAAGTATCAACAATCTTTGTGCGTCTTCCATTCACAAAGTTTGCAGAAGTTACATATGTGTACTGCTTAAAAAAATACAACAGAATTTTCGTTTATTTTCTCTGCATACTTTAAGGTAATTATTGATGACTTTATTTTTTTTGTTTTTGGGGGTAGCTTGAGTTTACTAAACTCGCCGTAAGGCATTTGCGCCACCGGCTTCGATTCCAAACCATATACTGAAGTTTTCTTCAGACCCAAACAGAGATTTTAGGGTTGATCAACCCAAGTCAAAGAACAGAAATGCAAGGTTGGCGGTTGAGTAATTTTGCTGAGCTGATCAGCTGAGTTTACTCTCACGTTAGCTTCCTAATATTTCCGTCCCATTTTGTAAAATAGCCCGGTGTCGTTTCTTCCAGCTTTGTGCAGTGAACAGCAAGACAGATGATGTTGAGGCATGAGCTGAAGAGGGCCGAGATCCTGGAGGCAGTGCAAAGTGGGGACCTTACTTAGGGTGCAATTACCTAAAATCAACACTCAGTCTCACTTCATCGCGACTCAAACAAAGTGGCCACCAAACTCTGGTAATGATTTGAAGAATTCAGTGGTGTACACTGGCCGTCGACGCAAGATAACCTGACGATATTACAGAACTCCGTGCGAAAGACATGACAACTATCAACATACACTATTTCTCACGACACCGCAACTAGCTCCAAAACTGAAAACGTTCTCTTTCGGGACAAACTAAAAGCATTTTTAACTTGAATGCGAACTTGTTATTAGTTGTAACCATGATTACCGGTTTGCTTGCCGTTTATTATATTTTCCCAATTTCAAATCCATAAATGTGCTGCATTTATCAAGATGTAAACAACAGAAAACAAGCTGAAAAGCATGCACAAAGTGTATGAAAATATGGGTAAAAGAATAAACCAGCTGCGAATTGTCGACCTGAATTATAAGTCCGAAAAGGAGAAAGGAAGTTACACAGACTTGTGCAATCACCGGTGATAATGACTCTTTCATCCCATATAATCCGAATATTTTTTGTTAATAAATAGAGATAACGAGAAGGCAGAAAGGTTGTCTCACTAGGGCTAGTAGGATGGAACAGAACACAGCTCTTCCGAGCATAAAACAGCAATAGTTGTGACAAAGTCAGTGCATCGGCTTTGCAAGTATGCCCGGCGGTGTTCGGATGGTTTTGTCTCTTATCACCTAGCAGTCAGGAGGTTCAAATTCACATTGGTGGCTGAGAACAGTCCATTGTCTCCGGCTCGTTGTTACTGGAAACTTATTTGTTTCGTCACCACGAAAATGAACGACTAACCTCGTCCGCTACCGGTAGCCGATCATTCTGCCGTCTTGCAAGCAAGGCTTCCCGTAATCTCCGCCCTGCCAACTTGCCCTCCATTTGTAATTCCTCTGGTTCTTTGGTCTTTGACCTCGTCGATAAGGCCGTGGTTTTGCCTTCCATTTTGCCTCAAACTCCACTCTCTGTCTCAGCCCTGCTTCTTCTTTTCCTTACCCTCACTTTCTGAGTCAAGCTTTTTTCTTGTATCAACTACATGAAAGGTTCGCCAAGTTCTGCGTGATGTGAATGTTTCTAAACCTCCCGTCCCGGTATTCCGCCTGTCGTCCCAAAAATGCATGCTCCAGAGTTAGCCCCCACTTCATGTCATCTACTTTTTTTTCTGCCCTCAACCAAGGAACTTCTACCTCTTAGTGGAAGAAAGCAATTATTTTTTCCTATCCCCAAAAGTGGCAACCCTTCTGACCCCAACAACTATCATCCCGCCACCCCCACTCATTTGTTTTTGAAAGTTTTGAAACCGTTATCTCCGACTAACTGCGCCCATTCCTTGAAAATGATGGTCTGCTGAGAGATCGTCAATATGGATTCCACCCGCGTTGTTCTACGGGAAAGCTACTAGCGGTCATCACGCTCCCCTGGTTGGCCGCACTCGATAACCACAGAGAAACTCATCTGGTCTTGCTGGACTCCTCAAAAGCCTTCGACCGAGTTTGGCTTGAAGGTCTACCGCCGAAACAGTCTTAATTCAGGTCTCATCCGACTCTCGTATCATGGATGTCATATTTCCTCAGCAAGCGAAGCTTGTTTGTCCTGGTCGACGAGGCTCTATCTCAGCGGTTCCCTGTGAATTCTGATGTTCTTCAAGGTTCCATACTTATACTCACCCTCTTTCTCCTGTTTATTAATGATCTTCTGTCTTCAACCTCCAACCCATTTCACTGTTTTTCCAAAGATGCCACTCTCCATTACTCCCTTTCTTAACTAACCACTCGCCAGACTTCCACCTACATCGATCGACGTCATTCTGTCCTTAATGCATCTCTTGATTTTGATCTAGAAAGAATTTCAGCTTCGGTTCCACCAGCTATGTCCTTTTCAGTGCTTCAAAACTTCTCTCCTCTCTGTTTCACTTAAACATTTTCCCTATTCTCTGCATTTTAGCTTTGGTTCAACTCTTCCTCGCTCTACAGAGTTACTTTCCTTACTAAGCTCATCCACCAATTCATCTCTTTGTTTAAAAAAGACTGCCCCATTATTCAACGTTCCCTCTCTAACCTCCACTCTGCAGCCACTTGTTTATCGCCTGAAAGTTGCTTCATTAACTCCTTTCTGTGGCTGTTATTTTGGTTTTTATTCGTCAGAGCTTGTTTCGAAAATTTCCCTTCCCATGGCTTTCTCTCGATCATTTCGTAAACAGGCGGGTAGTCACTTGTATCAAATCTCTGTCTCTGGATGTCGAACTTCTCTATTTCAGTCTCCCTTTATTCCCCGTACAGCAAAGTTCTGGAGTACTATTCCATTTTCCGTACTTTCAACCATTTACCATCTTTCCGTTTTAAAAGGCAGGGTCAATAAACCGAATATTATTTGAATTTCCCCTACAAACATCCCCTTCACAGTTTGTCTTTTGACTATGGGGTTTACCCCTTTACTGTAAAACCCTTTATGTGCAATAAAAAGTCTTTTGGTCACGGTTTTCGATTTTTCGTACGAGAGCAGTGGACCTCTTTTATGACTTATACGCCCATTTCACTGAACTCATGGACTATTACGTAATAAAAAGGGTATGAAATTCGCAGATCAGACTATCTGAAGAAATTCTAAGCTTCAATGGCCAAATGACGATAGATATCTCTAATGGCTCAAGATCACTGCCTGTTGTATCCGTTTTGTATTGCGTATTTCAGTGGTGCATAGAAAAAAAATCCGTTTCCCGGGATTTAATGAATGATAAGAAAGTACGATCATAGCACAAAACCGCAGTTACGCACCCGTACGCAGACGTCTATGCTATTTAACGGATTAAAAATGCCCATGAAACGATTCATTATGCAGTATTCGACTACTGAGCAAGAAAAAAGTAGCCTAATTCTGAAGGTTGTTTGTAATGCCATTTTTCCGTCTACCATGTAGGGTGGATGGTGAAATTCTGATAACCGCTAGTCTGACTTGGTAGGTGAAAGGATTTGGTTCCAGCAAGACAAAGCTGCACCACATTATGCACACATAGTACGAGAATACCTGGATGAACTGTCCTGTCAGTGCTGTTATCAAGAAGTTTGGGAAGACGAGCACTGAGAACGACTAATACCGCAATAGTAGACCCCCGACTGTAAACAGCGAATACCCCGCTGAAAAAATCATTCGGAAAATCGTTGAACATTCGCAATATGGCACACAACGACTCGCCCAACAGTGTGGCATCAGTCGCAGTTCCGTCGGTCGCTTTTTGAAAAGACTCGGTAATAGACAGTATTCCGAGGATCAGACTCACCATTTGAAGTGCACGGATATCATCATGAGAGAATCGTTTTGCTCCTGCTTTCTAGCTGGAAGAGACACATTTTGGACTCCATCCAATGATGAAGCGATTTCTTGTTTACATTGATCGAGTGGAGGACGCCGCTTTTGGGCTGCCGTTAACCTCCGCAACACACTGCATTCAAGACACAATACTACCAAAAGCTGACAGTGTTGGCCGGAATTCTGGGTACACGAACTGCTGATCCCTTTCTTTCAGAAGCATGTACCACGTGAGTAGCATGTGTATTTTTCAGAAAAATTTTCAGGACTATCTTACAAACAACTTTTACGAGAAGAAGTGGTATCGGTGTTGGATTCTTGGGGAGTAAGTGAGATTTGGTTTCAACAGGATGGCGTTACACAACACTGCGCGTGAATAGTGCGAGAATACCTAGATGAGGTATTCCCCAGGAAATGGATAAGCCAAGGAGGCTCACACGCAAGGCCATAACGATCACCAGATATCACATCAGAATTCGAAGCACAAATACTACCCCAAGCGGCCACAATCAATACAGCAATTTAGAATGGCTGTTGTGGAAAATTTTCGCAAAATACCACAAAGTAGAAGAATCATGTCCGAAGCAAATGCTCCCATGTAAACAGAATGCTGGATAACAACCTGAGCACCGAATGTAATGTTAAAATCTTCGTACATACAATGGATGTCAATAAACGCGCCATAGAGATATCTGCAATGGGAGCAGTCTAGTTTGCTGGTTTTGGAGGAATCTAAGTATCTGTGATAAAATAGTGTCACACAGTGGCATAAGTGATCTTTGATTAGACATTTATTGCTTAGACCTGTAGAAACATTGAGTAATGGTTCATGGAACGTCATTTAGCATTGGCGCATTATATATTATCAAATGGCGGACAAGTCAGTTTTCTACCCTAATGACATGACTTTTTGTTGGCATTAAAATACCGGTTCACGAAGCAGGGTATCTGCAGCAGTTTTTGAGAAAAGACATGATGGAAATATTTGGACAGGAAGGCTGTGCATCAGAGTGCTCCGGTTTCTGCAGGTCTGTAAATGCTTTAGGTCAGACCAGTGGTTGTTAGAAATTTACCATCCACTTTACATGGGCACATTCGCATGCGCGTATTGTATTATAGCAGATCACAACTAGCCTGCAAACCAGTATTCGGAAACGTTACCTGTGGTAAGCAAAACGTTGACTAACTACGGGCTTTTCCGATAACGAAGTATCAAATATTTATTCAAGCGCGTTCTCTGTCGTATGAGGACAGTAAATTAAATAATGAACGAAATAAGTGAGCATTCAAAGAAGTCTACCGATGTGATTCTACAACACATGATTTCTCCTAGTGGTTGCTTTTCGAATGTATTATATAATATTTTGCCTAGTAATAATAATGAGAATAAAAATAATATGGTTCACAAGTGCACGAATATTTATTTCCACGTAAATCTTGCTGTTCATCCGGTTGCGGGCAAACGTCCATACTTCAGATAAACTATTTTAAAAATAACATAACAGTCCCTAACTCTGCTTAGAATGCATGTTGCATTTGGCCATATTCCCGTTTGCTAATTCGCTTTTGCGCATGAATTCACCAGTGCCGTACTTTGATCCTGTAATGATGACCATATATGTGATCAACACCAAATTGCGTGCAAAATCCCTTAACACCAAGTCGCATTCTCCACGCGTTATCCTTATTTCATATCCTTGTGTAACAATTAATTCTGTACTTTATTGTCTCCATTGCTGTTTTGGAAACCTAACGGCTGCGCAGGATTCACTTTGAAGTAAAACACACCAATTTGCGGCAAGCCGATCCGAATACTTTCAAAAATCCGATGTGGTGCAGTTTTGCTGCTAACCTCTTTTGGTCGACCGAACATCTCTCTGTCCTTATTGTTGCTGATTTTCTGTCTTACCAGAATGATTGCGGATCGATATTCACCGAATGAGGCAGTCGTTTAACCGATGAATACGTAAGCATCAGAGGGTTTGCGCATCTGGTACACGCCCGTGTGCTAGTCATCCCGTTCGGTTAACCGGATTTGTTTACGATAATCAGTCCCACTGCGAGCGCACCTACAGAGATAAGCTCGTCCCTTCGGGTCATTTGAGGCTTGTTCACATGGCGGTTTTGGAAGGGGATACACTTTTTTCGTAGAATGTATTATTGCTACGAGGAGGAAAATCCGTTTGCATTATTCACATCCAAGATTCCAACTTGTGTTATTCACACTTGACTGGCCGTACCGCGACAGCTCAGTTGATAGAGCATCTGCCCAGCAAGAAGAACGCCGCAGGTTAGTTTCTGTCTCGCGGGAAGTGAATCTTACATTTGTTTTTCTCGACCACGGTTTGCTCAAAATCTGAGTAACTGTGCTCACAGCCTAACGGCCACTTCTGGACTTACCTGTTGGTACCTCCTGGGAAATCGTCCATTTTAGGATTTGATCGGTGCGCGGGTGGCTGGTTGTGGTCGTTCAAAGCATTGTTGGAAGGGCGAAGCTGCGTGTAATGTTGACGTAAAATAAACCATTGAAAGATAGTTTGGGGATTATGATTTTGACATGCGTGTGTGTTTGTATATGTACGACTCACTGTCAGGCATCCTGGTTTGGGGTTCTACTTGTAATTCAGTGAGTATGCACTACATCTGATGGTTCCTAAAATATGGTACGAAATAACTCATGAAGGCCTTCATGATTTCCTGTTGTTAGTTGGATGTTGATATCACATTCACTCTTCATTTTTCCCAATAGGGGCAGAAGTTATCTTTCCCGTGTAAGCCTCATCACCGCAGCTCAGTGAAGTAGGCTCAGGCCTGAGTCACAAACAATCATCTCTCCAGAATTACTTCTAGTAGTCGATTGAACAATGTCTTTGGGCTGTTCCACCACTTTAGCTGGCAGAGCTTTCCATAGATTGGTCACCCTCCGAAATAGACGGTACACCAGTAGTAGGCTCACCGACTGCTGCTTCTTTAGAGTCAGCGGGTGTCTCCTCTTAAGGTTATGTCCGCTCTGAACGTAGTTCTGGTTCAAAGTTGCCACGGATGATACGCCTGGTGAAGATCAAGTCCATCCAGACTCTCCGATAAGTCACTGGAAACAACCCGGTAATCTTCAGGCGACCTTCTCAGCTGATCCTACGTAGTCCTTCAACAAGACGGGTTGCGCCTCTCTATACTCTTTTCAACTTTTCCACTTCTTCCACCGTACAAGGGAAAACAGCTGGTCCCCAGTATTCCAACCTGGGTCGCACTTGGGATGCATACAGTATCTTGGAATTGCCGAGTGAGAGATTACCGAAAGATCGGCTAATCGGTCCAAAGATATTCCACTCGGAAACACATACTTTTTCAGTGTTATTCTTCATTTTTAGTTACGAGACTAGAATCCTTCTGACCGAACGGCGAAGGGGTGGCTGCTGTTCATAGTATATCTCATTACTGGACGGTACCCCTAGTCGCATATATTCACGCTTGACGGTGTTGACTGGCAGGGATTACAGGTAAGACAGTCTTTCAAGAGCCCTGATATCCTCCTGAAGAACAAGCTCATCCGCATTTGATGTGATCGTATTCCAGGTCGTCCGCATAGGTGAGACAAGGCGATTAAAAAATTGCTGGTAGGTCATTGATATAGGGCGGGAAGAGGAGCTGGCCTAGAACCGACCATTGTGTAACACCACCGGTAACCACTTGCCATGTCGACATTGGCTGTGCTACTCGTACTGCCAAGGTCCTCCCTTTAAGGAAGCCTTCGATCCACAAAATCGAGAGATCTACAACACCGAGAGCTTTCAGCTTACCTATTAGACGGTTCTGTGGAACTTTGTCAAAAGCTTTGCTAAAATCCATTAAGATTACTTCCGTAGGGTGTCTCTCGGCCTTGGCGTTCTTTCGGCATTCTCGTGCAGGTAGCAAGTTTGTTAGACACCACGTACTTTTCTGAAAACCATGTTGTTATCGGCATAGCAGGTCGTTTACACCGACATGTTCCCGGAGTTGCGTGGCCCGCAGGCCTTCCATAACCTCTCCCTCCACCGATGTTAAACTGACAGGCCGATAACTGAAGCCCTCGGCCTTCACCCCACCTTTGTATGGTGGCACAACAATGGCTTTCTTCTATCCCTGAGTGAGCTTTCCGGCTGCTAACGACTGGTTGAACAATCGTGTGACTAGATGAGTTAACTCACCAACCAGCTCTTTTGCCACTTATGGATGCACACCATCTGACCCCGGGGACTGGCTGACTTTGATGGTATGCACGGCTACTGCCACTTCTTCCTCAGAGATTTCATCGCCCGACGTGCAGGGAGCATCTACTGCAATCTGTGTAGGACGACTACGCCGCAGTTCAAGAGCGCACACTGAAAGTAGTGTCTCTCCAGTATATCTAACTTGTGTCCACCTGTAACTCCCAACGATGGTCCATCCTGCAAGGCGGGGACGGCAATTGTTGTTTGTGTCCTCCTTTGCAGATCAGTAAGCAGACTTTTGGGTACACGAACCTAGTCCATTGCTAACGTCTCCTCGAATGTACTCTGTTTTTGTCGCTTCATTTGGTGGGGTAGTAGTCACCCCCCTCTGCAGCTGTGTGGCATAGTTTCCATACACAATTCCGACGCTTCAAAAGACGCCTGAGTCAAACCAAGGAGGAACTTAGCTCACTGTCGCTGTCTGGATGATGGAGTAAAGGCTTGGCATAACTGAGGTACTTCATATCGAATTACCCTCTAAACCTTATCTATCTCATACGGACCTTGTGGATACCAGCTCACTGAGGATGCGGCCTCCTTAACTTGTTGGAACGGCGTTCGCTAAAGGTAGGACCCACCCTGTGGTCTGGGAACGAACATCGCTCCTCGCTTCCAGATGATGGTCAACACCTCGTGGTCACTGCTCCCTCGTAAGGGAGGTACTTGATCTGCCCCACTTTGGGAGGTCTTGGAGATATCACCAGGTCTAGGACAAACGTTTGAAGACATTGTGCTCGGGGTGGCATTTTGACGTGTTGGTAGAGGGCCACCTCCAGCACCTTTGTCAGGATCTCACGGGAAAATGAATCGGATCCTGTATTTCACCTTTGATTCTTCCAGTTAACATTCGGAGAGTCGAAGTCACCCGAATTGGGCAGTAAAAATCGCCAACCCAAAGTCGTATACTGGTCAGTAGTTCTGGAAGATATGCTGCTGGGGGCCGAGAAATGATTCCGATCAACCCAAATCCACTGGACGTTAGCTTTAAGCAACACCTGAGAGATTCTCCAAGGCCGTCCGGGAAAGCCACTTCCGAATCAATCACCTCCTTGGTAAGCCATCTTTCCATCAAGGTGATCAATGTCGAGTAGTGAAGGACCATCCATGCCTCGAGCTTGTCTCATTTATTCAACAGATTTCTGACATCAGACGAAATGATAAACTCCTGTCCTTGTCCATTTTCCCCTTACGTGCGAACTCTCATTAGATCGCCACTGCCAAAACTATCTGGTTGGTGAAGATGTCGAGATTGAACGGCTTCCACGGCGGTTGAAGGAGCCTCCGTTGTACTAGAAAATCCTGGATAAATAGACCTGTTCCCCCAATGGCTTTGCGTTCGTGGAGCTGTCGCTTCACTAACCTATGCTTTTCTCAGTCCTCGGGGTCGAGATCTCGAAAGAGTCGCACGTTTTCTCCTTTTAATCTGTAGGACTGCTGTAGCCCCGAAAGGGATTCCTCATCGGAACCCAAGATCACCTTGAGTCGACGGGGGTTGCTGTTCGCATTTATTTTCCCTAAGAGGAACACGGCTACGACCTTTACATCATTCGCTAGGTTTTCCTCTTCCGTAGAGAATATATTGGCTAATATATCCCGTAGAAGAGACTTGCCATCCTCTAATCGTCTCTGTGACACCGACTCAGTTGATTCCGGTGAATTCAGGAAAAGGAAGCACTGTGTCCTAGGAGACGGCTCCGTCCGTTGACGCGGCTTCACCTTTTTCCACTGACCTGTGGTTTCCGGCTGCCCTGGACGGGGGACTGTACCTCCACCAATTGCTGTAGGCACCTCCGAAACAGCAGTCTTGTCTTTCGAACTAACAGTTACTGCTGCGTTGTCGGTAACCACGGGTTCCTTTCGACAATGTTTCTTCACTGCTGTCGATAGACTGCCTATAAAGACTGAAACAACTTCCGCTTGGGACATGAAGCCTCTTTGCACACGATGCTGCGGGTTCTTGGTTCACCACAGTCACAGATTTTACTGTTTTGCTTTCATTTGCGGTGCAGTCTGTGCACACAATCTGCAGGAATGGAGAGTTGCAAGAACTAGGCCATTCATACTTATTCTTATCGATTTTTGTACACTTCGGGTGAATCCGCCTCTCACAACAGTCACATGTCAGGACTTTGGCCCCGGGACCAAAAACTTGCTCGCAAACCAAACATACACATTGATCCGCAGGGATAATTGAACTCAAATTCTTAAATAATCCCCCGAGAGATCAGAAATATCACAAAACAGTATATCAACGAAATACTAGGGTAGAGGCCTGGATTCGCCCAATCCGTTGACAAAATAAAGTCAAAGTCAAAAGGGGACTTTATTCTCAATGGGTGAATTTTGAGCACAGTTTTCTTTGGCATATTATTCTATTCTGGTAAAATTATTGGTCAGTTGGAAAACTAAAAACAGAATAAAAGTTATTCTTGGTTCAGTCAAAGGTAAAAAGCAAACGATAACAAAATGAGTCAAGACAAACAGCTTTTGAGTTCAGCGGTCACTAGTAGTTCGTTGTTGAGGCACCTTGCGAAAATAGGGTAGGGCAAAAAAAACAATGAGCCGTGTTCCGGGAGTCGAACAAGTTACTTTTACACTTTACCAGTTGAATGCGTGTTCACTAGATGAATTGAGTCGGATAAGATATTAGTGCAAAGATTGTTGCACGAGGAAGGACGCTTTTCTGTAAAGAAATTAGGTTAAACTGTTGGGTCGTGAACTCGCTGTGACGAACCTTCACATGATTGTGAAATCTTTCGAAAACCTGCAAAGGTGACAGAGAAGTGGTAAACGAAGTGTGACATCGTGCAAAATTATAAAAAAAACGTTTAATATGATATTATGGCAAGTGTGATGATCTTAGGGGTAGAATATGAAACGTTAGTCGTCGAATCCTTGTGCGTACGAGAATTACTTGCTGGGATCAATTAAGGTCTTCAGAAGTGGTTTCACCAAGATATTTCACTGACGTTACTTTAGATATTACCTTGGAAGTACCCAAAGAAGAGCAGCTAGTTTCGATTGAAGATAGAAGTCCTCCCTTGGCAATGGGTAATAGACTGTCATTAAATTTGGATGTATTAAGAGATAAACGTGACTACGTGGCTTACTGAGTAATAAAAGATAAGGAATCACCAAGTTCAGAAAATCCAAAGTGTAGCATCCATCGGACGCGTAAATGAAGATTCAGCACTGATTGTTGTTGTTTCCTTTATTTTTATCCTACCTTTTTGTTTATTCACCGATAACTCAGTGTGTTCCAGTATTCTCAACCAAGGTACGCACTTCAGAGACAGTTTGCTTTATCACATAAAAGTGGCCCCATAGAAGATATTCGTCTAGTGGATTAGGTACGTATCTTCAACCTGGTCTCGAAAGGAACTTCGAACGGAATCACTTCAGTCAAACGAATAGAGAAGACTCGTGTCGTTAGACAGGTGCGACTGTTTATTCTGTACATAGTGGAACCAAAATGATACAGATACGAGAAATACACGGAAAGCAAAACGGAGCTGCGGCAAAACAAGAAGCGGATCGCGTGCGTACAGTTGGCGAAAACAGGAAGTGTGTCGAAGACGAGGGCACTGGAAACCTGGCGAAGGTCAGTTCAGTAAAACGTACGCAACCGCAGGAAAACACTGCCGTCATAAGCAAATATCAGCAAAGATTGTAGGGAAAATAAATCCATAATGACCTCGGGAAAATGTTTATTTTCTCAGAAGGATCGAGGTCACTATAATCCCATCCTCCTTGATTTGCTTGTGCCATTGTCTATGCCGCGTACGTTGAACTTGAAAGATTGACCTCGTGATGCTGTTTGCATTTTTGTTTATCCTAATCAAATTTACCTCAGCAGAACCGCTTATCTACACCCAATTCGTCTTCGTTCTTTTCTGGATCCGCTCTGGTGCTGGGCGTGACTCGAAGAGATCGATGCGTAAGCTACGGAAGGCTATCGTCAGATTTCGTCCCGATGGTATCATCGTCAGAAGCTTGGGGTAAGTTACAAAAGTGAAGTGGAAAAAATGAAAGGGGACAGAGTGGCTTTTTTATGTACTACTTTACTGAAGAGCAAAGAATCAGAGATGTCGCCTGTGATGTTCGTAAATTGAGTTTTATCAGTGACAAAGTCTCGAATTAGTAACAGAGATCATGAAGGCTAAGTTAAAATGTCTATTCGTTTATACCACCTGTATAAATCAAAAGATAAACTGGATGCGTTTCTGCACCTAACTAATGAATGAGTTGGTCAAAGGACTAAACGCAGTAAACTTCCTGGTAATTTTCGGCCCCTAATAAGAATGATTTCATGATGGATTCGACTGCCGAGTTTGATACAGTACTGTCTGTTCTGAGGGAATGATGAATGAGTGACAATGGTGTTATTGTATTAAATTCAGATAAACTTTCGCGGATTGACATGGTGACGTAATAATATACGTGTTTTACACGAGGGTTGGAAATATCAAATTCTGCGTATTCCAAACCGGCTTTTCATGGAAGCATCTAATCGAAAGTTCCTAAAGTGACGCTTAAAACAGCCGTACAACGAGTAGTAATTCATTGACGAATCTTTTACAAGTGTAAATGAACAGAAATAATTTGTTCAAGGATTTGCTGTAACTAATGGCGCAGAGAAATCCTAACTGAATCAAAAGATTCCCACATTACCCAAAGACTAACGACAGCTGAGTTTTGCGTTTAAAATGCCAATATGGGCCGTGATCAAAAACGGTCATCAACAAGGGTGATAAGTCTCGATGTCCCGGGTTCACATATATTGCCACCACCGGGCACTTTTTCAATTGACAACCTTTTATTTGCAGCCATTCCGTCCCAGAATTACTGTACTTTGTCGTAGAATGGACAAAAAAGTAGTATATCACATATCTATTTGTTTCATTACCGTTAGAGATAATCTGTTCCGTGCGGTAGTTGGGCTATGCAAATAAGAGTGATATTGTAATATCAGGGAATATGCGCAGTAATTCACAAAAGTCATCTGAAAATCAGCATTCTAAATTACTCACCTTTTCCCTACCGTTATATTTATTTCGAAATTCCCCTCAGCCCGATGGGATCACCTCGCACTTGTCTAACTTTTTCTGTCACTCTCATATCGATCTGCTTCAGCCCTCTAAAGCACTGTTCAAAATAGGCAGTTTAGTTTGACCTGGTAGGGTCAAGGCAGCGGGTAATGCAAAAAGTACATTCGTAAGGGAATTAGGACATGAAATATCTGCTCTCATTGGGTTGCTGACTTTTTTCGATTGGTACGGTTTAATTCTTGGCCGTCTCAACCGTTAAAAAATCCCACTAAATGCATTCACTCACGTAAGCCCACAGACACCTACGTACACATCAACACACGGGTGTGGATCATGGCTATGTTGATATCAATCAAAGACACGCAAAGCTGGCCGAGAACGATTCTTTTCCCCACTTCTCTGTGACTCACGTTTGCTAATCCGCATCATGACCCTCGGGTCGATCAATAAACCAGGGGCTGTCAGACACTCGGTGTACGTGTGAGTCAGGCCATGCAGGTAAAGGATATGACACGCCCAAATATCAATATAGATTATTCGTCTGTTGTTTTGTAGTCACCGACCTGAATCCCAATTCTACTAATGAAATGTGATAATCTGGATCATTACGATGATGATGACGCTTAACTTCCGAATGTCTAATAGCATGTATGAATATACTGTCATGATTGGATCACGGATGTAAGTACGCCACTGAATACCTTGCGTAACCATATCATCCAGTGTCTCTTAACCTAAGATAGGCAGGCTTTGCGAAACCAGAACTGGAGCCCTGATAAACTCTGAAGGGCCACACCAACTGATTAGGATTTTTGTTAGAGTTCCACAATGCCATTCAAACCCCGACGTTTCCTCCTTGACAGAGACTTATCAACTCTACTCGTCTCCTGATCACTATCCACCTCAACAAACACAGTACACCGAGGAAGTCTTGCTCTAAGAACTTGAATTTACTTCGAATTTCTGGTTGAACTCTTGAGTTTTCATTCCGATCCCCTCTATGTGATGGAGAGGGGTTCTAGCTGCTGTCTGCTGCCTGAATGATGGCCGCTTCTCAGGAGCCCATCAAATTCAGGCATGAGGTCTTCCACTAGCTACAGGTAGTTTTACTTCTTAACTCGAATCACCTTTCTTTATAACCATATGAGGTAACTTACAGTCAGGTGTGATTGTGCGTCAAAGTACTTACCCTCACCCAGGACAGGTAAGTCCTTTTCAAAAATCCTGTGACTTATTGATGACTCTAATCAATCATTCACTAGGGTACGTAACTGGTCAGTCAAATATTGGCCAGTCTCTTTGATATGTTAAGAACTGATGTTACCTTCAATTCCTTCAGTCGGCTGATTATTTGAAGCCTGCTTATTTAGGTTAACCTTGTATCGTCCTGCATGGGCTCATCGCCATTTTTTCAAAAAGTTCTGGAAAATGGGCATACTTCTGCTCGTCAGCTCCCGTTGTTAGTTCATCTGGTTTCCCATCTGTCACTCAACAGGACAACTAATATAATCACAAATTGATCAACGTCTGCCTTTCTCATTTCAATCGTTGTAAGGGAATTGCAGCTGCATAGATTGTTTGTGCATCCAAAGGGTATACTCGGGGATTCTTTTAAATCCTTTCTGATTGTGGATACATCTTGATACGCCGAGTTACGGTCGTTCGATCTGTTCCACACAGTCTTAAACTGCTTTGACCGGCAGTGGTTAGACGGCCATCTCAGTGGGGTTTGAAAGCTTCAGTCGAGGATTCGAGATTCCGGGCCGTCACCGCTCACTTCCCTGTTGGCAGCCTTAAATAGGCCACGACCCCCATTGTGAATTATTCTACAATAATATTAATCCGTTAAAAGAAAATAAAGAAAGCAATAAAAGAATCGCATTTTTCTCTAAAGCATTCAGTTACTTATTTTCAGAGGAAAACTCCCTAAAGCTTTAGTGCCTTCAGTGGTTGGACCAATCCGTACGCTTAGGACGTTTCATATTCAAAGTTATTACAAACTAGTTAGTCGTGGAACTTTCAGATGTTTTTCGGATATACTTGGCAACCAGAGGGCATCTACCGACCAGGAGCTACTTACCCTTCACTAACAAATATGTACCAACCTGAGCCGTTTATCAGGTGTTTCCTCCATTTCCGTTTGTTTTCGAAGCAGAGGCAAACCAAATGAATGCTCTCGAGTTTGCTTCACATAGCTTTGATAAAGAACGGGTGGCCTGCCAACTGTTCAGCAGGTTGGTATTCTCTGCCAAGGGGATGCGATTGCAACGAACGAAGCCATGACAACCGACAGTCAAACCTAGTGAATTGCCCACACAGACGCACTTGTAGCGACCTGGAGATGACTAAGTTTGAATGTGTAAATTCATGACCAAAAATTACTCTGGACAAACATAAGCAATAGGCACTTAGCTTTAAGTAGTTTGTATATTGTTCGATGCCACAGGGTTGTGCGTTGTTTGTCTGCTTGCAGTAAGGACAATTGGTTTCCGCCAATTGAAAATCACATTTTTTGACTGCTCTGTTTGCGGACGGTTGAAAGTTTAGCTCTCTTAGCTAGTATCGCGTCCTGTGTTGCTCCCAATCGTAAACGTGAAAGACATTGTTTCAATACAAACGTCCTTCACCTATCCCATCGACTTTTACCGTCTTTTGGCACGCGTCGGAACTTTGAGCTTGTTGCCTGTTCCATAGGCCAATCTCGGAATCTAGTTGGTACCTGGTATCTGGAGTACTAAACGCTCACTCAGCTTCCAACCTTTATAACGCACAGGACTTACCTATTAGTTCGTTCCACAAGTTAAGTGATCTCTTGTGTTTTTTCCGAACGCCTTCTCTTTATCCAGTTCAATGCACGGGCACAGGGTGTGTCGTTTTGTTTGACGCCACAGACGGTTTGCTTCTTTCACTGGTGGCATGCCTGGCGACGACCTTTCGGTTGCTCCACCCTGTCTGCAACGCTTCTCTGAACTAAAGCTCCAAAACTGCATGTCGCAAGCACGTCGCAAATATATCATGTGAAGCATTTAGCAGTGCGAGCTACTGAGACAAACTCGGGCTCTGTTCGGTATCGAAATTCCATCCACCTGTCACCCAAAGTCTCACAATCACAAGGTCCATAGAGCAAACAGGTATTGATTGGAAACAAGGTGTCTCAGTGAGTGGCATCCGTGTGCGTGAGCACGTGCGCACAAGCTAGGAATAGCAGTGAAATTCGTTGCGGGTGACTCTGATGGTCATGAGGAGAGTGCGTGAGACAAAAAAAGCAGCGGTACTCGATCGTAGCGATACTAAGCGTTGGTTTTACGCTTTAACGAGGATAAGCGCAACGCGGATAGACCTGCAAAGATTTTTAATCGATAGTATCCGGAGCGAAAGCTGAAAGCTGCATGAACTGTACGCGGAAAAATGCGAAGGTCGAATAAGCGAGATCGACTGAGGACAGAAAGAAGTGTAGTCGACTGAACTCGGTCACCAGCAAAGCTGTGTCGCATGAAGTTTTCGAAAGCGACCGAAGTGAGACACAACAACACATCCGTGTTGCCAACAACCTACTAGCATCAGTTACTTGAAGCCATATAAGGCAAATCGTATTTACAACTTCAGTGAAAGCAGATAAAGCATTACGGTTTTACAAAAAAGCTACTGCGGTTATCGCCATGGTATCCGAATTGATTGTGTGGAAGAAATTTCGATGCCGACTGCAGCCAGTGCTTGTCTCAATCCTACACCCTACATGCAAGTAACTGTGAGAAATACACACGTAACGAACAGAGCTACGTAATATGGTTAGCTCAGCTTCACTGTATCCTAAGAGCTTCGAATTACGATTACGTTGCCACAGTTCAAAAGACAAAATTGGGTCAACTTTTTTTCAGTTGTCATTAGACGCCTAGCTACCGATGACCGTGGATTTCAGTCCGGATTAACTCTGAATGTGCTTTGCGTCCTCAAATTTATCAGCCACTAGGGGATACGTTCGGAAATCCGTTACGAGAGTCATTGGTTTTTCCGACTGACGAAGCTGCCACCACGATTCTTCTGATTTCAACACATTTAAGAGAAGTTTTTGAAATAATAAACACCTTTTTCATCCAGGGTTGTCTCATTGAAACCAGTGAAGTTGTCACACTTTATCAATACTGATTTATCAACACGGATTTATGTCAGATACATCGATGATGTATTTGTGATTTCAAAATCGAAACACAAAGAAGGTTTCCTTCAGTGTCTCAACAAGCAATGTAACTCCATTAAATTCACAGTGGAAACAGAGAGCATGGAGTGGGTTATCAGTTTACCAGACTGTCGTTTACAAATGAATAACTCCCAGATATTCGCAATAAGCACTGACAGAAAACCCACATACTGACAGATATCTGAATTTTGATTCGGCCCATCCATAACGTATCAAACGTGAGCTCACTTCGTCGTTAGCCAACCGGGTCGACTAATTCTGCAACTAAAACACCTGGAGTAAGCAGGAAGTGAGACGACTACAGAGAGTTTTACAGAACAACAACTATCCACCAAAGCTAATTAGACATGAACTGATGAGCACAATAACGATAAAAAAGCAAGAAGTCAACAGATTGGCTGACTTCCGTTGACATCCAGCACAGGTCGGGTACCTCAGAAGCAATCAGAAAGGTACTGGGTGTTCTTTCAGATAAGCAATACTTTGCAAACTTAACTCACAAAGACCAAGGACCCTCTCCAAATACAAGACCAAAGTAATTGTATTTATAAGATCATCTGCAAGGATTGTCCAGCCATATTCATTGTGCAAACAAGCTGCAGTTAAAAGTGAGGCTTTTTGAACGTAAAAGGAAAGAGAAATCCAGGCCGACTGACAGAATTACTCTGACAAAATTGGAGCTCGACTCGGCTATCTCACTCCACGCTACAGCCGAGAACCACATTATCGATTACGACAATACTAGAATCTAAGTGGGGGAGAGGGGTTCCCGTACTTACACGGCGGGCCTATATGCCGAGAATTTGACAATTACGGCCCACTCCCACCTACCTTAACCGAAGCGATGGGGCGGAGATTCCAGGCATACGGACGACACTAAAGTCGCTGATGTATGAACACCCCAAAGGTCACAACACCTCGTTGACCCCAAATGACCACGCCGATACTGAGAGAACAAAGACCCCCAGTGCACGCGCATACACATGCAGAAATCAACACACAATGGCTAAGATTATTATCCCAAGATCAATCGATTGCAAACTGGTCTTGAGAAAGGTTAGCTGTGGTGACCGAAAAGTCAACTGATTACCATCTTTTCCGATAACGTTTTACCGAACAACAAACACATACCTATAACATATCACAAGGAGCATCTTTTTTTCGATGCGCTCCGAACGGATCTGGGATGTGATACATTACCTTTATCCATACCCTTTCATGTCCAACTCTTCCCACAGACATTGGGACAATGAACAACTTTTATTGTTCTAGAGTCAACTCCATCAACTATCCAAGGATGACAATAAATAGTAGCCCCCAGTGGTTTCAGCACATTCAGTTATATGGGGCAATATTTTGACGTTTGCGTTTCCATATTTGCAAACTCACAACTTTAAACTCCCGAAATAATTTGGTCTTCTTACGTATATCGGAGTGTTCTCCCTTCCACACGCTATCGTTATTCGGTAGTATTTTTGGGTCTTCGGAAACAACACTTCAGAGATGGACGGTGCGACCTAATCTTTAATGAGGAATTCGTCTTTAAATTTGTAGGCAGAAATATTGACTCACAAGCAGAGTTTACCAGCCGGATATTTCTAGTAAAATACGAACCCTTTGTAAACCAGATTCTGCTACTCATACCAGGAAACAGTCTAATTTTCGATGCGTTCCCTTTCACATTACCATATATAAAAATTATCCTGCTCCGTACCACATATTGTCTCATCAAGCTCTAGCCAAAACCCGCATATCTTTCAGCCACGACTCACTATCTTTTAGCCACGACCCACAGTCCTTTAGCTTTGACGCACAAACTTTGGCCATGCCATCGCAAGCCAGTCAGATCAAAAGTATCTAAACATTAGGAAATCAAGAAATGTTGGAGCTTTTTATTGTTTTTCCAAAGACTGGTGTCACAAAGCTAGCTGAACAAATAAGAAAGTGTGACGATGGTATTCTTCGTAATTTGTTGTAGTAATTGTACCAAATACTGCACGACAAACTGGTTGGAGAAGGCTTGAATGAGGCACCCGTATGGCCCTACCATGGGGTACTGCCATTGTTGTAACAAAGAAGGCAAGAGAGAGTGAGGAACACTTGCACTTGGAAGCCCAAACAAGTCAAGTCGGTAAAAACACGCACTGTCCTTTATATAGTCCTCTTTCCAGACAGTGCCACTGCAACGTCAATCCTCCTGTTGCCTATGTATTTCGGTTCAGTTCTGGCCAGTTGCCTGTGACCATTAGCTTGATCGTTTTGAGCACTATTTCTGTTTGGTTATTCCGATTACTCCAGTTAACGGCTTAATCGGTAGCCCCTCATATGGGCTATTTTCTTGGTTTCCTTAGATCCCACTGCATCCCATGTGTCAGTTCGTGGGCCCCTTTTTGTCCGTTGCGAGGTACTTCCGACATAGTCACTATTTGTTCTTTGTTCTGTGGCTCTTGACTGGTTGGTCCACTCGGTTTGATATTCGTTTCCTACTGTTGCTCCAGAATTCGCCGCTGCTGCAGGAGTGTAAATTTGTTCTGTTTCTTTGAGGCTGGAATAATGCGGTTATATTCGTGTATGCCAGTGTGGAATTGCTTGCCTGTCTCACCTATGGACTTAGTGGCTCCTCTTACACATGGGATGATGTAAATCATCGCATTAATCCAACTAGTTTGTGATGTCTTCAGCGTTGAACGAGGGTAGGCTTCAGGATACCGGCTGTAATGTGGGCTACTTTGAGGACTGAAGATCGCATATTTCATTTTATTCCATAGTTATGCATGTGTTCATGGGACGGGGCACTTCCCATAGCCTCAGCAGCCCACTTTAGTGTAATCATAAAGTTGAGGCTTGGAGTGGAAAGCCACTGAATGATTCAGTGGGACATTCACAACAACGACTCGGCAAGAGTGAATTGCAGTCTATTACTAATATTGCATATGTATTTGTATTTGATCAGACTTTTGCTTAGACAGACTTTCGAATTCCACGCTAAGAATTTACACTTGGAAAATTACCGAATCAAGAAGATGAAAAAAGATCAATTACATATCAAAGTTACCAAGACATTCGGTTGATATTCGCGTCCGGCTTGTGAGGATTCGGGCCAGATAAGGAGCCGCCGCAATTTTGTAGATGTTGTTGCGAGAGGGTATGGATCGAAAAGCGAAATTAGCAGAAGCAATAGATTCACACTCGGATAGACCACTGTATAAAAGGTGAGTGCAGTATGCATGAATTTTGTAAGCGAAGTTTTCACATGCTACCATGACCCTGAAGTTACTTTGTTTAACTTATTGCGGGGTTTGCATGCTAGAGTTGATGAAACTCTTGTGGTACTTGTTAGCCGCAAACAACTCTAACACGGTGAACCATTCTTGCTTCCGTAGATAGTGCGAGCTAGACGCGAGTCAGATAATCGCAACAAGGTAAACAAATAACTCTTTCTAAGAGACTCTTTAAGTGGTTTCTCCCATTGTTTCAATACTGGTATAGAGAGGAATTCGAGATCAACAGAACAAAACGAAAAACAAACTCCTTGGGCCAACTAATCGAGAGCCACAGAACAAAGAACAAATAGTGACTATGTCGGAAATACCTCGCAACGGACAAAAAGGGGCCCACGAACTGACACATGGGATGCAGTGGGATCTAAGGAAACCAAGAAAATAGCCCATATGAGGGGCTACCGATTAAGCCGTCAACTGGAGTAATCGGAATAACCAAACAGAAATAGTGCTCAAAACGATCAAGCTAATGGTCACAGGCAACTGGCCAGAACTGAACCGAAATACACAGGCAACTGGAGGGTCGATGTTGCGGCAGTGCGATCTGGCTTGACTTGTTTGACGGTGTGTACCTCGCAGGCCGCATTTTTGCTAAAGCGTGGTTTTAGTGGGATCTTACGCTCAGATTGCATAAAGTTTGCTGCTGACTCGCGAGATAAAATAGTATTCTCTAAACAATTTTTATTTTTTTCGCGTCTTTCTGCAGGGCATGCATTTCATCCTAAATTTCGTTGAAAAGCGAAAGAAAACTACACAAGGACGGATGAGTGTTCATCTATCAATGGTGAACATAATTGTGATGAAGTCAGTCTACACAATTCTAACTAGTCTGCTCATTCTAGATTCCAAAAATTTCGGAATTATATTCAACTGTCTATTTTATCATGTTAGCCAAGGTCGCTCAAGTTCGGCTGCCAAAGCACCACCATAAAACCAACGTTAACATTATGAAGTCATTTGGATTTTTTAGTCCACCTTTTTATTGCGTTTAAGTATAGTAAATTTAGGAAAGAGGAAATAATTTCGAATAAAATAGGTTTAACAAAACCTGCGTTTGCTTGATCTGTTATTGGGTAGGCCAAAATCAATCTGATAATCAACTGATGATTCTGATTGTTTTGTTTGATAAAATAAATCACAACGACCAGATAAAACTTAGTTCGTACTCATCATCAATGAAGCGAACTGGTCATCCTACGAGAGACTAGGTTCCATACAGAACCCAGCTTAGTCTCGTTCATGGAATGGCTGCTTTGTTAGGCTACACACACACACACACACACACACACACACACACACACACACACACAAAATCAAGGTCGACTAATTTAGTCGCTCTGTTGGCAGTCTCATTTTGTCCCTGATCTTTCGCCCTTCAATCACGCAGTGGACTCAATGGTCATACTTCTCTCCCCCCCCCTCCGGCAGGCCATCGCAAGTACTGTTGCATGTAACATCGGGAATTCAGCTCGCCAGCTATTGTCGCGATGTGGGTGATCACGCGGTAGAGGGAATTCGTGGGCAAGGAACAAGTGACCACTGCTAAGCCAATCATATGTATGTGTTTGCAGAGCGATGCGATTGGGACTTCACTTGAATTTACAACAGCTTCACTAGTGACTGCGCAGTTAGGTTGCCATTCGGGTCCGACTTGGCAGTCGGATTTGAGATTGGAACAGTCTACACATACTTAATTGTCAATGAGACATAGAGACAGAGCAATGCTATTCTATTTCGAGGGCAAATACCTTTCGGTGACTTCAGTCACCCCTACTCATTCACACAACCACAAATAACCTGATATTTTTTTTCTTCAAGCAGGTACCTGATGTTAAGCAAGGGCAGACGGCTGCAGAAATTGAGAGATTTGAGATTCAAAAATTCCTCAACCAACCTGGGCTCACAAAGGTTTCAGTTGCGTTTATTGAAAAGGACATCGGTATGTCGAATTGGTGATATTTTGTATGTGAAATATTATTTACTGGTACACGTCAACACGTCCACACATGCACACAAACACTCGCAGACAATCACAAGGTATGCCAAAAGAGTTCAATTCGCAAATAACTGGATTACGGGGTCAACCACAGTTTACGCTGGCTAGGCTATTAGCAGGTCTGCTAACGAATCAGGCTACAGACTTGCACTTTAATGCAGACACAACATCAACCCGCATTGCTCCATCAGTCTATTCGTGCGTTTTCCTTATGTTGTCCCTGCACGGGAGTGCAGTAAATATATATCTCTCAACCACGAGGGCATTATCGATCCTAAAATTTGGAACTGAGGTCCACATAAAACTCCACTGAATCAAGCGTAGCTGCGATCCAGACGACAAATGAGTTCTGTACACGTCTAAACATGATAGACGAATAGAAGTGATAGGGAGGGGACAGGTTCGAACCCATCACGTAGCTTAGATGATAGAGCACTCGCCATGCGGGCTGTTCTATGTATCCGTGTATTGGATCATAGTTATCTCACTAGTTTCGATGTGTTTTAGAAAATTGAGTCAGTTCAGCATTCATAACACGTTATGCTTCTCACTTTCTCGCCCTCTGTCTTCATTTTCGTTTGACCATGAGGCTGTCCTATCCCACTGAGGTTTTCCCGTATAATAGTGAGACAAAACACAAGTGGTGCAATGAGTTGGAGGTAATTAGCACGCTGATAACGTGAATGATAGTTGCATGATTCCTGTGAAGATCATGCCGACTGGGCACGACCATGATGATGGAATAGTACCCGGAGAGAACTAATGAACAAAACATAAGGAAGAAAATAATGTGATCTGGTATCACTGATCACGGCATGACGTAAGTAACCGAATAGAAAATTGAAGCTTTAGTTTTCCAGAATGGTTTTTTAAGGAAAATGTGTGTTTAGATGGCTAGCATTACGTTTACCGTATTCCGGTGACGGCTAGTAAATACTCTTTTTCAGGTTTTGAGAATCCATTTTCAGTAGCAGAAGATTCTAACTGATTTATGATATGATTCGTCAGGCAGTATGAACTCTTATCCCGCCAGCAAAATCATGAAGGACTTTCCATCTGCTTCACCTGGAATTTCGCGAATAACCCACAGAATAGAAACTTTATTGTTTTTTTAGTTACTTCCTTTTTATCATATAAAATTAGTGCAAAGTTTCAGGAAAGGGCTCGCAACTAATTAAAGATTGCCAACTGGGGAAGTGATCGGCCGCGACTCGAAGATTTGAACCCGGAACAGTAGGGCCAGAAGTTCAGCACGATGACCGTTTGACCACCGTCGGCCTGATCGGATCTGGAGTCCTGACCACAAGACCGTGAGTTATACATGCAGGTCTTACTGTAGAGACGTTCAACTTTGTGATGGAAAGTCCTCTTGCGTTTCACACATGGAAAACCCAGACTCCGAGGGCAGGAATCAAACCGGCCATAGTCCGCATACAAGGAAGATGCTCAACCAACTGAGTTATCACTGTGCGGAGAGTCGGATGTGAATACCGCAAGTAAATAATCGATGATGCACGAACCACAATTCCAGTGATACACAGCAACTCTTCTGGTTGTAATCACTGGGCTGGCCTCATCGGTTCGCGCATCATCGATTATTCACTCGCGTTATTCACAGCCGGCTGCCTGCACGGCGATAGTTTAGTCGGTAGAGCGTCCTCTCGGTATGCGGACTGTCACCGGTTCCGATTCGCGGTGTGCATCTTTTCAGTGTGAAAAAAGCCAGTGGATTTTCTAATGCACAAGATTCAGGCTTCTCGTGCCAACAGTACATTCTGTGAATGCACTCAACTTTGTTCGTTTGTTTGACACACATTGTTTATCTGAACTGATGCTGCCAACCTCGACGCCCACTCGACCGTTGCCTGGACACGCGACACGCGCGCTTTCGCAATATACGTTAACCACCCCTTCCCTACCGATAGTGTTCTCCTTCTCATGGGCTGTGGGAAACTTTGCTCTGATGATCGTGGTGGCATATTGCAGAGTACCACTGTAACGGACAGGCGGTCCACGCGTAGCAGGAGGGACTAGCGAAAGCGAATAATAATAAAACAACTTGATGAGGTTTAACCGATCCTACCTTACCGCTAAGCTATCCCGGAAGCCATTCCATGGTTGGGTTCGCATCGTCATCTCCATTAAAGTAACGGGTTCGAGTCCCAGTGGGGCCTCGGTAGATGTTCACAGCTGCTGATCTCTAACATGACAGATGAAACAGTTGTTTTCAATGGTGAGTTAAACACTACCACTGCAATGATGAATCATATTGTCTAAAATATAATCTCCTGCTACTCAAACTCACATAGTAGCCAAGATCGGTCGGTTGTTTAACGGATTGCCTTAGTTATACATGGACCTCTTCAGGGAAGTCGTCAATCACGGGGGTCTGGCAGCTGTGCGGAAAATGCTCTGCGAACATTCATAGCCAGTAACGGAAGGGCACTATATGATGTAGTGCATAAGTTCAATAAAACTTTGAGAGCTAGAACTGATAGCCTGTTGTTTGACTCACAATCGTCCATCACGAGTTCGGTGGATGACCATTTTTCCTAACAAGGATAAAACACCTGTACAGAGAACTGCCGTAATACCTGAGAAACCATTATGCAGTAAAGTGGTTTAAGATCTAGTAAGCGTCCACTTCCGTTAGATGTTGAAAAACGTGATCGATGCTTCACTGGTGCTGTTGAACCAGAAAGAACACTGAATTCGATTATGAACTCCCAACAGATCTCTGTCTTGGAGTCTATTCCTCCCTTGGAAGTGTAAAAAGAACTAATCCAACTCTCGACAAACAAGGCCAGCGGTCCAAACGACCTATCAGCGATAATCCTAAAGGAGGGCACAAAAGCAGTCTCCAATAATGTCGGAACTATTCACCAAATATTAGACTCACCGGCGTTTTTCTGACTGCGGGAAAGCGGCCTCCATTTTTTCGATGCTTAAAATAGGGTCATTAAAATAACGTCCTATAGACTGTACATCAGTTGCCCTCAAAGTGTTCAAAAAGCTCGTTCTGAGTAGAAATTCAACCCGCTGATCAATGTCCTGGATTCCAACCAGTTTTCATACCGACACTCCCGCTCGACGTTGGATGCTTTAGCATCACTTACCCACTTTGTTTTATCCTCATTAGACCGCAAAAGTCAGGCGGTCAGTGTGCTTTTTTGCTCATAGTGATGCGTTTAATAGTGTCGGCAGGTTGAAACTACTCCAGGTTCTTGAGGACTGCGGAGTCTGTACTTCCCATATACATTTACTGTCTAACAACCGTTACATATGCCAACAATTCACCCGATTTAGTGAGTAGGCCTATTCAATGCTTCTTTCTGCAACATGTGTTTTGCAAGGAGCCATTTCGTCACCCTTTCTTTTTCTATTTATATCTCTTTCATGTTAATAAACGATGGCTGTTTGATCATTAAGTATTCTGATGACGTAATCTTTGGTGTGGCTTATTCTATTGACTCTCATCAAACACTATTGCAACAAACGGTCACCGAACTCATCAACTGGTTCTCTGGTCTTAATACAAAAATGAACTTTTCCAAGTGCTCTGGTATCTTGTTTTGTCTTCATAATGTCACCGAATATTGTAATCTTTTATCTAGTTCTGACCTACTGATAAAAAGTGTGCACATTGCTAGAACATCATCCATCAAGTATCTCAGAGTTCATATCTGCCGTGGTCTTTCCTGATCCCACCATGTGGCAGCATTTTCCCAAAAAGTTAGAAGTTTAAACTTTTTGTGAGCTACGTGTGAAGTATTTTCTAATCCACTCCATTCAATCAGACGTTTTATCTTCGCATGTATCTTACCGCTTTGGTTTTATGCTTCTCCCGTTATTTTTCCAGGTTTTTTTGTTAAAGACTTTAAACTTACTGTCAGATCCATTAAACACCTTTCTCCTAGTGGTGAGATCTCATGGTCAGCTTTGGTCAAACCGTTATCATCATGGACTTTGGACAATAGCAACTCGGGTTCGATCCCCACCACGGCGGATCAATTTCCCATTTGTCAGCCTTTCATGGGCCGCGGCTCCCTTCCAGAATTGCTGTACATTGTTGTATAGTAGATAAAAAAAGGAAGTGCAAAGAGTACTTATTATTTACGCATTTAGTTTTCTCAACGCATAATATCTCAGCACCATCGTGATTTCCAAAAGTTTGCTTTAAAGATACTAGATGACCCATCACGTTCTCCTTATCAAGATCTTAGTAAATGTGTTTCTGCATCCTCCACAAAGTCCAGCTACAAAGAATTGTTTTGCCAGTGCCACTACTTGCAAATCATTAGTAGTTTTCTACCTCACCGGATTCCTCACTAACCATAACACTGTAATAAACGACCTGAAAAGCCGGTTAATCTGAACGGTCTTCTCCTCTCCTATGTATTCTCCTCTAACTATGGCTGTATTTAGTGGTTAAGTAGCTGTTGAAAATTCACGTCCGGGCGCTCGAAGCAATCACTTGTCTTGACTTGACTATTGCTAAGACATGCAGCTTTGTAGGTGGGAATCCGTCAATAACTCTCGCTCAGATTGAAACAATGTGGGAGTCCAAAAACTTCATATTCTTCAGTAGCGTGACCTCTACTGATCATTTCTTTGATTCCCATAGCTACAGCACGAAAACACTCACAATCCAACCAACTGAACACAACAGTATTGAAGTCAAGAACCGTCCAAAGCCCACAGGACCTCTGCCTTGCAAATTCGCTTTGCCGAAATCAACTTCAGTATCTGCTGATCTCAGTCGACGGGACGATATGCACATGGAGAACCATGTACCAATACTTTTCCGTCAAACAAAAGTGGAAACATAGATACCAGTGCCTGCACTTTGATCGCTGAGATGCCAAATTATGAGTTCAATGCAAAAAAACGAGCAACCATATTTTCAATTGATTCTTTCAGGCGAGCTCTTCTCAGGTGAGCACTGAACTGTTCAGTGATTGCGCGGCGTTTACCATTGACAACTCTCCTGGTCAACGACGAGAATCTGAAGCTCACTTGGTCATTGACCATTCCGTTTTCTAACTACCAATAGCCAATTACGCAAGATTATGCAAGAGGCATTTAACTCATTTGGAGATGGGTAAACGAATTTTGGACGAGAATAGAGGCAAGTTCATGAGAGTACTAGTACTTGCTAGGATGAATAGATCCCTTTGATAGCAACAATTTTGCCATCACACAATCAGAATATCAGAACAGCTACATGCGATTAATACGATAGGCAAAATTTCACATACATGCTTTTTGTTATTATAAACGTTATAATTTATAGCTTGACGTCAGATTCACTCACCAGTGATGGATTGCTTTTGAACAACGAGCGGCTCGAGATTCCTAAACTATGGTGTTCGGCTCTTAAACTATGAAAAATGCAGTAGTAATTGTAGACCTAAATGAGAAGTATCCCTTGGTGTATTCGTTTATTTTTATTGTGAGACAGTAGTCTTCTTTCGTCTTCCGGTATTAGATTCAAGCAGACTCTTAAGAGCTGATCTGTTGACTTAATAATATACTCGTTCGATGCGGGGGTTTGAAATACCCAATCTTGTAGATCCCAGTTCGGCTTTTTATTGGGTTCGTATCTTTGTAGGTTCTTAGAAAGAAGCATAAAACGGCTGTATAAGAAGTGGAACTTCATTGAAGAACCTTCTCCGGTTTTATTAGATTCAGGATTGATTTTACAGAGATTTGCTCTAATTAATGATGCAAAGTCATCCAAGCGGAACCGAAAAGTTCACGGGATAAATGAAGGCGTATGACCTTAATTAGGTTGTGAACGCTCCAATACAGATTAAAATAACTTCTTCAGTACTATAGTTGAAGTATACAAATGAAAATGGTGTACTTTAACATCACTATAAAAGCTGAAATATCTATCTGAGCCAAGTAAAAACATTTCAAGTCATTTGTCTTTTTCCCAATTTCAGTTCATTGTCGTTGTATGGATTCCGAACGTCCCAGCAGCCGGATGAGGTCATTTGGTACTCGCCAACCATTTTCCTTTTCTCATGTTGAACTACATCGGCAATCGAACAACAGCCCAAAAGAGTGAGTTCGGTCTGGCCAGGTTAGGGTCAAGGTTGTGAGTAACGAGAAAAGTACATCCCTGAGAAATCCGGGACATCAGATCATTGCGCTCTTTTAGGTGATCGGATCTCGTCTATTAGGACAGTTTATGGCCTAAGTTTTTTCTGTTATTACTGCCTGAAGCAGCCACGAAACTTCTCAATAAATTCATTCACTCACGTAGATAGACAGACACAACACACCCATCATACACTTGTGGACCACGGCTGCGTTGCGATGAATGGAACACACGTGTGTTACTGTCCAGGAATGATTCTCTTCCCCACTTCGCCATGACTCATATCTGCTGAGAACCGCATTATAAAGCTCACTTTGATCAATAAACCCCGTGTTGGTGTGACTCTGTCCATGCGAATGAAGGGTATGACGAACCCAACAGTTTTCAACTAGCAAGATCAATCTAGGTTATTCGTCTACTGTTTGGAAGTCACTCGACCTGAATCCCACTTCCATCCGTCGGACACGTTGATTCGGATAATGATGGTGATTATGATTATGATGATGACGACTATGGCAGTTATTGTGGATATTGCTTATATTATTTAGATGCTAATGACTTTTACCCTACAGAGGTATGATATCATGTTTGAATATATTGTTGTAATTAGGTGGTGGATGTAACTACACCCCTGGCCACCCGATACGGTCATGGGGTAGGTAGGTCTTATAGGCTGAGGCAGTCGAATTTGGTATCGGAATGATCCACTTTCCTAATAGATAATTACGTACGTGCATACAAAGGGAAGCTGCTGTGTTTTTCGGGGCAGACACGTCTTGCCAACTTTTATCACTCGTACTCAATCATGCAGCCGCACATCAAACTCGTGTTTGATGATACTGAGAAACATACACAAACAAAAGTGGTAGAGATTAGTTACCTTAAATTTCTCACTGAACTTGGGGTCCCGGAGAGTTGGGTGGTGTGGTAAGATTAGAAGTGGTGCCATATTTTTCCAGTTTGAATCACTCTGTTCGCACACGCCCGCCCAAAACTTACACACAGTCAAAATACCATTGTTTACCCGATAAGGTATGCCGAACAAAGGAGTTCAATTCAAAGGCAACCGGACTAAGGTGTAATCCATATTTTCTCCAAGCTTACGAATCAGTCTACCAAAGTGCCTCTTTCAAGCAATTCCATCCTTTTGTACACTGGTCCTGAGAAAGGTTAGTCGCGGTAACCGAAAACTCAGCTGATTTTCAATATTGAAGACAACGCTATGTGGGGGAATATTAAAAATTCACATTTTCTGTCCCATTGACCCATTTGAGCGTTTTCTTAATGTCTTACTTGCTGCTCAAAAGTGCAACGAAGCGATCTATCCCTTAACCAAACGAGCAACAATGATCCTAAAATTGGAACTGAGGTCCACATAAAACTCCACTGAATCAAGCGTAGCCGCGATCCAGGCGACAAATGAGTTCTGTCTGCTCTTAAACTTGATAGACGAATAGAAGTGATAGGGAGGGGACAGGTTCGAACCCATCACGTAGCTAAGCTGATAGGACACTCGCCATGCGGGCTGTTCTATGTATCCGTGTATTGGATCATAGTTATCTCACTAGTTTCGATGTGTTTTAATCAATTGGTTCACTTCATCGTTCACTGCGGAGATTTTCCCCCCACAAATATTTTTCTTCCTCTTTGTTATTTTCATTATATCATATCACTCGGAACACGCTGATGTAATGCTTGTTAGTTACTCGAGTTTAGTCGCGATCGCACCGAAACATCATATTATTGGCCGGAAAACATGTTTAACCGAGTGAAAAGAAGATAATGGAAAAAAGTCAGATGGCATCGCGAATCACAGACCACGGCTCAAGGCAATAAACAGTGGGAAATTCAACGACTACATGTGGTGCTTCGACCGTCTCCACAGCCCGTCCAGTGCGCTATAGCTTCATTTCCAGTATCCAGCCAATAAGATGAAATCAATCCGTAACTGTCAGATCTTGTAGATACAGTGGAGTAGCCTTGTGATTAGTCAACGAGTTATCTCTCAATAAGTACATGCCTATTTTAGTGTATACACGAGTGAGCACCAACCACATGTCACAATATATTCTTGCTGTTTTTGTCCGGTCTTGTCACTCTCCCAGTGCACGTAGTCAGGATGTGAGTTATTTCATTACGTAGGATTGGCCGGGTAGATACGATTCGGTAATGGGATATCCTTTGAAATCTAGAAGTTTTGGTTCTAACGAATGAGTTTTTGAAAAAGATTGAATTTACTTAACTTGTAAATGCGTATCTCGTACGTGCCTATTTCAGCCGAATATTCACAATTGCATTATACGTGTCTCTGTAACCCCAAAGAAAAACCGAGTGCCAAACTCCGGTAGTTCGACCACAGTGTACAATAACTGTTGTCCAATCTCGTTGGTAGGAGAATTTAATTGTTTGGGAAAAGAGTCCTGACGCAGTACTGTCAAGCCTGAACTCACCAATGGGAATCTGGAAAGCATTGTACGGTGGTCTCATTCTGCGTGTTTTTAAATCGTCAGCCGCAATGTGTATTCGTCAAGTCCCAAGGGGGACTTCAAAGCGGAATGCTTGATTTTGAATCAAACACATTGCATCCAAGCTATCTGGGATACCTTTCAAAAATCTTCCACTGTTTAGTTTGATCAAGCAATCAAGCTCCGTAGGTTGTTTGTCTGGTAATGACTTCGATTCAGTGAGGTCTTCTATGGAGAAAACGCTCATTGTAGGAGTCAACCGTTGTGTAGTTGTCAACTTGTTACCTTTCTAGGCCAGTGACTGGAGGTTGTTAGATCATGTCGTGTTGACCCGAAAGAGGCAGTTGAAAAGCAATGCTCATTTCCTGATGTTATCGTATATATATATATATATATATATATATATATATATATATATATATATATATATATATATATATATATATATATATATATATATATATATATATATATGGCTCGCCACCGTGCTACCCGGGGTTCGACTGATTTCCAGCTGTGTCCTGAAGGACGTGCACTGCATCTGATTCCTCACAAGCAAGAAAAGGGTTTTGTGGAACACACTTAACTGCCCTCCGTTGTAAAATGATGATGATGAGATTGATGAGGATAACAGTCAAGCTTCTTCTTTTTCTTCCTCAGGAGTTGCTGCTGCCAACTCTAAAACGATATTTTCTGCATGCTCGGGCGCAAGTGCACTGGAAGCGACTCATACTTCGGCCTCCAAGGCATAACACATCATTGGGAATAACCACCAATTTGAGCCTAAAATTTTGAGTATAGAATCACAAAGTTTTCGTTGCATACTGTTCACTTAGTCAAGTGATGTTGCCAAGCTTATCCATGCGCCATGGACATCCACTCGTGATCACTGCTTTCCTGGCCGCCTTAAACCCACGCATCTGATATCTGTCTGTGCCACACTCGGCACTGCGCTACTCGAACGGTCAGGTGCGGCGCACTCCGCATAGTACTGATATCGATCGTTAGCTTGAGACATATTTAGCCTGTGCTAGCTGTACGCTAATACCAACATTCGTCCGTACATGCCTGCTTTCATTCTGCTTACGGAATTATGGTATACAACAGCATCACCATGTAAGGTATGGTGACAAGCAATGCCAATTCGGATTGTCTTCTTCCATCAAAGTGACCATCTGTGTCAAGGATCGAACTTCTTAACTCCGAGCTGATAAGTCTTAAAACCACTCAACCACCACCCTTCACCAGCCGTCCATAATTGCTACCCGGCATTTGATACGAAGCTATTTATGGTTCTTCAAACCAGGTATAAGTTGATTTGACAGTCCCACTCTTTAGTTCTATGTCAGTCTACGTACAGTTATGGTGCTTATAATATCGGACACTCGGATAGGCAATTATTAAAAGTATCACAGAACAACTTGCGGCCTTCCTTCTCAGAGGAGCGGCTGGGATCATTGTTAGGGCTATCTTATTTCACTTTGTTGATAGTGGACATATTATGGACCCTACGATTGAGCTCAATACATTGATGGCAAAGCTTAGGCTTCTCAGTAAATAATTACATAAGTGAATTTTCATCACATCCGAAGCCTGAATTATACAAGCAGCGCAATTTAGTGTAACTATTAGTGTTGGCTTGGCCCCTGCTCAAAACCTACCCCTTAGTCCCTCGAACAGATTCACACTTGTTCGATTTTTCACACCTTCCACGTCAATAACGGTCTACTTGATTTGTTAGCTTACTTACTCATATGGATTAGTTTATAAATATATCAACAAGAATCAGGCTTTCGCGGTTATTCATTATCAACACAGCTGTCTGAGAAGATTGTAAGAAGAACCGCGAACTTGCTCTTCTTAAACGTACTATAGAGTATTTGAACTTCTACAGTACGCTGAGTGCGGTTCTAATTTGACTCTTTTGTTTTGTGTTTTGTTCCTAGGAGGAATTCCAGGTCTGGATTGAATCTTATATTGCATGCTTACAACGTATTACATACTCACAACGTGATTCCAATGTCTAAGACTGTCTCTGTACCTCGATGTTTGGCGACGTATGTGCTTGAGAGGTGAGATGTTGAAAAGTAATTTCTTTGCGTTACCGGCCTTTCCAAAGCCTCGATGGTTCATCTCAGGAATCTCTGCAATATTTCTAAAAATTCCTATTAAAGCCAATCGCCCAAGTAATCCACCTTCGTGCAAGATGCCAGCTCGCATGTATCGTAAAGTGGACAGTTTGCAAAATTGGACTTAGTCCAATCAAACCCGTGAGCTGACTTCATGAGAACTCAGTGACTCAGACAAGGGTATAGGTCATCCATGTGGAACAGCAACTTGACTATGGGCGTTACAGCAATGATAATAAGTGAATTTTCTATTTGACTGATGCAGCTTATAACAATTTTTCGGTGCGGGTACCGGCTTTGAATGATTTAAGTAAGAAAATCAGACTGACTGGCTGCCAAAGTTTTCTGGTGCACAAAAAACTTGAGTCACATCACTCTTGTTGTTTTCGCAGTCAACTCTCACGGTCCCAGCATATAATTTAATGGACACAATTATTTTTTGTGTTTGAGTAAAGAAAAATCACCAACTCACTGTGCTACCTAGCCTCTCATCAACCACGCCCTCAATCTATGAAATGCTATTTCAGCTGAGTAGGCTCAGGTTTTGTTCTTGTCTGTCTGTCTATCTGTCAATCTTTCTGTATCGTTTCATTGAAATGTGACTACCTAAATGAGAATGGGAGGTTGGAATCAGGAAGTTACGTATCTCGTTCGCTCTCTTATTTTTAGTCAAGAACGCGAGTTACGCAAATACCAGATTTTATCATCTAATAGCATCTGAATGGTAGTTTGAATACGTAGAGACTAATACAAGTTCTGTTTAATCAGACCTAATTTAATTCCTTCTGTTTACAGTCCATATAGTTAGACTGACTAATCACAAGCTTATGGATTGGTTTCTACGGTGCAACAGAATTTATTCGGTACACACGGTGCAGATATTTCCACTGGAACACCTCTTGTGATGAAAGAGTTGACGAGGTCTAACTGAAAATCGTGGAGGAGCAGGTTGTGCAGTTACCTGCTACTTTTTTCTGACGATCTAGAAACCGATGTTCTTCGTTTCATTGATACGTTATGGACCTACAGTTGAAGCAATAGGGAAAAATGTTTTGAACCGTACAGCCAGCTCTAGTGAGAAGATCTTGGGTTTGATATATCTCGATTTATTAGTACAAAGACGACAGTCTACATACGATGCATAGAGGTCATAGCCAAGTCCTGGCTCGTTATCTTATTGGTCCACCTGTTATTCACAGTCAGCTTTTCTGAGTGGTTAGTTTTGTAACAAACCCGAATGGTTGATTCGGCTCAGACGACAGTCCTTGAAGAGCTGGCTGGCCACCAAACCATTGTGGAGTCTACTACAAGAACCAGGCCATCTGTTGACAATGTTTCAGCCCATTTCCCCACAAGAGCACAAATAAAAGTGCCATTTCCCATCAGGCATACGCGTGACTAAACTACTCAGTACGAACGGAAGCACCCACGTAATTTTTGAATGCACCTTTGTGGTATCGAAAAAACTTGAGTGATTCCGTAAAAAGAAGAGTATTCCGTGTTCGCGAGGTCTTTAGTGAAATTTGCTTAAAGCCTCCAAGGGGATGAAACGAAGTTACTCCAAAATTTCCTTTTGATTTGAAAGCAAATTATCAGCTCAGCCGATCCCATTGCTTCGACAGATACCGATCTGCCAGAGATCAGTAGGACTAGTGGTTAAAGGCTGAACTGTATCTGCTAAATGATCCGCTGGAGATCTCCACAAGAACAAAAGAAAGAGCAGGAATTGAGAATACCAGTTGTAGAGAAGATAGGTAATAAGGCAGAAGGACTCAGCTATGGACTTAATTACACCAATCAACCAGGAGATACAGATAGAATAGAGAACGTTTATTTTGAAATCAGTCAATCGCAGACAAAACGAATCCTAACGAAGAGCAGCTAATCTCAGTAGAACTTCGGATAACCAGCAAGATGGTCTAAGTTGAGAGTTTCAGAATATGATGTCATTCGGGATTATGGTGCACACAGAAATAAGCTCAATGGCCAAAGAAGTATGACCAAAAAGGAGTCAAAATTTGCACGCAGTACGTCAGTCGTTGGGTCAGTAATCATTCAAATACTTTGAGAGTGATGGAGGTACATGCCGTGGAACGAGATTTTAAAGAGTCTGTTTAGAAATGGGAGTTATAGCTGATAACTTCAGATAGTCTAGGATTTTTCTATCCTTTATGAATCGGATAAAAGTCAGAACGAATGAAGCAGACGGTTACCACACACTTCTCGAGCATTTTTTGATTGAGACTAGCAGGTCCGGATGAGTATTTTAGGTTTTGATAGAGCAGCTCGTTTTAGAAGCGACGGTGGAAATGGAATGAGCAAGTTTCTAAGGTATGGTCTCTTTACAAAATATAGAACAAGAATACCCTACTACTTAATTGGATGATTTTTGAGCTCGTCTCCGTCCAAAACAGCCGAATTGTTTTCGAGTTAGATCTTTCAAAAGCTTTCCTGTCTCAAGGAGGTCACGCGAGTAGGCGTATTTAAGGTGAGATAGCTCAAGCACAATAGATTTCGTTTGTCTTTATACATCTGAGAGATAATTTATGTTTGAAGGTGCATTCAATTTTACCATTAATTTACTCAAAATGAAAGGGGTGGTGATAAAAGATATGGGATCGAGCGGAGAGTTTCGAGTGGACAGCAGAGATTGAAAGAAAACTTTGAGTGGCTAGTGATATGGTCCTACGTGACCAAAAAGTCCGTGCGGGCGAATATCGAGAGTACCATGTGAGTAACCATTGTACAAAGCATGAAAACCTTCTGCGAACAAATTTGCCCCTTTCGCACATTACGATCACGGCCTCGCGCGGAGTGTGTGTGTGTGTGTGTGTGTGTGTGTTTGGTGTGACAGCATGACTTAGATGAGATTTCGATTGGAGCATTGTCAGCGGGACCTAGTGGGGAGCGAAACGAAGTGGAAACAAGATAAGGGACGTAAACTGGGAGGAACGAAGTAAAGACGTCCATCTCATTTGAAAATAACATAGTGTTCATTGGACCGAAAAGATAAAGCAAGCTCACCGAGTTTTGAATGAAGAAGTCAGGAGATAATGACATAAGGTTATGCTGTCAAGCTACCTCACCACTCATTAGTCTCGGCCCCAAATTCCAAGCATTTAATCCGCATGAAACATTCCAAATTCGGCTCAAATCTTTGTCCCTCCGCGTGCTCCATTGGTTTTTGTTTTGGTAACAATATGCTCAAAATTACAATTGTCTCTGTGGTATGCGATCATTTGAATAAATATAGGGTTCATGAGGGGGTAAATGGTTGAGAAAGGTATTCACCCAAGACCCGAGCAATATGCCTATATTGGGGATCGGTTAAAGCGTGGAAGCAATAACAAAAGAAAGTTATTTTAAATTTGGATATTGATCAAGGAAGAGTCATATAATGTTTCTGAAGGAGGAACGCGAATAATTAAAGAATGCCGAAGAACGGGAGGAAGTTGGTCGAGCAAGACGAGATTCGAAGTCGGAGCTATCAAAACTCTAGTTCAATGTGATAACTATTTGAAGATTAAGGTATCAAAGGGTTTATCCACAATACATTCCCAATTGTGAAATCTTAGTACTGAGGTTGTTCAGATTAGGGTTGGTTGTAGTTTTCATTTGACCAGAGTACTAGATCGATCTTCCCGAATGGCCCGAGCGAACACGGTCGATGGATGATCTCCCTGATCCCCGTATCAATAATGAAACTATATTTTTATATGTATAGAGAATCACTTCACAGATGCAATCAAATCATTTCCGTGTCATAAGTGAGATTGAAGTCAAAAAGAAGAACAGAAGAAAGATTGGTTTATTTCGAGTTGTACACTTTGCGTCCGCACATGGAACCAACGTTCAGCAACGAGATCATCCGAGAGAACCGTGGTGCATCTAATGGGTGTGAAAAAGGAGATTACATGTGTGGAAGAAAAGATATATTCACCCGAGGATCTGACGTATCTGAAGACTGCAGATGGATCGAATGCGAAGTGTGCAGTCAAAAAAGGAATACAAGACGGCAACAGTTTGCGATGGGATGGAATGATAATCAAAGCTCTCATAAACGCGATCAAAAGATTCACCACAAGGAATAAAACACCCCCGATCACGGGACACAAAATCAAAATAAATGAAAAGATAAGGAGTAAAAACGTGATCATCATCATGATCGAAATAAGCATGATCTTCGTAAACATCATCACCATCAACAACATCATCATCGTCAGCATCATCATAATCATAATCATCATCATCATCATCATCATCATCATCATCATCATCATCATCATCATCATCATCATCATCATCATCATCATCATCATCATCATCATCATCATCATCATCATCATCATCATCATCATCATCATCATCATCATCATCATCATCATCATCATCATCATCATCATCATCATCATCATCATCATCATCATCATCATCATCATCATCATCATCATCATCATCATCATCATCATCATCATCATCATCATCATCATCATCATCATCATCATCATCATCATCATCATCATCATCATCATCATCATCATCATCATCATCATCATCATCATCATCATCATCATCATCATCATCATCATCATCATCATCATCATCATCATCATCATCATCATCATCATCATCATCATCATCATCATCATCATCATCATCATCATCATCATCATCATCATCATCATCATCATCATCATCATCATCATCATCATCATCATCATCATCATCATCATCATCATCATCATCATCATCATCATCATCATCATCATCATCATCATCATCATCATCATCATCATCATCATCATCATCATCATCATCATCATCATCATCATCATCATCATCATCATCATCATCATCATCTTCATCATCATCATCATCATCATCATCATCATCAGCATCGTCATCCTAATCATCTTCCTCCTCATCTTCATCTTCACCATCATCATCCGTAACTTCCCCAACATTATCATCATCCTCGTCATCATGATCATGATCATCTTCTTCTTGGTCATCATGATCATCATCATCATCCGAATAAACCTCATCCTCTTCATCATCATCACCTGAATCATCTTCAGCATCATCGTCATCATCAGCATCAACATCTTCCTGATCATCATCATCCTGATCATCCTCGTCATCGTCATCAACCTCATCATTATCAACATCATCGTCTGAATCGTCGTTTTCCTCATCGTGACCCCCGTTTTTGAACCTGGTCTTTGATCGCGGTATCTTTTGTGTGGCTTCAAAATCGCTTTTAATTTTTTTTGTACCTGAACAATAATGAATAATTCAATTTCAGTGGTACTCGTCGGGAAGTTATACCTTCATTTAAGTATTCCTTGTGCACCACATAATGGCAGAGTGCCTTGCATATTCTAACTTTGAGCAAATTGTGATATATCATTCTGAAGCATTCATCAAATCACCTAACTAGTTTACGTTGTCGTGCTCCAGTTTTTCCGGTGATACAATGAAATTCCTCAATAAGGGACGTTCACGGAGAAGGCTAAAATGTCCCTAAGTGTGTAATGTCCCTTCCATAAGTAATTAGCGAACACATCTAGAAGTAACAGTAAATAGCACAGATAACGTTCATAAATAAAACTCCCACGGTACAGTATGAAATAGTACCTATAAATTTATGGACACTCAAAATAGTGCAGAAGGATAGTTTGCTATGGGTGAACCTCGAAATTTGGATAGTTATACAAACTGTTCTGTGGTTGCACCATGTTCGGCAACGAATTTATTGTCAGCTTACATTCCATACAAGTGTGCACCTTGCGCAAACCGGACTGCCCGATGAATTACTAGAGGTACCACCTCAAATTCCTCCAGTTGGTTTTCGTATTCATCACCACTGTTCTCCTCATGCGTTTGGACCATTGCTGGTTATTCACCGGAGGCATGTGCATCGTCTGATAACACCGGTAAATAGTAGAAAGAAACCCCATCTTAACCAGAGCTTCACCGTTCCAGAAGCTCATAATTGTATTCCGCTCAATGGAAATACTAAGAATTTGAGTCTTACTAACAAATAATTGTGTTTGCAATACGTCGCGTTGACGAAACACTTTCATTCTTTCGAATGGCTCTTACTTTCCCATCCAAAGTGAGAACAAATCTGTTTCTGTGTTCCATTTCCATCTGTGTGCTCTGTCTGGCCGACGAAAATTGTGCATGAATTGTTTATTCGGTTGGTCGTTAACCTGTTCTTAGTTGGACAGTTTGTAATTTAGGCCCCGTGTGACAATCGGTTATATCCCGCTGAGAATGGTCACCTTGAATCGAATAAGTGTGTACGCATCGTTCATCCGATGAGTGTTCCGATAACCCCAGACTGTCTTGGAATATAAACAGTGTGAATTTGGTGGGTGTATGTGACCATTGTCGGTCGATCGATCCCTGGAACATGAGCAAGCCGGTAATATGGTGGCCTGCACACAGATAACGAATTAGTTGTGATCAGGTTTATGGTATTTTCGGACGCCTAGAGTGAATGGTATTCCTTACTATTCTAAACACTGTCTCCACAGTTCGTTGGGGTGTCGTTAACTCTTATTGAGATACTGACGATGAATCGAGAAATGTCCCTCCGTGCTACGCATCCCTTATCCAGGAGTCCATCAATGAGGCATTTAATTGCATTGCTATCACTTCCTCGTTATGACAAAATCATGCACATCTCTCACACTCGATTGACCTGCCCACAATCCGTCTGTCTGCAGTGACCTATCCTAGGCTTTATAGTACCATGAAATCTTCTTCCGGGCCTTTGCACCGAGATCACGGATTATTATGTTCAATATACTGTACACTTTATCGTTCAAAGCTGATCAGGTGAACATGCAAAAATGTTGACCTGAATCATTTTAGCTCCCTTTTTTGTTTTTACTCAATGCCTAACAATAAACAAATCAATCTCGAGATTACCGTTCTTGCTGATATTCTGTAGAACATCCATAGATAGATGACAGTGTGTGCAAAGACTTCCATTATGTATGTCTATTTTTTACTTAAAACTAATCCCGGAAGTGGTAGTTAAGAGAGGGATGTTTTTGAGTTTGTTCCATAAAGGTCATACCAATTCACAAACAACATTGTTGAAAATGGTGATTTTATGTATTAGTGGTAATGGCTTTATTTGCAGAGGAGTGCAGTACGATAGTATAACTTTTATCAAAATAAGGTCACAATTTATTAAGAACGGTCACGTGGCCCATAGTTGCTCGTGGTTGTTGAACTGTAAACAATCTACTGGGTTGTTTTCATCAGAGCCTTATAAACAACATAGGGCTGGAATCAATCACTGGACGAGGTTGACTGATCCAGATTTGATTTCGCCTCGACCTCAAACCCAATTCAAACAACGAAGTTCGAAAGTTACAGTATAAGAGACAGAACTTGGGAGATGTGCACGAAAATTTTCCCTTCGTTTATTTTTTCATCTTTCGTGTGACAGTGAGTAGAGAGAAGACGTAGGATTGAGGGAGAGCTCAAGTAATGTAAAACCACGGTGTGGTAGCTACCCTGTTTGCTGCTTCTGTTGTCCGACACTGTCGAACAATATTCTCGTTCTGATCTGCTTTGTTGTTCATTTCTATCCTTCTGATACGACCTATTGCTGTGCAAAAAAGAACTCGACAGTACGATCAACTGAGCTCATATCAACCATCAGTGGATATTTTAGACCACCTCACTGAGGCGAGGAAGAACTCTTCTTAGCTGGCGAACAAACTCGTTCTATTGGCGTAAAACGCAACGATGGTAAGAGGTGCTGCTCCCTGTATCCAGTCCTCGTGCGAAACCTAATAGTCCAACTGGCTCGAGTGACCGAACCTTCTGATGAGCTGGTGTTGAGGCTAAAGGTCGCTCGATAGGATTCATTTTTCATTCTATCGATCCATGCCATCCATCAGCATATCCTGTAGCACTATGGTTTCTTTGTTTCATGCCTTGGGCTCAGTACTGGATGGGTGCTCACATGCTGACTGCTAAAGGTGAGCCAGCCCATTATCTCGCATTGGGTTTCATTTGAAAGTAAAGTATATGAACTGCATTTTATGTTTTCCTTCGATTCTTTCACAAATCTTGCTCTAATCTGCGTGAGCAATCTGAACGATCCATAAATTTGGTACCTTTCAGATGACGGACAGTTATCACTATCAGCTGTCTCACCTCTAGTCTTAGAATTACCTAAGTATTCTGTAAATTTCGTCATTTTACCTAACAGTTATTCATGGTGGTTTGATTAACATTTAGTATGAAGGTGTTGAATATTTGCGAAAGTGCAAACAAATAATAGTGAACTGATTGTGCAGGCAAAAAAGTATGGACGTGTGTGAGTTGTCTTAGTCTTGAGTGAATAACGGCCCCAAATAGCAGAGATGCAATGACTAAATAAGGCTCGGAAGCAACGTGAGTGATTGAAAGTTAGAGTACTCAGTTTGTATGCAAGTTATGTGCATGAGTATGTATGTATGCGAAGAGAGAGCATAAACACTCATACATATTATGAGGTTAGTCCACCAAGACATACCGGTTCACCACTCATTATTTTCGGCCTCAAATTCCAAGCATTCAGTCAGGATGAGGAATTCCGCGTTAAACTCTTATCTCTCTTTCTCTCTCTCTCACTCTCACAAACACACACACACACAAACAAAAAACAAACAGACAAACAAATCTCCCTTTTTCTTTTTTCCTTTCTTTCTGTGGACTTCTATGATTTTGTTTTGGTAACAATATGCTCAAAAACACAATTGTCTCTGTGGTATGCGATCATTTGAATAAGTATAGGGTTCATGGGGGGGTAAATGGTTGAGAAAAGTATTCACCCAAGACCCGAGCAATATGCCGCTCACCAGAACACACACACACACACACACGATCACAGAGAAAGAGACAAAAATGTAGACCATTCCGATGCCGAATATGCCGGTCTCGTCGGATGTGAATTGTACCTTGGTATGAAATAACAAATGTGGAAAGTGCTCAACTGTGCTTGGGTTTGCAGATTTGAACTACTAACCGAAATCATTCAAAGTACGAAAATATGCTCGTCTACTATATGGGGATCGGCTAAAGCGTGGAAGCAATAACAAAAAAAGTTATTTTAACTTTGGATATTGATCAAGGAAGAGTCATATAATGTTTCTGAAGGAGGAAAGCGAATAATTAAAGAATGCCGAAGAACGGGAGGAAGTTGGTCGAGCAAGACGAGATTCGAAATCGGAACTTTCAAAACCCTAGTTCAGTGTGATAACTATTTGAAGATTAAGGTATCAAAGGGTTTATCCACAAGACATTCCCAATTGTGAAATCTTAGTACTGAGGTTGTTCAGATTAGGGTTGGTTGTAGTTTTCATTTGACCAGAGTACTAGATCGATCTTCCTTAAGAGCCAATAAGGTCCCTTCAGTAAACGATAGTTACCAGCTCTGACACGATGGACCCACGGGCGGCTCCGGTCTGCACGGTCTCGCGATAGCTCTCAGCAGCAAGGCTAAAAACTGGTCTGTTCAAATCCCATATTCTCTCAGATCGTCGTAGCTCATTTTCGCGTTGTATTCTAGGACGTGTCGGTTGTTGCGGTTTATGCCTCGACACTTGCAGCCGAGGAGGCGGCAAAGGACAAATTTTACGACAGACCACAGGATGAGTAAATAGCCTCTCGAAACTTGACGTTGCCCTGGTTGTGGGGGTTTGGAACGTCCGAACTGGTGGCCACTCCCAGGAAACTAGACACATTTTTGGAGAATATGGTCTCGGACAGCAGTGCAGCAGTGACAAATGTCTTGTCAGCTTCTCAGAGTTAAACAGCGTAACCGTCACCAACACCCGCTTCCAACATCTCAGGAAGCACTTGCTAACGTGGTCACCTGGCGTACTAGATCGACTAAATTTTTATACGATCCCACTGGTTATCATTGATTGAAGGTTGCTGGTCGTACCAAGGTGCGGAGACTGATCACAAGAACGGGACCGACCACACCCTCTTCCATGCACTCTTCTAGATCCAACCAGTCAATCACCGCAAAAGCTGTGCTCCAAAGCAGATAAATGCAGCAGCTTTAAGAACACCAAGAAGGTGCCAAGAGATCTCGGAAGCTATTGCCCCCTATCCGGTCACAGCGTTCATAGGTGGAGAAGTACATGTGAAAAATCAGTGGACTTCACTTAAGGCATTGATCCAACCATCCACTTCAGATGAACCGGGCTTTACGCGATGACCACAGATGACTGAATCTCAGGGGTGGCTTTCCAGTTAACCGAGAAGGCTAGAGATATCTGCCTAAATGACCGCCCTGACTTCCGTGATATCCAACGAAAATCTACTCGTTCGGCCAGAAGGGCTCGAAAGAAACACCGGACAGAAATCACGGGAATCACGGAGACTGCGGGGACTTCTCAACGCTCTCCCGTCTGATCCGCACTGCTTCCGGTAATCAACAGTCGAAAAAACTCCTCCTTTGCGATGCTGCTTGACTGCTACTTCCTGTGCAGGCCAGAAAGATGCAGAGATGGACCGAACTCTCCGATTGTCTACTGAACCTTCCTGCAGCAAGCACTATTGACCAAATCCTAGCAATCAAGAGCGAGATCTATGACGTTAATAACGACCCACCGAGCCGAGATGAAATCACCAATTTAATATACCATCTGAAAAACCGGAAAGTCCCTGGAGAAGATGGCATCAGTTTGGAGATGTAAAAACCTTCTCTCTACTCCGTTGGAGCCATTGCACATTCCTTTTTGGTTAACCTGGGAAAAAGAACTATTTTCCAGCGGACTGAGGAACTTCAATATCACTCCTTCTTTCAAAGAAAGGTGACAGAACTGTATGAGTAAACTACAGCATCAGTTTAATCGACGTGGCTGCCAAAATATTCTCAGTGTTTTTGTTGGACAGCTTCTCAGCTATGCAGGAGGCGATCACACGCTCCAATCAGGGAGGCTTCCACCGTGGTAGAGGGTGCATGAATCAAATATATACACCCTCCACAGAGTATTAGAGCATCGGCGCAGGTTTCAGCGACTGACGGCAGCTGGTTTTATTGATTTTTGGGATGCTTTTGACTCAGTTGACAGAGAATCGTTATGACTTACATTAAAGGTGGATGGAATGCTCCAGAAGCTTTCCAATCTCATGAAGTCGTGCTACACAAATAAGCATGTGAAAATACGCATCTACGGCGGCGAGTTCGATGACTTCTTTCTCAACTTCGGTGTTAGCCATGGTTGTCCCTTGTCAGCAGTGCTGTTCAACTACACTATTGATTGGATAATGCGCCATGCTCTCACCAATTACTCCGGTATTCAGCTGGGTGCCGATGCTTTCCTCACCGATTTAGAATTCGCAGATGACATCTTCACCTTTGGAGACAGCCTAACTGCCTAACAGCCAGTTCTAAATCGTGTAGAACCATTTGCACAATTCACGGGGACTAGAGATCAATACGTCGAAGAGCGAGATTCTTTAGACATGCACTACGCAGTCTTTTCCCCCGATATAAGTGGACGGCGAAAACATCGAGAAGTCCCAGCGTTCACATACCTCGGCTCCAAGATCCTTACAAGCGGTCACTTCAAAGATGAGTTCAAGATGCCTACTGACAATGCCAGGATTTCTTTTCTCCAGCTTTTCAAAGCATTCCGGGTGAGCAACGAAATTAGTCTCTGAACCAAAGTTCGCGTCTTTCGGGTCGCTATCCTCCGAATACTGACCTGCGGTCGCATGACGTGACCAGTACGCGTCGAGAAAATCAGAAAGCTGATGTCTGCGACGGATACTGAAAATGGCTTGCAGAGACATGCTGTAACGGCTCTTCGCAGACCAAAAACCCACTAAAATTCAGTTGCGAGCTTAGAGCTTAGGTGTGCTTTGTTTAAAAATGGGTATCTGTACTTAGGTATACTTGGGAATGATAACCTCTCCACAGTAGCATCCAGTTCCTGTACCAGGTCTTCCACTGGTTATAGACAATATTCCTTCTTGAATCATTCTTCTCAGTCGGATAAAGTGGCTTGTAGTTAGGACGATTGTACTTCAAAGTACTTTCCTACATCCAGACCGGATTCAGCCTGTATGGTATGATAGTCTTCCTTGGTCGGACACATGGGCCCATTTTAGAAGTTCAGTAGGCCGTTTGGGTGATTCTCGTCAGTCATCCATTGAGGTACGTAACTGGTCAAGCGCATATTGAACAGGCTTTTCGACAGGTCAGGAATTCAGGTTAGCCTCTGTTCCTTCAATCGACAAGTTGTTTGGAAGCCTGTTTGTTTAAGTCCATATGGTGCCGGCGCACAACTTCATCGCCATCGTAGTCCAAGCGGCTCGGAAGACAAGGCGCACTCCAGTTCGTCAGCCTCGGCCAACAGCTCATTTTGGTCTGTTATCTCCTGTTAGTTCTGCAGAATAACCAGAGTGACCACCAAAACCCATCAAATTCTAGCGTTCTGCTCGTTCTATTCATTGGACGGGAATCGGGTCCGCATATATCGTTCATGCTTCCAAAATGCTTCCAGACGAGACAAAATGCCACGGTGCTTAAGCATTGACAAACTGTCGGTGTCCCTCCAGTTCTGATGATTGTAGTGGTTTGGACATATTTCAAGACCACCGGACACAGAGATCTCAAAACAATATCTCTCTTCTGTTCCATGTTCAGGATGACACCGTCAGCTTAGAGGACGAGTGGAAATATGGGACAGTACTAACAAATCGGAAGTTGAGTGATAAGGCCTCCAGTCTGTCTGTGGCGTTCGCAAATGGAAGTAGAAAGGGGATTTTCATGTGGTCAGTTCTCGCATCAGATTTCCGCTCATGGGCAAATGCTATTCGGGGCATGCGTGAAGCCACGATGAACAATGGCCAGAGTGAGCATGGTCGATGGATGATTCCCCTGAGCCCCGTATCAATAAAGCAACAATATATTTAACTGCATAATGTCTCATTTCACGGATTCTACCAAAACATTTGCGTGTTATAAATGGGACTGAAGTCAGAAAGACGAACAGAAGTTTGAGTGGTTTAATTCGAGTTGTACACTCAGTGTCAGCACATATAACAAAAGTTTATCAGATAGATCATCGAAGAAGCCGTGGAGCATCAAACGCATAGGTGTGTAAAGGGAGGTTACATGTGGGAACCACATGCCAGCTTGAATCGAGGACCTGCGTGTATGGTGACTGCGGTTGGTTTGTGTGCCAACTGTGTATTAAAACAAGGAATAGAAGGTGGGTACTGGGTAAGACAAGAAAAGAACTAGTTGCGTCTGCTCCAGGAGCACCTGACGATGAACATTACCTTCGACAGCATCGTCATCATCATCAAAAACCTCAACATCATCATCGGAATCCGAATCAACACAATCATTGCCATCCACTGATTCATCCCAATCATTATCCCAATCAACATCATAATCAACAACCAAATCTGCATTATTATCGTCAGGATAATCAACATCGTGCACTTCAACTAAAAAACCATGAGCAAAATCAACATCAAAAACCCGTCATTAGAAATAACGCATTCCGATTCATCATCCGAATTATCATTACCATCACCATCATCATCATAATCAGCGTCATCAACATCATCAACATACTCATCATTATCATCATATTCATCATCATCACAATCATCATCATCATCATCATCATCATCATCGTCATTATCATCATCATCATCATCATCCTCATCCTCATCATAATCATCATTATCATGATCATCATGATCATGTTCATCATCATCATCATCATCTTCATCATTGTCATCATCGGCATCCTCATCATCCAGGGCGTCATCATCATCAATATCGACTATAACGTCATCATTTTCATCAACGTCATCATCATCATCAACATCATATTCTTCATCACCACTAAAATCTTCATCGTCCTCATTATCCTAATCATCACCATCATCATCATCAATATCATGAGCATTAGTATTATCATCAACATTTACATGATCAACAGAATCTAAATCATCATCATCATTATTAAACTCATCGTCGTCATCATCATCACCATGACCATGATCACGTTCATCAACATCATCATCATCATCATCACCATAGTGATCATCGTCATCATAATCATAATCATCACCATCATTCTCAGGGTCATCAGCAACATCATCAGCATCATCATCATCATCATCATCATAACCATCGTTAACATTTCTATCAACGTTATCATCGGTAATAATTTTATTATAATCGACATATTCATCCTGTCGTATTCATATTCAACATCAACGAAAACAATATCATCATCATCATAAACATCATCATCATGGTTACCACCATTAGCATGAGCATTATTATTATCAACATCATTTCCATGTTAATAAACATCAACATCATCATCATCATCATCATCATCATCATCATCATCATCATCATCATCATCATCATCATCATCATCATCATCATCATCATCATCATCATCATCATCATCATCATCATCATCGTCATCATCATCATCGTCATCATCATCATCATCATCATCATCATCATCATCATCATCATCATCATCATCATCATCATCATCGCCATCATCATCTTTATCATCTTCTTCGTCATCCTCGTCGTCGTCTTCATCACCATCCTCATCTCCTTATTCATTGAAATTTTCTTTGCCTGGTAATTTTTTTGTTGCGATGTTCTATTGATCTTGTTTGTGTTGTCTTCTTTTTTGTGCCTTTTGATTCGTGCCACCTTCAAACACGCTGTTGACAGATCGTACATTGCTGTTTCCAGGCAATCTATACAACTGGTCGCAGCACAAAGCAGATCTTTATATAATAAAACATCTCGAATGTTGCATGTATGTAAAATTGTACCTATCGTATGAGTTTCATGTAGCTGTTTCGATATTCTGATTGTGTGATTGAGTAATTGTTGCTATCAATGAAATCTATTCATCCTAGCAAGTACTGGTACCCTCATCAGCTTGCCTCTATTCTCGTCCAAAATTCGTTTACCGATCTCCAAATGAGTTAAATGCCTCTTGCATAATCTCTCGTAATTGGCTATTGGTAGTTAGAAAACGGAATGGTCAATGACCAAGTGAGCTTCAGATTCTCGTCGTTGACCAGGAGAATTGTCATTGGTGAACACCTGGTAATCATTGAGCAATTCGGTGCTCACCTGAGAGGAGCTCGTCCGAAAAAATCAATTGAAAGTATGGTTGCTCATTTTTGTATTGAACTCATAATTTGGCATCTCAGCGATCAAAGTGCAGGCACTGGTATCTATGTTTTCACTTTTGTTTGACGGAATAGTATTGGTACATGGTTCTCCATGTGCATATCGTCCCGTCGACTGAGATCAACAGATACTGAAATTGATTCCGGCAAAGCGAATTTGCAAGGCAGAGGTCCTGTGGGCTTTGGACGGTTCTTGACTTCAATACTGTTGTGTTCAGTTGGTTGGATTGTGAGTGTTTTCGTGCTGTAGCTTTGGGAATCAGAGAAATGATCAGTGGAGGTCACGCTACTGAAGAACATGAAATTTTTGGACTTTCACATTGTTTCAGTCCGACTAATTGTTGTACTGAACTGTCCCAATAAGGCGAGAAAAAACGCGTTCCTGCTCACGAACTAACTCGTTTTGTCAGCGTACAACACAGTGATTATATTGAGCGTTGGTCGTTGAACTCATTTATCGCTGCTTTTATTATGTCATTACTGCGCAATATTTCGGGAAGTGGGTCACTTTCAATTATGGGCTGCCGTTTGGGGAGTTGACCGTCTGCGGAAGCGTGGTTCTAACCCTTGACGGAAGATTTCGAAGCCCACCATGATCACCCTTTGACCGCTGCCCGTTTGACAGCGCGCTCTGCTTTACCGTTGAACTTACCGTGATGAGGGTCCGGTGAATTGATGGCCGAAATGCCACGTCTCTGATAACTGCTGGGATTTCGATCTGCGAAACTGAGAATTACCTTTGGAAATCACTAGAACCGAGATTCCAAGTTGGCTCACAGTTTGTTGGTGGTTGTTGTGTTTGGCCTGAATAGTCAAGTGCTCACACACGCACGCTTGATCTTAATCCCGTGCAATCATGGACACACGTACACAGTTAACGTTTGCCTTGCTCCGTCCAGGACGGCACTAGCCAGTCTGATCGTATCATGTGTTGCACGACCTTGCACAACTTAATCCGATTGTACTGCTGTCTTACACTTTCGATTGCATACAACACTGACTGGCGTACTTGCATACGTGTTTGCGTTTTCAGTTGCTTGCATGTGCTTGCACTTTCCGTCCGCTACTACTGGATGCACGTCCATCCATCAAGCATGCCTTCCTTCTGCTTACTGAATTCGGGATACAGCAGTAATCTTTGTGGTTTTTTTCCGTTCACAGAAAGTCGACTTATAAAAAATCACTACAGCAATCGACGGTCACCAAGTAAGTGAATTTCCCATGGTGAAAAATTTCCAACACCACTATCTCCCAAGGTCGGTCGAGTATTGGGGGCATTTCCATCAGTTCCCTCGTTTATCGTTGATCAAATTTCCTGCCTGATCCACAATTTGCCACCATCTGTTTGGTATGGTCCGCCGTGTCTGTTAAGTAGTATATTTCACTGACCCTGCTGATACATTCGTTGATATCTGCGTGTGAAAGGTGCAACTGACGCAGAGCTTCTTTTCGAAAGGCTTACGGGACCACGAAACGCCCGCTTTGGAAATTCAGCTCATCCTCTGTCGTTAGCTCATCACGGAATTTGAAATAAGGTAATGCTTCTGCTAGTAGGATTTTTTTGTCTTCCGGCCAATCCTTGGTGATAACTCCCTTCAAGGATTGTACTCACGGATCTGCCATCGTGGTGTTCTGGAATTGGGATGGCTCGGATTCTGCTACCGCCAGAGCAGTGTTAACCGTTTCGTTTCCGCGTACTCGGTAGTGTGGCTCATGAGAGTGTGTCGGCTACGAACGTTTGTTTGCCTTGTTGATATAGTAGTTCATTTTTATACTTTTCTAAACGTATTGGTATCGGTTTCAGTCTCGTAGGTACTCGATGTAATGGCTTATCCACGATACTGACCAATGGCTTACGGTCTGAGTATGTGTGCGTAAGTCGGTTGAAGGAATGATCGTTGAATTTATCTAGAGCGCACACAATTGCTAGTGATTATTTCTTGATCTGTGCATATTTCTGTTGACAAATTGTGACTGTCCTGCTATGATAATCAAGCGGACTTCCGTTTTCTAAAGGAACGGCTTATAAACCATATTGTCTACTATCACACTGTATGCTTAGGGGTAAGGTGTGTTCATTGTATTCTAGGAATGGGGCCATCACGATAAGCTGCTTTATATCACAAAATACTGATTTCTGTTACTCTGCCCAAATCCACATTTCTTCTTTATGTGTTAATCGGAGGATCGGCCTCATCATTTCCGCTAACTCTGATAAAAATCTGCTCAGCTAGTTGATCATCCTTTAAAAATGTAAGACACCCTTAGTATCGTTTAGCACAGGCATATCTACAATCGTGACTACCTTTTTCAGATTAGGTCTGTTGTCTTCACTTTCGAGAACCGGGCAGCGGAACTTGACTGTTGTTCGACAAATTGCCAACTTGTCTCGTTCCAGCTTAATTCCATCTCTGACACAGTGCTGCAGAAAAGCATGGAACCTTGTGTTGTGTTTCCCGATATTTTTTCGAAAAATTGAATACCATCTGGCACGTGGGGTACTCTAGTAAGTCGTCAACTGTTTGGAGAATTCTCTTCTGGAACAGTTCTCTAGATACCTTCAAACCAAAGAGCAGTTGCTTCCAACGGTAACGGCCATACAAAGTACCGGGCCTGGTCACATAACTCGAGGATTCATCCAACTCTATTATAAAGAACGCTGAAGCTAGATCAAATTTCGTGGAACACGGCGCATTTGACGACTCAGGTAGAATATCATCAAAAACAAGTAACGAAAAGTGCTCTCACATGAGCGCTATGTTGAGTGGTTTGGAATCAATACAAATGCGAATCTCCCCGGATCCCTTCGTCACAATCATTATTTGATTTACCCAGTCTATCGATTCATCAACGTTCGAGATGAGGATGTCCAACTGCAGGTAAGATCGCTCTCTAACAGCATATAGAGCACGTCTTGTCTTTAGTGCCACAGGTTGTGCGGATTCGTGTACACAAGATTGTTCCCAGGCTAGACAGTTGTCTCTTGCCGTGAAGTGTAGTCTCCCACAAAAACCACTCTGCCTTTTGCTCCCGGCGTTCCTCTGATGCTATTCGGTACACCACACGAGATTCTGGCTCATTCACCTCTCCGTTCGTTTTTCAGTTATTCCTCACCTTGGCAGATATCGATGCACTGCTGGAGTATTAATTATGGAATCTTCAACAACCTCTTGATCACAGTGGGGTCGTGTAATCCACTCGTTATCTGGTCCCACACAAGATTCACTTTTGCGCAGTCGCAAAAATGGCGTGACCTTTCCAATTATCTTAACGAAAAAAGCATCGTTTCTGTATCCGCTGGTTGGAAAAAAGTTGCTCAAGTGTTTTATTTTACTCACCAAGACAGCATCGTTCGAGTTTACACTAGCTATCGTCCAGTCACCTCTGTTCTCATCGGAATAATATGAAAAGTCACTGATGATGCGAAGCGCCGCCAGTCCACTGGTGTGACGAAACAATACAAGCTGGATGGCCTTGGATTCGAATTCCATTGTAATGGTTGGGCTGTAGCCAGCTGTATTAGTGTTTGGTTAATGTATGTTTGGGTTCCCGATGAGACACTTACTGATCGTGGGACCCATGTGGTTTTTTGTGTTTTTATGTTTTGCAGATCAAACACGTGCAAGTACCCTCCCTGCAGAAGGTCACTGGCCCTTGCATGCTACACCATTGCCGACAGCTTTCGAAAATTTTCATATTGCGTTCGACAAAGCCTCCATTTGTCAACCAGTCGGCCTGTCTTCTGTCGCCAAGTGTGCCGGTGGGCCGATCAGCAGGTGATCATGCGGTCGCGTCTCCGACAATGAAATTTTCACATCACTTCAGGAAGATCAACCAGTTTATTGATACAGTGTGCAACAAGGAACTCTCAGCCGTTGCTGATTTCTCGGAGGTTCGCACCACTGAGATTGCTCATTTTAGGATTTCACACAAAAGCCTCCAACTGACCAATCATAAAATGCCATTGATGTGGAAGAACAAAATCATATCTCACATACAGGACGTTCGTCTTATGGGTTCAAATCGGTTACGTCTATCTCCTCTGTCACATTCTCAGTGGACGCATTCTTTCTGCCTTGTTCGTTTTACGAATGACAGTTGCCTATCCTCTCAGCACTAGGCTATTTTGAAGCTGATCGGACGAGCAAGAGCCACCAAATCCAACGTTTAGTTTTCACTCCCTCATGTGCTATCTGGTATGATGCCGACGTCAAATCACGTGAATTGATTCCTTTGTGCGTATCAAGTCCACTTGATACCAACTCAGTAGGTAAAAACCTAATTCTACTCCTTTACGACATCGAAAAGGGTCAATCACGTGTCATAGCAATTCAGTACTTTCATACGCACATAAGGAACCTTTGGCTTTATAGTCTTATTAGGCCTTACTGTGCTACAGTCTTGGTGTTGGCCCAAAATCTCCGTTAGCACTACTCACTGGAACGTAAATTCATGCTGAAAACATCCGGTTAGGAGTGAGTCAAAATATCCTATGCTCCACTGGTTATACTCTCCAGTCTATCAGATATCGCATCCTCAGAAAGTAGCGGTTTGCGAAATATTTCCAAAATTTTCAAAAGTCAATGCTTAACCCGTATTTTCGTTAGTTTTCAACTATGAAAAATGGCACCCACAAAAATTCGAAGTCTGTAAAATGTTCCCATTATCACTCAAACGGACGTGATTAGACTGCCATGGGAATGGGTCTCGAAAACTCCGCATCCAGTTGGCTATTGCTCTCACACCTGATTGGTCAGAACCATTAACCTATTGGTTCCGCCAATAAAATAGTCAATCGACTGCCATTCAATGCACGGAGAGCCTAAAAGTTAACACGGCGAGATGCCAGTGCAAAGTCTCAGTGGGGAATCAAGAGCAGAAAATCATCAAAAACCGAGAAGACGGTTCTGGAGCTGATTTCTAAAACAAAGGCGACGGAAACATCTGTGGCGAAAGATTTTGGCATTTCACGAAAAGCCGTGTAGAATTTTATTGCAAATAAGGCTTTCTTCGAGATCATCCTTGTGTATTAGTAGCCGTCTACAAAGGCGTCATTTGAGAGCGGAGCAAAAAACTGATGAATTAAATGATACCACTCGTAAGCATTCGATATTCGGTAACAGCGTCGTCAGAAATGTTATTTTAGTCCATTGTATACAGATTGTGAAAAAGGTTATTGGTGGGAAGGTCAACTGAATAGCAACCTTTCCGATAACGCTGTTGTTGTCCCATATCCGAAAGCACGGCTCTGCGAGGAACGTATATTCTGGATCATCGAACTGCAAGCACGATCATCTACACAGCAGAGATGACTCAAACAAACGAAGGGTGTCGGTTAATTTCGGTCTGCACGATGTGAGCCGCGTGTGATGTGTGGCATAGTGAGGTGCAGAATGTGGTACAAACAGGTATCGGTTGGGCGAGTTTATGGCAAACGGCACAGGAATGAGTCATTGGCGGATGCCCACTACGCGTGGGTAAGCTGCACGGCATCATGTGTATGATTCAACCACACAACAGTTGTGTTACCGAATATCAATAGATTACGCGTCACGCGTCACGCGGAGCATTGTTTTTTCTGTACGTTCCGAACGAGCTACGGTTCCCATGCATGAAATGACGTCAAGTTCCAGTGGATTTTGAGAACGCGCGAGAAGCACGCTGAAATCGCCTTGATGAAAAGTGTGATCTATTTGGGGGTCATGAAGTTGGTTTTTACTTTGGGCTAGTCAGACTTAGAAGTTTTCTGTTCGATTCATCTGTTGGAAGAAAAGATACGGACAGTAATCTTACGAGGAAAATTTTCCATAAGGTGTGCTCAGTGAAGGAAGAGAGACTTGACGAAGTCGGTGGATTTTAAGTGAGTTGCAATAACCTGAAACAACACAGTGCGCATCCCAGTATTTCCAATGCTGATTAGGCTAATCGAGCATTCATGTTACATAACCAGGTGCTCCCAAACCGATAGAAATACGTCCGGATACACACAAACGCTATCGCCGAGGCCATCGGGATAGAAAAATTAAGGCCTGACCTCCCAATTGGATGATATCATGACTGTCTCCCAGCCAATTTGCCGTCAATCAAATGCCAAGGCAGTGGTTTGTGTAGGCATCCTGAGAGAAAACAATATCGGCCTTTGTTTTTGGAATGAAAACGTTACACCTGCAAGCAACTTTCACCTCACTCATCCCCAACAGAAAGTTCTCATCTGGATGTGCTGCTGACTCCTCTAGCTCTTATCTTAGGAACAGTGATATCAGTCGTACAATCTTGTGTAGGTTTCCAACAAGATGGAGCAGTCGCATATTATTCAACTCGCTTTTGGCAATACATTGACGCTCTTTTGATAAATTTTGGTTAGAAAGAATTGGGCCAGTTAAATAGCCCCCTAGGTATCCACATCCAAATCCGTTAAACATCCATCTGTGGTCCTATTCAAAAAGAAAGGTGCTTGAAGGTAGATTTTATACCTTGGAGGACTGAAATGCGCGGTTCACGACTAGGTGGAGCAGAATAACTGCGGACGTTGCCGAGAAAGTGGAAACCTCTTGTTTGAAACAGAGGATATGGTGCGGACAAAGATCTGGACAACAATGTGAACGTAAATTTCACTGGTTATTTTTCGTACTTTTCCGTATTTTACCAATGACCATGTCTGGTTTCAGAGAGTGAAATCACTTGACCATTTCAGTAATAGAAGGTACATAGTTCTGTTTTTCTGGTTACTTATTGGCCTGCGTACATTTGGCGAAGCTATCTATTTTCTCTGCGGGTGCTGCCCATCACATATCTCTCAAACGTCTTCCGCATTCCGTTCATTCTCGATAAAGAGAAACCAACCGCGGCAACCGAGAACGGAATGACAGTCCACCGTCCGGTTGACTAATTTCTCCTGTACGACCGGCATATCTGCAGTCAACGACCCTATGACGATCGATATATTGTGCACACGTAAGCACGCTCATAGTTGAGCTCAGTTACTCGACTTCCAATCAAAGCGTGTCTGCCCCGTGTTGCCAGTGCCTGTCAGGCCTTCATGCTTCAGGTGGACTGAATTTCGATATTATACGCAATTGATCACAGTGCTTGTGTTCTATCTCTTTCGTGCAAGCATGTGTGCTCCTTACCTATCACGCCCACATCCTGTGAATGACTTGTGCTAGAACGTCGCATATGGGGCGCACTGCGGACATTTTGAGTCACGGGTTTTGAGGCGGATTCCTATGACCACGAATTGTCACGGTCCCGAGTGCGCAGGTGTGTGTGACCTAAAATCAGCGGATTATCGATTTTCGTATATCCGCTGATGGCAATTACCATCGCAGAGCTAGGGCAGACTGAGGGGTTATTGTGTAGGGGTGATCAAAGAATACAAATAGGAAAATTTTCTAACCTAAACACATTTCACCTGAATGATGAAAGCATCATCAGTCGTAAGCAGGCCGATAGAGAAATAGAAAGAGGCATGAGCCGCTGAAAATCAAAATCGCATAAGATATAGCAAAATAAGCAAAATTACTCAGATTCGCTGTTAAAACCTGTCACACTTTGTAAATCCCGTCGTCTTCATTTTGGTGAAAACAATCCTAGGGTTCTCGTCCCACAACCCGGTGCTGTCAGCTTCCAATCACTGACCTAACATTATTACACTCGAGATTGCACGTTTCTTAAGCAGCACATAATTTGGTGGACGTAGGTACAGGTTAAGACTTGTGAGCCACTTCTGCTGATACGATTCCCGTCCGACGATTGAAATGAGAAAAGACGACAGATGCTGGTGGATTTGGTGATTATATTGATGGCCCTGTTAGACTGATCGCAGATGGGAGACTAAACGAGCTGATGGTCGGAGCCACGAGCTAATGAGCGCCAAGTTTCTTAAATCTCTTGGAAAGAAATGTCAATGAGCTGATGCTGGTCGGTACCAGGTTGGCGTTAACAAACAGGCTTCAAACAACCAGCCAGTTGAAGGAATTTAAGTTAACCTGAATTCCCAACCTATCACAGAGACTGGCCAACGTTTGATTGAACAGTTACGTACCTTAATGGATGACTGATGAGAGATACCCATATGTCATAGAGTGTCCGAACAGGACCTATCTGTTCTGGATGTAGGTAGGTATCTTGAGGTAAAATTGTGCCTAGCTGTAAAACACTGTGTGACTGTAGAGAATGGCAGTTCTAGTTAAGATATAGAAGACGTGGGAAGACGTGGTGCCCTAATTGGATGAGCTCCTGAGAAGCGGCTATCATTCCAACAGCAGACCTAACTACAGATGTCTATTTATAAACAAAGCGCACCCAAGCTCTAAGCTCGCAATTGCATTTGGAACGCGTACTTTGGTGTCAGCGAAGAGCAGCAACGAAGTCATCGGGTAATGGAGCGTTAGATTCAGTACACTTGCTTTTGTTCCGTAGCTAGTTTAGGTATACATATGTTAGCTATACTGCGCGGCTTCGTTTGGAATATTTAGACGGAATTCGTTTTCGGTTCTTGTCATTGCGGTAAAATTTAGAATTTGCTGCCATGGAATAGTTGGATTTAGACATTCAACGAAGACGAGGAACAGCTCGCTGTTAGCTCATTTTTCCCACAGGTAGCTCACTGCCGAGGAGCGGCCTCTTGCCGGGAAGTTCACTCTACATGTGCTGCAAAGTGAAAATGGTTTCAGATGTCAAACATAAGCTGTAGTAGAATAGTTTGAAATAATATAGTTCATCACGCAACTGTCAACTCACCGCTGAAAATTATAGAAGCACTGCACAGCCGTTTCATCCTTGTTAGGAGTCATCAGTAGTGCATATCCACCGAGCTCCCTGTAAGAATTGTATCTACACGGAGAGCAGTAGGTAGTGGAATGGCTTGCACCCATACTACACGAACAAGGAAAAGACAAGACCAGACAAGAGTAGAGGGAAGTTATTCTGTCAGATTTGATTGGCACAGACTCGCTTATATACAAAGGGTGGTATGAACTTATTGACAGATAATGTGGTGACCATTTTCCTGGTGGTCTGGATACTGGAGATGAAGCTATGGCGTACTGGACCTCGTGTGGAGGCATTCGAATGATTATACCCCACTGGGAATTGCACCCTTGGCGAACGATTATGATTAGGACACCTAATCACAAGGCTATCCGAGTTGGATCTCAAAGGTTTATTGAAACTAATCACAAACTTAACCGCCTTTGAGTAGTTACAGCCAGTTGGCACACTGGACTGGACTGCTGTGATGGACGGCTTCTCCTAACGGACCCAAGTTCAACAAAGGCATTTAGTTAGTACAGAAGTATAATGACAGAGATTAAATGCTTGTGTGAACAAATAGTACATAGAGAAACTATTACATAAATTGAGACGGCCATTGAACGACAAGTAGGCAATTGCCAGAAGAAGAAGAGGAAATGACCATTATTAGCTAAGCAGCTAGAGAAGCTCACGAAGGACCCCGAAGAAACCGAAAACAGCGCATGGGTCAATAATCTGTCACCTAGGCCACTATCGATTGAAGGGTACAAAGTACTCGATAAGGGACTCAATTTCAACCTGGGCAAAGCCACAAGGAAGGAATACCTCGCTGAACTGGAGCATATACTCAAGTCATGAGGTTTGTCCGAGGACACTCAGTGCGGGCTGAGGTATATCATAGTCCCCTACATGCTGCACAACAGACCATTCAGCACCCTCTCAGACTCGGAACAAACAGCGTTCTCACAAACCCACAAGACGTACCTGGCAAATAGGCTGTTCACTGGAATTTATTTTGAAGCCATCAAAACTGATCGACGGAAACAACAATGTTCATTTTGCGTTTCAGTGGTCCGGTCCTCTTGAAGGCAGTCGTTATCCAGTAGGAAGACGCAATCATGTGTTTTGCATTCCCTCATTTGTCTTATTGCTTCTTGTCCCTTTGACGTAGTCGTGTTCTTTAATAATCAACAACTATCCACCATTGCGTTTTGAGCAATCAACTACTTACTTATTCGGTGAGTAGTATGTAAACTACGCCACGCACTACAAACCCTGAAGAAAGATAACAGCGTCATCATCCTACGGGCTGAAAAAGGAAGAATGACGGTCCTCCTGGACAGGACAGACTACACTGAGAAAGCGAAACAAAGGATGAGGCAACTGTGCAGCTACTTATGTGGCTTCCGATGGCGAGTTTAGCGTTGATAGTGCATCACAAATCATATTATGTGGAGAATAAAAAAATGTAGAACAAATCTCCATTTAAATTCACAAGTTATCAGGGGTAGTCTGAAGCCAATCGAAAATATCCAAAAATAACCAATAAATAGATAAATGGTCAAAACAGTTGTTAATTTTTGACTTTAATCTCTACTGTGGGATCAGTGGTGTCAGAAACACACTACTTGACATTTTAGTAGTGGCAAAACTCCCTAACTTGAGAGTGGGTTAGTTTCTTGAAAGGTAGCGCTTTTCTCCCTACCTTACAATTGTGACATTTTGAAGACTTAATTGTACTTGGTGGGGGATGGTTATCCCTAATGTTAATGATGGGTGGCTCTTCAACTGAAGGGTTTGGCTCTTAGTCTATGAGAGATACTATACAACAAACGGCTTTGATGGGACGGTAAGGTAAGTTCAGGAGTGGCTTTTAGGCCGTGAGTATGGTCACCAATGTTTTACACAGACCGTGTGTAATATCCGCAATATCCGAATTGATAGGACGTATTGAAATCGCTCTCACTCGAAACTAGGCAGACCAAAGTAGCAAGAATGCCAAGACTGTGGAATAGCTCGCTAATTGTATTGCAGAAATGGTTTTCATAAATATGTTAAATCAAAGGTAATAATTGGTACACTAGAAGTTGGCCAATTACAACGAGTTTTCGTTGTACCTGTTCTCGGCGATCCTGATTAGTTGAGGTTCCTCAGCGTGCGTGGCTACGAAGCTATACTTGATCGCATCACGTGCGACGGTCGCTGAATTACCACACCGTGGTCGAGAAAAACAAATGTTTCCCCCAGAAACCACCTAGTGGACAAGCTTCAGCTGGCTTGAGGGAGCGAGCTTATCTCCGTAGACACTCTTTCAGTGGAACTCATTGTCGTGAACAAATCCGATTAATCTAGCGGGATGACTGGCTCCAGATGCCTGAACAATTTTTGTGCTTGCGTGCGTATCGGCTAGAAAACTGCCTCATTCAGTGAACATCAACGCTCCATTATTTTGCTAAGACAGGAAATCAGCAGTGCATAGAGTTATTGACTTGGGTGGATTGAAAAAGACACCGTGATGAAACAACATGACTATCTTGGGAGAATTAGTTGCTCAATGAGCGTAGCAAGACACTTGGGTCGTTCTATGCAAACATTCATGGTGTTATACTAAAGTTGAACTAACCAATGATGGTACTGAAAGATCAAACTCTGATTTTCGCTCAGTATCTCAGCGTTCTTCTTTGCGAGTCTCAAAAATTGCCCCATCACCAGCTGTTGGTTCTGCTACGGTCTTTAGCTGATTACTTTGAAGATAAAAAGGCTACTGGTGCAAATGAATTGTCACCTGTTGTAACTCAAGGACTGTGCAGACTCACTTTTGTTTTCATTCATCAATAATTCCAAAGATTTTCTGATAAATGGAAGAATGCGTGACATGTGGACAGGCGAAGACAACGCTCATCTGCAGGAATAAATCTGGGGAAAACCGCCGTATTGCCTGCACGCCTGTGATGCTCAAATTGTTTGAGAGGCTCTTATTACCTAGGTTTTCATAGCATCTGTTGATTCAGATATACATCAGTTTGTTAATCGCTCTGTGCGCTCCACATTTAACCTTGTAAATTTTATGAATCATCCAATAAATTGGCTACAGAGAAGAAATGTAAGACAATTAAAATAGAGTTCCTGACCACAAAAAATACATTCGTTAATGCTGAGTGATCAGTATTGGGCAGTTTGCTCTCCATGAATGGTGTTGACCAGAAAGTTCCCAGGCTGATCTGTGAATTCTTTGCTGGTTGCACACATTTAACGTGCATCATCGGGGAAAATTCCTGTCCTCTTTCTATCATCTCAAGTGTATTATAGGGGGTCCTTACCTCTATTTCGCTTTACTTTGTACGTGAAACAGCTTCACATACCTTAGATGTTCATGGGATACAAATACGCTGATGACGTAGCTTTCGGATGCTAACTGCCCAAATTCATGGGGCTTCAGAAATAAAAAAACGGAATGATATTTCATACTAATCGGAAACCCGCTCTCTTATACCGAATACCTTTAAATACCAGACTGTTTTACCTTCCTGATTTGCCAATGAAACATACGGAACTCTCACTAGCCGTTTCTCTACCCTTCTGCAAGTAGCAAAACCGCACACATATCACCAACGGGCAGATGTTTTGGTGTTATACAATCACATAATCTGTCACGGCCGATGTACTTTCAACAGGCATTATGTAAAGTTAAAATCTGTCATTTTTCTGACTCCGATTAATAATGATTTCGGTTATGTAGTGGACAACTTTAGATTTCTGACTGCCTGCTTTCCCTCTCAATTATCTCCCGTGGTATCTCGAAGAAAACATTCTAACCTCCTAATGGGGTTCACGAAGTACGTCTATAAGCATAATTGGATATGAAGAAATGTATTTGTTGTGACTTCTCTTGATAAACTGTTTAATGCTTGTGGTAAACTTTCCAAAAAGCTCTCAAGGCTTCACCGCCTTTCGCAAAACAAATTTCCAAAAGCTCTTCCCACATCCTTCACGCTCTATAGGTTAATACTTCTATTTACTTGCATTTCTGTTTTACCTTATCTGGCTGGTCTGCTGGTTGATCCAACGAAATTCGTCACAGGGTTACGGAATTGTTTGCTTGGATGAAAATCAAAACATCTAAATATATTTTGCACTCATTTTCCAATTCCATATACCACATCCACAGACTTGTTACAAATTTTAAAATTCACCAATTCGAGTGCATAAAGCTACCACGGGCTTGAGTTGATATGAAGACATCTGTTTCGTTCGGCTCGTTAGGATTCATCAGCCCCAATGAGTAGTCACTGAATCCTGACGGGGACTCGAGTGCAAGTTCATAAGTATAGGTCAAAAGCATTACCACCAGGGTATTCTGGTTGGCCCATCAGGACGAGGCTGCACGTTGACGTGGCGTGATGGCTTGCGCGCCTCTATGACCCAAAGAGCTATACAGGATGACTTCTTTAAGCCGGAGATGCAATCATACCTGACAGGTCAATGGGTAGAGGTCTGACAAAGTCCAGTCCCTTGGTCCCTCAGGTTGGGGGCCGATTTGAGCTGGCAACTCAATCGGCAAAATCAGTGGAAGAATAATTGATCCACGTAAGAACTAAAGGCTTTGGATGAGGACCCTAGTGCTTCTCCTGCTTTGTGGTTGGATACCCTAGCAGTACTGGTCCAACGTATCTCATGAAATGCACGAATAGAAAGAATTCCATACTGCACCGGTCGTCGCGCAGGATAATCAGGACCGCGCTGCCCATTGCATCGAGCGGGGTGGGTAGTGATAACTGGGCTACTGCTCAGAGTTCCCTCTCTTTTATTCAACTTTTGTCTTCTGTCCCCAACCACCCCTCTTTGCCCCATCTATCCATCCATAATGCTCCCACTGATAACACGGCCGATACTCGCAACGATTCGTTGTCAAATAGTGTCGGGACTAATCCTCTGTCAGGTAATTCACATCTTCTCAAGCCTCGTCAGCCTCTGAATCTCGGCTCCTTCAACATGCATACACTCATGCAGGCCGGTCAGCAGGCGTGCCTAGCCCTCACAATAGACTCTAAAGGTTGTTGTCTGCTGCGTGAGTGCAGACAATCGATTGTTCTTGTCTAGCACTAGTTTCCGATACAGCTCGCGTTGCACAGCTACATGGCGTTCTAATTCTAAAGATACCCTAAGCCAGATTGATCATATCGCCGTAAGCTATCGGTGGCGCAGTTCTGTTCAGAACTGTAGATCTTACTGGTCCACGTACGTTATCTGACCATGCATTAGTTTTACTACGATTATCGCTCCATCTCCATGGTCATCGTCGCAAACCGCAAACCTGATTAGCCATGCAACGTTTGTGTGATCCAGAACTACGCACCCGGTATGAGCAAAAGTTAGCACGTGAGCTAGGATCTATGACGAACAGTAGTGTAGATGAGCATTGGGCTCATATCAAACAAGCGATGCACTTTGCAGCAGGTTCCGCCTGTGGTCCTATATCCGATGCCCATAGAAGACACTGTATCTCACAAGAGTCGCTGAGTATAATGGAGCAAAAGCATCAGCTCTCGAACTGTAAGGAGATGAATAAGATGCGGAGAAATCTACAAAGGCAGGCTACGAAAAGCCTTAAGAAGGATCGCGAAAATTGGTGGGTCAAGGTAGCTGAATAAATGGAAATAGCAGCTGCTTCAGGTAACAGTCAAAGACTGTACAAACTTATTCGTGACACCGTTGGACGACGCACCCAGGTCAGTGAAACGATTTGCGATAGGAATGGAGAACCCACCCATGGCAAACAGCAAAGGCTTGACCATTGGGCCCAATACTTCAAGGAACAATTTAGCTGGCCGCACGCTAGTGTAGTTACTCCTGTGTCAAGAACTTTGACTCCTTGTGTGGTATCACTTGAGCCCCCATCGGAAGTAGAAGTAGATTCATGCATTTGATCACTAAAGCGAGGGAAAGCGGCAGGTCCCGACGAGCTTCCCCCACTTCTCTTCGAGCTGGGTGGAAATATTTTGATAAAATCACTTACCGTCTTGCTCGGTGACATTTGGAACGAGGAACGTATTCCGTTAATATGGAGGAGTCTTTGATTGTTCCCATCTTCAAGAAGGGAATACGCAATGAATGTAGTAATCATAGTGGGATTAGCTTAATTCCGATAGTTACCAAAGTATTAGCCTCAATTCTACTGCACCGTCTTACACCCGTTCGCGAAAGGAATGCCCGCGAACAGCAGGCTGGATTCCACCCAGGTCGAGGATGCAATGAACAGATTTTTACCCTTCGCCGACTACTCGAAACGCGTCACACGCATCGCCGACCGACAATAACGATTTTCTACGACTTGAAAGGCGCCTTCGATTCAATTGATCGAGCAGCGCTTTTCAGTGCTTTTCATCGAAAAGCTGTGCCTCAGAAGTTCGTGAACCTACTGAGATCATTGTATTCCCATACTTCTGGCCACGTTAGAGTTTACGGTGAACTATCGGTCAGTTTGAAACGACCAACGGTGTTCGAGAGGGATGTCTCATGTCTCCATTCCTGTTCAACTTTATCATGGACGAAATAATGGAGAGTGCGCTGCAAAATCTTCAGGATGTAGGCGTCCAACTAGGAAATAGTGGAAAGCTATGTGACCCAGATTATGCGGACGACGTTGTCTGTTTGTTCGAATCCACGGAACATGCTCAACTTGCACTAGATAGACTCTCAAGAGCTGTAGCTCCATTCGGCATGCGCTTTGCACCTTCAAAGTGCAAGGTGATGTTACAAGACTGGACGTCAACGATTCCAAGCTTGATGCTCGATGGGGAGGTGCTGTCAGTTGTCGACCACTTCACCTACATCGTCAGCAGCGTGACGACGGATGGGAGCACAGTAGTGGAGGTGAGTACGCGGATATCCAAGACTCGAGCGGCGTACGCTAGACTGAAGCACTTGTGGTGTCGATCTGACATTTCACTGAAGTTGAAAGGTCGTGCCAACTGTGCAGCAGTGCCTTCAGTTTTGTTGTGTGGTTACGAGACTTGGAGTCTGCGTGCTGAAGATATTCGTCGTCCTGAGGTTTTTGACCATCGATACTTGCGTAGTATCGGTAATATTGGATGGAATGACAGCGTAATCAATGCTGAGATCGAAAATTGAGTATTGGGTATTAATTCGGAGAATGTTCTGTCACAGCGTATCCAGATTAGTAGACTTTGTTGGTTGGGGCATGTGTTACGTATGGCAAACACATGTCTACCGTACCTTGTCTTATTCTCCGTTCCTCCTAAGGAGTGGAAAAAATCACGTGGAGGTTAACAGATGACTTGGCAGCGAGGAATGAGAAAATGTACAGCAAAACTTAGGAAAAGTAGGTGCTTCACGTCTTCGGGGTTGGGGTCCAAAAGATCTGTCTACCAGTTGGCTGGAGACACTGTAGGATATGGCAGCGAACCGCGAACAGTGGCGATCGTGTTGTCACTTTCTGTCGAATCAGAATGACTGATCCTATGTACTGTTAGACTGTGAATTCCGTGTGTTGGCTACTAGGGCATTCTTTCCTTTTCCCATCCGTGTAGGTCCACTCCCTGTCTATCTTGTATATTCATACTTTCTAATTCAACGTGTTTCATGGTGAGAAAGGCGGTGGTCAGCGGGGCTTGCCCTGCTGTTTAACGCTGTAAGATGATGATTCTGGTTCGCCTTCAACGGTTTGCTTCATTTACCACGTAATTAAGTTCAATGAGTGTTCTGCATTGTCCCACTGATTGTAATGAGAAGATTATTCTGCCTTGAGATAATCTCGTTTTATTATACGAAACAAGTAGTTTATACAAGATAGTAGGTGACTGCAGTCAAAACCAAGGTACGGAGCGAAAAAGTCCGGAACTCTTTCATAGCCGGGCCTTCTGATCTGCCCATTTGGTTATATCGCCAGTTGGTTGATTTCGCCTCGGTCGGTTAAAACAGCTCTGGTTGATTCCGCTAGGTTCGGCGAGAGTGACTGTTGGCGACTGAGTAGATGATTTCGTTCTGTACGTTGACGACCTGATTGGGCCATCGATTTCGGGCAGATAATTATGTGCTGTCTGTCAACGGAACTAGGCCGTCTGTCGATGCTTCGGCCAATATTCTCACAATAGGTTGTTCGTAATATCCTCATCCTACCCCGTCCTTAAGTGACTAGTTTTCCATCGTAGGAGTCAAATGCTACACGGCTTAGCACTTATTAACAACCCAAGTAACTAACAAATGAGCTTTATACCGTAGAGTGTTCGCGTGAAGTCACTCTTTGACATGTTACCTGAATTGATTCATAGTTTTTTTAACCGACATTCGCGTGCATCTAGTTTCAGTCTGATGTGGGACGCCGTGGATACACAGTGCCAAGGATTCTGAAGAAACGGGTTGAATCGGTGCTTCCTTGGTTTTCAGTCATGGATCGATGATTTTCATTCTGGATCTGGATGATCCGTTCAGACATGCCGGCGGATGAGAGAGGTAACTCTCCGGAGGCAGTGTGATTTTCATTTTTCCTGCGACTTTTTACATTTTTGATGCAACTGTGACGAGTGACACAACCGAGGAATCAGTACTATTCATATGGGAATGTTCTGACACCGCAGTCAAATTGTTGGTTTAGAAAACGTCATGCGCACCGTCTCCATTTTTGCAATAACAGCTGACAGATAAACCCAAACTATTCGGCTTCAGTGAGAGTACTCTATGTATTCATAGCTGGACTATGCAGTATCTAAGGTTCAATTATTACAGCCTTTGACCTCGCAATTGTGTCCTGATTTTTATTACTACATTGTAGCTTCGTCAAGTCGAGGACAGAGTTAAACAAAACACAAAGAGCAAAAGAGCAGAAAAGAAATTTATTAGGACGAAGAATTAACGCGAAAGCCTCTAAGCCATTAGTCATGGCACCTAACCATTTCAACTAATGTCACCAACCATCCAGCAGAGGGATATCATGGACCCCAACTGGGAAGCCTAACGCGTCCTACATGGACAAATTTGCTGCTTAGGGTTCTCACAGCTTTCTCCATGTTGTAAACTGACAACAAATACTCATCTTTCAAATTCTAAGTGCCTCGGAGAACAGCATACATCGAGGAAGTCTATCAGTGGACATGCGTACCACATGTTCCGACCATCTCAATCTATTTATATTTTCAGAAAAACTCAAGCCCATTCGAATCGATTTGAACTTTTGCCTGTTCCTCTTGGAGTGATAGTCAGCCGGTTCATTTAATTTATTTGGTTTTCCCCCATTCAATGAACTACCCCCACATAACCGATCGTGTGTTGGTACCTAATCAGTATGTTGTATGGAGGTGGATAAATTCAACGGCTCTTTTGTGAAGCCTTTTCATTCAACTGAAGCCTTTGTTTCACAGAGGTTTTCTAGTCTTCTTGATCCCAACAGAATATTTTTTACTTTTTCCACGTGTAACGAACACCTTTCGTTCAGTTTATTGGCGAGTTGGAGTGATTAGCATTTAGGAGTGAATGCCATGATGACAGGTACTTTACTACCATTTCGATGAGACCATATTTTTACGTGATGTCACGGCTCACGTAGCCCCACGACCCAAATAACTATGCAGGATCACTTCTGTAAAACGGAAGTGCAGCCACAACCGAGAGGCCAATTGGTAGGAGCCAGACTTGGCAAAGTTTCATTAAACCAATTGATGGGCAACATCTGGTTATGTATAACCGGCCCCTCTGAAACAAAGAGGACACATGAGCGAATAAACGCGGAGAGAAGCAGATCAACGGCCGGAAAGTCATCAAATGGACGAAGGATTGGAGCCTCTAGAGATTCATTCAACGGTGAAGGATGTGATCACACTTCACCGGTTAGTTAACGCCCACCAAAACATGGCAGCTTCCAGCCCAAAGGATACTACCCTATCCACATCCAACTTTGTTTACTGTATTGGATGTATGATGAAAAGGACTGAGTCCGAAAATGGACTGATATTTATCGCATTAGCAAAGGCAAAACAGAAAACAGACTTGTGAAGTGATTCCAAAGTTAAAAGTCGTTGACATCGGCGGGATTCGAACCCAGGTTTCCACCCACGCCGAAGCCCTTCGGTGTGGCCTGGTAGCTCAGCTGGTGAAGCACACGTCGTACTAAAACATGGGTGGAAACCGTGAGTGGGTTATAATCTCGTTGAAGTCAACGTCCTTTAACACTTGGCTTATTTCAGTATTCGTCAAACCTGCCCAAACCAAATTCATAAGAAACCAAACTACTAGGTTTTATATGACTGATCAGAAGTTTCTTCAGAGGTGATTCGATCACGTTCATGTGCTGGGTTAACGCCCCACTAACTTGTAGGTCAGACTGTTGAGTCGAAGGCCTCAGCTGGGGCTCAGAAAAGAAGACCACGTACGCGATATGGGCAGTCGTGACGTGTCGTTCGCCCAGAAACCTTCAACATCATCTTATTTACTACTCTTCTAATCGTACTATTTTATTGTTCTGAACTGTTTCACTAACTCTCGTGAGAAGACCATTCTGCCTTTGAATCATTTCGATTTATTAGTTAAAAACGACAGTTTATATACGATGAACTACGGTCATAACCAAACCTTGACCCACAAACTTATTAGTTCATCTGTTATTCTCAGCCAGCTGTTCTGAATATTTAGTCTGGGAACAAACCCAGTTGGTTTATTCAGTTCAGACGACCGTTGGCATTCGATTCGTTCTTCGGTCCGCTTCGTTCGATCCAATCTTTTTCTCGTCTCAGGACAGGCGAAGACGCCAAACCATCGTGCTGTCTACTAAACGAACCAAGCCTCCTGTTGACAGCGTACGATGTTTACGGTCATGAGTTCATCCGGTATCAAAAGATTTGTTTCACAATATTCCGTGATTTCATTCCGTGTGACACTGTAGGGTAGGCAACTATCATTCGTGAAGCGAACAGAGCAGAATGATGATTTTTGCTGAGGAAGTGACAGAAGAGATAGAAATCAATTTGAACCAGGAGAATATCATTGCCTTTTGATTTAAGTAGTATCCACTGATGGATGGACAAAGTTTCTCGGAAACACACTGTGTCCACCCATCTGTAGATAGCCCTGAAATCAAGAAATAAAATCTCCCTATCACAGTGTCTTTGTTCTTGAGGTCAGCTGCGTCTAACCCAAATAGAACTATTAACGAACTACCTTTGTGCTTCCTTAGTGGAAGATCTGAACAGAAGATTCCACTGACGCTCCGGATACACAAATTAGATTGTTGTGAAAAAAACATTACTGCCTACATTTTGACCCTTGGGATACTATATTGCAGCTTTTCAGTAGATTCTTGGAAGCATGCTACTTTGAGGTCAACGATGAACATCGTTACGTATGTGAAGCTTGTTTGGTCAGTGGATATTGTTTCCATTTTCGTCCTCCTTAAAGTCCATTTTTAAATCCGATCGAGCAGACACTTGACTGCTTCAAAATTTTCGGTAGAAGTTTTATTATGAATGGGGCTGGGGAGATTTAACAAAAGTTGAAATGATCCAGATGTCAAAATTTGCTAACCTCGGCGAGATTTGAACTCACACATGACTGCCACCTACGCTTTAGTACCGTGTGTGTTCTACCAGCTGAAGTACGAGACCAACCCGAAGGGTATCGAAATTTAACATTTGGATCATTTCAGCATTTGTGAAGTCTACTAAACCCTACTTCATAACCGAACATGCCTGTAGATTTAAGTAGTGGACATTGGTTGATTCAAAGGGAAATCCTGCTGCAGGCAGTCAAATTATAAGCCAGTTCACTGTGATGGGTGCCCCTTGCTACGGTGAGTTGGGCGGATAAACTGTATCATTCACATGGGCAAAGTCCGATTCCCTTTGGCGTAGCCTCGTTGCTCAGCTGGTAGAGCACACGCGGTACAAAAGCGTCGATGGCAGCCATGCGTCCCGTCGGATTCAGGGATTTTAACATTTGGATAATTCTAAATGTTCTGTTGAAAGAGAACAGGGACAAGTTCATGAAAGCACCAGAAGGACAGTCTGTGGAGATGAAGATTTCATTTATTGCAAAAAGTTTTCCATAAACTCATTTACATTATCGCGACAACTGTACAAGGGTGATGCGATAACACAACTTATAATTCGTACAACCATCCACTGAATTTTAGATTTGCAATCATGTTTCTTCGGAAAAATAAAAATTATAATTTACATTTCCAACTAGAATTAATTCATAGGTGATGGATAGCTTTACAACTTGTGTTTGACTCTTGAACTACCAAAAATACTGTCATTCATTTATCCCAAATCGACCATATTTACAAGCCAGGATGGGGGAAAATATGGGCATCACACTCTGAGATCGCGGGTTTGAGTCTAGCCGCCGCCATTGAACAACCCCATTTGGTAGCCTCTAGTTAACCGTATCCAATTCACATAAATATTCTACCGCCGTTATATGATAGGATTTTCGTTTTACCCAGGCAGTCAGGCAACATCGAAACTTCAAGTTCTGTATATACGAGCATTTCAAAAAAAGGAGAACTCCATTTGATCTTCACCAACTCAGTTTGTTTGTGACGGACGCATGTCCGTTGTTTTACAGTACAAAGCACAGGCTTGGATTGGTGAAGCATCACAATTTCCAACAGATCAGGCGTGGTAACGAGCTGAATGACAGCAAAGTGTTGTCTAACTCCTCGTGAACCACCAGACCGAAAACCTAATCCTTCATGGGGCCTGTTGACTAAACTGTGTACCTATTCAGCGTCCTCGAAATAAGGTTCTTATTTCACGTTGAACTTCGTTTGTTAATTACTATGAAATATTCCTTTAGGATCAGTAATGTTGAACGAGAAATGTTAGGTGTCATATATTATTTGCATATCGTGATTGTATAGGGCGCATCGAGGCGGTTTTCTTTCTCCGTTGTCCAGTCTAGAGTAACAAGATAACTGTTGGCACCTCACTCGGTCTTTCTTTCCGAGGGTACGCTTTAAACTTATGCACGCCCAAATGCAATTTACAGGGTAATATGATTTCACGGAATACGATGATGTTTTAAACCATGCAGAAATCTATGCACTCGCCATCATGGACCGTTGCATCTGGATACGGATCTCCTTTGTCCATTCCACCCGAGTTGGAATCATGTTCTCGAGTAGCATTGTCTCAACCGATATTCGAAAGCCTCTGCTTCCCTTCTTGTTTTGGTTCGCCTGTCGATCGGTTTATGGGGTTATGACCCCCTCCCCAATTCTAAGGGATTGTGGGTTGTGACTAAAGCATTGCGGTTTTGGCTAAAGCATGATGGGAAAAAGTGTAGTACTAGCTTCTTGGGACGACGGATGGGAGTTGAGTGTGACATGATGGTGACAGATTGGAGGGATGTACCCTGAGGATACAACAGAACTCTGTGGGTTTTCCAGTCGTTCAGTTTTTCCAAAAATGAGATGCGAATCAAGCAACCAAGTGATACAGTGACTCACAACAAATCAGGTAGACAAGTTTGCTGTTCGGCTGCACGGTGCTATGCGCTTCAGGAGTTTCGGAATTTCAACTATGTTGAGTTTATGCTTAAGGCCTCCCTGATAACAAATGTGTTAGTTCGAATTGCGTTCACAACTCACGAATGGTGTGATAATACTTTCTGTTTCTACGGATTAGATCTGATGGACTTGTAGTCAGTGATATTGTGAGCAAACAGACTGAGTGGGAATTTCCGTTATAAATAAGAGACCGGAAATGATAGTCTGCATAATGTAATGTTGCACCTAAACGATACTACTTGTAGTAGGAATCTACAGAGAGCAGGAATTCACCATAGGTACTAATTAATTCACGAACAAATTGTAAAGATTTCGGACGAACTGTACTATTTTATGCTTTGTTACAGTCCTGAAATATGAATCTAGTAAATATAGAATTGGTGTTTCGAATCGCTCATCTAGTACACCATAATCCCCATGATCAATGTCTCCACCGCACATACTGGTCACCACAGATGCGATGAGCATAGCCCTATCCGTAGGTGTCTCGTCTACTCCATGCCTTCCAGTTATCGTAGTGGCAAGTCAACCACCGCCACCAACACTCAAGTGATTCTGATCCGATCCACGTGTGTCGCCACCTAATCGCGTTGATTGTGTTGTATCCCTGTCGCCAGAATCCCGTAACTCTCTAAGTTCTATTCACTATTTATCCACGAATGGCCTATGTATACGACCAGCATCTCGTTAGTGCAAAGCAGAAGGCTTCATCACAGCGTGAGGAAGAAGTGCACTAATGACCAAACACGGAGCTTCAAGTGCAAATAGAACTATAGCCAGAAACACTTGTGCTTTCAGTTAGATTGCGTCCGGGTAACATACCTGGTTGGTTATTTCTTTGAACATAGAAGTCAATAGCATTAGATTGCATGATGTATTCCGGACCATTTCGCTGCACCTTCACTAGTGCATACTGCAGTCAAGGTGGTCATATATAAATGGTAAATTGAACGTTCGCATGAGATCAAAGGCAAAAGTGCACACACACACAACTAATGATAGCAAATAAAAACGCGTTACCAAGACAAGGCTAACGTTATTTATTATTTTGCCGGATTACGTGGGCTATCCACGCATGTACGATCTTGCGCCTGACTTAAGTCAACGTAAGGTCCGGAGGCCCGTCAGTCTTGGTGACACGGCGTGACACGTTCACGCTGACTAGCGCCATTGTTTAAGGACTGTTTGGGCAACACCCTGACATAAAGTGAACAATTCGATCTTAACAAACATCCTTTGTTCAACATTCATCATCCTTGATCAACTTCAGCACATCCACCCCCTATTTGATTTGGTTGCGATAGCAATTGATGTGGTGACCGCGTACAAAGCATGTTGGGTAGCGGACAGCGATTGGCGTACGACCGTTTTGCGGACTAATGGGCTCATATTTCCAATCTAACTGTTGAAGATGAACCGCCACATAGCATTACCACGAATAAGTGGATGGAACATTAGTAATTCACAATTAAGAAAGATATACGAACTACAACAGTCTTTAAACAATGCTATCTTAACAAGTTCACAGTAAAGGTAGAAGTGAATAATTTACTTGCATTTTCAGACGTGGAACTATATCGAATGAATATCAGTTATGTGTAAAGAAAGGTGCTCTGTAAATGCACTTGAATGGGAAACTATACATACTTTTCGGGTTTTGCAACCGTTCCACAGAGCAAGAAACTCCTGAAACCAGGACACAATGAACCAGCCGATACAATATGAGAACAAAGGGTAAGATAAAAAGCAAGCTTGTGTGGTGATTCTGTGATTAATTCAGCATTCGAACTTTTGTCCAAGACAAAGTTCACTTAACCCGACACGTGATCGATAACACTAAGTTAATTTTCACACAACCAACATTATGTGAACACAGTACATTCCACTTCAGACTGTGAAAATATACTATGGCCATCGATTGTGAAAGTCTATACGTTCGATCGAATTCTGTCGCCTTACAACATTCAGTTGACGTATGATGACTACTCATGCGCTTGCGATCCGAGTGCTGCTTGCCTATATGTTTCTCTATATTTGAATTACCTATAAAGACACCTTAATTTGCATGCTTATCGAACAACACATTTCTGTGCCAGTTGGTGTGATTTCTAATTTCATTTTGGGCAACTCGATCATCACAACTGGCATCGGAGCATGGAGACGTTGTCAACTGAACATCTGAATCTGCAAAGCGATCTGTCCCAGGTTGGAGAATGAGTGGAAAGATTTGAACTTTGGTGAAGCTTCCTTAAAGAGGGAAAGCAGGACCAAGCAGCTTTATTTCTCACTGCTGGAGGGCGTGAATTATATTCATTACTGAAGAATCTAGCATTCCCCAGCGCGCTCGCAAAATTGCCATTTGAAGAGCTAAAAAATTATTTCGGATCACGTTCTGCCACTTCACTTTCAGGCAACCGAATGGGACAAATTCAACTCACTGATCCAACATTAGGATATGCCTTGCCGAGAGTTCATTCTGCTGTTGAAAAAACAGGCCTTACTGTGCAACTACAGCGATCGTCTGGACGAACAGTTGTGTGATCGACCGATCGCTGGAATCAATAACATTACTTTACAACGCAAACTGCTAGAGCAGAAAGGCTTGATTCTTGCAGAGGCACGCAAAGTCTGTGAACAGTACAACGACATAAGGGCCGCTACTGAATCAAAAGCCACAATCTTACTTCAAAAACCTACTTCCAAAGCGGTGCGGACAAGCCCAGATACACCCAATGTACCAGCGCGATAACAAAAGAACTCCCAAAACCATCGATCGATGCGTGCCGTGCGGTGAGTTCCATTTACGTTCTACTTATCGATTTCGTAAGGCCACATGTCATGCTCGTGGCAAACCGGGTTATATCAAAAGGGTGTGTCGCGGGAACGTTTGTAATTTGACTGAGACTAAACCGGATGATGCTGTATCGCCCGTTCTGTCACATTATCACCGCGGCGACGACCAACAATTCATTCATAAGACCGTTGTATTTGCATCTGGTGCAAGACACAATTTTGTAGTGGATACGGGAAGTGCAGAATCGATAATTCCGGAGTGCACTTTGGTTAGACTACTTCTAGATTTGCAAATTAAGAAAACGGAAATGTCAGTACGTGGTGTTACCGGACATGGGATGAATGTAATTTGCGTATTAAAAGGGATAATGGCGAGTTGGAAACTGTGAAATTCCTGATTTCGCTTGACAGTCCATTCTTTATGGGTTTGAAGACAATTAGAAGTCTAGGTCTACTGCCAACGCTGCTCAGCGCGGATTCGGTACGTCAAGTAATGCATGTACCATCTTACGAGCCTCCGTGTGCGAATCAAAAGAAAGACTCAGCCACTGGAAACCACAACCGAAGGAAAACCTGCACTGCTCAAAAGGTCAAAATTGCGTACAGCACCCCGGTATAGGTGCTCGAATTGCATCCCAGAAAAATCTGTTAAAACATTAAAAGCTCAACTGAGTTCGTCAAACATTTCGGTGGTTCCATACAGGACATGCAAACTGTGAGGTCCTTTGAAGGCCCCGGATTCAACTGATATTTCCTATTCTCTTGATAACCGGCTACGTCCATCTACAAATATTACACGACAGGCTGAATCAAGAATTCTGGAGATCACTTATTTAAAACACGGTACGGTTCACAAAAGACGTACTGAACAGATACGCATTAGAACTCAAGTCGAAGAACTACAAGATGAAGCGGAAGAAAACCTGCAAGTTGAGAAGCCAATTGCATTGCGCAGGTCACCTCACCTAAACCCAGAATCAACGATTCACTGTCACGAGCCCAAAGTATAGGGGGAGAGATGTGGTGTTTTTTGTGATTAATGCAGCATTCGAACTTTTGTCCAAGACAAAGTTCACTTAACCCGACACGTGATCGATAACACTAAGTTAATTTTCACACAACCAACATTATGTGAACACAGTACATTCCACTTCAGACTGTGAAAATATACTATGGCCATCGATTGTGAAAGTCTATACGTTCGATCGAATTCTGTCGCCTTACAACATTCAGTTGACGTATGATGACTACTCATGCGCTTGCGATCCGAGTGCTGCTTGCCTATATGTTTCTCTATATTTGAATTACCTATAAAAACACCTTAATTTGCATGCTTATCGAACAACACATTTCTGTGCCAGTTGGTGTGATTTCTAATTTCATTTTGGGCAACTCGACAATCACAGCTTGTTTTTAGTAACTACATCCTCTGGCCAGCACAGTTGCATGTGGCAGGAATGCATACTTAGGAATGATGTGTAGAATAACTGATTCAGATTGATTAGACAAAGTGGTAGGTACTGTAGGGTTAAGAAAAAGAGGGGTGTATTTGCTCGTGGTTGCGAAAGGGTTGCTGAACAAACCACGCGGCGGAGGAATTATCGGTTTATTCTTTCGATCGAAAAGTTGCGATCGGGGACGAGTAGTTTTCGACCGTCATTTACGAATGGCAGCCTGGGTTGTTGGAGTGGTTTGGCAAACGGCCGCCACGCCAGATACTGCATCGTCAGCATTTTAGTGGCCAATGAGTAGTCAGAAGTGAGCATAATAGGTAGGTACGTAGAAAAGCAAAATTATGTTCAAGTGGCACGTTACAGAACACTCAGTTGTGAAGGTGCGACGGAGAAATCCCTGCCACAGTAGAGTGTAAATTGTTGGTGCCTAGAGAGATGATCAAACAAAAAAGTGATAATCGGCGTTTGAACAACATCCGCAGTAAGAATGCAAAGTAACTTGCCCCTTTCAACACAGCTGTAGTTCTTTGGTTTTCCCGTCTAATGTTGACAAAGCGCAATGGGATAAATATGCAAGGGCATCCAAGATGGAGTATGAACCGCGGAAGACAAACTGGTTGGGATCAAGTGCGTTCGATTTTGGTGTCATCTTCCGCAATGAAATTTTCTCGGATGTCATAAGAACATCGAATGTCTAAGCTGTAGGCCAGAACTTGGAGGTGCCCTCCCGTGGTATGGGTGTAATTGAAGTCGCCCTGCAACAACAAGGGATGTTTTGGCGCAGGCACTGGTTGAATAACCCGGACAAAACTGGGATAATTTTGATGCAGATTCTTCTAGTACCATCCGGCTCACTGACTTTATTCACGTTCAGTTGGATTAACTCTTTATAAAAGTCCGTACAGTATTAAGTGCATGCGAGTCCATTTTTTGCAAATGCGTCTGTATCAAGATCCATCTCTGTTCATTTGCTTTAACACACATTGTTGTTAACCGAACGCTTACTGCCAGGCACGGAGGTCATTTAACTGCTGGACATGCACGCTCGGCCCGCAAGCTCTCGTAATGCATGCTAATCACTTTTGCCAGTCGCTACCTAACTCGGAGAACAACATATATTAGATAATTCTACGCGTGGGTATACGTAGCACGTCTCAGCCGCCGTGGTCTGCTTCGATTAAAAGCTTTTCTCAGAAAATGACTACCGGTTAGGGGCTGGCAAGACCGAATCAATTACACGTATGTTCAGAAGTAGCCGTTAGGCTACGAGTACGATTACCCAGATTTTGCACAAACCATGGTCGAGAAAAACACGTGTTGCCCTCGAAACTGCCGAGTGGACAAGCCTCAACTGACCTGAGGGATCGACCTTGTCTCTGTAGTTACGCTTGTAGTGGAACTGATTGTTGTGAACAAATCCGCTTAATCGACGGAAATGACTAGCATACGAACGTGTACCAGATGCGCGAATTCTTTGGTGCTTACTTGGACGTTGGAAAATCATCATCCGCAGTTTCCTCAGCGAGACGCAATACTGGCCATGCTGACCAATGTCTGTCTTTCTGTTCTTAGTCGCACTAGTTGGAAGTGGAGCGTGTAGCTAGTTTGCTGTCAAAACTCAAAGAAACTGGAGGGAATACGCGGTAAACTGCTCAAACCAGAGCAACAAATTGAGCTCTTTTATTTGTATGGGGGGTGTGAACGGAATGTGTACGAAACTTGTAGGCGGTTTAGTGCCAATTTCCATCGTGCCCGACGAGTAGCAAGACAGACCGTCAGTGCTTTGATCAAGGAGTCTGACAAAACGGGCAGTGTGAACGACAAACACCACGATGGTAGAACTAAAACTGTACCCAGTGACTACTGCGCTGCGAAGTCATTCGGAAAATAGTTGAACATTCGCAATATAGCACACAACGACTAGCCCAACAGTGTGGCATGAGTCGCAGTTCCGTCGGTCGCGTTTTGAAAAGACTCCGTAATAGACAGTATTCCGAGGATCAGACTCACAATTTGAAGTGCACGGATATCATCATGAGAGAATCGTTTTGCTCCTGCCTTCTAGCTGGAACGGACACATTTTGGACTCCATCCAATGATGAAGCGATTTCTTGTTTACACTGATCGAGTGGAGGACTCCGCTTTTGGGCTGCCGTTAACCTCCGACAACACACTGCATTCAAGACACAATACTACCAAAAGCTGACAGTGTTGGCCGGAATTCTGGGTACACGAACTGTTGATCCCTTTCTTTCAGAAGCATGTACCACGTGAGTAGCATATGTATTTTTCAGAAAACTTTTCAGGACTATCTTACAAACAACTTTTACGAGAAGAAGTGGTACCGGTGTTGGATTCTTGGGGAGTAAGTGAGATTTTGTTTCAACAGGATGACGTTGCACAACACTACGCGTGAATAGTGCGAGAATACCTAGATGAAGTATTCCCCAGGAAATGAATAGGCCAAGGAGGCTCGCACGCAAGGCCATAACGATCACCAGATATCACTTCATTAGATTTCCATTTGTCGGGGAATTCGAAGCACAAATACTACCCCCCCAGCAATTGAGAATGGCTGTTGTGGAAGAATTTCGCAAAATACCACAAAGTAGAAGAATCATGTCTGAAGCAAATGCTCCCACGTAAACAGAATGCTGGATAACAACCTGAGCACCGAATGTAATATTAAAATCTTTGTACATACAATGGATGTCAATAAACGCGCCATAGAGATATCTGCAATTGGAGCAGTCTAGTTTGCTGGTTTTGGAGGAATCTAAGTATCTGTGATAAAATAGTGTCACACAGTGGCATAAGTGATCTTTGATTAGACATTTATTGCTTAGACCTGTAGAAATATTGAGTAATGGTTCATGGAACGTCATTTAGCATTGGCACATTATATATTATCAAATGGCGGACAAGTCAGTTTTCTACCCTGATGACGACTTTTTGTTGGCATTACAATACCGGTTTACGAAGCAGGGTATCTGCAGCAGTTTTGGAGAAAAGACATGAAGGAAATATTTGGACAGGAAGGCTGTGCATCAGAGTGCTCTGGTTTCTGCAGGTTTGTAAACGCTCTAGGTCAGACCAGTGGTTGTTAGAAATTTACCATCCACTTTACATGGGCACACTTTCATGCGCGTATTGTATTATAGCGAATCACAACTAGCCTGTAAACCGGTATTCAGAAAGGTTACACATGGTAAGCAAAACGTTGACTGACCACCAACTTTTCCAGCAACACCCTGTTATCGAATATTTAAGTGCATTCTCTGCCATGTGAAAATAGTGAACCAAATAATAAGTGAGCATTCAAAGAAGTCTACCGATATGCACCTAAAACAAATGATTGCACTTGACTTTTACGTTCCGAACGCAATAAACATTCTACCTAACAACAATAGTAATAACCGGATGTCGAACAGTTTTGTTGCTGAGCTATTTTTGTCGACCGAACACCTCTCTGTCCTTATCGTTGCTGATTTTCTGTCTTATCAAATTGATTGCCGATCGATATTTAACGAATGAGGCAGTTTTGTAACCGATGTACAAGTTAACATAAAAGGATTCGCGCATCTGGTATACATCCGTGTGCTACTCATTTCAGTCGTTTAAGTGGATTTGTTCACAACAATCAGTTCCACTACAAGCGTAACTTCAGGGACAAGGTCGCTCCCTCAGGTCAATTGAGGCTTGTCCACCCGGCAGTTTTGAGGGCAACACGTGTTTTTCTCGACCATGGTCTGTGCAAAATCTGGGTAATCGTACTCGTAGCCTAACGGCTACTTCTGGATGTACGTGCAGGTTAGATGCTTAACTATAGGATATGGTTCTTACTGGGAATCTTGACAACGAAATGTGGAAAAACTCCAGTCGTTGAACTGACTAAAGTTTCGACCTGACAATACCCGATAACACTTTCAAATTTTGCGGCCAGTGTCATCCTTATTTCACAGAACCCATCTCCAAGCACTCAATATGTAAGATGGTCTTGTTTTTATATCAAAGTATTTTCTCTGCATTTATTTACCATCAGTTCTTGAGATCGCTGGGAATAATCGACATTGGAACAATTAATTGCGGAACGGATAGCTGCTCAAAACAAACTGAGATTCTACGTTTCTGCACCCGCAACAACAATAAAGCCCAGATCCATCGATCGAACTAGCACGCCTGAGGTAGAGGGCGGGTCAATTCAGAGAGACAAAATCGAGCAAAGTAGTTTTGGTATTAGAAAAAAACAATCTCGGATAGATATCACATGATGCTAATTAGGCGCACATTTTTTCTGTCTCGTATAGAAATCAGTCCAAATCAAATTAAAAATGGGAGGACATCTCTTTTACAAAGTGGATCTCCTTGAGTGAGGGAAGGACAGGAAGAAGAAAACAGTATGAGAAATGTCCAAACCTGTTCACATTCGTTTGATCATTTCCTCGAAAATCTTTTGCAACGTGATAGTGCGTATAGCAGCAGTGCTAAGTACTTCTTCGTGATTGGCCTTTTCTTTGGATTCTTCATTCAAAATGGAAATATTGGTCACCAAGGATACGGCGAACACTTTGAGATCACAGTGACGTGCAATGAGCACTTCCGGGACGGTGCTCATTCCTAGGGTTATTCAAAACATACTGTGTTATGATACGGGAAACAATACTTTGCTCTCATCCTGATTCGTATACTGAACAATCATAACAGCTGAGGCTACTGGTATATGGAATAATACTTCATGTTACTTTGTGATGCATGAGATTTGGAGTTTCAGAAAACGTATTCGGAGATTTTCCATCTTTAATGGATCTTAAACGATAATAAATGTAACGAAATTAAGATTTATATGTAGTATTTCGAAAGACTTTCTAACAAACCATATCAGACTACGTTCGAGCTGAAAGCAGTGCTTCCTTGACTTTTTAACTTTTTAGGTCAGATGAAAATCGAATATTCACCTCTGGAGGCGCTTCAACTATTTGTTCAACTTGATACCTCCGTTATCAAAATGACACGACTACTTGTAGCTTTATTCTTACTTTCCTATATACTTTATTAGCATGATTTCCGATTCGGGTTCCTCAAGTGAGATGGCAACTAGAACCGCCGCACGGAATTCATGTGTAACGATTGCTGGGACTAAACTGAAGGTATATCACTAGTGCGTAAGATCTCAATTCATCCAATGATGAGAACTGTTTCATTCTGAACGCCAAGCAAAGCAATCAGGAACGCGTGAAAATCATAAAACTGAGCTACAAACAACACAAATAGTCAAAAACCATCGTCATGTCTACATGGAAAATAACACCTAAAACAATAATTCGTTGGGAGAGACGGTAACAGACTAGATATTATTCCATGTTTTAATTTCATAACATGGTATATATATAATGCCGGACGGGATGAACAGCGCTTAACAAATGCGTTAGGCAGCTAAAATTTTGTGAGGATCCTGAATTTCAGAATCATAATGTAAGATCCTAACAATAAGAAAAAAAGTAACGTGTCTGTAGGCAGAGCAACCAAATATTGCTTTTCATGTGAGGTTAGAATGCAATGCCCCATACTGTCTTGGGTTGACTAGAAAACTGCAAGATAGTAATCTAGTCAGTTTTAGTAGCTGATGCACTCTAAGGAAACGAAATGAGATCAGAATGAAGGTGCATTATCACCAGACTGTATTGGGTAACAGCATTGATCAGTACAGTAGTTTGAATCCTGCCATCGCTGATAAACCGCGACCTGTTACGGTACAATAGTTAGACATCGAAACATATCTCACACTTTGACTTCGTGCATCTGTGGGGATAATTGCGTCAGTTACATATGTACCTCCGGAAGAGAAGCACAAAGCAATGCCAGATACGGATCAGCAAACAAATCACACTGCATTCCAAACAGACTAACTGGGGCTACGGTCTCATTCACTTTAACATGGAGACATTTGCTAGCATGTAACCGTACAGAGAGTTCGAAGTCAGCATCCACGGTATAAACCACTACTCACTTGAACACCAGGGTCCCACGTCTTGCAGGTGCTGTATCAATGTGAAGATTGAAGCCCAAAGTTTGTCCAAAAAGAGCAGTGTTACACTGGAGATGTCGTAGGGCTTATAAAACATTTACCAATGGCTTCATTTTCCAGCACCAATAACCGTTTTAGTTATTTCAAATGAATTGGTTTTGAATTGAAAGTATAAGAAAGAAAAGGAGTCATCCTGAAATTCACGCATTTTGACTGTTCTGTTCAGGTTATCACCTGTACTGAACTAGTTTTCCTATTCACTGTAAACGGCATTGTATCGAAGGTAACCCCATGTTTCCGTATGGATTAGAGAGGATAACTTTAGAAGAGTGAATGTCTTCGCAAGAAAAGCCACTCACCCACTACATCAGCTCCTAGCATGCGCAACATTTTGCACTCGGCAGGACTTTCATAATTCGGGCCACCAACATGTACGTAAACTCCTTGATGGACAATGTCCGCTACGTTCTGTTCCTTGGCAATGGACAACGCCAATTGTCGCAGATCAGTACTGTACGCATCGGATGTTGCAATAAATCGAACTCCAAAACTGTTTAAAAGAACCGGTTAGGTTTTTATGGAGAGGATAAACTTACTCTGCATCATTGGCTCCCACTAGCACATTATTCAAGCTCAGGCCCGGAAAACTGATGTGATCTTTGATAATAACAAGATCACCAAGTTTGTAGTTTGCATTCAAGCCACCAGCTGCGTTGCTTACCAACAATGTTGTAACACCGAGCAACTTCATTAACCGAATTGGGAGAGCAACCTAAAAGCCACCAAAGAGTTGCAGCTTAGAATGAGTATTCATCAGTCATTATAGAATATATATATATATATATTATAGAGAAGTCAAGGCGTACGCTATTACATTTCTGGAAAAAGACAAACTCACCTCATGTCTGCTGTAACCTTCATACATATGGAAACGACCTTGCATCATCACAACGTTCTTTGTACCAATTGTTCCAAAGACGAGGTTACCCTGGTGCCCGTCGACTGAGCGTAAAAAGAACAACTAGGAATAAAGAACTAGGCAAACCTGTGACTCGTGGGAAATTCGGTATCTCCTCATATTTAATAACAACGGGATTCTTAACAGAATCTGCAAGTTTTCCAAGTCCACTACCACATATTATTCCCACTTCTGGTTTTATGGAAGTGCGAGCACGGATAAATTGGGCGATAGCCGATACTGTGGAATAATCTGCTTTGACATTTGATGACCTGAAAAGCGTTCGTTAAAAAACAACAAAACGTACATGCTGGAAGATTTCTGGGAGACTGAAAGAAAAAGCAGCCCTCAGGTGAGGAAAAATAACGTTGGTTTTAGTTAGCTAAATAGTATTAGGACAAGAATTTTCAGACAGTGGCCATTTGCGTGCAGACTCGCAATCAGTAATTGAAAACTAAATAGTTTTGATCAAAAAGCTAGCGATTTTCGGGCACAACTGCATGTGCAGTCATATGGTATAAACTCACTACACGCACCAATTTTGTTATCAACTGTTCCCACTTTGTTTTATCACATATACCGAAGCTGTTTCGCATTGGACCGTTCGTAATGGCCACTATTTTGGTTTTGGTTGGTGTAAATGCTGAAATCCAGTTGACGCACTCATTGAAATTCGGTTCACGGATTTCCAAGACCTATTTGTGTAAGTACAGACAAAGTACTTTGATCCCCCCTTTGGAAAGCCCTACCTAAACGCGTAGTGTCTAATTCCTTATTGACTATCTGTACCCTGCAGAACATTTTTTGCAGATTGTCAACCCTACCAGCAAGTAGTGGGTTAAGGCGCTGTGACAATTGGAGTGAAGCATGACTTTCACCATAATTAACGTCAATGCAATATGACTGGTTGTCCATAAGAGAAAATAAAACTTTCTGTGTCAACAACTACCGCCAACAGTCGTACACCGTTGCACCGTTGACACATGAGTAACATGGTAATGGATCTCGCGTTGATAAACGAACACTTCACGCGTTGGTGTGTGGTTGCGTTGTGGAATCGTTCGGGCACGTGTATTCACCTGTTAGGACTTTTCGTATGCCGCATCCCTGATAAAGTCAACTTAATCACGTGACTGCTTGTCGTCGCCTAGGTATGGTCTGGGGTGATCTATTACCGATATACTAAGTAAGCTACCGGTCGCAAACACTAGTAAGCTTGCAGACGTTTGGACAACAAAATTACAGCCTCAACTGGCAGTCCTGTGATGTACCGAGTCTACGGGTAACACAGATCTGTCCGTAAATGTGGTGTTGAACAATGGTTTACGCCTATTGGACCAAACTACCAAAAAAGCCAATAGGAGAAGGTGCGAAAGGTGCCGAGGCTTATTGACTATTACTTTGATGACAGTGCACATGCAGCAACACAGTGTTTTTGCTACTCGTATACTTCGGAAGAGAAAATTGTGCCAACGGTAATTGAACTGGATGAAACATAGTTACGAAATGAATTTATTGTGAAAGTCTCCGCTGCTCGGGACTTCAGTCTTCTATTTCATCGTGAAACATTGGACTACCCTTAACTGCATTTTTTGACCAAATCCACACGTTTTTCGTCTCGCCAACGGAGTACACTATGGTGTCTATAGACGCGTGAAGCATGCATATGGATATCCTCATCCCCATCATCAATTATTGGTCGATATCACAATTGTAAAATGAACCGAATGGTTCGTTGACGTATCAGTGAACACAGCAAGTGACGATTATCAGTTACTTCTTCTGCGAGCTAGGAGAGGGGAGACTAGTGTGTATACACACTAACGTAGTACCCAAATTAACCTCTGCTTACGACCCTATGCAATGTCGTTAGTGTTAGGATTTACATTAGAACTCTGCTGGCTGGTGTATGACTTGACCCGCACTGAAACCAACTGATATCTTATAGGATCTAGTGCCAGTATACTAGCACACACGTGCTTTTAGGTGTGCAGGTGTATGCATACGCTAACATGCACTGATAAGTTAAAAAACTGACTAAAGGTCTAAAGCGGAAGAGAACACTGGGGTTAGACCTCGTAACGGATAATGAGCTGAGCTACCACACCTGATACCTTCCAGCGTTTGTATACGAACACGTCCCTCTGTGGGTTGGCCGAACACAACCATGTACACACAGCGATATGTGCACATATCGCTGTGTGTACAAACATGCGTATGCATAACAACATAGTTAAAACGTCAAATGTTATTTTAATTCGTGTATAAACATAATAATACGCGGAAGACGCTGTCACCGAAAGAAAATAACTGACCCGAAGACGTGCACGGAAAGGCAGAATCAAATTGAAACCGTTCATTTTATATTTCCGTGAAGGTCACTCCTGACGACGCCGCAGCTCAGTTCAGTTCAGTTCAGTTCAGTCTGCACAGGACAGGTAATGGCCACGGCCAATCGAGCGTCCAGAATTCCTTCGATGGTATGCACACCAGTTATGCACCCACCACTGCCGAGTGTATTTCGTCGAATCCCCGCCAAAAATGAGAGGGAAACGAAAAACCTCATCGCACATCAACTGCGTGAGACATTATGCATCGTGAGCGCTCACTGAGACAGTACGCAATGAGGGAAAAAGTCTGCTAAAACATACTCCAGAAGGACCACAGTGCTACCCGTCATCCATCTAGTTGATATACTCAAGGCTCACTACAAGAAAAGATCTCGTACCACTTGCGATCTAGAACACACAGCTCGTCTCCCTCCATTTAAGTTTATCTTTATCTGTGCTGACTGGATCCTGAATAATGTCAATGCCCCCCACCATTGATATAACCGCTTGCTCAGATGAGGCTACTTTCCCCATGAGGCAGTGCGATTCCCCCTCCGTGGCCAATGCCTCACTCCTCAATCCGGACAAAACGGTCCTTCATAATGCGCTGGAAACGGATGCACTAAAATGTGCAGTCCAAAGTCAGGCTGCAGAGATAGCCAAGCTAAGGGCCACCGTCCGCACCCTTAAGGATGAGCTGTCCAGCCTGAGGAGTTTGGTAATAAAATCCCTTCCGGTGTCCCAGGCAGCCGATCAGGTTTGTAGAGTTTCTGAGCAGCAAATTATTGACGCCGCAAAGATTTTACAGGATACCGAGAATTGCTCCAAGCGAGTCATCCTTTGGGGCCGCTTCCTCAGTTCAGATCACCCTCATGACACCTACGCCCAGGTGTTTAACCGCCTCAAGCTCCCTTTCCCACTTAAAGGTCGGTCCATTTGGTTGGTAACCAAACGCACCAACCGGGTTCACGGTATTCTCATTGTAATGGGTTCCACAGATGCGGCCAAACGAATTGTTTCCTTGGCTGCAAAGCTCAAGGAGGAAATTAAAGTGCTCAAGGGCGTATCCATTGATAAGCCACTTCATCTGAGGCTCCGCAGTGAGAAGGCTAAGCCAAAAATTCCACAAAAAGTTGATCCTAAGCTCAGAGTGCTGCCAGTTGTCCAGGTAACTCGCCTTGAGGACCGAGCTGCATGCCCACCATCCCTCGCTTCCCTACTGACACCATTTCCCGTCGCCGAAAGTACTCCCAGTAGTAGGCCTAGTGCCACTAAACATCGGTCGCCTACGAAAAGCATCCCAGGCCCCATCATAGTCAACAAGACTGTTTCAACGGACGAGACTCACTCATCCTTGAGCCCAGACATGAACCTGCAACCTGTTTCTACTGAAAGAAGCAGTGAGGAAGTTAAAGCACGAGATATATTATCTGGTGCTGTCATGAAAAATAAGCTCATCAACAAGAGAACTCAGAATAGGGCATCAAGCAGTGCGCAGAAGGGCAAACCACAAAAGGCAGCCCACCCTTTTCGGAGACCGAAGGATGTAGGCCGTCCACCTGGATTGATACCCCCCAGGTTACTAGACATCAAAACCTACCGGTCCCCCCAGCAGTCTGCTTACCCTCTAGCCCCTCCATATCTTCAGCTCCCGACTCTCCCAGGACCTCCTTTCCATCCTCAAATCCCCTCTTTCCCCCTCCTCAAACCCGAAACCAGCTGCCTCTGGCGATTCTGCAACAACTCCTGAGCATGTGCTCAAGTGTTTTTATAACAATTGCCTGAGTGTGTTGAATAAGATCCCGGAGCTTCGGCAGCTTGCAGTGGATAAGGAGCCTCAGATCATAGCCCTCACAGAAACCTGGCTCACCCCTGACATACTTGATGCCGAAATATCCATTCCGGGATACTTCACAGTAAGGCGGGACTCCAGTAGAGGTCGTGCCGGCGGGGTCATCATATACTACGATAATTCGACCCCTCCTCCCACCTTACTGACAACACCAACCTTTTCATGTATTGATTGTTTGTGGGCCGTGTTTAACCTCTCTAGGACAGATACCCTATTGCTTGGTTTTGTCTACCGTCCTCCCGCATGCAACTCAACTGACAGCCTAGGTCTCATAGACTTATTAGGCTCCCTGAAAAGCTATACAGACTTCACCCATCTGTTAGTCACTGGTGACTTCAACTCTCCCAGTACAAACTGGCAAAGAGCTGATGCCCCGGTGTTCACTTTCGGTAAACCCCTCCTTGATCTCGTACTGAAAAACTCATGGGTGCAGAACGTAAGAGATCCGACTAGATATCGCACAGGCCACGCCCCGTCCCTACTAGACCTGGTCATCACCAATGATCGGTTCCTAATAGATGTGGTGCATTACTTGCCGCCCCTCGGCAAAAGTGATCACATTCTCATTGGATTCGATTAGATCGTGAAATGGCCTCCTCTTCCGTCAGAAACTAAAATTTTGAGATCATTCAAAAGGACCAACTTTGACCAAGTCTGTGCATTTTTTCGCTCCCAGCTGAATTTAACTAACCCAGGTAACTCTGCGGATGAAATGGCAGAGAATCTCAGAGAGTTAATCTCCTTAGCTGATAGGCATTTTGTCCCCAGAATTCGTCACCCACAGACCGCTAAGCGACCCCTCCCTCGCCCCATTAGGCGCATTCTAGACGAACGCGCACGCCTCTTTGCTAGATATAAAGCCACAGGCCTTGCCCGTGATGCAGAAGACTTCAGGATCATAAGGAACATATGCAAAGACATGATTAGGTCCTATCAGAATGCAGTCCAGCGATCTGTACTTGATCGAGCACGGACCAATAAGGCATTTTTCTTTCAGTACATGCGCCGTCTAAGGGGCACAGCTCCGACGCCATTAGCTCTCAAAGATAGTGCCGGACCTCCAATCACTTCCCCTAGCCAAGTAGCCGAGGCATTCAGCTCCTACTTCCGTACAATTTTTAGCTCCTTTCCCATATCATCCCACCCTACTATGCACCCGTTATCTCTGACCACTACCCTTAACCGCGTAACTATTCCCATTGGTGTAGTCGCTCAAGGTTTCCGGCGTCTCAACCAATATTGCTCTATGGGTCCTGACCTAATCCACCCCCGTATTCTCAAGGAAGCCGCGGATACATTAGCTGCTCCTTATGCCTCGCTTTTTCAGCGATGTGTTGACGATGGAGTTTTCCCCCGTAACTGGAAAAAAGCAGTGATCGCACCCATCTATAAGAAGGGTAGTAAACACCTTGCTTCTAGTTACAGACCCACAAGTCTCACTAGCATCCCTAGCAAAATTTTTGAGGGAATTCCTAAGAGTGAGATTCTTTCCCATCTTCATAGAAATAAGATCCTCTCCCCGTCCCAACATGGGTTTCTACCTGGCAGGTCATGCATCACCAATATGCTTACTGCCATGGATAGTCTAACGAAAGCCTATGATGATGGCCAGCTCTCACACGCTGTATTCATCGATTTTGCTAAGGCCTTCGATAAGGTCCCACATGCCCCTCTTCTTTATAAGCTGCAGACGTACGGGATCACAGGCTCCATGTTGGCCATCCTACGTAGCTTCCTTACCGACCGCGCCCTTGTGGTTAAAGTAGGGAATGTTTTGTCTCAACCATCCCCAGTAACAACTGGGGTCCCCCAAGTGTCTGTCTTAGGTCCTCTTCTTTTCCTGATCTATATAAACGATCTACCGACAGCCCTTCCTGCGAACATTGCCATGTACGCAGATGATGTAACCCTCTGGAGTTCAAGCGTTGAAGACCTGCAAATTGCAGTTTATGAAACAAAAGCTGGTCCGAGGATTGGAACCTCCCAGTTAATGATGACAAATGCGTGAGCATGTCCTTCGGCAGAGAGACTGGTCACACGTTTTCCATTAATGGAGCAGCCACTCTGCCAAGGGTTGACCGACACAAGGTGCTCGGTTTCTGGTTAGATTGTAACTTATCCTTCTCTCATCATCACGAACTTGCGAGCAAGTCTGCCTTTCGAGTCCTAAACATGATTCGAAGGTCCTTCCCGCGCATATTTGAGGACGATTTCCCATTATTTTCGGCACTTATATCCGACCTCTGCTGGAGTACGGTAGTCAGATAGTGCACTCTGGTCTTGTCCGAGACCGTGAGATCCTAGAAAGGGTTCAGCGGGCCTCCACCAAGGCAGTAAGTGGTCTATCCCATCTACCCTATCCCGTCCGCCTCTCACTCCTCAACCTCTATCCCCTTGACGTAAGACGCGTAAGAGGTGATCTGTTTTTGATGTTTCACCTTTTTGAAACAGGTCAAAGCGATTGCTTCTTCTCCGTCTGTCCAGCCTCCTCTCTCCGTGGTCACAGCAGAAAAGTTTTCAAACCGAGGCCACGCACTTCACTAAAGATTAACTTTTTTAGCTATAGGGTTATTACTATGTGGAATGCACTTCCAGAAGATATTGTTCTCTCGCGGAACAAAACTATCTTCAAGAAAGAGCTAGACCTCTACCTGGGTCTCTCCCAATAATTCCCTCTGTCAAAAAAAGTTGTCTTTTATCGCATATATGTTCATGAATGCCGCACCCCCACTCAGCTTAAGGCACTGTCCACAGTGTGACACTGAATGAGGTTATATGTATCTTGTTTTCGCTGCCACCCCCGCCCCCCCGCTTCGTTTTGCCCTCGTTTCGGCTCGGTGAATCCGACACAAGATCAAAGATTTCCTAAAGAACCGGGACAAGTGGGCTCAAAGCCTCGAACCCGTGTAGTACTTCAAGACTTCAAGACATCTAGGGCACCTTTGAGGGATTGGACTGTCTGCAGATCTACCATTTCACCAGGCAGACCGTTCCAGCTGTTCACAACCCTATTGCTGTAGAAGTGCGATCTAGCCATCAACCTGGATCGGGCTTTTATCAACTTCTTTTCGTGTCCCCTTGTTCTGGAGTCTACGGCGACTTGGAATAGACTAGCTGGTCTACGGCCAGAAAAGCCCTTCATTACCTTGAACGTTTCTATGAGATCCCCTCGACTTCTCCTCCTTTCCAACGAGAAGAGATTCAGGTCACAGAGTCTCTGCTCGTAGGCCTTACCCCTCTGCCCTTCAACCATTCGCGTGACGAGACGTTGGACTTTCTCGAGGCAGGCGGCGTCCTTCTTGTAGAAGGGTGACCAAGCCTGCACGCTACCTTCTAAGTGAGGTCGTACTATAGCCATGTAAATAGGCACGAATACCTCCGGCTTCCGGCAAGACAAAGCTGATCGCAGTCTAAAGAGCTCCCCACGAGCCTTATGCGCAGCAGCATTGCATTGCTCCGACCATTTGAAGTCACTGTTCATGATGATCCCCAGGTCTTTAACCCTACTGGCTGCCTCTACGGTGAACAGCCCTTGATCATGAGCGACAGTTAGGCTCTCTGTTGCCCTTGACAACAAATGGCTTTTTTGAGCGTTTAGAGGTAAGTCCCATTTGTATGCCCAGTTCAGGACGGTACCTATTTCCCTGCCCAAGTCCGCCCTACCCTTAGATCCAACAATCTTCACATCATCCGCAAAAATAAAGCTGGGCGATTGAAGAGTGGATGCTAGGTCATTATTAAATAACAAGAATAGGACCGGGCCTAGGACGGATCCCTGAGGTACACCACTGGTGACGTTCACCAAACTGGAGCACCTGTCCCCCACTTTGACGTAAAACGTCCTGTGGGAAAGGAAGTCCTCCAGCCACCTATGTACTGGCCCATCTATACCGAAAGTCTCCATCTTGTGTAGCAAAAGACGATGATTAACGGAGTCGAACGCCTTTCTAAAGTCGAGGTAACATACCTCAACTTGCTTACCTTCGTCCAGTCGTCGAGTTACTTCATCTAAGAAGCACAGGAGATTGGTGAGGCAAGATCTATTTTTCAGGAATCCATGCTGCGCCGGGCTTAGCATGGAGTTCTGCAGTAAGTGCTGGCAGATATGGGCACGGATGATCTTCTCGAGGACTTTACAGAGAATGCTAGTTAGGCTTACCGGCCTGTAGTTCTGCACATCCGACTTGGGCCCACTCTTATGTATTGCCACGACTGCCGCGACTTTCCAGTCCTCAGGCGGCTTACCCTTGTCCAACGTGGATCTGTACAGTCTGCATACCAATGGAGCTATGATATCCGCCAACGGCTTGATGATAGCTGGATGAATGCCATCTGGGCCCGCTGACTTGTGGCTGTTTAACTCCTGTAGGTACCTACGCACGCACTCCTCTGAGAGATCTAGCTCGTTTAGCTGAGGAGGATGCACCAGGGACAGATCTACTCGTACCCCACTATCTATCCTATGTACACTACCAAAGTATTCCCCCAGGGCGTCTGCTTTGCCCTGGTCATCAGTGACAATACCATAGTCTCTAGTGGATAGCGGACCTACGGCATTTCTTGTTGAGCCTTTAGACTGTACATAGCTGTAGAACTTCTCCGGCTGTTGTTTTACAGACTTGGCCAATTTGAGCTCAAATTCCCTCTTAAAAGTTCTCAAAAGGCTTACGGTCTCGTTTCTCAGCTTCGTATAGCGGTTCCAGGCTAGCTGACTGCCGGAAGCTTTGTACTGGTTCCAAGAGCGGTTTCTACGTCTGATGGCCTTGGCTATTGCAGCCTTCCACCACATGGGTTTGCCCTCCCCACTCCTTCGTTTGAAGGGTGCGAACTCTTCCTGTAGGGCAGTCAGGGATCCCTTTATGGCCTGCCAGCGCTCCTCCACAGTAGCCTCCTCTGGCGCATCCCAGGTCAAACCCATCGCCCTATTACGAAGCCCATCTATGTCCATACTACCGAAATTCCTAATCAGCCTTGAGGGTACCTTCGGTTGCCGCATGCATAGAACTATTTTGACACACACGTGGTCACTCTTTCCCAGCGGTGCACAATAATGCAGTCCAGCCACATCGTTGGCGAAGTTCGTTATAGCTAGATCCAGCAAGGATGGAACGCATCCAGTCCTATATCTGGTATTCTCCCTAATATGCTGATGCAACGCATTATCATGCAGCCATTCTAAGTAGGTTCGCTCCTCCGATCCCGGCACGCAGATCTCAGCCACCCAGTCGATGTGCGGAAGATTGAAGTCACCCACTATGAGGGTCTTTTGTGCGTCCTTAACTAGTTCAGTCAAAGTCCGCAGTAGACAAACGTCCTCTTCGTGGTTTGCGCTCGGTGCCCTGTAGACACAGACGACGTTAACCCTTCTGCCTGGAAGGACGATCGTAACGGCGCATAGCTGGATATTGCGAGTGCACATCTTGGTCTGGGACTCAAGGTGGTTTGCACCTGACCTAACGAGGATGGCTACTCCACCATCAAGGCGATATTGTTCCCGATCCTGCCTGTAGACTGCAAAACTGTTACTTATTAGGCCTGGCACATGGTCTTCTTCAGAAAGCCACGTTTCCGTGATGGCAACTATTGATGCTTTCTGTTCGTCAGCGGTTTTGGCAAGTTCCGCCCATTTGTTTCTGATACTACACGCGTTAGTATATAACACCACCGCGTTTGCTCCGTCGCCTAGGTGTCTTTTGTTATTCATTCCTGACTGTTTCTCAGGCGCAACGCCTGAGATGATGACCCGTTTTTTGCTTCGGATGACCCCACTGGTGTGCATGAAGCCGGCTGATGGTCCAGAATTTCCGACGACTCCCAATCCATCTCTATAGGAGTGGCCACAACATCCAGACTTGCAGGGGTCGCGCTGTCATCTATCTTCGGACAGTACTGCCAATTCTCGTCTTCCAGCGCATCTTCAATTACAACTATTAGCGACCCCGCACGTGGCTTCTTTACTATTGTCGGAGTCGGGGCCTGAGAGCCGAAAACGGCATTCCGCTGAACGTTTAGGTTTCTCACCAGCGCCCTGGCTGGTCGAGCAAGGTTACCTCCCGGGGCTAGACCACCAGGCTTTACCCTATGCTCGTCCGGCACAATCTGGTATCTGCCCTTGGTAATCTGAGCTACTACCGCTGCCCTCGCCAGTAGTCTATCCCGGGTAGCCTCATCAGCGAACTCCACCAGTATTGGTCTCGCACGAATTTCGCCTTTGTTCCCTAGTGGTGACTTCCATGTCCCCTCAGATCCGTTCATTTCAGTTCAGTTTGCCAATCAAGCCTCCAGAATTTCTTCGGCTGTATGCATACTAGGTAGGTACCCACCCCTGCGCAGTCTATTTTGTCGAATCCCCGCTGAAAACAGAAGGGAAACGTAGAACCTCGTTGCACGTCAAATGCGGGAGGTACCATGCATCACGAGGGTTCACTGAGTCACCAAGTAACAGATGGAAAAGTTCAATAACTAAACACGTCACGTCCCTCCGTCGAGTGTCTCGCTCAAGACTCTGTCAAAAATTATCTCACCTCACTTACCATCTAGGGCCCCCTTGGAAGCCTGGACGGTCCCCAGTTCTGTCACCTCTTCTGGAAGTCTGTTTCAGCAGTTACCCACTCTACTGCTAGCTATCAGCCTAGACTGGACTTTGGCCAGCTCCCTCCCGTGACCTCTTGTTCGGGATTCTGGCTCCCGACCTCAACCTGGAGGGCCCACCACGTGCCTTTTATGCAGCTACTGTACATTGATCCGGCCTCTAAAGATCAAAAGTAACCAAACCCCAAGGCATTTAACCCTGTTTGCTGCCTCCATAGTAAACGGACTTTGGTTGTGCGTAACCGTCAGGCTTGTCGCTGTCAGCGACAACAAGTGGCTTTTCCCAGCTTCGGGAGGCAAGTTCCACTTCTGTGCCCAGCTAAGAACGGCAGCTATGTCTCTGTTCAACTCATCTCTGGGCTGAGCTCCCACTTACTTCACATCGACTGCAAAGAAGAAGCCTGGCCACCGCAGAACTGGGACCAAATCATTTGTGAACAAAGGATCAGATCAGATCAGGTCACCAGACTTGTGCCTTCGGCCAGTGTACTTCCAGGTTCTTGCACTCGAGGTCTACAATGTTCCCACGGTGCTTCGACTGCCAGGTGGTCCTAATGTTGTGATTGTTGGGTAGTGAACTGAAAGGAGGAGAGTGAAAAGCGGGTCGGCTCTCGAAGAACCGGCAGCCGCGTATGATAAACAGGTTCACTATCTCAACCTGCTGCCATGATTACCCTCGAGAATCCCCCTCACGGACAACTGAATAAATAAAAAGGGCCGCAGAACCAGTAGTGGGCCGAATGCGGAACCCCGCGACACTCCACTAGTGACGTTTTCTAATTTTCGTCTCCAGTTGCCTCCTCTAAAGCAAAACGTTCTACTGGCTAGGAAGTCCCTTAAACATTCCCGAATCTGCACGTTTATACCAAATGGCCCTAGCCTGATTGGTAGGAACCAACAAGTCACCGAGTCGAATGCATTGCTAAAGCCAAGGTAAGATACTTCTACCTATTTGCCTTTATCCACTCTTTGGGTGATTCCATCTAGGCATCTCAAGATGTTGGTCGAGCACGAACTGATTTTAGAAATCAATGCTGAGCTGGGAAAAGCACAGAATTCTCTAGTAGATGCGATCAGACGTGCGCTGGGTGGTCTTTCCTAGCACTTTGCATAGGATGCAGGTTAGGCTTACGGGTCTGTAGTTTCCCAGTTCAGAGCGGCCTCCCCTTTTATGTTTATCTACCACTGCTGCGTTGTCCCAGTCCTGTTGCAACCTTCCATTGCCCGGGGTGGCCTTATATAGCTTTTATACCGGAAAGGATAAGGTATTAGCCAGCGGATTAAAGATAGCAGGGTAGATATCATCCAGCCCGGCAGACTTATGGGTATCAATTCCTCGCAGATGTTTGCTTACGATTTCCTCTGAAAGATTTAAATCTATTATGACCTTTGGAAGGGTCACCTCCTGAAGACCTATATGCTCACTTTTATCTATTCTGTGCACACTGTTAAATACCCACTCAGAGCACTTGCTTTGATTGCGATGTCTGCTGCCATTCCATGATCAATGGTCGTCAGTTATCCTACTGCACCCTTCAAAGAACCTTTCGGCTACAAGTGCCTACGGTACTTCTTTGGACGCTTTTTGACACACTGGGCCAACTTCACTTCATATAATAATAATAATAATGATAACAATAATGGCTCATTTGGGGACACCCGAAGCATGCTTTGCTGCATGGTCACATGGTACAAGTGAGGTCATAATAGGGATTCTTGGATGTCCAAATGGTATATGTAGTATAAAAGAGTGCAGAGGTTTTAGTGGTCGCATTAGGAAACGCTCGGCAAAATCCAATTTGAAGGTCAACTGGTCACTGCTCGGTACCAAGCAAAATCGACCTCGTGGTTAAGATACGTAATCAAGTACAGCAGGGATGGAAGAAAAAACTCAGGAATTCGGATATGATCAACATATGGTCGAAATGTGGAGCATGCCGACAAACACTTTTGAAAAAAGGACAAAATGTTCGAAAAATTATTGATGATGGCGGATACTCAGTTGAACCAGTAGTTCTTATGATCCATGAAAAACTGAAGTCATAGAATATGCCCATCGATTCATGAGAAAAATTGTGAGACAAAGAAGTTTCCTTTCTATATATCACTTCAGGCATTGACAAATATGGTACTAGGAAGAAGAGAGTGTAGATGCAGCTAAAGATAGAAGAGAATGAGTAAATGTGCAATAAATCCGGTAACTCGACAACGTGCTTCAACTTGATGAACCTTTTTCGTTGTGTGAACGACAATATGTGTAAAGTGTGTAACAAGATGGCGTGAAAAAACAGGTTTAAAAAACAAAGGTGCAAAAAAGACGTGAAAAAGAGGTGTGGGGCTGGGGAGAACTTGTACATGAGAACCGCAAAAAAATCGCTTGTTACTGCCACGGCAACAACAACTGTTGCACGAGGTTACGTTGCTTACACAAATCCGGCTTCAGTAGCCAAATTGCTATGGCTTCTGAAGTTATCAGCAACCGCCTGCGTAATCCTTTCTCGAGTTACTGGATTTATTGCACTTTAACTCGCTCTCTGCTATCTTTAGATGCACGTTTACTCTCTTTTACGCAGTACTATGTGTGTCAGTGCCTGAAATGATATATCGAAAAGAAAAACAGGAGTGGTATTCCGTAGGACCCGCAAGGTGTTCTCCGGGGAGAGGAAGTACTCAGATGATACCGAAGGTCCGATTCGTCACAACTTGAGTACTTGGCATCCAGCAAGAAGCCGCAGAGAAAACCCCCATAGAGGAGAGGGGTGGAGGAGGTATCCAGTCACGAAACTTTGGTGGAACAGAGGGGTGTAGGTGGATGGGTGAGTTAAACAGGATTCAGTTAAATGGGTTCTTCAAGTTATTAATAACAATACTAATGACAGTATATAATATGATTCATCATGCAGCTTGAACGCTGAACTCACCATTGAAAACCATGGAAGCACTGTACAGCTGTTTCATCCTTGTTGGGAATCATCAGCAGTGCACATCCACCGAGCCCCCACGGGGACTCGAACCCGGGGTGAACGATTATGAATCGAACACCTTAACCGCAAGGCTATCCGGGCTGGCTCTCAACGGTTTGTTGAACATCTACACTACATGATATAGCACCCTTCCGTCACTGGCTTTTGAACGGTAACAACCCGCTTCCCACACAGCGACCGACTCCTATGATGGATGACTTCTCTGTAGGGGCCTAAGTACAACGAAGGCATTCCGTTATGAACAACCTACAGAGCTTGGTTACTATTTGCAAGTGAGTAGTAGGAGATTAGATTTGTATATAATATGATTCATCATGACAGTGTATTCCCGATGGGCCCGACACATGCTGCAATGCTTGCACGATTGGTACTAGTGATAGCAGAATCAGAGTTTACAATATGACAATTTTACTGCTCATGGAAGATTAAGGGGAGACTTTGAAATGAACTAACGCCCGGCAAATTGAAAACTCATGATCAGGTAGCTGGTTCGGCTATCTTTGATTGAGATGGACCAAAAGTCTGGAGTGCGTTCATGGATGGTTCAGGAAATAATTAAAACCGGTGGAAATTGGAACACATTCAAAGGATATGCTGTTGACCTTTATAAAAAAGGAATTTGCCGGTGGGAGTATAAAGCGTCGCTTGCATGCTGCAGAATATGGAAAGTTATATGGACGGAGAACTCATCGACGTACTAGAGAAAGGCCTTCGGCTAATAGTTTACCTCACAACAGGTATGTCAAGGGATATCTGTATAGAAACAAAGCGATCCACAGAAATGGTGAAACATGGTGGCGGCCGGGTTCTGGTGGAACCGTATATATAGCAAACAGTTGAAGCTTGTCGAGGGAGGTAGACTAATGGAGTAGTGGTGGGAGGAAACGGCTGAGGGAACCAGGTAAGCACGCAGCGAATAGTTAATTTAATATACGATTAGGCAAGAAATGCCGAAGCGGAAATGGAAAATAAATCAATATAGACGGCTTGGCTACAGCGATTACACAGGTGTTCAGCTTTCGAGGAGATATGATAAAGTAGCCTACAGGCAAGTGTACTTCAGTAGACGAACGCTGTGTGGGCCCTGGAATTAGTGACGTCCTACTAGGGTTTATGCTGGACCGTAATTTTTGCGAGACCACCGTAGTGTGGCCTGGCCATATAAGGAGGTTAATGCCTGGTGAACTGGACGTTGAGGCCTTTAGTACGGATGGAGGGCGGGTTGCTGAATTTCGGATTTTGCGGCCATGGGTTTCCTTCGGTACGGACACTATGCATTGAGGGCTGAGTAAAATTCGTTACCAACTTTCGGCCCATTTGTGATAAGTCAGATCGCAACGACGGGATTGTGTCCCTAGGGGCGCTACTTCTTGGCAGTTTGTTTGCGGGAGTGCACCCTGAGGGTTGGTGAGTCTGTTTTGTGCGGGAACTACCTGGCAGTGGTATGATTTGTTCCAGCGGATAGGTTACAGTCACAGATAGAGGGCCGGGACAAGGACGACCATACTTTGGTTCATGTGTTGCCCTGGAAGGGTGAGGCGGTGCTGTTAGGTTAGGGAGGCTACGCGATGTAGGTAGCCGCATTTGGTGAACAGGGCTAAGCTGTCTGGCAAGGCTCGGTGGATCCGAGCTCCAGCCATCCATGATGTCAATGAGGGGTCTGGGGCACTTGGGGGATGGTGGATTTGGAGAAGGTCCAGAAGAAGCGTCGAGGTCTAAATCAGGCGATTGTTGGCTGGCAGAAGTTAGCTGCACAGAGTGGGTTGGGAGAATGCAGGGGGTAGGTGTCTTTCCGGCGGATTCCTGTCCAGGATGTCTCGGAGAGTTCAACTTTCTCAGCACTTCTCTTTTTATCGTCATTTTGTCAGATGTTATTGGAATGTTTTTGTATGGTGTGTTAACAGCAAAAACGCTTTGTCTATGAATAAACTCATCGGCCGTCAGGGAGTCCGAAAATTGAAAAAGCAGGGGGCATTGTTGTAATTGTGTTTATTTCTGTAGTCTGCTGCTACGGCATATCGCTCTTTCCATCTTAGCAGCCTTTAGCAAGGTACTGCTGACTATGTTCGTCAAGGCCCTATCAGGAATGGTAATACAATGGTGTGATCAGAACTTCGTATTCATTTCAAAACCTCTGAAGATATACTGTCAATGAAGTTACATGTAGCGATTAGGTCAGCGTCAGTGGTTGTCATAGAGGGCTCGAGAAGTTGAGCCAGTGAAGTCAGATTTCTGGCAGCTCTGTCATGAGCTTTAGTTTGCGGTTCGAGTGAGCTGACGTGTTGTAAGGGGCTGTTCATCTTGCTACGTGCGTCATCATGGATGTTCGTTGATGAGACAGAGCACGGCTTGGTGACTGAGAGATGTGCGGCTTGGCATAGTAAAATCTCACCGGCTGGTCTGCTTCTTTTGGAGTTGCGCATTGTGATGGTGGGCTTCGGATAATCAACTAGTTTTGCTGGCTGTTTAGGGACTGCAAAGAGTCTAGGTAAGAAACAAAGATGAAATTCTGTAGGAAGTCACCTGAGATGATTACGAACGAGGTTAACGAGGTGGTTTCACTGTTTGAACGAAGGAGGATCAAGGTTTTAGCCAAGGATGGGGGGACAACTAAAAGAGGCGATTCAGCCAACAATCGCCAATTATTTTACAAATAGTATCGCATTGAGTGATTTGCAGTAGGTATAGATCTAGATTTCCCATTAAAGGGTTTCGATGATTCTCCGCGGTATTAAATTACGGGCGCACTATGGTGTGTTGCAATTATTGCCAAGAGAAATTTGACGCTTTGATGTGAATAACTATTTTTACTAGGTGCGACACAAAACCAAGCCTAAAAGATGGAAGAAGAATAAACGAGACGACCTGATTTACACCTCAAGTTGAACTTGACTTCCCGTGGAGGTACGTAGGGGCAAAGTAATCGCTGAATGCCTCAGCCAATAACTACGGCCTGCTGACATAAATGTTCTCTGATAGGAGTTTATATGGTATTTTGATTGTACAGCGAAGGTTTTGAGTTTTGATAATGCCAGAGAGGTGGGCCTTTTTATTCGGCTGGTTGAGAGCGTACAGTTCTTGCTGTTTTGGCTTACTTTCCTTTTCGCTTAGTGGCTAACTTGAGAGGTGACTGAGGCAGAGGAAGGTAGAAAGGTCGTTGGTTCTTTAGTAAGCAAGTTGCAGCTTATCATATTTACGTTTGCATTTTTTGTTCCCGATAGGTCTTTCTCACAATGACTCTGGCTGTCTCTGGAGAGATGATGTTCAGACAGCAAAATAAGTTGGATCGCATCACGTCCGACGCCAGCTGAGGGTCACATGTTAAGAGGAATTCAACTCAGGTCTGATTATGTAGGAAAGCGGGCAGAATGTTCCAGTTTGCATTTTGGAAAGACTCCCCATCCTGAGGAATTTCTCGGTGATGCCGTTGAACGGGGAATTCACATGTAATGACCTTATGATCACAATCAGGAGGGTAGTTAAGGGCACTTGCCTTTATACCCCGGGGCCTAAAGTGAAGGTAAGGTCAAGAATATTGTTCCCTCTGGTTGGTGAAGTTACGTGTTGCGTCCATCCGCCTGCACAGATAGATGAGAAAAGATTACATAATTTTGGAGAGTACTTTAGGGTTGTCCAGCGGTGCCGGGGAGGTCGAGGACTCCCGCTGTGATTTTTGTAGCGTGCGGGATTCCAGCTGCCCAACAGAATACATCAGTGATTGCATTCACATCACCCGTGTTACAGCCCGGCGGACAGTAGACACAACCGACAAGGAGCGGTCCTTGAAACAGTGCCATATAGATAAAAACAGAGTTTTGGACCCTATCAAGGACGGGAAAGTGGAGTAAGTGTGTTCCGAGACTCTTCTTACTATAGGCAAGACAGCCAAAACTACGTCTCTCAGATTTATTCGTAGCCAATATGGTATAAGTTGGTATAGAGATGTGCTGGAGGGGAGTTTCGTCGGTAAGCCATGCTTCATATGCGAGGACCACTTCCAACCGAGACTGCAGTGCAAAGGAGTGGACAGATGTAACTTTTCTCACAAGGGAGCCAGAATTTAAAGGGGCTATTGCTAAACTATCATTATGATGGCCATGATGTATATTGAGTGTGTGGCCGCCATATTGGTTGCAAGGTTTGAAGAAATTTTAGCCAATGGTGAACCGCAGGATGGTGTGGAGGGAGATATGGCATAGGAGGAGGCGGGACATTCACAGGAACGGAATGCCGGCAAAATGAGATGGGGTGTCATTGAATCCAAAGGCCCACGATCGTTTGGACACGAGGAGCAGGATGCATGGTGCTTTTGGATGGGCCGTAAGCAGTCAACCGGAGTTGCATTTGGATAAGGTACTGGCATGGCGATCTGAATAGTCTTGCCGAGACTTTCTCGTTCGTTACTGGAATACAAAGCCGTAGTGAACCCTAGCTTAGGGCGTAAATCGTAAAGGAAGTTAGGCGAACAGGTTCAGTACGCGAGAAAACCGTGCGGTGGTATGACTCGAACAGAAAGTCTAGACCGAGCTTCATGCGACGCAGACATAGAAGGCAAAGATTGAGTGGGGAGTTTTGGTTCTTGTGACGCAAACTGGAAGAAAATCCCATTAATTGTTTAGTGAAGTGGCGCTGCACCGACTTCAGAGAAATGCCGTCAGATGTCATCGTGTTGGTGAAAATGATGGAACGGTATTCAACGAGAGGCCTAGAGTGAGACTTGAAGGTAAGCAGTTTGCATTCGTTTAACTAAAATTCCCGGTGATGAGACAAATGGTTATTCCCGCCTTGGCAAACTGGCGCGGAAGGTACTCAGAAATTTAACCCCCACAGTTTTGAGGTTCTGACGAGGAAACCCATAGACAATCTTAACGTCGTCAAGGAAGAGGAATGGGGTATCATGGCGCCCAAAGGGAAGTATATCGTTTACGGAAATAAGAAAAAGCAAGGGACGGATTGTTCCCTCTTTTATTACCCCACTGGTAGCTGGAGCAGGTTGCGAGAAACATCCATCAATGGGAACTATTTGTGAGCGGTTCCATAGGTATGATGCTAGCTGCAATGAAAGGGGACCGAAAAGGCCGTGAGCTATGAGTTCGGTTAGTAACAAGGAGTGCGAAACACTGTTACGTGCCTTGGTCGTATCAAAGTATATAATAATGGTAAATTTATTGTTGTCGGCGGCCGCAGCTATGAGTTTAAAATAGTCGTACTGGCAAGTGGCGCGTGAAAGTGCTTTTACGAAGCAGTGCTGCCCACTAATATTAGTATTTATTTTCGGCTAACCCAGAGGCATTCTGCAACGCAAGATCAAACTTTGCATATGGAAGCTGAATCGGAGTTTCAGGAGGATTGTAGAAGTATTTGCACGCGATTGATTATAGGAGAATGCATCCAAGTCGATTTTTGTGACAGCACACGGGAAGTTCGAACTCAATTTCAGGTGGTCGAGCCGGTCTAATCCAGGTGCAGTGGATTGAGAATGGCGAAGTTGTGCACAAATCTTACGGAATGCTGCCCGGCCGGAGAACCAGACTGGAGTGACGGATACTTGGTTACCGTGAAATAAGAAAATTTCCAGAAGGAGGCGTAATCGGGCAATAACGTTTCGTAACGTATGACAGCGGTTTGGGATGTAAAACTATGAAAAGAGTTGGTATAACGGATATAGACAAAGAAAAATCGGCCGAGATTTACAGCTGTAACGTTCAGTGGCCGGATAGAAACATGTTCACTTTGAGTAAATTGTCTGCTTTCAAAGGTAAGGAATATAGTGCAGCAACATGAAAATAGAAACTGGTAATAAATCGATGTGTACGTCGCGCCACGTGATGCGTAGCTACGATAGTGGCGGAATCACAGGTCGCAAGTGATACGATCAACTAAACGACAGATTAGTATTTACATACTGATGTACCCCAGAAAAAGGCTACGCGCGGTGAAAAATGTGTATCAAGGACTGGAAATGTGTAGGACTATCTATCAGAATGGAGCACCGGATAAGAGACGCACAAATCAACCGACGGATAGGTTTGCAGGGTTCGGCAGCTGGAGGTGGGTGGAGTGTATGACAAACCAGATGAACTACATACCTAGACTGTGATTTCCAAGGTGAAGGTGAAAGAAGTGGCCAAATAGAAACACGCCATCTTTGAGCTGACTGTTTACTTTCGAAAGAAAAGAACATAATGCATCAACAGGAAATTGGGGACTGACGATAAACCGATATGTGGTGCATGACTACAACTGTAGCAAAGACACATAGCTGGTAAAAATGATAAAGTGAAGGGTAGGAGACTGTCAACTTATGTTCTTCATAAAGGGTTGAACACTTGATGGCGACAGAACAGAACTCTGCGATACAAGCGCTTATCAAGTGGGCATATGCGGGACATGAAACCTTGCAAGATAGGAATATTGAAATGCGATAGCCCTAAGCGGGCAGACAGCGGAACCGACAGAGAATGCAAAAGATCACAGAATCATCGAGTATTGGGAATCTCCAGAGGTACATTTCGCAGTGGTATATATTGTTTGGAGATTGTGGTACGGGAGTGAATGGCTATAATAAATGCGTCAAATTTTCGACTATGCTAGCAGAAGTAGAAAAAAGGGGTGAATTTGATCTTGGAAAATGGTTGGGTTTACGAATGTGACTGGTGAACAGTTTAGCGTTAAACCACGGGGATGAGTCACTCGGTGTGGTACACATTCTGAAGGTTAAGGTTTTTTTTTGCACTCGGGTCAGGACTGAGCTACGGACTCGGTTCGATAAGATACGGGTTGTGATTGCGAACTGCAGCTTGGATAAGCCAGAATATAGTATATAAGTGACCAGCTGTGAATCGCTTTGCAGAAAGAATTCGTACCACTTTACCGATCGAAGAGTGTGGATGAGAATATCCCAGTTGGTTACTGGAAGGAGGTGATTGTTGGGTGGAACTTACGAAAGGCTTGCAAAACTGCTAAGGTGCAGGACATCTTTCTGTGATCACTTCCCGGGAAGAGGTTGGGCGTTCTGTCCGAAACATCCGGTAGATCAGTGGTGTATAATAGATCAAGTATGTTGAGTTCTCTGGCTGGAACAGCTGTGTGCTGGATCCAGAGCCCTAAGCAGAGGCACGGTATGAAGTTCAGTAAGTTTTTTGGGCAGGTAATGTGAAGTCCAGCCAATGGAACGTTCGAGCTACGAGTAGCAGCCAATTCCGACACAAATCCAAACTGAGTGGATTCCAAATGGCTACGGTACCATATACAACAAATTAGGTAATTTTACAGTAACCAAACCTCAGCGTTGTTCCTTCTTGGCTCTTACTTTCCAAAATGAACAATAACTCGACGACTGCAGCTGAACTACAGTAAAAAGTTTGAAAAGGAAGACCAGATTACTGAATACAGTCACAACAAAGTTCAAGCTGACCGACTCACTCTCGGGGCAGTGGTAAGAGTCTGGTTTGTGACAAGGCATCGTAGCAATTAAACGGACAATCGGAATTCCTGTTAGGTAGCTCACACAAATGAAAAATGTTGTTTGTATCGTGGATGCTGATGCGTGGACCAGGGTTTCCAGAACTCCTTCACACCGGCCCCCAAAGTCCACATCCAATTTTCCCCGTGCTTCGCTAAGTGTAGTCGGCCCCATGCATCGGCTTACCCTTCGGTTCCCAATGCCTAAAACTGATCACCGTCAGTAGTGGCTTATAGCTGGACAGGTGGGTCAACTCTCGGTGGCCCCTCCCGGTTCGGCAGATCCAAAGACCTACCTCCCACCTAAGGAGAGTTGGCTGTTGACCTTACGCCACAAGTGTAAGGTTCACCCTCAATAAGGCAAATCTTTTTGATGTCACGCAGCACTATTCCTATGGCTCTCCGCCCTCATGAGACCCCCTCGCATCCTTGTTAATTCTCCCCCAATTTATAATTGTTTTGCCCCAAAGGTCCAACCTAGAGTCACCATACCCCCTTCCAGATATATTAGCCTGCTTTACAATAACACCTCAGCGTCCAGTGTTAATTTCCACTGAACTTCATCAGTGTTAGGTCCGATTTACAATCTGCGGCGATAAGGATAGAGCAGTCCAAATGGAAGCGGTAACTCACATCCAGTCCTCCTGCATGGGTGACCTGCCTGTTAATCACCGCCCTCCCACGCACGCTCTGGCTACCAAATCCACTGATGACTCGAGGCCCCCCACGGAAATGCTTTCCATAGCGCTATTCGACCCCCGTTTCGTCTTGAACAAGTTTTCCGCTATAAAAAGACTGGCTGTCGTCCACAACTTCGACATTATCCTGATCACTGAGACTTGGTTCACCGAGCACATACCTTCTGACCAAATATCACTGATTGGTTATCAAACCTCCAGGACTCAACGAATCTGCCGCCGCGGTGGTTGCATGGGGTATGTCAAGAGCAGCCTATCTTCCACCCTACTGAAAAATACCGTGCTGGTAAATGTTGAAGATTCTATACGGTTTAAATTCCTTTATCACAGATGACCATAGTTTTAGGTTTATATATCGACCCCCCAGAAACGACACTTCCACATTTAATCCCAACATTGACGCGTTTAATTACGTCGCTGACCTGCCATTTGGAGGTAACTTATAGCAGGTGACTTCAACGCCCCGGGCGTAGACCGATCCTCCTTTACTGTCTCCTACAAATATTTGCAATTCGCCCCATGCATTCGCCTGGGCCAGTGGGCCCAGCATGTAAAACAGCCTACCAGAAGGAATTACATCCTTGATCTGATATCTACCCTAGGTCTCACAAACGTCTCTGCCTCCGTGCTAAACGACTGCACAGCTAGCGACCATAAAATCGTCAGTTGCAGACTTCACGCCAAGCCGCGTACTGAAAGTATACCATTTAACGGTCCCTCCTTCCGTCACTTCAAATGGGACCATATCCTCTCTTAAATTCGCTCCAGAAACTGGGACGAGTTCTTTTTAACAGCAAATCCCCAGTACTCCGCTGAACTCTTCTACTCAAGTTTACACTCATGCATGGAAAACATACCACGCCCCTACTATCCATCCAGACCTGCAGATTACCATATAACCAGGCTAAAGCAGAAACACGACAAGCTTCGACGGCAGTACCAACGAAATAGAGACTTCTCTACCATCTTCAGACCGGAACGCCTCTCCCAGGAAATCCACAACAAGGCCGGTGACGTACAATTAAGGTAAGAAACCAAAGCGTCACGCCACCCAAACAAGGCTCAAGAGGTAGCCGGGCTGCAGAAGGCTCGTGTTCCACAATAATTTTGATGCATAAAACAGATCATTCACTTGGGTAATCTCATAAACTTACCTCGAAAAATTGCTGACACGTTTAATACACTCTTCACAACCACCGTGTCTCTCAGTCCAGCTTGTACCCAGCTTGTCGCCCCGTCTGTCGCAAATTCCTCACTCATTTGTATCACGGTTACCACTGCTGGTATGAATAGATACATCCACACTTTCAAACCGACCTACTACCCCGGACCTGGCGGCCTACCATCAGCATTATTCGCTCTTGGCGGCCCGGATATTCCCCCCGTACTGCTAAACTTATACATTCCATCTCTGCAAGCCGGGACCTTGCCCAGCCAGTGGAAGAAATCCATTATTACCCTCAGGCACAAGAAAGGTGAAGAGCATAACATTGCCAATTACCGCCCGATTAATCATACGCCAGTGATCTCGAGGCTGCTAGAAAAAGTCGTGAAACACTACCTGACCGACTACCTTTCTGCACATAAACTAATCAGCCCAATACAGCACGGATTTCTCGGAAAGCCGTCGTTTTCAACCTGCCAATCGGACTTTCTGAATTGGGTAACAACAGCTCCCGACAAAGACAGAGCACTCGTCATCATCTATCTTGATATGACAAAAGCCCTCAAAAGAGTCCCACATCTGCAGTTGCTCAAAAAGATTAGAGTATACGGGAGTGAAAACCTCCTACTCGGTTGGCTTAAATCCTATCTAGAAGACCGTCACCAAGTTACCCGTATCAGTGGCCAGACGTCAGACTCTCACCCGGAAAACGGCGGGGTTATCCAAGGTAGTGTTCTAAGATCATTGCTTTTATTAATATATATAAATGATACTTGCAATGTCATCACTTATGGCGAAATTTTCTTGTTTGCCGACGATATGAGGGTAGTCTACGAATTCGAACGAGGAAGCCTACCTGTAGCACTGAATAACATCACGGTCGACGTACATTACTTATTCTCCTGGTTTGATCGCCAGAAAATGGAATTTTCAGTGAACAAAAGCAGTCATCCCATGCTAAACTGCAATATTCCCTATGATACGCTTAAGATTGGCGGTGTCTCACCCCCATATTCCCCAACAACAAGAGACCTTAAACTGCCATATTCTTACACTTTCATTTTATCTGAACACACTTCCTACTTAGCTGCACGGGCAAACAAGTCCCTTGGCTTGTTGCACTGAAATTTTCTTCTCACGAACAGTAAGTTAGAGATATACAAAACTCATATCCGCCCAACTCTAGAGTACCGTACACTTGTGTTCTCAAATATGCATAAACGTCACATTATCGACATTGGAGATGTACAGTTTCGATTTACCAAAAGACTGTTTGGGTCTTATACGACCTTGACCCGCAGGCAGTGGTGTACTCTCCGGCGGCTTGATCCTCTGTGGCTCAGGAGAATAAAACTCTACCTTGCATTTTTGTTTACTTTGCTCCACAAACAAGCTGTATCCTCTAGCCAAGTTCACTTCAGTATAAACTCGACACATCAGCTGCGCAATAGGGAACACCGTATAATGATCCCTACTTCTCGGAAATAGTTAAGGCAAAACTTCTTCCTCTTTAAATATGCAACTTTGTGGAATAAACTCCCAGCTGATGTCCGTTCCCTGGACTCTCTAATTATATTAAGGTCTAGACTACAAGTGAAGCTGGACATCCAGAAACTGATTGCTGTTATAAATCCTTACATGGCTTTTGATAGAGCTTATGAGGAAAGAGTTGGGTACTAACCAGAACCCTTGATAATCTAGGATGTGCCACATCATACACCGTGGCTGCCAACAACCTAGCGTTCTTTGGAATGCATACACGGTTACCAAACCGGTGTACACAACTTCGTTAGCCTGTAGCAGTATAGTGCAAATCCACCGCGAGCCTATTTCACCCAGAATGTGGAGTAGGTGCCACTGACTGCTCAAATGAAACTTCTTCCATGCCCCATCCACGTGGACCTAACCAGTCCTTTAATATTGTCTTCGTATATTATCATAACCCACAGCTGAAACCACGTCCAGACTGCAATCCGACTTTATTTCAGGTTCGTTCACTCCCACTATCCCAGTCGCCAAACCGGATAACAAGGATGCCACTTGGACTCGTGCGGACAGAGACTCAAGTGGAACCAAAATCAAGCCACAGGACAGGAAATAGTCCTGATTGCTTACCAGATCGTTCAGCGTTTTCTAAAGCAACCAACACGAATTCCAGCTCACTCGCATGCTGTTAATATGCCGCCACACTCCGCCGATTGACCGACACATACTTGGCCTTGCCAAATGAAACATACCCATGGGATGTCGTACATCACCAGAAATGACGCTGAATAACACTGAAGGCAAATGCGTCAGCATATACGTATATGTTTGTCGGTGAAACGGCATAATAAAACTCAACTTCATGCGGAGATTTCCCACTTTATATCCGTTACCACAGTTTATCTTTCCCCCGGACCGTAGCCGGCCGGAAATTGACTCTCCACTACTCGAGGACCCTCCAGTTGCGCTTTCCCATTTCTGAATGGTACATGTTACTGATCCTGAATTTAAACTCACCCTTTTATGGAATGCTGTTTCTCCCACATCCACCAGTGTTCACTTTCGCAAAATTGGCCTCATGTCTCCCTGCTTCAAAACTCATTCCTTTTATTGAACTCCGGTAAATCCGTCATTCAGGGTTTGCATCGTCTTCATGGATCGCTATCCTCTTCGCATGCATCGATTTTCCCAAGTACTCTTCTTTACAATTTTTTAAATCCTTTTCTTTTCTTCTCTTTCAAAATTTACTCAATCTGCAGAACCATAGTAGGCCTCCGTTCCCCCTGGCCTGCATCATCCTCGTTCGTAATGCGTCCTTGGCACTGCGTTGACGATTTTCCGATATCTCCACCCCGCACCACTGCCCAGCTCGGTTTCGGAACTGGTTGGAACCTGCCGCGCAAACCATTATTAGAATGATCCATTCAAACTGTTGCTGGCTATGTTTTTCTATCGCTGATGCTCTTGACTTTTATACCTAGAATTTGTGAATATTTCATCTTATTGATTACCGTGTTACATCATGATCATGCGCCAGTGCGTGCGTCTCGACGATGGCCGGAAAATATACCAATATTATTGTTATTATTGTGAGAGATCTGTTAGATCGTGGGTGATTATTCCTGTCTCGTAACCATTTTAACTCTTCACCCCGGACCTTGGCCAGCACAGAATAACGCTTTCTTCCGCTTTAGCAATACCTTTAACTTCAACTGTCCAGTTTCTAATCCCTGACCTGTACGACGGCCTCACACGACTGAAATATATATTTTAAAAAAGTTAGCCGCTCTACCGATTTCAGCAAGTGAAACCAACCGGAGTACCTAAACAGGAGCGCTCCCGTCCACGTATTCTGTAACATTTTGGGAATCGTACTCGAAGGCTGCTTCGACTCCACGTTTGACAGTGTTGTAGCAACAGTATGACTGGTTGGCCATAGGGATTCATCGTCCATCAAGAAGCTAGGACTTTCGAACCGGCAACTTGTACCACTCGGTGATGTTGTGCCTCTTGATGCCAACTTTGAAGGACTGGCATCCCATATGACAGGACGTCACCGCCAGGGTTCAGACCACTGGTGGATTTCAGCCAAACCATTCGCAACTTACGTAATAAATTTCGCTTCATTATTGTTTGCTTAGTGCAAAACTATAGCAGAGTCCGTCCAGTGATTAGTCTGATCAGATTTGATTCGAGTCTCTTCTGTGAGAAACCAAGAGACCCTGAAGGCCAGTCTTGCTGCTGCTAACTTCAATCGAGGGATGAGCACGGTCTTCAGAGGAGTCACCTGTGATTAGGAGAGCAGCTGACTGCAGTAGGAGGCTGTCTTTTTGGAACCATTCTGGAATACGCCACCACTCGATAGCCAACTTCGGAGGCGTCAAAAAATACGTGAAGCAGTGCATCTTTGTTCATTGAGTCACAGCTAAGGACGAAACGCTGAATTTTGAATGTGGGAAGTTGTTCCATGCATCGTAAGGGCATTTCTCCAATTGGGCCGCTCCAATCAAACTTTAAGATACACAGTGGTCACAATAGCACCTTGTGTGGGAGAGTCAAAGGAGAAACCAACCCCAGTGAATCGAACACTGACGACAACATAGGCAACAAGCAAAACCTTCTTTGGGGTTTTTGCCTTTTGTAAATGAGACCTGGGACACGTCTTCTGTTGCATTCCACTCCAATCCCAACGTATTCTCCGTCATTGCCACGCAGTCGTCTTTTTCCAAAGTTGGACAGGCCAGCTCGAAATTCCGCTAAATATTCAGCAACTCCTTAAGATCACGCCCCCACTTACGAGGCCGGAAGCCACCGCGTGATAGTAATTCGCTCGTCTGGGTAGCGAAACTGTTGGATTTTCCGGAGTAGGTAAAGACACAAGACAGTCATCAACATATGTTATCATCACAGCCATGGAGATTTATTACCCACACACTCCTCCCCAGTCGTCTGCCGTGTGACTTGACGCAAAGTTCGCACAAAACGGGGAGGAAGTGGCGCCAAATGAGTGAGCATTAATTTGATATTCAACCAGGTTACTACCCGGTTGACCACTTCCCCACCAAAAGGACCTCAGTGCTCTTTTGTCTCCTGTCGTCACTCGAACCTGCAAAAACAATCCTTCAATGTCCACGGCTAACGTGACTGATTCCTTTCAAAAACGAAGCAACAATCCAGCTGGGCTTGTTGTAGTGTCCGGTCCCTATAGAAAGTAACCAGTAAAGGAGTGTCCCTGGAATGCAACCGCTCAGTCAAGTACGACCCCCAAATTGCTGGGCCTCCCTAGGTTTTTGTTACTGAGTAATGCTGTAAGTACCACTTAGGATCAAGTCAATTTTTAACGGTTTATCAGGCAATAACTGGGCTTGTCCTTTGCGCACATACCTCTCTATTATTGTGGAGTATTTATAAAAAAAATCATGGTAATGTGCAAACATTTTTCTCAAGCCATTCACCCTCTCTTTGGCCACTTGATGATTATTTGGAAGTTTCACCAAGGGATTCCCTCACGGAAGTGCAAATTTATAGTGTCCTTCGAACAAGGTTATGGCTTTGAAAGCCACACTAACTGCCTGTTTGCCTTCTGATGAAATAGAGCTTTTCGACGCACCCCCATCGCAGAAGTCGGCGTAGTATAGTCGATTGATCTGTTCCGCTGTGATCGATTCCCATTTCTATATGGTTCGTGGTCCCCACAAAGGGCGGTTCCTGGTTCATCGGACCAGGAACAATCCACCATAAACTCGTCCGCACAGCATGGAATTGTTTTCTTCTGCGACGTCTTTGCACTAATGCCCAATGCACTTCTGAAAAGTGGGCATCTATCAGGATTCGCTCTCTAATCTTTCGGGTTCTGCCCCTGGACTCAATGTGAGTGAGGCCAGGATAAAACGTCCGCATCTGAACGGTCCTGAACTGCTTGGATTGGTAGCCTATGAACACGGAACGCTCGTTCTGTATTCACGAAATCACTTTCTAACAACGAGTTAAGTAGCAGCTCCATTATTTCCAAATTTCATGTCGTAGTCCCAATCACGGTCGAAATTGAAAGTGAGGCAAAGGATGCTTCCGGGCCCTCCACCTCCATAAGGTCTCTCTTAATAAAGCCACATCGGATCCGCTGTTCAGCAGAGCGTAGCTCTCGACAGAGCTCCCTGGTCCGTCACCTCGTACTGGTAGTAAACCAAAACTGACAAAAGCTTCTGCCCTGAGTGTTGCTGCACAGTTATAAATCCACTGCCTAGACTTCTTTTGCATCGCCCGTATTCAGTTTATTCAGCTGCAGCCCTAGTGTTGAAACGTGCTTGAATCCATCTGTGAGTTGCTTCTTGGCACCATGAAGTAGGGAGCAGTGCCTTTTCTGACAACCTGTTGTTGAACTTGGTTCGGAAACAGGACGGATGCTGGACAGATATCCATACTTGTGGCACGGAAAGCAAGCTTGGATTTCTTTAACAAATATCCAACGGCCGGGTATATCACCAGACAGGAAGCGCCGACATACCTCAAGTGCGGGTATTCCAGTGCACGCCGAGCATCTATTAGCCACGACCGGCAAAGAACCATCCTGTCTTAGCGTGAACAGTGTAGCTTCTGAGTGCGGCTTTTGTGCACAACCCCTGCAAATGAATGACAGTGAATACCCTGGCCCCTGGCTATCAGCAGCCAGTTTAGCAAGCCTAATTTGAGCCATGCATGCCTCAAGAAGCACTAAGTGGCGCGGATTTTGGAGCCTGCTTTCATCCCCTCTCTTCAAGGTGTCCTCAGCGGTAGTAACTCACAAATCCAGGGGACGCCTTGGTAGCGCTAGAATAATTCGTTCCATGGTATGTAGTGACTTGAGGTCTGAAGTGCTATTCTTCGACGTGAGTGCAACTTCACAGTTGCTAATCACAACGTCGGCTGGCTCTGGAAAGGCTCTTATCGTTATCCTTCTTTGATATGACAAAAGCGTTTGATTGCGTGCCTCATGCTCAGCTGCCAACTAAGGTTAAATCTCGTGACCCAACAGGCCCACTCTTTCCTTGTTCGTCATCTCGTCTTAGCATGAGGTTGCAAACGGTATACATTGAGGGTTACCTCTGGTCAACCCAGCCAGCCAAAAGTGGTGTTATACAAGGCAGTCTGTTGGGCCCACTTTTATTTCCCCCTGCTTTAAACAGGTATTCAAAGTAATACTCGATGGCACTGAATTTCTTTTCGCCGGTGATTTTAAAATTGTCTATTCCTTCGAATCTCATACCCTGACCTATACCCTAGCCGAAGTAGCTAAAGACTCGGAAGCTCTTGACGTGTGAAGCGTTACTTGGAAAGTGAGTTTTTCCGCTGTCAAGAGTGCCATTCTAACATATATAAGTCGCATTCCCCCCGAATCCCTCACCTTAAACAGTTCTTACATCCCTATTATTCGGCCAGTGCGATGCTATAAAGTGGCTTGGTCCAAGAGAACGATAGCCTTTATCTGCAGAACTTTTAGAATGTGCTGCAGTCAGCTTCTGACCTTTATATCCCATCCCAGACTGCAGCTCGAGTGCTGCCCTCCGATATGCCCTGTTATATACTCACGTGCGCAAATCTGGTAGACTTGTTACCAAAAGAACCCAGCCATCCTTCGCAAAGCAATTACTCGGATCATCATCTCCCCTGACTCAAAAATAAAGATACAAGCCACTTAAACGTGAAACCCTGTGGCCACCACATATGAAGCTCAGTCTTTATCTTCTACTGAACCTCCCACACTCAAGAGCGCGTACGTCTATCACTGATCTTTGTTCGACTCAAGACTCACCTTACCCTCTTCGTGACCGAAATCATACTGCCGAAGTTCCATACTCGAGGGCAAGACTAAGAGAAAGGTTCCTCGTCGCCATCTACTCCCGTATTTGGAACAGACTTCCTGAAGACATTTGGGCCTGCCAGGCACTAGTCCGATTTAAAATCGTCCTTACAAAATTTCTGGATGTCTTCAAAGTACTACAATTAACCCATACGTGCACCACATCGGAAAAAGCTTATCAGGATAACCTAGATTTTTGAATAAGTAAGGAAAGCTTGACCCGGGTAACATCCCTTGCAACACCAACATCATCTACCCCATATGCCTCCTCCATTGCCAGCATATTATTATCTCACATGATTTACACCACTGACAACGCTTTCGTTAGACTCTCTCCGATTCACGCGCACCAGTATCTCTTATCTATCTCCATCATACTTAATTCTCTTTACTCGGTCCAAACTGGCCCCATTCCCTTCCTTTACTTTGTCTTAGCATTTCGCTTCAAAGTCCAATTCCGGTGACAACCGTTCAATTTCAAACCATCATCCTTGTTACCAGTTTCCATCATCATTCTTTCACATCCCCATTCACTACCAATAGCTCATAGCCTCCATTCTTCCGAAAGTTGACGGTGGATTTTTCTTTTCATCATTGACTGTTGAGCCTCAGCTGGCGGCATCCCAAACTGCCAGACGCCAGCTGACGGGCATCTCCCTTTTGAGCTCTTGGAGTGATCCGGAGATAATACTGGCTAAAGGTCTGGCCACACTTCCGTCTGAAAATATGATGACTGCCGATCATTCCGTCGCTCCCTAATTGACCCAGTTCACCCGGGTCCCTCGAAGTTTAGTCGCAATCTCCCAGACTACTTCATCTCAAAGGCTGTGTGATCTCGCCAATATTATCTATGCAAATTCCCCCGATGCCGGGCGCTGTCAGATCCACTGCTTTTGCTGCTGCACATCAGGCATGCAGGACGTCTGCAGCAATGCACGGGAGCTGCTAGGGTGGTGGATTGCGCCTCCTGCCTGCAGAAGTGGTTTTCAAGCCTGGGGGTCTAGATCACGGTCAGCCTCAACCACTAGCACCGGTCGGAGATCAAAAAACAAACAAACACAAAAAGCGCCATTCATATACTTCTAATGTTGCAAATATGCTGCCGTCTTCTCCAACTAACGTCGACTTTCCATGGTACCCGCTGCTAAATTCGCCATCACAACATACCGCTTTTTAGGCCCCATAAAATTTACCTTTCTTGCGGCATAATCACCGCATATTTAAAAGCCCGTCAACGATCTTGGCTCGCCGGTCACGGTACACTGCCCCGTGGTTTAACGCTAAACTGTTCACCAGTCACATTCGTAAACCCAACCATTTTCCAAGATCAAATTCACCCCTTTTTTCTACTTCTGCTAGCATAGTCGAAAATTTGACGCATTTATTATAGCCATTCACTCCCGTACCACAATCTCCAAACAATATATACCACTGCGAAATGTACCTCTGGAGATTCCCAATACTCGATGATTCTGTGATCTTTTGCATTCTCTGTCGGTTCCGCTGTCTGCCCGCTTAGGGCTATCGCATTTCAATATTCCTATCTTGCAAGGTTTCATGTCCCGCATATGCCCACTTGATAAGCGCTTGTATCGCAGAGTTCTGTTCTGTCGCCATCAAGTGTTCAACCCTTTATGAAGAACATAAGTTGACAGTCTCCTACCCTTCACTTTATCATTTTTACCAGCTATGTGTCTTTGCTACAGTTGTAGTCATGCACCACATATCGGTTTATCGTCAGTCCCCAATTTCCTGTTGATGCATTATGTTCTTTTCTTTCGAAAGTAAACAGTCAGCTCAAAGATGGCGTGTTTCTATTTGGCCACTTCTTTCACCTTCACCTTGGAAATCACAGTCTAGGTATGTAGTTCATCTGGTTTGTCATACACTCCACCCACCTCCAGCTGCCGAACCCTGCAAACCTATCCGTCGGTTGATTTGTGCGTCTCTTATCCGGTGCTCCATTCTGATAGATAGTCCTACACATTTCCAGTCCTTGATACACATTTTTCACCGCGCGTAGCCTTTTTCTGGGGTACATCAGTATGTAAATACTAATCTGTCGTTTAGTTGATCGTATCACTTGCGACCTGTGATTCCGCCACTATCGTAGCTACGCATCACGTGGCGCGACGTACACATCGATTTATTACCAGTTTCTATTTTCATGTTGCTGCACTATATTCCTTACCTTTGAAAGCAGACAATTTACTCAAAGTGAACATGTTTCTATCCGGCCACTGAACGTTACAGCTGTAAATCTCGGCCGATTTTTCTTTGTCTATATCCGTTATACCAACTCTTTTCATAGTTTTACATCCCAAACCGCTGTCATACGTTACGAAACGTTATTGCCCGATTACGCCTCCTTCTGGAAATTTTCTTATTTCACGGTAACCAAGTATCCGTCACTCCAGTCTGGTTCTCCGGCCGGGCAGCATTCCGTAAGATTTGTGCACAACTTCGCCATTCTCAATCCACTGCACCTGGATTAGACCGGCTCGACCACCTGAAATTGAGTTCGAACTTCCCGTGTGCTGTCACAAAAATCGACTTGGATGCATTCTCCTATAATCAATCGCGTGCAAATACTTCTACAATCCTCCTGAAACTCCGATTCAGCTTCCATATGCAAAGTTTGATCTTGCGTTGCAGAATGCCTCTGGGTTAGCCGAAAATAAATACTAATATTAGTGGGCAGCACTGCTTCGTAAAAGCACTTTCACGCGCCACTTGCCAGTACGACTATTTTAAACTCATAGCTGCGGCCGCCGACAACAATAAATTTACCATTATTATATACTTTGATACGACCAAGGCACGTAACAGTGTTTCGCACTCCTTGTTACTAACCGAACTCATAGCTCACGGCCTTTTCGGTCCCCTTTCATTGCAGCTAGCATCATACCTATGGAACCGCTCACAAATAGTTCCCATTGATGGATGTTTCTCGCAACCTGCTCCAGCTACCAGTGGGGTAATAAAAGAGGGAACAATCCGTCCCTTGCTTTTTCTTATTTCCGTAAACGATATACTTCCCTTTGGGCGCCATGATACCCCATTCCTCTTCCTTGACGACGTTAAGATTGTCTATGGGTTTCCTCGTCAGAACCTCAAAACTGTGGGGGTTAAATTTCTGAGTACCTTCCGCGCCAGTTTGCCAAGGCGGGAATAACCATTTGTCTCATCACCGGGAATTTTAGTTAAACGAATGCAAACTGCTTACCTTCAAGTCTCACTCTAGGCCTCTCGTTGAATACCGTTCCATCATTTTCACCAACACGATGACATCTGACGGCACTTCTCTGAAGTCGGTGCAGCGCCACTTCACTAAACAATTAATGGGATTTTCTTCCAGTTTGCGTCACAAGAATCAAAACTCCCCACTCAATCTTTGCCTTCTATGTCTGCGTCGCATGAAGCTCGGTCTAGACTTTCTGTTCGAGTCATACCACCGCACGGTTTTCTCGCGTACTGAACCTGTTCGCCTAACTTCCTTTACGATTTACGCCCTAAGCTAGGGTTCACTACGGCTTTGTATTCCAGTAACGAACGAGAAAGTCTCGGCAAGACTATTCAGATCGCCATGCCAGTACCTTATCCAAATGCAACTCCGGTTGACTGCTTACGGCCCATCCAAAAGCACCATGCATCCTGCTCCTCGTGTCCAAACGATCGTGGGCCTTTGGATTCAATGACACCCCATCTCATTTTGCCGGCATTCCGTTCCTGTGAATGTCCCGCCTCCTCCTATGCCATATCTCCCTCCACACCATCCTGCGGTTCACCATTGGCTAAAATTTCTTCAAACCTTGCAACCAATATGGCGGCCACACACTCAATATACATCATGGCCATCATAATGATAGTTTAGCAATAGCCCCTTTAAATTCTGGCTCCCTTGTGAGAAAAGTTACATCTGTCCACTCCTTTGCACTGCAGTCTCAGTTGGAAGTGGTCCTCGCATATGAAGCATGGCTTACCGACGAAACTCCCCTCCAGCACATCTCTATACCAACTTATACCATATTGGCTACGAATAAATCTGAGAGACGTAGTTTTGGCTGTCTTGCCTATAGTAAGAAGAGTCTCGGAACACACTTACTCCACTTTCCCGTCCTTGATAGGGTCCAAAACTCTGTTTTTATCTATATGGCACTGTTTCAAGGACCGCTCCTTGTCGGTTGTGTCTACTGTCCGCCGGGCTGTAACACGGGTGATGTGAATGCAATCACTGATGTATTCTGTTGGGCAGCTGGAATCCCGCACGCTACAAAAATCACAGCGGGAGTCCTCGACCTCCCCGGCACCGCTGGACAACCCTAAAGTACTCTCCAAAATTATGTAATCTTTTCTCATCTATCTGTGCAGGCGGATGGACGCAACACGTAACTTCACCAACCAGAGGGAACAATATTCTTGACCTTACCTTCACTTTAGGCCCCGGGGTATAAAGGCAAGTGCCCTTAACTACCCTCCTGATTGTGATCATAAGGTCATTACATGTGAATTCCCCGTTCAACGGCATCACCGAGAAATTCCTCAGGATGGGGAGTCTTTCCAAAATGCAAACTGGAACATTCTGCCCGCTATCCTACATAATCAGACCTGAGTTGAATTCCTCTTAACATGTGACCCTCAGCTGGCGTCGGACGTGATGCGATCCAACTTATTTTGCTGTCTGAACATCATCTCTCCAGAGATAGCCAGAGTCAGCCATAATTGAAATATATTCCAGGAATGGTCTGACGTGCTGTGGCCTGGAATGGTTTCTGATAGTCTAGGGCATGACCTGGCTTTGTACGTGATTGATACACAATTGCCGGCCCGTGCTTTACAACATTCCTTGTCCTGCTCCTTGTGTGTGCTTGGTCCCACTCTGCATTTTTCTAGCCCATGCCAGTGAAACCCCTGATATCAACTGCACCCATACTGTGACCTAGTCCGGGCGTGGAGAATACAGACCATTGCCAGCAGCAAAATTACGGTCAAGCTTGGGAGCTATGGAAAGCTCCCACATGGACTCATCCAGTCCCTCAGGAGAAAAGAACAAATAAGTGGAAGGCAAAATGGACCCGATTCGGTCTCCAAATACCACTGATGTAATGCTGTGTAGGAAATGGGCAACCTTCAAATATGGGTATGTCTCATATCAGGTCAGAACTGATCCTTCGAAAAGAAAGACCCTACACCATAATTGTCTGCTCGATAGGCCTTAGTTTTTACGCACGTGTGACTAGAGTGAAAGCTGTAAGACGTCTCTTGGCAATAAGTAGCCAAGTTCAAAACAATTTCTGAAGTCATAACGCGATTATCCGATATTACAGTACCAAACGAACAACGATATATAACAGATACGAGCCTCAATTATGCAATCAGAGGGACTCAGAAAACAAGAACCAAGTTGCAGCAAGCAAGATAGAAGCATTTCCCCCACAGATATCCAGAATGGGATATAAAAAGAGTAGCACGTTGGACGCGAACAAACTAATGTTGGTTTATGGAAACATACATAAACACGCCATTAGTATATATGAGCGGGTGATGTTAAGGAAAAATGAAATTGCTGTGTTTCTGGTGGGATTTTCTACAACCGGTCGTTACACCGCCCACCCAAACCCTCCTGAATCTGAGCAGACTCAAGGGTTTGGAATAAGGACACTGATTTCCCGACTCACCTATACCCAGCTGCCAGTACGCTCACCTAATACTTCTGCCGTCAACATTCTACTCGCGATCGCACTTGATCCGGTAGCCACACTTACGCGATGTTGCTCTTCATCGTCCATGAGAACAGCTGATCGATGGCGGGCGAGGAGGTTAAACAAGGATGCTGTCCTCGGGAAAGCCGTCGTGAATTGGATGCGTGAGCATGTGTGAGTGTGTGTGCGTATGAGTGCCCTGGGTGAGGTCGCACTCTGGTATATGGGCAAATAGTAACAGCCACCACCTACGGGAGGTATCTTGCATAATGTCAGTGATAAACGAGGAACAATCAGCACTGCGGCGTGTTCCATGGGGGTCACGAAGCATTAACGTGTATCATGTACGTGTGTATGATTGAGGGGGTATGATCAGATAACCACTACTGTCATACACAGGAAAAGCCTTCTATGTAGTCAGTGGCAAACGAGAGACGGCGAGCACCGTGACATGTTTGTTGTAGACTATGGAGCACGAGCATGTCTCACTTGCGTGTGATTGGGTGTGAGTGTATTTCAGTACGTCGGTATGTCATGAATGCCTCCACACACGGGAAGTGCCTTTGACCACTTCAACGACGAATGAGAAACAATCTACCGGAGTTCTGTGGTATCGGCTTCCTCTTCTTCACTCCCGAGGAGGCTGATACTGCGTACGCCACGGGTTAACAATTCGTTGGCGGTCTTCATCTTGACAGTTCTTAGCATTTCTTCGGAGTTTGTGATAGTTTCCATGAAGACGCCCGAGAGCCAGGTGCTGAAATGGGCATGTTCGCCGGCGACCAACTTCACATCCCCAACCTTGAATGGTCCTGATTTGATTGGGCACTTCTGCCGAGCTTGCAGAGCCGGTAGGTGCTCCCCCAGCCATCGCCTCCAAAAAACCTTGGCAAGATAACTCGCTTGCTTTCTTCCATGAAGGTAGCTCCCACGGAGGTTTGTCGGACCTCGGAAACCCACGTTCGACCCTAACGTCAACAGGTCGTTCGAGGTGAGCACCAGATGGGTGGGGTCGCCGTTGGTTACCGGAACCAGGGGGCGGTTGTTCAGAATTCTTTTGACTACGGTCATGACGGTGCTGAATGTTTCGTCGTTGGGTGGCTGTTGCTTAGTGACCGACAGCAATGTTCACCTGGCGGACCTGATCAGGAGCTCCCATACTACTAATAATACTAATGGTATATTTCTCGACCATGGTCGTGACGCACGCGCAAGCGCATGATCATGGTGTACAACGTTGCTCAAAACAATGAACTATGTACGAACCTCAAGAAAGCGAGTCAAAATCGTCAGAAGCAAAGCAATATAGCTAGAGTTAGTTTTAATCGGCCGAAATGATAATGGTTTGCGCGGCAAGTACGGTTTGGTTTCGAATCCGAGTTGGTTGGCGGTGGCCCGTGAGAATGCGATGTCGTGAAAAAATAGCGCTAAGGATGCCTTATAAACCAAAATAATGCAAACTGTGGATAACGGAGGCCTATTGGGTTTCTATGAAGGGAATTAGTTATGAACATGAGGAGATGAAAGAAATGAATGTGAGTACACTCGTGAACGTTGGTGATCATGAGGAGAACGGCTTTCTATGAAGACGATGATGGCCCAGAATGACGGATATTCCCGGTCTCAATAAACGGAGTGCGTCATGAAACGGGGAGATATGAACAAACTATGTGGAAGTGGACTAGGAAACGTTGATGAATGTTGAGGAAACAGCGATCCATATAAAAGGTGAGTGTAGATTCGGGATCAATAACCCGTACCATTCAGGAAAAAGGGAGCGCAACTTGAAGGCCTTGAATTAGTGAAGAATCAATTTCAAGCCGGATAACGATCGAAAGAAAAATGAAGTCTTGCAAGAGAAAACTGGGTGAAAAACTTCCGCGAAGGCTCGCACCTTATTGTTCTGTTAAGCTGACAAAAATATATTGACTTGTTGATTCTCAGTGATATTCGGCGTCATTATTGGAAACCACGGATGGGGGGATTAGTGAACTTGCGTTCGGATGGCGTATCGAAATTTAATGAGTAAAAAATTCCTGTGTTGCTTTTTCTGGCTCTGTTATTGGATTGTTTCACATGAGACCAAGGTGATGTGCAGTTTCCCGTGGGTATGGTTATTCAGGCGGGGTAAGGGACGTGTCAATCAATCAGTAGAATGTAGCTTGTGAACTTTTATTTGTGAAGACTCCAGCAGTGACATCAGTAGTAGAGGTGTTGCGTCGGAAGACGCCTATCGACCTACTGGTAAGCAGTTGGGAGTGTTTTAGGTCGTGTGTCCCGATTGCAATCGCGTTCGGTATAAAATATTCCATTTAGGTCTCTGTCGGTACGGGTCAAGGTGTGGACCTTGGTCACCGGAAGCGAAGCTCGAGAGAGTGGGCGACGACAAACCTGAAACAAATGGTGGTAACAGTCTGGGCGTGGTTCCAGCTGTGAGCAATGATAGTGAATGGCGACAATTAGTAATGAATTGGTTGGGTTTAGGTGAACTGTCAGTGGCACGTTGCATATTCTGATGTGGATTTTAATTCAACAGTTTAAGTAACCTAGGGTTTCAGGGGGTTGATAAGTACTACTACAGGCTTGCAAGATGGCGCACACCGGGTGGACTGCTGCGTCTGCATTTCAAAGGATAAATGGTTTGCAAACAATTAGAAGTTCTAAAAAGCCAATAATTAAGAATGCAGAAAGAACCACTAGAGCATCGATGGTGATGCTTTAGAGAAAATTGTTATTGTTATTGTTAACGTGGACAACCGTTAGTCTGCGCTCCTACTCGGTAGTGTTGGCCTACTGAGATTTAATTTGAATGTGAACAGGGAAATCTCATGACTTGGGGGTTGTACGAATATCATATTTGCTGTAAGAGTGAGGAGAGATAGTAGGGAATGGAAAATATGAACGGTTACCCGTGTTCATTTTTTGTAGACTCAAGTGAGGCGGGTGTTGGTCATCTGTTGCCTCCATACGTTATCCATGTCAGTGGGCTTAAAGTCCAGGCTGCGGTAGTGAATGTGGTTGGTAGGAGGCTGTGGTTGCTGTTAGGTAGGATTGTAAACCTAAACGTGGCTTGGATGCTAGGACATCGAGAAGGCCGCCTTCTAAGAAAGGTGAACGAAGCTGGAGGGGTGTGAGTGGAAAAGGTGACCGGTTTCCACTATGCTCTTTTCTCTGTTTGTCCTTTTCCGGGCTTCTGCGCGATTGCCATTATTCGTCAGGTACGTCTACACGCTGTCCATGTCAATGAGTTGAAAGTCGGGGTTATGGTAGCGATTGTATTTGACGTCAACATGCATGCTAGGTGCGCTAAGGGAGGGTATGGGGTGGTTGAAACTTAGAGCGAGGAGGTGGGTAAACGTATGTGGAGAGTCCGGTGCACTGTCACCCCAGTCAGTCTCGCGCGTGAAAACCAAAAGCTTGTCGAGCAAAAAAGGGCGATGTTGGGTCTCCCCTTTCGCAGGATCAGGTCTGAGCTGATGGAAGACATACCCATAGATGAAGGTTGCCCAATTCCTTCACAGCCCGATGTCAGTGGCATTTGGAGATCGAATCGATCCCACGAGGACTATTTTGTTCCCACCGTTCTTTTCTTCCAGCTTCCTTTTCTTTTTTCCTAACAAAGGGGTGGTTGAGCCCATATAGGAACTTTCCATAGCCCATCCGCCCGATCGTAATTTTATGCGTAATTGTCTTTTTTCGCTACTGCCGGGGTGTGGTCTGTTTTCTCCACCTTCGGACCACGCTATGGTATGGGTGCCGTTGACATCAGGGGTTTCGCTGGCGTGGGCTGGGAAAATGCAGAGTGGGACTACGCATACACACGGAGTAGGACAACGAACGTAGTAAAGCACAAGCTGGCATACGTGTATCAGTCTCATACGGCGCCAGACCATGCCTAAGACCATCAGAGACCATTCCGGGCTAGCTGGTGTGGATGAGTTTAGCTCAGCTGGTGGGAAATAGTGAAGTGTATAAGAGGGAATATGGTAGTAGTTGGTGGATGGTAGATACAGAGAAGAGACGACAGGACTGGCCACCAAGTAGGTACTAGCAGGTGGGCTTCTGGGATAAGAGATTCTGGGATAAGATGATTAAGAAAGGCGAAATGAGGCGAACGTAAAACCCGGGCGGGTGGTTGCAGCCAAAATGAACGGGAAAAGAGTGAAGGATCAAGTAAGGTGGTAGACGGCGGAACTCAGTGTCCTAGGATCCAAAGCCACATACATATTTGCTGCAGAAACATCTAAGGCTAGGGAACTTTGGATGGCAATGAAACACGAACACTGTCCAAAAATAGGAGAACCGGCAAGCGTTAAACTAGCTATAGTTACAAAAGTCACCAAACTGTAGCTACCTCAGTATAGATTATATGCAGTATAACGTAGGAAGAAACAGTTGCCCATGCGTGTGTCATCGGGCGAGAAATGAAAGTTCTGGTGCAATAATCCTAGCAATGAAACCCGTTTTAGTAAGCCATCTCTTCGGTGACGGTCTGGCCGGTAAGAAAGATCACATTGGGAACAGTCAAGAAGTGATCCAGCGATCCTTTGAACTGGGATATTGAGAGACTCTCGCCGATGTTGAGCGAAGGTTTATTCCATAACCTTGAGTATTTTATAAGGAAGAAGTTAGATCTGAACGCTTATTTGATCTAGGAATAGAGAGCTGCAATGACCGGTGGCTTAGGGCATAATTCGTGGAGAGAGTGAGACGAATGGGTTCAGTACACTAAAAGGCCGTACGGTGGTACAGCTTAAACGGGAAGCATAAATCGAGCTTCATGCAACACAGCCACAGAGGGTCAAGACTGAGTAGGATGCATCGATCCTTGTAACACAAACTGGAGGAAAATCCCACAAATTGTTTGGTGAACTGACGTTGCACGGACTCGTGAGAAATGCGGTCGGATTTCGTCAGGTTGGTGAAGATAATAGGACAGCATTCAAGGAGAGGCCTGGCTTGAGACTTGTAAGTGAGCAGTTTGCAATTATTTAGCCGAAAAGTTCTGGAGATGCGAACAGTGGTTCTTCTCGTCTTCGCAATCTGGAGTGGAATATGCTCAGAAAACCTAAAGCTACAAGAATAATGAAGACCAAGGTCTCAAGCTAAAGGACTGTACGAAATGAGTAGGTCGTGGATAAGCAGGGTCCCGGGGGACACTTGACATCTGAATGTTGTGTAGCAGCTCTTGGAGGTCGAGAAGTCCATATCCCAAGAATTGCACCGATCCCCGAGTCGTTACCGCAATGACTGGCCTGCGGGGGTTGAAAGGCCATCGGATGCCATAGGCCACTTTTCGATTCTGCTGCTCGTCCCTGTTCACGTTTTGTTGCCAGTGCTGCAGTTCCCGATAAGAGCTCACGAACTTCGACCCTTTGTCGGAGTGTATATCTCCTGGTATGTCTCTTCGGTTCGATAATGCGTTGTAAGTCCAGGAGGAAGGAGTCGATTTTCATCGAATGCGTAACTTCTAAGTGCACCGCGCGTGACTTCATGCATGTCATGGTACACCAGCATAGTTTTCCCAACCCATTCTCACACTTGATCTACAAAGGCCCAAAATACTCCAGCCCGGTGTCACTGAACAGACACCAACTCGGAGTCATTCCATATTCTGGCAGCTGAGCCATGCATTATTTGCCCGCTGGGGCGTCACGTTTCCTACAGTGTACACAACGTTGGAGTGCACGTTTCACGGTAGCTGTTCCTCTCAGTAACCAAAGCAGCTTTCAGATGAAGCTTGTCACTTGACTTTCCCCGGCATGTCCCTCCACTGCGTGGATGTGTTGAGTCACTGGCTCGATCACAGTTTGTCGAGCCGGTGGAAAAATAGGATATTTCGTGTCAATGCTCGGGTGGAAGTCGGTCGGCCTACAGTCTACTCATAGTTGGCCATCAATGAGTTTAGGGTTTGAATGCTTGAAGTCACCCCTTGGAGATGATATTCTTTTGTCGGTTGGTCCCGCTTCTTTGGCCTTCTGGAGTCCTAGAGTGGAAGCCTCCGGTTGTGTCATCATGAATAAGTCGTATTTTGCGGCTCGTAATTCACCAGGGCTCATCGGACCCACTGGTACACAGCTGAAGGGGCACAGCTCTTTCACGACTAGCAAATGTCTTTTGGACCCGGCCAGCCAAACTAATGACCGAAGTGCCTTCATCCAGGAGGAAAACCTAACTAACCGGGACAACATGAATGTCGCTTCGACGACTGTGGCCGTCATCCTTACGCCTTTGACCTCCAGTTCCAATTCCGGAAGTGGCCTTAGTTCGTACGCGGGCCAGTCCTGTTGGAGCATTTGCAGGATTTCGGCCCTCCCCTCCAGGTGTCCAGTTGCCGGAAACTGGTCGCACCTCGGGAGCACATATCAGCTGAGTAATTGCCAGACTTGATATGTTTCCGCCGGTTCTTGGCCGTTTTGTCATGGATGATCCTGAGGCGGTTAGGAACGAAAGTACTTGGATGGATACTGATGGTGTTATTGTAGTGTAGCACCATCTTGGAGTCCGTCCAAAAACTGGCCGAAAAAATACAGAAGTCAAAACATCTCTTTACCGCTTGCACCGCCGTGAATACCAGCATGGTTGCGCCGAGTTCAAGGTGGGGGATCTAAACCGATTTTAGTGGGGCAACGTGGGCCTTAGCGACCAGGATTTTCTTGGCACATTGCCCATCTCCCGTGCACCAGTGTCCGTACACAACGGCTCCGTAACGGACTTTAAATGCTTCAGGAATGACGTGTAGTTCTCCCGTCCGTGTTGTATGACCAGGGGGCAAACATCTTGGAATCTGCATGTCTCCTAGCTTCTTTAATTTGTTCAGATATTCTTCCAAACCCAACCGGTCTCCTTGGCCCAGTGGCTGATCTCAATCGACTTTCTTGCGGCAGACCCGCTGCAGCAGGATATTTTCGGGTGACAGCCAGGGAGAGACAAAGCCGAGCGAATCGAACAAACTAGAGGCAGCAGATAGTATATTACGACGACTTATTGGTTGCTCGGGGACTTTTAGTTAGAAAACGAAGTCGTTCTTTTCCGCATCCCATTGTATTCCTAGCGTGCATTCAGTGGGGGGTAAAAAGCCGTCCATATCTCGAATCCTCCCGGCCCCCTCATGTTACCAGGTGCCCTTCGGGCCGTTGCTGGTTGCAGGCACTTTTTCAACGTAGCCGAGCGCTCCGTTCCGCTTCATTATGTCTGCGTATCGTTCCCACAGATCCTGGTCCCGAAAAAAGAGTTCTTTCAGTCGTAGTAGCGTTTGAAATGCATAATTTCTGTTATAAACCCAAGAGTCAGCTGAGGTGCGCCACGAGATAGGAACCCGGAGCTGTTTCTTAAGGCCTCTAGTTCCCTGCCGCACTGTCTGCAGAGCGAAGGGGTCCCGTTGAGACAGTGATAGTCTTTCGTCTCCAAGGTCGTGAAACCCCTTTTCGTACAGCCACCGCAATTGATACTCTATGAGGTCCGCTTAGGCTGATATGTAGTTTACGGAACCACGTCCCCCGGCTGGACCATTTAATATCGATCCTAGTTCTGTGCATACGGCAGAAGGTGCCTGGCGATTGCCCATACCCTGGTCCAGTACCCGATGTGTCTCTGGCAAGTCGCAGACGATGACGGGGTCCACTTTGTCGTCCTCCCAGACCACGACGGTTACATTTTGCAGGTAAGGCCACCCAGGTAAAGTTAAGTTCACCGACCTTGGTGTTTGCATGAGGAGATTAGCTATGGTAAACGCCTCCGTTTGTTAGACTTGCTCGTTAGTGTCTAATGAGATTAGCTGTAACCCCGACCGGCCGGCAGTGTAGTTTCACTCGTCTGGTGTAAAAATTGGTGGTGTCTGCCCGCGCAACCCTAGTGATTGCATCTGGTCCCTGTTCAACAAGCTGCCGCCCTGTGTGTATTGTTGAGGCATATAAAGCAAGCTCCTGTATCCTCGTCATTCCTCAACGCTCGTCTACTGTGGCCTCATTGAACTTTGGGCATTATAGTAGCCCATAGCTAGCGTCAAAGAGCCTGCAACTTGGATGAGCTATAGCCTCGCGTGAAGTGGCATATACAGTGGTCCACGGCTGATATTTCGGATGTTCCCATGCAGTACTTTGAGCGTGGCTGGTGCAAGGTTTGCCAACCCGGTTACCGCCCCGGATAGGTCAGCCAAATTTGTTGTGGGCTATTTTGGTCTGCCTGTTCAAGTAATTGGTCAAGTATGGTAGGATTTTATTGCTCCACAATACAGCGTAGTCAAAATCGTTGTTTGGATTCCAGTTTCATTCTGTTGTAAAACCAGTGGTGACCGAGAAGTCGACAACCTACCAACGATTTCGACTACGCTGTGCTATTGAGCAATAAAATTCTACCATAACATTTCACATGGCGCATCGACTTTTCGATACACTCCGAACCGATCTCGGTTTTGACACATTATTTGGTCAAGCCTTCGAATTTTGCCTCAAGGTCGCTGCGACTTATACGTTCCGCCTCATCCGACCACCCGCTTTGTAGTTCGGGAGAAAGCTGGCGGAATATACCCTCCAGGGTATGCTTTGCATCAAGGCCAACCTTGTAACCTAAATGGTCGAGGGCTATTGAACAGTTCTGCAATTTTCTCACTAGGTCGACCATTGTATAGGCGCCACCCTTGGTTCGTTTGGCTTCTGCCATCAAACCCTCCATTAGATTACGAGCCACCTTGAATGGTCAACAAAAAGGTCCCTAAAAATCTTCCTTTCCAGTGTGTAGCCTTGTTTCGAGTCGAGCATGCTACACCAATCGATAGCTTATCTTTCTCGGCCTCAACAGTAATGAGTCAGACATAAAAACCTTTGCCCGAGGTCGGTTATCAGGTTTTCAATGAAAGTTTTGAACTACCTGATGAACGTGTATTAGTGTTCAGGTCGTCCGTCGAAAACTGTCAGTTCTGCTCTTGGCAGATCGATCGTTGGTTGCGTCGATGTTTTATGTTCAACTTCCGGCTCAGAGTTTCCCATTTATTTTGTCCAGATTTGTTGGATAGGTCGTAGTCGTTGGTCTTTCGCTCACGCTCGTTCCGTCCACGCTTGTTTGGCACAAAACTGAATTTTCAACTTGAATTCAGTGGAACTTTACCAGTCAAAGAGAGAACCAGTCATCAGTTGCAAGCCTCAGCGAAGCATGGATTGGACGTATTTATTCCAGCACCCGTAATGAATTCCAAAAGAGCAGCTTTATGGGCACAACCTTTTATCTCATCTCGGAAACCCGGGTTCCACTGTGCGATCCAAATCAACCCCTTACTTCCTAGTGGAGAGAAACGTAACAGCACTTCAGCATTCAACGAAAAAGGAAGTTTGGGTGAAAGAACCCGGAACATCAAGTTACTAACTTGTCCTAAGGCAGTTTCTTTTGAATGCTCACAGACCACTCAGGCAAACCATGCAACGAGCTTCCCAAATCCAAATGATTGAGGGTTTTTTCACCCGGAACTGCCCAGCCGACATTTCCCGGCTTCGTCCTTTTCTCCGAATACCCTGAAATCTTCTGTGCCATATCTCTCTCAACATCTCTCTGCGGTCTACTAGTTATCAGAACATCTGTAAACCTGGAAGCCAACTTAAGTGGTTTGCTTTAAATATGCATCATCGCTACTAGAATGACAGTTTTGCAGTAGCTTTATTCATTGCTCGCTTCCCTGTGAGCAGACTTATAACTGTTTGCCCATTTACACTACAACCACCTGGATGTGATCCCTATAGTCAAAGCTCAGCTTGCCAATGGAACGTACATAAATAACATTTCCATACCAGGTCGGTATATTCGCTACGAGCAGATCCGAGGGATGTGGCAGCTGGTGCCCTGATTACCGCAAAAACAGTCGTGGGGCACGCCTACTTCGGTTTCCCGTTCTTGATAGGCCCCAAGACTGTTTGGATCTCTACACCACTGCTGAGGGAACAGCTCGTCGCTGGTTGTGTCCATTGACCGACGGACCATAACATGAGTGATATAAGCACAGCCACCGAGGTATTACGTCAATTAACTTAACTCCTCCAGGCTGCTCTAATCAAAGCCCGTGTCTTCGGCCTTCCTGGCATCTGCTAAACAACCCCAAAATCCCACTTGGAATCATGTAGTCTTATCACACGTATCCTTGCAGGTAGGCGGACTCAACGCATGACACCATCCACCGGAGGAAACAACATTTTTGGCCTTGCCCTAACTTGAGCCCTCCTAGAAAGTTAGGGCAAGTACTCTAAGCCGCTTCCCTGGAAGATGTCATAAGGTCATTATATGTGAATTCTCCATGCGATTGTGCCACCCCGAAAGCGGTCAAAATCGGAATCCTTTTCAAAATGCAAATCGGGACATTCTACCCATTATTCTGCCAAATCAGACCTAGGATGATTTCCTACCACCATTTCATTCTCCGCTGACTTCGGATATAATGTGCTTCAACCCATTCACTCGAAACTTCCTTTCACCCCTAGGTACTCCGAGTCAAGTTCAGAAGGACCGATTGACAACAAAAAGCTCAGCTTAAATTTGAGAACCTGCGGGATGCTCATGAAGGGACCAACGAAATTCCTACATTCATCTGTCTTGGCCACCTCTCACGTCAGCCGCCATGTGGAAAGGAGAACAGGATGGGAGGCAAAAACTTTACTCTTTTAACCTGCCAAATAAAATAGCCAATCTCTCTGGCCCAAATAAAACTTGATGCCTTCGTTCCATAACCGAAATTCCCGGTTTGCTACTGTCAGAGCACCTGTGGTAGTTCGCTTCAGCCAACCACTGGGGCATTCAACAGTTTTTTCGCTTGCACCCTCTATCACTCCACGATGATCCAACCCCGCACACAACCTAGTTGACCGCTGATACCTTGCAAGTCCTAGTATTCCCAGTGAGTGAATTCAGAAGCCTGCTAAATACAGCCCCGGCTTTGGCCCGGGATCCGATGGCATATCCCCCAGCCATGTTTCGTCTTGGTAGCCCGGATATTGAGGTGCTCTTGCCAAGCTCATTCATCCCTTTGTTGGCACAACACCTTCCTATCACAGTGAAAAAAGTCCGTTTTAATTCTTCTTCATAGAAGGGGAACCTTGAATGACCAGTAACTACCCCCTCATAAAGGGTAATTTCACTCTATCCAAGATAGTTATAAAATCAGATGGATTGAATGGGCTGAACCCCGTACTAAACAACTGGGAGTAAGAAACTCCGAGAAGGCGTAGAAAGTAGCGTAATAATTTTTGAGCGTGGAATCACTTGCTGTAGAAGTACGCTTCGGAAGAGAAGAATACAGTGAAGCAGAACGGAAGGAGTCAATTTTTATCATCACATCCTTTGCGAGCCAAATTGGAGCGAGGGCGTTTGTAAACCCTTCTTGGTAATGGACAAACTCCTTTGGATCTTCTGATATTTGGATGTTCCCTGAGTTACCCCGATTCGAGGGTATCTAGTTCAGAATTGTCAGTCAGGTGAAAGGACATTAAACTGGCTTACCTTGTTGAGCTGTACCTAGTCAATATGACCTCTTTGATTAGACAGATCACCTAGATTCGGAGAAATGACTGTCCGGTTCCCGTTGCGCTAAATGACAACTCAGTTCGCAGGTCGTAGATCGCTCCCTCTGAGATGAATGAAGTTAGCTTTAAGTATACACCCAAAAATGATTCTCAAACTATGGCACTTGAATGATTGAGATGGGCTATAGCGCGTATCATCGTGTTAAGAGCTACGGTATTGCGTAAGCAAACTGTCGACGGCATTATCAAGTTCAAAAACTGTATGGGGGTTTACAGAATGAATTTCATTCCTGAAAGCACGCACGAAGTTCTCTGCAAGGAAGCCAGGCTGCAGGTGAAGACGAACAGTGTATTCATGATTGCAACCAAGATCTTATAGCCGCCCATTCGAAAGTTTGGCAGCGAACCTTGTGCCACCGTCAGTTGGTGGCACAAAAGAAACTTTTTCTCTGCTGAGTGTTTTTTTGAGAGCAGTCTGTGTGAGATCAGCCATAAGTGAATTTATTGAGTAAACCCATTGCCAGCAGAACGAAGCTTTAATGACCACAAGAGCGCAGTTTTTACCCTAGGACGCTCCCTAGTAGGCTGCATTTACCCGCTTCCCCGTCTCACAGAATACTGGGCAAGGATGCCACGTTAAGGGTTTTGAATGTGTCTTATGTAGCCACTACTTGCAATTTGCAGCTGTACGAACTACGTCAGCACCCAGTTTTGGCCACCAGCAAGTAGGTTATACCAGCAAACTCATGTTGCCACACGTAAATGCCTTGAATGGAGATTTGCTAATGTAACAGAAAGGAATATCAGAGGAACGTTGTTCGTGGGGCACTGTAATCCATCTGCAGCATCGGCGAATAATCGCGACGAAAGTAGAAGCCATCAAATTGCCGCTCTCAGTTCGACACCCAGCTCCGACATAGGGCCGAAATAACCAAAGTAAAATTCGCCTTTGTATGCCTCACACGGTGTTCGTGCCGCAAAAGTAGTGGTTGTGTCAACAAACAGCCGTAAGTTGCTGATGGTCGAGATGAAGGCGGTATTCCTTATAGAATATCAGCGAGTCTTATTTATTTGGCAGTACGATGCAGAGTATCAAAATCATATAAGCTGAATGAAACACTCCATTGTTGACCCATTTCAGCTGGTGGTTTCGACAACAAATGGCGTGGATGATAGATGGACTGCAATGCCTCGTGATCAACGACCATGGTGAAATTTCGGCCAAATAAATAATTATGTAAAAGCTCGACCGCCCAGTAAACCGCCAATGCTTCCCTTTGTGTTGGTGAATATCCTTGTTACCTTTAAGTAAGCCTGCTGGAAATGCTAATGAACGGCTCTCGCAGTGCCCCAAAACAGCCTTGATACCAGCTGGAGATGCATCAGTAACAACAGTTGGAGGACTTTTTTTGAAAACGTGGCTGAAGAACAAAGCCGGCCTTTAGGTGATATAGCATTTAAAGAAGGGTCTTTTCACTTGCTATATTCGGAGGGAAGGATTTGGTGGACAGAATATCGAACAGGCTGCCAGCCCGTTGAGAAGAACTCGGAACAAAAGGGGCGTAGCAATAAAAACCATAAGGAACTAAACGTGATTCGTTAATGCTTGAGAAAGAAGAGACACCAGTGAGCGGGGTTGAACTTGCCGCATTCAGAGAGGAACCTTTAACAGTAATGATGTAACCAAGATGCGCAAACTCAGACACATCGAAAATGCATGTGCTTGGGTCAACGGAAGCGTTGAAATAATGGGCTGCTTTGGCAAGTAACAGAGATCATAATTAGGTGCAGCCCGAGTGGAATCATGAACAACAATATCATCTTGGGATGACTCAACACCATCAAGACCTTGCAAAATAGTGTTAAAATCTATTGAAAAATAGCTGGTGAGTCTTTCAGACCAAAAGACAAAAGTTTTTTGGAATAAACCGAGAGGGGTATTGAAGATCTTTAACGAGCTGGATTCCTTATTCAGGTTATTTGCAGGTAAGCATCTTTTATTTCAATCTTCGAGAATACACCTTGCAAGCAAGTGAAGCTCTTCTCTCAGTTCATCAGCTGTGCATGTAAACCGGAATAAGCACTTAGTAAAAGTCATTTGGCATTCGCTGGGAATCCGTGATGCCTATAATCAGCCCCCAACGGAGTGAGAATCAGTGTGGCTCAGCTAAGCGACTCCACAGGGTTGGTAGTTCCACGCTCATTCATAGACAGCGATGTTTTCGGAGGATAGGTTTTTTCAAACCAAAAGGACTCCTCATGCGCTTAAGAAAGATTGGTTAGCCAGATATATCTAATTTTACTCTAATAATGTGCACTTTTGCAGAGGCCTCGGATTATTTTAAAACAAGCCGCCGTATATCTAGTGAATCACGTAAAGGCGTTTAGTAAGTTGTATCAATGTGCTTCTCGCGAAAGACTTTCAAACCAAGAACTGAGGGTCCCGAATCAGAAACCAAAAGCCCTCATTCAATAGGATCAGAGTCGTGTAACATAACCGGAGCCAAACAGGAACAGCCAAATGGAAGTTTGTGCCCAGTAACACCTCAAATGTCACATTATTGGGTTAATATCAGCCTAAGGATAGAAACAGTGTGGAGTTCGACGTGAAATTGTGGATTTCACTCTGCCATTGTCAACACTAAGCGTGTTTTCTACCATCTGGAATATGCAACATCTGGTAATCGTGTGAAAACTTCTCTGGCGAAAAGGTCAACGCATGTATCTAAAAACCAGTATCGGTGGGGAAGTGCCAGATGATGCCGAGAGAACTGTCAGTCGACATGCTGGTTTGCTTCCACAAACTCGTTTTTAGGGTCCACTTTACAGCAAGCGAAACACGTAGCTCTTCTACAGGAACATGTGTACCATGAATGTAACTGACCACATGAAATACACTTGCCGAAAATTGAAAATGTATCGATAGATCTCGAACGATTCAGTCTCTGAAATAAAGCCGATTACCACGATGATCCATTGGCTCAGTCCATCTCTGCTTTTTCCGAGTGCTTCGATCGCCTTTACATTTAGCAGGGTTGAATGATGCGGACTTCGACACAGCAGTTACATTTTTACGTCCTGATAATGCTCAATAATGCGGCAAATGTGGTGAACTGTTTGCCCAGCTGCAGGTGATAGCTTCTGTTGCAAATCAAAAAGGCTGATTCCTGCAGTCAAGCGATTGCGCAGGCGAACCCCGAACTGGGGAAGGTAGTTGCACTTCACTACTTGTGTCTGCAGATGAAGAGTGGGCTCACTCGTTGATGGGTTTCCAAGCCTGGCCAGGCTGTTTGGTTTGTATTTCCGAGCAGCTACGAAATTGACTGGGCTGAAGTGTTGTAAGCCGGTAGTTCTGAGCCTGCTGTACTATAAACTGGTGGAGTGATCCGTAGAAGACAAGTATTTAATGGGACAGTATGCGCCCTTTGCAACAAAATGACGAAAATCCTCGCTTTCCTCGCGTCATCCAAATGGTTTTGGGTCAGGCAATTATTGTTGAAGCGTTCCACGCGGTACTCAATCTGCCGGGGGGCAGGATTCACGTCATGTGGTTTTACTTCAGGGCCAGCAATAGTTAAGGTCCCACCCTGGATGTCAAATGTGGTGTCTAATGTATTGGACAGGCTTAACCCTGCACGGAACTACTGAGGTTCAAGAACTACACGATCGCATAAGATGTAGCGTAATATTTTGTACGCAAACAATCACATGTGGTACAAGTACGCAATATTATGTATTTGTAAATAATACACAGATGATACGGTGCCGCCAAACCGAAGGAGTCAATCCTAAATAGCGCAAGATCTAACCTTATAAGAGGTCCGTATTTATACCTTGTAAGCCTTTCTACTGGTTTCTCCGTTCGATGGGAAAAGTGAAAGGAAGTGATGACGCTTTTGGGCTTCAATTTGTCCACTGTTGTTTCATGCGTGCCTGCTGATTGTTGCATGGAATGTACACTTTTCTGGACAGCGAACTGAACCTGACTGGTGAGTCACGCGGTAAACATCAGGCGAAACGAAAGTAGGAGGGCTTCTTTGGGGCCGTGTTATGGCCGCTTAAACATCTTAGCGGATTGCACATTGAAGAAGCTCACCGAATTCAGTCAGCTCCATCATGAGTTGCTATGTCTTCTTCATAATCAGTATTTGTTCAGCCGCTTCAATTTCCCTTCTCTTTAGGAACTGCTCGGAAGCCTGGTTCTTGGTTGTCCGGTAAGATTGACTCGATCTTACTCTCACGGTCGTCCTGAATTCGAATGCAGCCAAGTAGGCTTTATAAAGTCTTGATGTATCATTTTTCAGTAATCAGATATCTCAACAATCATTTCGAACTCTCCCTTTTTCAGTGGACTAAACTTGCCGAATATTGCCAATTCTGTATTGAGGAGTTGCAAAAATCCGCTGTTCACTGGACGCAAGGGCTACCATTTCGGAATGTCGTACACTCATCACCACACTCCCAAACAAATTAGGTGCACGTAGTTTTAGGGGAATACATAAATTTTGTTATTTGGTGAGGGAAAAAGAGGCTATTACTGATGGCGTTTTGTGTTGTTTTTAAGAAAATGTTCATCAGTTCATAGCCTTGCTATTACTGCCGCTAGTTATCACACCTTTCCCGCGATGCCCTCGTTAGTTACGTGAATCGCAGCCAAACTAGGCTTTGTGTCATCTCATTCGACGAATGAAAGCTCGTGTGGGAGTGTCACACCATGGAAGTCGGAATACATGCAATTGTGACCCCCTTGTATGACACATTTTTCGGAAACCGGTTGCATTTAAACAGCACCCTGTTGCATCTCTTACGACACCGAAGTGGGTTTAGTTCTTTCGCAATGAAATCCTACGATACAAATCTTGCCGAAAAGGGGCAAATTTATTTGTGCCAACAGTGGCCACAGCCGAACAGTAGGTGACCCAATTCTGTGCTTCATCCATATTTACCTGTATGCCGATGCCAGCAGGTGACGTTATCATCTCACTAATGGTTTTTGTTAGTCCGTTTACCAAGACTGGATGGAATTACTTTCCTTCGTGCAACGGTATAGCTTCTATTACGGCCGCTGGAGAACCGTAGCGACAAATTCCGGTTGACTTAAAAGGTAATGAACGGTGCCCGTCTTTTCTCCCCGTTTGGTAAACTTGTTGATTGGGTACTCTCATCTGGTCGAGACCGGCCAGTTCACTCTCAGTTTGCTTGGGCTGAGCGTGTATTGTTCAGTTGGTATCGGACATTCACGGTTCGGTTGAGCCTGGACCTTGATCACCCGTTGAATTTTGCCCTTACCTCAGCCCGAGACGAATCGCAGACGAGAGGGCGTCTGTACTGTTTTTAGTACTTACACGGCGATTATCTAGAGAGGGCGCTGGCATCAGAAAAGGTTCTTTAAATGTCGCTCGATCCGTATTCTGAACTTGGGTACTTTTATTTTTGGATTTGCGATAAAGGGATTCGTGATCAAGTCTGTGCGCGTCTCGAAAATCAAAAGCTGGCTGCCGTGGCTATCTTGCACAGTTTTGAGGTTTTATACAATATTCATGAGTCCCTTGGAAAGATAGACAAATGACTGACCGAGCCTGCAATACTGTCAAAAGCTGCGTCATCGTAAAACGGTGCCATACAAAACGTTTGCTTGAGCCATCCAATAGGATTCGTTTAAGTTTCAGCAGTAAATCTGTACGGAAGGTGATCCTGCCAGCTCACCATTAACGTATCCATAACGTCCACACCACCCGACGCTGCCCTTAAGTTCAATGCGATGGGCGCAGGAACCTTTAATTCTTCCAAAGACAAGCCTGGTTTATCGTCTGTTGTTGGTTTAGTCCACACAACTCCTTCATAAGCATCTAAAAGCAGGTGTACAATAAACAATGAGGCTTGACGAAAATACCTCGTACAAGGTATCTACCCATCCCTAAAGAATTTCTCGTAAACCAGCGACACCACGAATAGAACACTTCACATTTTTATTTCTGCTGATATCTTTGCCGCATAGACTGCCAAAGCACTTCTTGAATACCTATCTAAAGGCAAAAAGCATTTATGAGCGACGATAACCATAGTATCCACACAGAAACGCGTTGCCCTAGGCAGTATATTGTTTGCGTAACTTGAAAAGTGCTGTGCAGGAAAGAAAATTGTTCCAGTATGACACCGGTGATCACGGAATCGTAGGTACGCGGGATGCTCTCTAAATATTTCCTTATAAACCCCCAAAGTCGTAAAGCAAACCTTTAGCTGTCAGCCACAGCTACATTCATCACACGCTATTGCTGATCTACTATACGCTCATTTTATCTCTATAGGTAACATACGGTAACCCATGTATATGTTTATCAATTATTCCACAAGTGCATAAGCTTCTGAAAAAGAATTATCCACCATCCTTGGAGTTTTGTTCCATAAAGCTTTAACATGAAATATTCAAAACGACGTTACTGGATAAATAAAAGTAGAGTTGTTCAAAACATAGCAGTGTAGCAGTGAAACTTAGAAAACGTTTTCTGCGGTGGAACAATCTTCAGGTTGCCAAAATCAAGCGGGGCAAAGATGAAAACCGCTACACGCGGCCTTCGGCAGTGACTGCCGTATGACTGACACTTATCCATTTGAACGAGCGCTTCACGAAAAATGCACCGCAATCTTTGATCACGCTTCCTCAAAATTTTTATATTTTCATGATGGTTTCGCAGATGTTGCAGATGCAGCCAAAAAAATGTGCAAAGATGATGAGGAGGGGGAAAACAGCGGTAATCGGGAGAAGGCCAGACCCGAATCGACAGCGGGAACTAGAAGGGTGTAAGGATGAGATTTTCTGTACACGTGACACAAGAGTAAAAATCCAAGTTCTAATTGGATACAGATGATTGGTATTTTGTCTCCTTGGTTGTTGCTGATGGCATGTAGGGAATGACTGTAGAAGCAAGCAAGAAAAGGCCAGGTTGACCTTGGATGACGAAATAGGGAAAATAAGTTGGGAACTCAATGACGAGGGCTGGATTGTGGTCATTGCTTTCGGTATAGCAGCGCAGAATGTGCTGAACCAATTAGATGAGGCAATGGAAATAGATGTTGAGGTGATGTGGGATGTTGATTGGTGTCAGGAATCCACCGTGCTGTCCGGTGATGCTTACATGATGGACGGTGACCCAGGTTTTGGGATTGTGATCACAGTAGCCAACGATGTGGGGTACCCCGTATAGCGTAAGCTAGCCTGATTATATGTTTAAACCTTGGCCAATCCGGTCGACAGGTTCGTTTAGTCCGTATGGCAATTCGGGGTAACTTCCAGTTGACTGATTACCCCCAAGTCACCAGCATGATCCGAAAGAGGCCAGGAGTGCGGCAGTCTGCAGAATGTTCCGAATAAGGGCTTCGATTAAACGTTTACCAAAAATCAAACAACGAAGTTGTTTGACTGATGGCCAGTGGATCGATTTGTGGGGGACTAAAGGGCAGAGATAGTGTGGTAGTTTTATAGTTTAGTTGGGTAGTAAAGGAGCCTGAGGGAGATATTAGGCGCAGACAGATTGAAAGTTCGCCAGGCTGTTAGGTGGTAGAGGGGAAGAGGGGCCCATTGGAGGGCCGCGGAGTTAGAGCCTGGAACAAATAAAGTAAATGAAGGGAAAGCAGTTTGACAAAGGAGATTGTATCAGCAAGCACTTCGTTTGTGTATCTAGTCTAACACCAGCAGACAAACCGCCGCAGACTTTGGACACTGAATAACACTGAGGCCAAATGCATCAATATATTTATATATATTTATCAGCGAAACAGCGTAACAACGCTCGAGTCCATAGAGAGGTTGTCCACTTTAGTATCCGTTTCCACAGTTCTTTTCCCCTCGAATCGTGGCCGGCTGGAAAGTGACTCTCCATCTCCAGAGGACCCTCTAGTTGCGCTTCATCATATCTGAACGGTACAGGTTACTGATCCTGGAATTAAACTCACCTTTTTGTGGACTGCTGTTTCTCTCACATCTACCAGTGTTCCCAAGTGCACCTCCATAAAATTGGCCTCAATTATCTCTGTTTTCAAAACTCATACCGTCTATTGAACCCCGGTGAATCCGTCATTCAAGGTTTGCATCGTCTTCGTGGATTGCTGTTCTCTTCCCATGCATCGATTCTCTCGAGTATACTCCCACACAATGTTTTTTCTTTTTCTTTCTGTGCAGAACTTACTCTGTTAGCAGAACCCCGATAAGCCTCTGTTTTCCTTGGCTTGCTTCGTTCTCGTTTATAAAGCATCTTTAGCACTGTGTTAACGCTCTTCTTGGCAGCCCCGCGGTGTACCACCACCCAACTTGAACTCGAAACTGGTTCATGATAGCCCAGCAAATTGTTATTAATGCGATCCATTCAAACTGCTGCTGGCTGTTTTCCTGTCGCTGATACTTCTGCTCTTTATTCCTAAAATTTGTGAACTTTTCATTTTATTGAGTAACGTGTTACATCACGATCATGAGCTTGCACGTGCTTCTCGACCATGACTGAGAAATATACCATTACCGCAACATATTATGTTTTTATAAATGAGTGGGCTGTGGGAGAACGCAGGGGAATAAAAGTTGTGAATGCTGAGTTATAAAAGAGCTACGATTACGCTCATCTTTCAGGCAGCCAGACGGGCGAGGTTTATCCCCCAGATGAGAACCGCGGACATATCAACGCCATGGTGCCGTTAGAGCAGGGGCCATATGATGTGACCATCCAGACCGTGTATTCACTACCGCATGGGACATCGGCAGGCTGGATGGGGTTTTTTCCAGAGAACACAGAAGGTTCAAAGCTGAGCACGTTGGGGTCGGCAAGCACATGTGGCGAGCCCGGAAGTCATGCCATCAGCCCGCACCGGTTCTGACAAAAGAACTGGAGGCTTCCCCAGAAGCTCAGGTTTTCTCATATGCAGGGTCGGATCTTGGCTGTTATCGGGAGTTCATTTGTTAATGAAGGGGCATACAGTATTGGCCCAAGACCTACCCGGCCAGAAGTGTAGAGTTTCGTCCTTTTCACAGAGAGGCAGGAGAGCGAACTTACACAGTAGGTCAAACTCCCATTTTTTCTTGACCCGCCTCCATTTAAACGTGGCCCACTTGACCCGGGATTGATGAGAACGATGGTTTACCCGTATTGTGAAACTGTCACAAACTAGATGCCATAACCTTCAGGGGGTACTGCGGCCGCAACCTGTGAAGGAGAAGGATGGAGGATGGAACAAACAACCAGGTAACGGCCGCGCTCCCGGAGCTATCACCCAACCGTTAGCCTTTGCCGTTACCGGAGTCGGAGGTGTTCCAGTGTGTAGGCGAATTCTCTGGTGGCTGCATCGCCAAATGTGATATGCAGGGCAACTTCGTGGGCATGATGACGTTGGTGGAAAGTATCACCACTGGCTTTGCAGAGATTGGCGGCCAGCTAGAGGTGTAGCAGTGGACGACTGACGCGGATATACCAATAAGTCTTGGTCTTAATTTGCCCATTGAAGATGAGAAATGATGAACTGTAAAGATCTGAGGATTTGGTTTAAGGAAAAATGATAAATAGAGGAGAGGATTGGTTCGAGAGAACTTCGGTTATAAGTCACGATGAAGCTACTCTCTGATCAGCTGCTAGTAGGTACTGTGTAGAAAAATAAGGCTTCGTATGAAGAAGAAATTGTTGGCGAAGAATTAATTCAAAACCACGAACTATAGGCGCAATATTCAGTCAAAGTCAGGTGACGTTCAACGGATAGGTATCTTTCTAGCGAAGCCTTGAACCGGGTCTTTTATTGTTGGTTAGGTTTTCGGAATGCAAATTAGGGTATATCATTGCAGGATGTGAAGAAGGGAGGAGGACTAAAGTGAATGGACGGATGCCGAAACCAAGGAACTAACGGCCACTCCATGGCTGTGGAGAGAGCGACGAAAGAAGCGGCGGGACTGGAAAACTATTGACAACAAGATTCGACGAATCCGATGAAGGTGCAGCCTAAAGCTACCATGCTGAAGGTGAAACCGTTCTGCAAGAAATGTTGGAAAAAACGTGAAGTTAGATCATGGAAAAAAATATTTTCATAACTGGGGTCTGGTTCGGTAGTGAGACGCTCCAAGTAAAAGTTCCAAAACTGTGCTTGTCGAACTTTTCCGGAAGAGAATTAAAAGTGTAGGTGGCGGGATCATTTGGGGAAGAGAAGCAATGCGATGGGTGAGTACCAGGAAAGTCGAGGAAACAAGGAAGCTGTGGCTATCGCACGGGTGACAGTGAGGTGCTCAAACAAGTGAGTTCAAAAGTTGTTAGAAACTTTATCCATCCTCAAAAGCCTTTTGTTTATTTACGTACTGATTTACAAGGTACATCAGTTCGCAATTTGGAATGTTTGCTTTGTGATTAATAAATGCCTTAAAGGGTTTCATAAGAAGTGTACCGTGGGATATTTGTTCCATAGAGCCGCCAACTGGACTAGAAAAAAGCTGGATCTAAGGGAAACTCTAGAAATGGGAACAATTGCTGCGTTGTCTATCACTCCCAGAGAATACTGTGAATCCGTTGGGCTTTTGGACTGTGGTGCCAATACGACGATTCTATTTACAGCAGCATCACGGAAAAATTTGAGGCTCAGCTTTGTGTCCAAGCCAGAACGGATATGGTTTCAAGTAATCGCAGCTTTGGCTGTAATTGAGTTCAGTAGAAAATCTAATTAGCCCTTTCGTCAAAAGCCGGTAAACGTTTTCACTAGCCACTCTACCCCCCCCCCTCCGAGGCACGTTTGAATAGTCTTTGGAACAGTATTTCAAAGGAGGTCAGACTTGGGCCATAAAGACATAGGGTTTGCTTTCCGAAAGTCAGAGTCTTCTACGTAGCAGATAATATAGTATACTGGCTTTCGCAATTAGGGTGGTAGTGTGCTCTTAGAAAGTGAAAGTGCCCGAGTACTGCAAATCTGAACCCCGTAATAACGGGACAATGGAAGTTGGTTGACCATCAATACTGAATATACCTGGGGCACATTGCACTTGAGGGTAAGATTATCACTTTTCTCACTGGAAAATTTCATTAAAGAACTAATGCTCCAAGAAATCAGGGAGTTTAGGTCTTGTGGTGTATCACTGAATATTGAACCAGGCATTCATGCAAGATTCTGATGCCTTCCACGAAGAGTTGGAAACCGCCACGGTGAAGGAAATTAGGAACATCAGTTGTGTATATGAGGAAGGGTGGTGGGCCCATAACGTTGCCCTGTATGACGCCCAAAGTGACAGGTTTGAGCTTCAAGACGGACCTGGTTATCTGAGGCAGGTGGTGGTGGTCAGACAAACAATAATATAACGAACTGAGCAACCGATCAGTGGTGCCGCAAGATCTGCTCCTTGATAGAAGCCGCTTGTGAGACTGGGTCGAAGGCCTTATTCATATCTGACAGGATAATCCTCATTGACATGCCTTTGTCAGCAGCTTCCGTGACTGAGTTCAGGAAGTTAACTTGACGGGTAGAATGCGGAAGACTTTCCAAGAAAGCCTGCTGATCCACGATCGGCATGTTATTTGGCAAAGGGTGAGTCACCGTCTTTATCTTGATGAACTTCTCCGTGATTCAGGATAAAGTCGGTGTTTGACTGACAGGACTGTACTTTCTCAGGACATGAACGAAGCCTATTTTATGCTAGAGGATAGATGCAGAGGCTGTCCTTTGGGTAAGGAACGAGCTAGATTTCATAGATAAGTTTAACTTTGGATCCTCTGGAGCAAAAGCAGCCTGTACAGTACGGTCTACTCCTGGGCTCTAAAATAGTTCTACGGAGACCAGAAATGGGGAGATATCATCGGAGTAAAACAAATCTGTGGGTGGGGTCTCATCAGGAACTCGAGCAGTGTATTCCAGGAGTGGGGACACTGGACTGCAGGGCTGAAACGAAGAATGTGCTAACAGCCTCAGCCATTTCTTCCGGTTTACCAGGATGGTAGTTGTTGACAGCGATGAGGCGTATAATCTTGCGGGGTCTACGGTGTTTTTGCTACCATCAGCTTTGTCGGGATTTTTGCCTTCTTGAGGTGACATGGAGCTTTTGATTCCTGCTGGGCGAGCACCAGTTCAGTTTGTGATTTGATTGCCACTGACCGTCGGTCCTTTTGGGTGTGTGCCAATAGCTCTCGGGTTTTGAGTGCGAGTCATCGATGTTTGGATATTTTGTATTTTATTGCAGCGAGTCCGTTTATCCTAGAATTCGTCGAGGATCACATAGCTGGAATGATATTACCTAAAAGTTCGTTGAGAACAGAATAAAGCTAACCTGCTACCAATTGAGGATTGGGAGAAGGAAATTGTATGTCCCAATTCTGAGATCTGGCTATGCTCGGAAGGCAGTTCCGGTGAGCTAAGTGACACCGTCTGGCAGATGGTTGGGAGGAAATAACAAATTGTGGTACAGAGAACGCGCACGGGGATGCCCTGTGATCACACCCGGAGGAGCTGCCACACAAAGAGATGCCCAAGCAGCAAAACACTCAAAGCTGTTGGGCAAAGATTAGGCTACCGTTAGTTTAAAGTAACTTGAAACACGTGCCTTGAAGGATAACACAGACTTTGCAAGAAATGCAGTAATAAATGTATCACGATATTTGCAAAAATATCTTTGCTTCACGAAAAGGGCATTTCATTTTACACTATTTTATAATCCCGTGTTTATAACAAAATATCTGATTTTCACAAAGTTATTAGCAACAGCAGGCTGGTGGGTTCAATCGAAGCGGTAGGTAAGGGGGACTAGCATGAGAGCCGACCAGTTAAGACGGATAAGAAAGTAAAAAGTTGCTCACTTCCAGCAGTTTCTTCTAGCGTCGGGTGTTCCGCTTAGGCGGACACCTTGTTAAGCCCCTGAAAAAGTAGATCTTAAGCGTTATTTCCCCTAGTAGGTAATTGAACGTTTTGGGTCCAACCACCGAGAAGTGTACGGGTACCAAAATCCTGAAAACGTCGAGGGCCAGATTGCGACTGCCAACACACTCCTAGAGGTATAGAATCACCGGAGATCGAACAGTGATCCATAGGGTGGACGGAGCCAAAGTGGGGGACGTCAGTGATAGGTATAATATTGTCCCTGGTTGATTCAGGCGGTCAATAGATGCAACCAAACAGGAGCCCTTGATCCTGCAGTCTAACTGCTACCCAGACAGGGTCACTACCAGCGTCAAGGATTGGTGTTGTATCGAAAAAAGGAAAAGGTTCTGTAATTTAGGCATCCCCCTTCGATGATGTATTCTAGAATTACTGAAGGCCTTGTAACTAGATATGGCGAAGCCTAAGTGGAGAGTGTTTGCTTCAAGCCACGTTTCCGTAACAAGGATGAATTCATAGTAAAATAGGAGGACTCGGGCACGCAAAAGGTGACTCTTTGCTGGTACTGAGTGAGTGGTGACGACGAAAAAGGACATTTTTTATGCTTTCTTGTACTGCCGCAACAGGTGGTTGTGTGAACGTGGGGGCTGGAGGAGATAGGGACGATGGCATTGCTAGCCGGTTACTGACGAAGCGGACTAGGGAGTCCTTGGAACAATGCTGCTTGTAGGTTAGGGACTAATAAGTTGACGTTTGCTCAATATGAGAATAGCCAGTAAAGATTGGAGGAGAGCTGGTCTTGCAGGCAATGTGATAGAAGGTCCCGATTTACGGATTTGACCGGCGGTATGTAGAGTGACCGATCGCCGTGGGACCAGACAGGAATGCATGGGGAACTTTGTCGAACACGAGGCCAAAGACGGAAGTAAAGAACCAGCTTGGAGCGGAAGGAAGCCAGGGCTTTTGCCTGCGATTACAGCGGACGGGGCTCGCTTTTTGGGTGAAATTCTGGTTGGTGTATTAGTGGTTACAATACCTTTGAAGAAAAGGCGAGGACGAATCAACTGGGATAGAGCTACGGTATGGGGTCTTGATTTGCCCGGGGCGCATGGGAAAAAGTTGATATTTTTTCGGTAATAGGTAGAAGTGGGATGTGCCCCTGTCGATGAGTTAAAGCGAGAGCCCAATCCGAACGGGTGGTATACTGCCGTGGTTGAGCCTTTGTAGGTAAATTGCGGGATACGGAGAAGGGTAGCCGTGGGATGAAAGGAACAAAGGGAGATCTGGTAACTGACTTCGACTGGGTGAGACATTTAGCGGGTACAACGAAAGTTGTATGTGATGCACTGGAATCTGCGAAGGTTTGAATGGTGGTGCTAGAGATTTTAGCCGCACTTTTGCTATATGGTTGTGTATCGGTAGACAGGGTGACAGCAGTATCTGATAATATTGATAATAGCAGTGGGATAGATTGGAAGAGTCCCGGAGCACGCTACCGTGAAATATCAGACAATTTAAGTGGTGCCAGAAGATGGGTTTTCAAAGTAGATGCACAAAAGTTCACAAAAGGTTGAAATAGATTGTTCAATTAGACCAAAGCGAGGATAATGCCCGGCAGATTTGAAAGCCAGGGTCAAGTGGTCGATGCGGTTTATGGTCGTTGAAACTGGTTGGCAAGGTGGAGTATCTACGTGAATAATGCCGGGGGGACCTCAAAAACTGGGAATTCCAGAGTGATCCAAGGATTTTTGATGGACTGATCTAAAAAGAAGAGTTTAGCAAAGGGGTTTCGGAGATCTGTTTGCAGGGCGCAGTGTATAAAGGTATACGGATGGAAAACTGGGAGGTGAACAAGGGTGGATTTTCGGAGGTAAGTTGTACTGACTTAATCGGCCATACGGTGGTTAAACTTGACCGCAAGAAGCCGACGGAGTCAGTCGTAAGGGCGGGGATGTAAAACAGATCCGAATGAAAGAGGGTGTGATTTCAGGCGCAGTGACGGAAGAAATAGCCAGAGGGGAATGGGCAAGCGTTGGGTGGTTTATTTACAATAATACAGGTATGTCACGAAGCATCAGCAAGAAGATGAAATAATGGTCAGGAATCGACGTGAAGCGCGATTGCGCAGGCAGAAAGCTTGCAGAGGCGGCAATGGAGTGGAGAATAAATAGGTTCCCTGGTGGCCACCCTGATAACGGAACACATCACAGCGGTCAAGAGAGCCACGGAACCAGCGGCCTCGATGGGGAAAACGGGATGAGAACATAGGATCAGAACTACGAATAAAAATCAGCGGTCATGGCAGTAGAAATTGGAGGTTTGACACTAGTAGTAAGAGTTGTTTAGCGAACCGGCGAGAACTTCGGGCGGATAGGCAGACAACTGAAGTGATGTCGGGAGGAAGGTCGGAGGATGACAGGTGGTGGGACGCGAACCGTTTTCGTATGTTTTGTTGGTCGAGAAATGAAAGTAAATCATTACGGAGTGCTGAGCGGTACAGAGATTACAAGGACACATAGTTTGCCGAAGAGATGACAGAAAGGATGAATGATAGGTTAACATCTTTTAAGAAAAATTGCAATAGATGTACCATGACATAATGACGCTGGACCTAAGCCGAGTGACACGTAGCTGAGAACGCTGGGGTGTACAAAAGCTATGGCATGGAAAGCATCGAGCGTCGGAGATAGTAGTAGGGTATAGGTGCTGGTTGCCAAGTGAATTGTTTATATATCAAATCAGATGAAAAGAATCAAACGAACCAAACGAATCAAACGAATGGCACGTCTCGTGGCGCAGAGGGACTCTTAAAATGTTGAGAGGAAGGCCGATGGGGGACAGGTATGCATTCAGCAGTTCATACTGCATAACAAGTGAATAATGATTAATCAGCATGAAGGTCACAACTGGGTGATGGATCAATCTTGGTTGCTTTGAAAAGTGATTGTATGGACAAATAGCACGCAAAGGTGACTTTACTACAAGGGGCTGGTAACCGTACAACTCTGATGGCCAGTTAGACAGGTGCCTCGAGGTAATGACATCGGCAGGGCTGCTTGATAAACTAATCCAAGACGTGCAAACGTGAAGGGGTCAAGGCGCACCACTGAATCAGGATAGAGCGACCGATGGGCACTGTGAAAACGGGCACTTGGACTGATGAAGAGGGCGAATAATCGCCAATCACATTCCTGACTTATGGAGAACTAAGAAATATATATTTCCGCGAAGACCATCGCTTGTCGATCTTGGTAAAGAAATAAACAGTGGCAGTAAATGCGCCAGTGAATGAATAGAAGCCGCCAGTTCTGACATGGCAAGTGGGCAGGCTTACGGAGGGGACGGGAGAGTAATCATACGTGATACGCGGGAAGTGAAGGCGGTGAGGAGCTTGTCGAAATCGATGATTGGGTATGTAGGTAATTGTATCGTGTCAAGGAGAGGAGAGGGTTGGTGGGTGGGAATGAATGCTTTGCGCCATTTGGTACACAACTAGAGTGATAAATTTTGCGGGCATGAAAAGACAGGTTGCAATATTAATACTGAAAACTAGGTCAATGAAACAGTGATTGGGGAAGACAGAGCGAACGACGTTAGCGGCAGCAGTACGAGCGCAAGGGCAGAGTTCTGTAATTTACAAGCCGTGCTAGTGAGTGGGACTTGTCGTGCGCTGCAGGCCTTAACTGAAGACCGTTTCGGAGACAGGGGATGCGATCCCAAACCTAGTTATGCGCGCACATCGTTGCAGACGTCCTGCGCACCCGATGTGCACTAGCCAAAGCAGCGGATATGACTGCGTGCCGCACCGTTGAGATTGGGATTATTTGTGGCAGTGCGTCCACTAGGGTATTTATTGATCTGATAGCTCAGTTGCGGGAGTTCCAGAGAGCAAAGACAGTAGGAGGGCGATCGGGTGAGTTTCAAACACCAAACCATGTCGACCGTTCAAATTTTGTACTCAGCTAGGAAAATGCTTCAAGTTGTTGCTCATGAGACAGGATAGGCGGGAGTGGTCCTCGGTCGGCAGGTTTTGTAATAAAAGCGGTAGAGCTTTGCAGTCTAACATTTGTTCCAGCTGTAGATTTATAGAGAGGCGTAGCACAGTGTCGTGAGAGAAATTGGGTGAAAGATAGTATAAACCAGAAGAGAACTAGGCCATTATAATTATAAGGGTTAGGTCTTAGCATTAAGCGACAAACCCGAAACTGGATTTACAAGGTTCTATTCCGAGGCTATCGTGAGTCTTGGCGTGAATTAGTAATGAGACGAGAATCAGAAACGAGCAAACATAAGTGCAAACAGGTATCCACAAAGGGGTTAAGGATTCCATGGAAGGGAGTGCAGGAAAGAGGAAATGATAAGCCAAACGATAACGACAAAGATTGGAGCTGGAAAATGACTGGTAGCAGCTGGTGGGGTCATAAAGAGAGCCTGTACAAAAAGGAAATTTTGAGGCCAAAGACTTGCCAAGATGTGATAGGTTTCTCGAAAAGGAAGCGCATGCAGAAGGTTTTGAAGACTAACTTCAAGTAAGGTTCCGCTTCAAAAGCCCAAGCCTCAGACTTGTTGATGGCAGTTAGCATCAAGGCATTACCAATGTAGGGGTAATTTGCCGCTGATCTTTTGAAGTGGACTGAGGCGACACATCGACGGATTTCAATAGGGACTCTATTGGAAGGTCTGAAGTATTTTAGCGGAAAAAAGCATATCTCAGACAGCGCAGCACTCGGAATAACAAGATTCAAATCTCTGTAACGGAGGAAGTGGGGAATAGTCGATTGGACACATGGTGTGTCAGTGGAGGAAAATGCCAGAGGGTGAGTAGGCCTATGAAGGAACCAAAGGTTAAATTTCTCGTGGCTTGGCCAGGAAGGTTCGTTGTGGAGGACGGAAAAGCAATCTATATAGCTAAGTTTGGTGGAATAACTGGGCATCTGTTTCGTGAATGAGCGTTGTACATTCCCTTAAGTAATTCCTTTGGTTCGACAAATGTTTGTGCAGATGATGGAACCGTTTTCTAGGCAGGGTCGAACATGGGACAGACACGGTAGGGGCTTTGTATCGCGCAGAAAACGGGATCTACACGGAAATTCCGGGGACGTTTTTGCCTTGGCAGCCTGGAAAGATGGATGTTCTGAGAATTTCAGGGTGCACGAGTATAGCAGCCCAAGATCTCATACTGGTGGGTGGTGGGTAAAAGGAGAGTTGTGTATAAGACGAGGGTTCGGAGAAACCTAACAACATCGGCCACGAAGGTGCACTTTTCAACATCGAATCCTATTTCTCAGGAGTGACACCGTCGGTTTAGGCGCTCTGGATCGTGCTGTACATTGGAAAAGGCTTCGGTAAGATCCTGTGGTGAGATTTGATACACAAATTTTGCCGCCTGTAAGTAGAAACTAGATGCTGTGAGGTATTGTAGGGAAGATATCACTGATGTAAATTACGAACGCAAGTGGTCCCAGCACACCTTCCTGAAAGACGCCGCTGGTAATGGGGGAGGGTTTTGAGCGGTAATTATCGATGCCCCAAAAGCCAAATGATAAAGGGCCTGAGGAATGACCGGAAGGAGTAGTGGATTGCAAATATTACGGAGATGGAAAAAGCTGCGGCGATTGAAAACAGCCGCAGCATTTTCCGCCTGAATGGACCAACTGGTCCACGTAAACCAGGCGCTGGCAAAACGATCAGGGATGAAAGTGGCCCATTGATTCAAATTGAGAGGAGTCATCGAGATCAAGGGCGGAGCCCTTCGACAAGCAATTTATTGGGCATATATTCTCTCCAGGTTTGGTCAAGTTTTACAGTTGTGAGCAACACTGGACGCGATACCAGTTAGGGCAACTATACTTTCAATCGTCCGCAGGCAGAGCAGTCAAAAATGTGTTTTCCAATGGGCGGAAACCAAATGTCCTTGCAGCAAGCAGACAAGCAGCGCACAACCCTATGGCAGCGAACAACATATAATCTGCCTTAGGATAAGTGCTAATTGATTATGTTTGTCCAAGGCAATTTTTGTTCATGCATTTACACATATAAACTCAGTCATCTGCAGGTCGCTATGCACAAACCACCCCCGACTCCTAGCCGTCTTGCTACGCTGCTCGATACCGCTGGTTGATATGCACAGTGACGCTGATATCGAATTTAGGGCATTTGAACAAAATCTGCCGTCTTTTGAAGGAGAGTTACCAACCATGGACGATGCACTGACCACGTTGTCATCGCTTCCACTTACCGTTGATCCTTTGGAAAAACCTAAGCGCTTCCTGGATTCTATTGCTTCCGAAGTCCATCACAGAACCAAAAGACCCAAAAATGCTGTATTCTTTATTGTTTGGGAACATCTGACTTCCCCCCCGATTAAACAACCGTTGCTTCTAGCCAGCGACACGTCACATCACGAATGCTGTTGCATGAGACCCAGGAAAATGTCACATTCGCATGTGTCCGTTTCTGTTCCACTTCCGTAAGGAGAACATTGCCGTTGGATTCATCAGTAATAGAGACCATCGCCAAGGCCACCCCACTCAAAAGCATAAAAATTATGGTCGACATGGCCCTACTGCAGAGGGATGTCCTCAGAACGGTAATCAGCAACCACGCTTTGTCACAATCTTCCGATCCAGCGCCGCTCAACCCCCGTCAACAGCTCACCACAGTTAGCACATTCACACCAACTCTATCGACCAGCGTGCCACCGGTGAGTGTAGACCAAGGCTTATTCCGCTGGACACTAACTCCTCGGCGCCCATCTAAACGGCTCCACATTGTAACCCAACCTCCATTAGTATCTGTCTGCAACTAAAGATATGTAGAAAACGTTCGGGCGCAGCTGGTGGATGCGTCTCCTATCCGGTGTCACAGAAAAATACGAAAAAGTCCCCTCTATCAAACGAATAGAGAACACGCAATTTGGTGGACAGATGCGAAGATGCAATCTATATCTGGCGGTACCGACGCAAGAAGTACACTGAATGAGAGCGGAAACGATGGTTGGGTGCAGGGTGAACCACAAGCGTGTACAGATGGGTGAGAGCCGAAAGTGAAAGTGATTCAAAAACAAAGTCGACAGAAACCCCGAAAAATTCAGTCCCAGTAAGCCTACGCAACCGGGAAAAAGTGGTGAGGTCAAAATCAAAAATCAAAAAGGATCGCAGAGAAAATAGATCAAAAATGGTGTACAGAAAGCGGCCATTTTCGCAGAACAACCAAGATTGCTTCAGATTCTCGTGGTCAGCGGCAACGTGTCGTGGCCAAAATTTAGTTCTTGGTCGTCCGATATCATTGGTTTTGTTCTACTCTTAAGATCAGCTCGAGAAAGTGCAGGGCCAGGTAAGACTTGCGAACTCTTCAATGTTCCAGGTCAAAGCCAACTTGGCGTATACTCCGGGTTGTCTGGGTTTTTCTCCTTTCCATTGTTTTGGTTTGGTTTTGTGTTGCTTCTAATAGTAATATCTATTCACATTGAAGCTCTAGGTTGTAAGAGGCTATAACTGGACGGCCGGAATATCGTGGCGGCGCGCGCGTGACCTTCGGACCGCTCGCGCTGTTCAAGCTGGATTCCCAACGCAAAATCATTTTTGCGCTGGTGGCGCAAGTTCCAACCTGGAGACGTTCAAATGTGAGCGGAATCCTGGATTTCTGAGGCGCAAATTTTGAAAAATCGAAATTGGTCTGCTAAAGTTATTGTGAAACGCAAGTTGCATGCTGATTGTTAAGTAACTAACCTGTTACATATATGTTGGGAAACAATTGGACAGATTTCTCTGATTGAAAATATTTTTACCAATCACGTCGTTGTCGATTATGTACACGGGACCATGGGATGAAACCGTAGAATCCATTTGTATCTGATATTGGCTCAAAGTATGTGAAATGTTTTGAAAACATTCGAATGTTTCCTAATTATGTTTTGGAAGGGCGGTTCATATTTCCCGTTGCCCCGAAATCCTTGGTATGTGTGGAAAAATTGCTACTGATGGTGGTGAGCTTTGAGGAGGATAACTGGATAAATGTAAACTTTGAGACAAATGTTGGATATTTTTGAGCACCTCATAATACGTTATGACGTAGGCGCAAAAAATGCGGGTTATCTGGTTAAATGAAGTTGGACAAAAAGAATAACTGCTAGAACACGATACAGTATCGTTTTCTACCTGCTGGTACACGGTTAGCATATGAAGTTGCGCGAGTGATTGGTAGAAATGGATCAGATGTCCACGAGTTATGATAGAACAAAGGCTGGTTTCAAGACTGACCTCGTACATACACCGTAAGTTTGGTTTCACGTGTACCAGTCACCGATCAATACCAAGTGTATATATATAAATACGCATATATGTATACTATACACTATATACTATATACTATATTTGACCATAGTTCCCACGTATTTTGGCTGATAGACAGACGTTCGATAGATACAAGTTGTTTCGTGTCTTCTATTATAACACCTTGCACCCATTGGTAACTATGGGACATAATATTGTCCCACTCTATGAGCTTTCATCGTAGCCTCTAGCAGCATAAGGTCACTGAAGTAACTAGCTAATCCTCTTGTCCGAACCTAAAAGTGAACCCCGTTTCTGCTAATAATGCTTTCCGTATACATGGGTACTGTACCCAAAGTTAAGTGGCGAACGGATGGAATCGAATGCAGTTTCCTCTCCATCTTGTGGAGCCATCGAACATCAGTTGATCTTAAAGAAATGTTCAAAAAGCACGGAGTTTCCTACATGTCACGCCCACCCGGTTCAATTTGCGCGAAGGAATATTCATGCAAATGATCCCCTCTACATAAAGCTGGTATGTCCGCGGTTGCGCAAGTTAGACAGGACTCACATACAAGAGATCTGAGAAGACAACAACAGAATGGTTTCATGGAAGCAACACGGTAATTAAAATGTGTTTACCCCATAGGGACTGTGTTATCAGTCACGTTGTCCCCCTCCAGATCCGTGGATCCGCACGTCAACGTTTGTCGTCCATTCTGAGTGGTGCTATTTCCCTTGTTCGTGAATTGCGTACGCATAACTCGAACAGGCGGTTGATTGGAAGTCCCGAAAATCGAATCCCAATTTCTGTACATCTTCCCAACCGCTGCAAAAAAATGGGCCAAATTGTCAGCGATGCCTCGTTGCATACCGAAAACCGTTCGGTGCGAGAAAGAAATGGCAAGTGAGCACCGCTCCCAGTGTTATGGATTATATATAACCACTAACCTAAGCAATAATCAGCAAAGCCTAAGTCAGTAACTGCAGAGCTAATTACAGAGGTTCGAGCAAGAAAAACAAGATTTCCCGATAACGGAGGATATAACCTTATAAAATTCACTGGTACTACGCACATTTTTAGGACCTTTTTTCTTCCATTCAGATTCTAACATTTTTCTGCCAGCTGCTTGGGGTCTGCAGTATACCGAGCCGGATTGGAGTTAACTCCACCCTCTTGTTTTCGCCAGGAGTGCCAAGCAAAGTCTCGATAAAGCAGGCGCTCAAAAACCCCTTCCGGCGTCCATATCTGGATAGGTGGGCACCTGCTGCCGTTTGGAACAAGCAGTGTTCAGAGCTAAAGAAACTCGCTGAAAACACAACTATCTGGACACACGATTGGCTTTAGCCACAGAAAGTCCTGTGCAACTTGAATTAAATGGAATTGAAATGTAAACTGCGACACACCACCGTGCGTTCGTAAATCAATATCGCGAAAAATCAACAAAACCCTTCACTGAGAAGTGGAGGTCTATACCCTCCGAAAATCACCTCTCGCGAGCCCATCTATGAAGGGCCTTTGATTCTTCTCTGAATCATCTCATCTGCTCACTTACCCTTCAATGACTAAAACAATGATCCACCCTTGTAGAAAAACCGGGTGCAAATTGCTCAAATCCGACCGGTCGTCAGCCAGTTTTCGATGGGTTTTTACTAATATGCCTAGCGGTTTTCGGTCGGTTTGTTTGGTAGCAATTCTACACAGATCAACACTAAAATTATGCCTAAAATATTGACGACCAAGGTTATATGCAGTGCATAGTTGGCATTTCATTTATGTGTGTTGAATAAATTTATCGAAATGTCCTTAAAAGCTCGGTATTTATCCTCCTGTTTCAGTTCCTTGAAATGGGTTAAATAAGGACAGTTATCGGAAGATCATAAGTTGGAAGATAGAATTGGGCATCGTGATACGTTATTTCTGCTAGTGAAAGAAAATAACGAAGCATGTCGTGTTTCAAACGACTGAAACAAATCGCTCAAAAAACCAGCCAAAGACTGCCCCAGAAACGACTGGTTTCCGGTGGATTTCAGTGGTTTGAACCCGGTTTCCTGGACGGTTTCTGAATGGTTCACACCCAGTCAGCAAAGAAGTCTCAATAAAGTCTCAAATCCGTCCCATTTTGGTAACCTTCGAAACACCCCGGAGACATTTTTGGGGCTATTTTCGAGAACACCGAGAACGCAGCGGCCTACTTACTTTGCTTTGAAATTTCGTCAAGCTCTAATGCATTATATCTTATTAAACTTTCATTAATTTTCATCAGAAAAAATAACATGATCTGTGTGTACGCTCGAAAATCAATTACCACCATCCCAGTGCATTCTGGTGACCATTATCTCCATTAAGAGAAGCGTTTTACGAGGAGGTCACGGTTTAATTCCATGTAAGGACTCGCACTTGAAGCAAAAAGCAAAATTTTTCAACTTACGCCACGTAATTGAAATACTCTCGAAGTAGTCCCATGAGTGACTATTTTTGGACTAAGTGCTTATCTCTGTGCCGACCGGGCTGGTAAGCCATAGTGATTTTCAATGAAGTAAAATGATATTTCCATGCTTTTGACCTTTCCAAATCTAAGGGTATGAAAAAAATCATTCTCAAACTGAGGACAAAAAAATGGCCCCTCGCGGTACTATTCTGACACTTAAATGCTCACCCCGCGCTGACTGGGCGGGCGGTTTGTGCCAATCGCATGCACCACGTGATAAATTTCGTTTAAACGAAGCGTGATGAAGACATAATCACTTTCACTTACCCCAGTTAGGCACCATGACGTCCACTTCGATCTCCCAACTTATGATCTTCCGATAACTGTCCTTATTTAACCCATTTCAAGGAACTGAAACAGGAGGATAAATACCGAGCTTTTAAGGACATTTCGATAAATTTATTCAACACACATAAATGAAATGCCAACTATGCACTGCATATAACCTTGGTCGTCAATATTTTAGGCATAATTTTAGTGTTGATCTGTGTAGAATTGCTACCAAACAAACCGACCGAAAACCGCTAGGCATATTAGTAAAAACCCATCGAAAACTGGCTGACGACCGGTCGGATTTGAGCAATTTGCACCCGGTTTTTCTACAAGGGTGGATCATTGTTTTAGTCATTGAAGGGTAAGTGAGCAGATGAGATGATTCAGAGAAGAATCAAAGGCCCTTCATAGATGGGCTCGCGAGAGGTGATTTTCGGAGGGTATAGACCTCCACTTCTCAGTGAAGGGTTTTGTTGATTTTTCGCGATATTGATTTACGAACGCACGGTGGTGTGTCGCAGTTTACATTTCAATTCCATTTAATTCAAGTTGCACAGGACTTTCTGTGGCTAAAGCCAATCGTGTGTCCAGATAGTTGTGTTTTCAGCGAGTTTCTTTAGCTCTGAACACTGCTTGTTCCAAACGGCAGCAGGTGCCCACCTATCCAGATATGGACGCCGGAAGGGGTTTTTGAGCGCCTGCTTTATCGAGACTTTGCTTGGCACTCCTGGCGAAAACAAGAGGGTGGAGTTAACTCCAATCCGGCTCGGTATACTGCAGACCCCAAGCAGCTGGCAGAAAAATGTTAGAATCTGAATGGAAGAAAAAAGGTCCTAAAAATGTGCGTAGTACCAGTGAATTTTATAAGGTTATATCCTCCGTTATCGGGAAATCTTGTTTTTCTTGCTCGAACCTCTGTAATTAGCTCTGCAGTTACTGACTTAGGCTTTGCTGATTATTGCTTAGGTTAGTGGTTATATATAATCCATAACACTGGGAGCGGTGCTCACTTGCCATTTCTTTCTCGCACCGAACGGTTTTCGGTATGCAACGAGGCATCGCTGACAATTTGGCCCATTTTTTTGCAGCGGTTAGGAAGATGTACAGAAATTGGGATTCGATTTTCGGGACTTCCAATCAACCGCCTGTTCGAGTTATGCGTACGCAATTCACGAACAAGGGAAATAGCACCACTCAGAATGGACGACAAACGTTGACGTGCGGATCCACGGATCTGGAGGGGGACAACGTGACTGATAACACAGTCCCTATGGGGTAAACACATTTTAATTACCGTGTTGCTTCCATGAAACCATTCTGTTGTTGTCTTCTCAGATCTCTTGTATGTGAGTCCTGTCTAACTTGCGCAACCGCGGACATACCAGCTTTATATAGAGGGGATCATTTGCATGAATATTCCTTCGCGCAAATTGAACCGGGTGGGCGTGACATGTAGGAAACTCCGTGCTTTTTGAACATTTCTTTAAGATCAACTGATGTTCGATGGCTCCACAAGATGGAGAGGAAACTGCATTCGATTCCATCCGTTCGCCACTTAACTTTGGGTACAGTACCCATGTATACGGAAAGCATTATTAACAGAAACGGGGTTCACTTTTAGGTTCGGACAAGAGGATTAGCTAGTTACTTCAGTGACCTTATGCTGCTAGAGGCTACGATGAAAGCTCATAGAGTGGGACAATATTATGTCCCATAGTTACCAATGGGTGCAAGGTGTTATAATAGAAGACACGAAACAACTTGTATCTATCGAACGTCTGTCTATCAGCCAAAATACGTGGGAACTATGGTCAAATATAGTATATAGTATATAGTGTATAGTATACATATATGCGTATTTATATATATACACTTGGTATTGATCGGTGACTGGTACACGTGAAACCAAACTTACGGTGTATGTACGAGGTCAGTCTTGAAACCAGCCTTTGTTCTATCATAACTCGTGGACATCTGATCCATTTCTACCAATCACTCGCGCAACTTCATATGCTAACCGTGTACCAGCAGGTAGAAAACGATACTGTATCGTGTTCTAGCAGTTATTCTTTTTGTCCAACTTCATTTAACCAGATAACCCGCATTTTTTGCGCCTACGTCATAACGTATTATGAGGTGCTCAAAAATATCCAACATTTGTCTCAAAGTTTACATTTATCCAGTTATCCTCCTCAAAGCTCACCACCATCAGTAGCAATTTTTCCACACATACCAAGGATTTCGGGGCAACGGGAAATATGAACCGCCCTTCCAAAACGTAATTAGGAAACATTCGAATGTTTTCAAAACATTTCACATACTTTGAGCCAATATCAGATACAAATGGATTCTACGGTTTCATCCCATGGTCCCGTGTACATAATCGACAACGACGTGATTGGTAAAAATATTTTCAATCAGAGAAATCTGTCCAATTGTTTCCCAACATATATGTAACAGGTTAGTTACTTAACAATCAGCATGCAACTTGCGTTTCACAATAACTTTAGCAGACCAATTTCGATTTTTCAAAATTTGCGCCTCAGAAATCCAGGATTCCGCTCACATTTGAACGTCTCCAGGTTGGAACTTGCGCCACCAGCGCAAAAATGATTTTGCGTTGGGAATCCAGCTTGAACAGCGCGAGCGGTCCGAAGGTCACGCGCGCGCCGCCACGATATTCCGGCCGTCCAGTTATAGCCTCTTACAACCTAGAGCTTCAATGTGAATAGATATTACTATTAGAAGCAACACAAAACCAAACCAAAACAATGGAAAGGAGAAAAACCCAGACAACCCGGAGTATACGCCAAGTTGGCTTTGACCTGGAACATTGAAGAGTTCGCAAGTCTTACCTGGCCCTGCACTTTCTCGAGCTGATCTTAAGAGTAGAACAAAACCAATGATATCGGACGACCAAGAACTAAATTTTGGCCACGACACGTTGCCGCTGACCACGAGAATCTGAAGCAATCTTGGTTGTTCTGCGAAAATGGCCGCTTTCTGTACACCATTTTTGATCTATTTTCTCTGCGATCCTTTTTGATTTTTGATTTTGACCTCACCACTTTTTCCCGGTTGCGTAGGCTTACTGGGACTGAATTTTTCGGGGTTTCTGTCGACTTTGTTTTTGAATCACTTTCACTTTCGGCTCTCACCCATCTGTACACGCTTGTGGTTCACCCTGCACCCAACCATCGTTTCCGCTCTCATTCAGTGTACTTCTTGCGTCGGTACCGCCAGATATAGATTGCATCTTCGCATCTGTCCACCAAATTGCGTGTTCTCTATTCGTTTGATAGAGGGGACTTTTTCGTATTTTTCTGTGACACCGGATAGGAGACGCATCCACCAGCTGCGCCCGAACGTTTTCTACATATCTTTAGTTGCAGACAGATACTAATGGAGGTTGGGTTACAATGTGGAGCCGTTTAGATGGGCGCCGAGGAGTTAGTGTCCAGCGGAATAAGCCTTGGTCTACACTCACCGGTGGCACGCTGGTCGATAGAGTTGGTGTGAATGTGCTAACTGTGGTGAGCTGTTGACGGGGGTTGAGCGGCGCTGGATCGGAAGATTGTGACAAAGCGTGGTTGCTGATTACCGTTCTGAGGACATCCCTCTGCAGTAGGGCCATGACGACCATAATTTTTATGCTTTTGAGTGGGGTGGCCTTGGCGATGGTCTCTATTACTGATGAATCCAACGGCAATGTTCTCCTTACGGAAGTGGAACAGAAACGGACACATGCGAATGTGACATTTTCCTGGGTCTCATGCAACAGCATTCGTGATGTGACGTGTCGCTGGCTAGAAGCAACGGTTGTTTAATCGGGGGGGAAGTCAGATGTTCCCAAACAATAAAGAATACAGCATTTTTGGGTCTTTTGGTTCTGTGATGGACTTCGGAAGCAATAGAATCCAGGAAGCGCTTAGGTTTTTCCAAAGGATCAACGGTAAGTGGAAGCGATGACAACGTGGTCAGTGCATCGTCCATGGTTGGTAACTCTCCTTCAAAAGACGGCAGATTTTGTTCAAATGCCCTAAATTCGATATCAGCGTCACTGTGCATATCAACCAGCGGTATCGAGCAGCGTAGCAAGACGGCTAGGAGTCGGGGGTGGTTTGTGCATAGCGACCTGCAGATGACTGAGTTTATATGTGTAAATGCATGAACAAAAATTGCCTTGGACAAACATAATCAATTAGCACTTATCCTAAGGCAGATTATATGTTGTTCGCTGCCATAGGGTTGTGCGCTGCTTGTCTGCTTGCTGCAAGGACATTTGGTTTCCGCCCATTGGAAAACACATTTTTGACTGCTCTGCCTGCGGACGATTGAAAGTATAGCTGCCTTAAATAGTATCGCGTCCAGTATCTTTCTCAGGCTTGAACATGAAGGAAACTCTTTTAAGACAAACAGTGCTTCACCTGCTCAACCAACTTCCACCGTTATTTGGCACTAGTCGTAATGTTAACTTGTTTTCTGTTCCATAGTCTTTCCTCGGGATCTTTTGAGTACCCGGTACCCAGAAAGTTATTATGGCTTGTTGCGCACTCGATGATGTGGTCGGATGTCAGTTACCTAAAGCGATTTCCAGAAAAAAATTTTGATAGAATGTAGTTAGACCTGATTACAGGGAAAACACGCAACTACCCTCGTCGAAAGTTCGGAAAGTATTCTGACCATGACAAGTAGATCGGTCGGTTGCCTTAGAGTTTATCGTTCGGAAAAAGCCCTAACATTTGGAGTTTCAGGATTACCCTTATTAGTTTTGTATCATCCTAAAATGCGTGACAGAAACTAAGCCGATAATGTGGCGCAGTACAACTTGGTGTAGCGCGGTCGTTTTGGATTTCCGCCAGTTTCTTTTTTGCTGTGTTTTGTTACTCTCCGTTCTACCCTCATTTTCAAGGTCCAAGCATAGTCATGAATTGACCTCCACTTTATTCGAGAAACTAGGTTCAATAATTTTATAAATCTCCGCTGTTTTCAAATTCCTCGGCTTTGCGCGATTTCTCATTTTTACTCAAACATTGCACTCAATTCAACTAACTTCAGTTCAAATTGCACAGGGTTTTATGTGGCTAAAGCTAATTGTATGTACAGACAGTGGCTTTCTTGGGGCTTTTCTATGGCTTGCAACACTGTTTGTTTGGACCAGGAGAAGGTTTCCACCCATCCTAATGTAGACTGTGGGGGAGTTTTCGGGCGCACTTTGTCTGAGGATTTGGCCTGGACTTTCTATGTTGGTAATCTCGTTCAGTTTGAAATGCTTGCGGCCTCTGTGCAGGAAGTTCTTTCGGCTTTCAACTTCACGCATATTTGTGATCAAAACAACTTTTCCTGTGGTTGAAATAATTATTTCCCTGCTTGAAGTATGTAGCCTAAGCTTGTGCATCAAAACGTTCTATACTTCATATCCAACCTTCTGATCTTGTCTCAGTGCGTGCGCTGACCCTCTGTTAGATGAAGTATTCTCAAAGTTTGCAGCGGAATACGGAGTTGATTCACTATATTTCGTGGGAGTGGTAACTTGAATGGTCCGACAAACTAAGGTGGACGCAGTCAACGAAGAAAATTAGCACTAGCAGACGGCGACAGTAGGTTATGGGTACCCCATATCTAGCCAAAGTGCCTATTTTTTCCATACGTACCGTGGGCACAACATGGCCCCATAACCTAGATATGCCTATTATGAATTGTTCTAATCATCCCTATAGTAGTGTAATACCTAATACCCTGTCATTTATTATTCCACACGCAGACCCAAGTCCTCCCTTTGCTAATGACAACTTAGGCGGGCTTGCATCTTGCGCTGATGATTCTTTCCAGGTTAAATGCAGCAGTCAACAAACGGTAAGTACTAATATCAATGATGACGTCAGAAGCACTGAAATTTTCACATTGCTATTGGTCAATGCACGATCCATTAGGAACAAAATCCAATACATAAGATCAGCTGCACTAACAAATGACTATAACTTCATTTTAGCGACGGAATCTTGGTTATCGGACTCCTATTTAGTAGAGGATATTGAGGTACCCGGCTACAAATCCTTCAGCAAAGGCAGAACACATCAACGTGGTGGAGGCTGTCTAGTGTATGTAAAGGAAACTCTCAGGGCGACAAGCTTTCAGCACCCTATCCTAGACGGCATTGTCGACTCTGCATGTCTGAACGTTGAAGTTGAACGTCGAGAACTGATACTAGGTTGCGTATACCGTCCGCCTAGATCTAGTCCTAATAGTTTCAAGCAAATTATAGAGGCACTCAACCTGATTAGTGATCTTAAAATAGGCCCAAAATTGATAGCTGGTGACTTTAATGCACCCGAAATATGCTGAACATCACTCACAGCACCACGCCATTTATTACAGTTTTTGAATGCGATTCACCTAGGAGGATGGAAGCAGCACGTCACGTCCCCAACCAGACGCGACCGCACTCTTGACCTAATCTTGCCAATAGGATTAACCCAGATTGTAACAAAAGTTCAGAATAACCTACCCGGAAGTGATCACGCAACTGTCCACTGCTGCTTCACAGTGCCCATAAAGGATAAACAGCCGACACCCCCGCATAGACCATATCATAAGGCTACCTGGAATATACTACCTTCTCTGATTCGGAGCCAAAATTGGGACACCTTCTTTTTAAGTGCAGATCCCCAGCTGGCGGCAGATCAACTTTACTCCATCTTTGAACGATGCCTCAACCGGATAACTCCGTCACAAGGGTCGTCAATCCGCCCTAAAGACAATAAATTGTCTCGTCTCAACTTGAAGTTAAGTAGACTCCAACGCGTTTATCTTAAAACAAGGGACTTTTCGCTGTTTATACAGTTGAATCGTCTGGCTGAAACGATAAAACTGTACTCCAAGAGTGAAATGATACAACAGGAACTCAGGGCCTTACGTGATTCCAAGAAAGTCGAGATTCTTGCAAAACTGATGAAGTCGAGGAACCCTAAAACAACTTCATCTATCTCTTCTATCTCCTTCAATAACACGTGCCTCGACAAACCGCTGGACATTGCAGAAGCGCTTGACACGTTTTTTGCTTCTTCCTTAATTAATGACACAGCACCATTTTTCTGCAATCCACCAGTACCATCATATGAGCCACTTTCTGCTGTAACATTCCTGCCCTCCGAAATCGAGCCTTTAATTTCAAATATCAAAATGTCTTTCCACCCCTGATCGGACTCGTTACCATCGGCCATCTTTAAATTGGGTGGCCCAGATATCCCAATTCTTTTATCGAATTTATTCAATTTGTCTATGCGTTTTAGTTGGTATCCTACACAGTGGAAAACGTCGATTATTATTCCAATTCATAAGAAGGGAACACGGGGGGACCCGGCCAACTACCGGCCTGTGAATCATACCCCAGTAGTATCGGGGATTATGGAAAGATTATTAAAAGTTAAACTAACAGATCACCTCCTTAAAAACCACCTTATAAGTGAAGGTCAGCACGGTTTCCTAAAACATCGATCCTGTGCAACTTGTATGACTGACTTTCTGAACCTTATTACGATAGCTGCCAATGATGGTAAGGCAGTGATCTCAGTCTTTTTAGACATGTCTAAGGCCTTCGACCGGGTGTCTCACATTCGTTTGTTGTCAAAGGCTAAGACATTCGGCATTGTTGACCCACTATATGCCTGGCTAGAATCGTACTTGTCCTCGCGCAGTCAAGTGGTAAACGTTGATGGCACAACTTCCACACCCAGCCCTGTAACCAACGGTGTGATCCAAGGTAGTGTACTGGGCCCGTTGTTGTTTCTCATGTACATAAATGACATATTTACCGTGGTTCGTCATGGAACTCATTTTTTATTCGCTGATGATGTAAAGTTGTTGTACACCTTCGACCATAATTCATTGGGTAATACTATAGCAAAAATATCTGAGGACCTGCGGATGCTTAATTCGTGGTGTACCGATTGTCTAATGGAGTTCTCGGCGGACAAAAGCTACATTCTTACATACAAGCGTCATGTCCCTCCCGAAACGTTTAGTATAGGTGGTCACCTGATCCCCAACAAATCATCAGTACGCGACCTGGGCATATACTATTCCTGTTCGTTCAACTTCTCGGAGCAAACAGACAATCAAATTGCTAGGTCCCGCAGGTTAATAGGACTTGTCCACAAAACATTCCGTTTGCGTGAAAGTAAACTCAGTGTCTATACAACACACGTTAGACCATTGCTAGAGTATAGTTCAATAGTTGGCTCCAACATGCGCCAGACTGATAGGATCGCCATCGAAAATGTCCAGCGCACCTTTACTAAACAAATAGTTTGATATTCGTCCAGTCTCAACTATAAACAACGCTGTGACCTGCTACACCTCGAACCCCTTTGGCTCAGACGGATAAAGAACAACTTGTCTTTTTTCCACTCACTGTTAAAATATAGATCCTGCAAAGCCTCCCCTGTGGTACGAGACCCAATAAGCCTAAGGTATTCGTTACGACACAGCAGTCATTCGGTCACTGTGCCGTCCTCGAGAACAAGCCTACGTTCCAATTTCTTCATTGTTAAATATTCACAAATGTGGAATAAACTTCCACCAAATGTCCGTGCAATAAGCCACTTGCCGAGATTCAAAGAGGAATTAAACAAACGGCTTGATGTCCTGACACTCGTATCAAACAATGATCCATACACTTCGGAGGAGCGAGCGTACGAAGTTGGTTTGGGTTACTGACACGCGGGTCTGAGTCGGGGGCCACGAGACCTACGTACCACACAAGTCGCCGTAAATACCTCTCAAGTTTCATTAATCTTCCGCGTAAAACCTTGCGTTTAGCAAAGTCGAACCATCCCCCAAGTAATTCCAATTTCTAGATACTAGAGGTTTTTCTTTACTACTGACCGCTGATCCTCAGCTGGGAGCACCCCAGACTGCGTTTTTCTATTTTCACTTTTCCAGACAACCGCTGATGATGCCTTCCCTTCGATGGCTTGGCATAATACCTGGCCCACATTTCCCGCTGAAAACTCGATACCTGCTCGTCATTTCGTCACTACCACACAGGCCATGCTCTCCAGGACCCCTCGCAACCTGGTCGCAAGCTCCTGGATTATTCGATTTCTATGTGACAACGCCAATATCACTCAAGCGAAGCCCGCCGGTGCGGGCCGCGGTCAGATCCATCACATTGGCCGACGCACATCGGGCGTGCAGGACGTCTGCAACGATGTGCGGACACAGATAGGATTGCGGATGACACCTGTCAACAAAAACGGTTTTCAGGTTGGGTGTCCCGCGCACGGTCAGCCCCACCCACCAGCACCGGTCGCAGCAAAAAATCATTCACCCGAAATGCTACAAATATGGAACTATCTCCCCCAGTTACCGATTATTTTTCATCGTACTTGTCTCCATCTTCGCAACCTTAACTTACCGCTTCTTACGCCCAGAAAAATCTACTTTCCCTAGCACATAATTATCGCGGGGTTAAAAGACCGTTTCCGTACTCGGCTTACCGTTCATGATCCTTTTTTCCCGATGATTCGTGCCAAACTGCCCTCTTGTCCTATTAGCAAACTTAACCAATCCCCGAGATAAAACTCGCTTTTATTTTATAAGTTATCAATGCATTTGCAAAAGCCACATTTATTGTTGCCATACACTTCCGTACCACAATGTCCGGTATTCTATCTTGGTAAATCCTCTCAGACAATTTTGATTCTTGCATCTCTCTGGTCTTTATTTTCGGCCCTTAGATAACGATAATCAAACGTAAATACTTACCTGCCATTTAAATACTCATCTGTGCAAACCGTGTGTCTGCTAATATCATGGCTACGCATCACAAACTGATTTGTCGCCCAGTACCCATTTCTATTTTGGTGGATCACATTCCCCCCTCATGAACGTTAACAATGTGCGCAACGATTACATGTTTGCGTCCGGTCACTTCTTTTACCATCACCTAGGCAATCACTCTCTACAAATGAGTCCTTCATTGGGTATTTAACGGACTCAGCCGATATTTGGTCGCTGAACGTTTCAAGTAAAATCTTCGAAAGATTTTGATTGTTCTTTGTCTGCAAATTCATCCCTCTCATCGTCTGATTTCCAATCCAAAGCCGTGCCATACTTCGCGGAGCGCTGTAGCTGGTTCATGTCTCCCTCGGAAACTTCTTTTCCCTCGAAGTGAACAAAACTTTCGTCAATTCTGTTTGATTCTCTTGTTGCATAGCACTTCTTTCTGTACTGTTTCAGGAAGAGTCAGCTACCTTCGACCAGCTCGACCCTGACTTGACCGGGTTGGCCACCCGACCTTGAGTTCGAATTTGCCGGGCGCCGCTACAGAGAGGCGCTTAAATACTTCCTCCTGTACAATATTGAGTGCACATACCTTAACCAACCTCTTGGAATTCGGACTCTACGTCCAATTGTACCGTTTGATCTTGCGTTACATCATGCCTCGGGTTATCCGAAATAAACCATTATCATTATCATTATCATTAACAGTCCAGTAGCTCTAGTTTTGGACTACTGAATTCTATTTCTAATCTTGCGCTGTCTCTGAAAACTTGTCAGTCTGTCTGTTCCTCTGCGGTTGTCACCGGTTTCCCTTTGAGCTTGCCCTCCTTATCGACTTTAAAGGTTACCCTTTTCCCATTGGGCAAAATGTATCACTACACCTATAAACCGAACAGTGAGTTGCTGTCAACTCTATCTGTTATCCTCCTTTTTCTTTGCACATAGAGGTTGCCTGTATAAATACCTTTCAGTCTTGGCACGCACTCCATTGCCCACCTTCTCTCAGTTGCCCGTCGGTCTATTCTTCTGACCTTTTCGTAACCACGTCCTTTTCCCATGTGGAAACTAGATAATGCAGCCCAACCGTTGGCAAGCCTACTGTCACGGTTCATTCGCTCACCAGTCAGCAAGAGACTTCCTGCTCTTGAATATATTTTTATAGTCCTCCAGCGGTCAATGATGTGAACAATGACCATCATCACTTTTCATTAAATAACTGATGAACTAAACTGCTATTCCATCGCCTTACCCTGATTGTGTAGATCACCTTGTCCCCTCTGTACTTGAGCACCCCAGATGTGTTTCTTATGCAGCAGTCCCTCTCTCCAACAGGATATCCTTCAAATATGCTCGAATTCTTGAGCGTCATCCGTATTTCTGGCACCACTGGTGTACTTACCCCAGCGAGGTCACTCAGCAATAGCCAAACTATCCATCTGACCTTGCGCTCTTAATCCGCCGGGTGATGTCATCCTTCTAGCCCATTTCAGCCTTCTCCTTCAATTCCTCATGTGCACCGATTTTACCCTCCTATAAACTCTGGTTCTGTCGTCGCTGGTATCACTTGAGCTTGCTTTGGATTATGCCTCGGGCATATCCGAAAATATACCCTTAGTACTACCATCTTTATAACCGTAAACCCATCCTGAACCCCAGGTGGCCGTTGTCGTATGAGGATTTTGGCCGGCGGTGTATAGAACATGTGTTAAAAATCGACATTTTCTACATGTCTTGTGAACTTCACTACGTTAAACATTACCTTGCCGAACACTTCTGTGCAAAACGCTTTTGTACATTTGTTTCCTTACACAAAAAGTTTGACGTTGGCCTTGAACCCCTTATGATTGTCGTGCTTGGACCACGGGGCGTTAAACCTTCACGGTTTGCTATTGAGCCTATTTGGCCGAATGCATGAGGTTTGTTTGCATTTCTACCTCCGGTGTTGTCAACCTAGTACCGTTGCGTTTGAGAATCAATCTTGTTCCGGTTTTGAGATTCGTGTGAATTGGCCATGCTTTGCCGTTTTACCGAGTCTACTTAAGGCCGCCTCTAGAGTTGCCATTAGAGCTTGGCATCCCAGCTTTATTAAAGAGCTAAAACAACTAGAACGTGTACAAGTGAAATTCACACGAATACCTGCTGCGCTGTAAAGTCAGTCTCGTGAAAAGAAGCTTAGAGAGATGAGGTTTCTCGCGTTGAAATTAAAGCGGGTATGGGAAAATCTTTCTGGAGCTCTCAGGATCAAGAGGCTTCTCAGACTTGAAGACACATCAGTTTCTCTTGAGGAACACGGATAAAAGGATTTGGGGGAGGGGAATGAAGCTGCTGAAATGCCCCTGCAATGTGGTAGCTGAAATGGAATTTTCCGCAAGGTGAGTGGAGAGTAGACGGAGCAAACTTTGTACGACGTTGGTGGACGGGCGAACGTTTATTTCTGAAGAAATTTTGATGCCCTCTTGAGCTGCTCGTTTGAAGACCTAATCTAACATGGAAGTTTATTTCATGGCCCCCTGAGTAAGTAAACACGTGGTGCGTGGGGCTACAGTAGTTTCCACCAGCAGACGATGAGCTAGGCCTTGCAGTTACGCTCGGGTGGGGATGATACTGAACTTCAGCTCCTCCCGCACCACTCTACTACGTTGAACCGAAAATCTCCGTTTGACAGGCTATTTAAACAGAATCGAGTCTACATGTCTTTCCATTCGTTTCTCAAGCGGTTGCACGACGGCACTAAGGAATAAAAGGTCAATGGCCGCACACGGCCTGATCCCCGCTCCATGTGAGGTACGACCATTTAGTAAGAGACTGGTATCAACCGAAGCAGGATGCAGTCAAGGGCTACCTTTATTGTCCAGACGTAACATTATACTGGAACGGTGATCATCGGTCTGTCGGAAGGTTCCAATTCTGCGAAAAACAAAGCATGATGTATTGAACACCCTAGTTTGCCCCTATACACGGTAGTCGCGGTCAGAATATGGTGTGATAAACCGAGCCATTGAGCCCTGACTGCGAAAGCCGACAAAACTGAGGGTAAGATATTAGACTGACAAAAACTCATGTGATATCAAAGAGTTCTGGAGGATACTGTGGAGGTCTGACGCCTGAAATTCAGAGTAGGTGGGGTCAGCTCCAGGGTGGAGGGGTGCACGGATCTGCCTCCCTGGCATCACACAAGGCGCAGCAACATCACGTGCAATCGCCCAACTCACAACCGGCCTCAACCCGCTTTGGAATCAAAACGGAATATGTTGCGGGGTTGGTTTGTAGCCTTATACAAAACATTCTCCCTCTACTTGAAATCGAGTGAAAATACGTTCTTGATTCACACCAAAAACACTTTACCTCCTCAAAGATTCCCATCAAATATCCGCTCACACACAGCCGCCTAATCGAAAACAGATCCAGAACTCGAAGGTACTCTGCTGACCCGTTATTATCCTAGTGGTTAACCTTGGACTTTTTGTAGACAATCCATATGCCTCTTGTAGTGTGGTGCCCAGGCTTGCAGGCAGTAATCCAGTTGCGACCTAACCAAGGCTTTACTGAACAAAGAGGAAACCTCCGGCCCTACACATGCCACTTCGCCTCTAACTCGGGAGAGTTCTTTTCTGGCCATATTTGCTGCCACAGTGCTCTGCTCTGACTTCTTGGTACTTTTGTCTTGCATTTGTCGCAGATTGTCGACTTGAGTGACCTCCGCAACTACCATACATCACTCCCACTGGCCACTGTACATGTGGTCAGGCCATCTAGTCACCGCTTTTGACTGGGATACATGACTGTTCAACCTATCGCTAAATATTATCCTTGCCAAAAAGCTATTCACCCACAATTTTTTCTTCAAACAGGCTTTATAAGCTGCGGATCCACGTCCAGGGACCTACTGTTCACAGATTTAGAGGCCCTAATTGAGACTGTATATTGGGCCGGAAATGACTGCTCTTTGTCCAGCCGCCCAGTCGGCTCAACAAGACATATTAGCATTGTGCCACAAGCTTGTGTTACTTAGTTGATGTGGGGCTATTCTGCGCTAGGTGTCAAGACAATTATTGACTAACTATTCAATCATAGCTCCTACACAGTTCAGTTCTGTTCGGCTTGCACAATACAAGAGCGGCAAAGACCGAAATCGTTTCGGGACCTCGGTACTGTCAGCGAGTCTCTCTGGCTCCAGATACAGAGCGTTGAATGTTTTGTCTGAATGATAGAATGACCGCAGCATCATCACTTTCACCAGACGAGATTTAGTTGACAGTCATATAACTAACCCTGGGAACAATGCATTCCAGCTTGGAACAGGGCGCTCCTGGAAGTGGGTTCATTGCTGTAACTAACAGCATCCTCTGACGGCGGTGCACAACCTCCTCAACTAAACGCTATCCGCCTGTTGTCCGAGCTTCCCATGGCTTTCGCCTTTGGACTGAACGTTTCTGTCTTTTCCACCAGTCCAAAAGGTTTTCGACTAGTAACGAAAAAAGGTGAAAAGGAAGACCAGATTACATCTCGTTTTTTGTGTCGGTTGTATCCAACCCATTTGTCAGGTCGTTTTTCATCGACACAAGGGAAAAAAGACGATTTTACTTTTAATTGTGAGATCAGACATAGACCGATGTACATTTGTGTTCCCTTATTTTCAAATCAGTGGCTTCTTCTTGGTGTGCTTATCTTCCTTCCAAAACTATTCACTTTCTTCCAGTCCCTTTTTCCATGGAAATGATGAATACAGGATAGGGGATGGTTTTGGCCCAATCCGCGTGCCCTTGAACCTCTCCACGACCTCCTGCCTGTTTTTAAGTAGCTTTGTTTGCAAGTCCAGTCTTCAGTATGCCCTTTGCAGCGTGGAACTATGTCCTCTGGTGCCGCACTCAGGAGTAAAAACGAACAGACAGCCCATGCCCATCCCCAACAGATCTCTCTTAATCACGAAGGCTTCTTTTGGATCATTCCGACTCCTAAAACGTGCTAAAAAGGAAAGAATGTCCTCTAGAAATCCATGGTGGGACTTCCCTCCTTGGCTGGTAATCAGTCCAATTGAAAGTTGCCGGAACATTTCCGGGCATTCTCTATCTTCACTGCAAAAAGTGCTCGTGCCTGCAAAAAATAACCCGGAATAGATTCAATAAAAGCCTTGTAAAATGGACGGTCAATTCCGGTTTGCGCGTGGCACAGTATTACACAACCCAGTTGATTCTGTTTTCATTTTACAGCCTTCTGGCATAGTCCTGAAGGCCCAAGGCCTTGTGTGTCTATTTCGCCTGGTCCTTTTGCTTTCCACATCTCTCGCAACGGGGTACCTCTCGTCCCTCCTATGATGGTAGTCAGTATCCACCATTTCGTATTTGCCAGATACCTGCCTTGTCACCTTCGACCCTTCTAGTAAAGTCTTTTTATTAAGAGTCGTTTGCAGGTCTCTGGCATGCACTTCCGAATCCAGCAGCGCGCTCACAGAAAAAATGGGTAATATTAGGACCCAACACACGTTTGCGCATCTTTTAGCACTAGGTGAATTTACCACCCCTGGGGAGAACTGAGTGAGACTTCAATCTTCAAACAGAAACTCCGGGGAACCCTGGTTAGACTAGCAGTTGAGTGTGATTGGACCCAGCATGTCCCGTCTAACACCAGATACATACTGGGACAAGGATGATCTCTTCTAGATCTCGTACACACCAACGAGAGCCATTTTGTAGGAGTGGTCCTGCTTCTCCAACCACTTGGACAGATTGACCACGTCGTACCGGATTTAACTTCGTAACTAGATGGCCCAGTTGATTCCTTGAATCTGAGCTTTAGATCCTCCAAGCGGACTGATTTTCAGCAGATCAGAAAACTTACACGGGTTCAGTCTAGGGGCTTCAACTGGGAGCCAGAAGTTGACGAGGTCAGTGTGCTAATCGAGCAGTGCCTACTTCTACATGCATGCGCATGAGTGGAGTGAAAGTGGTATATACCACACAGTCACGAGGGCCAACTGCACCATTGGGAACAACCGGTAACTGAACCCTAGGACTTCGAGGGGAGGAGAACCACATGAGGTCCCAATAGATCACGCAAGGTAACGTTCCGGAGGACAGTAGATTGCTGTCTATCATCAAAGAAACCGGTGGTGGCGGGGATTCGAACATCGGGTCTTCGAGGTAGTGAGCACACCCTCTAAACCATTCGACCACCACCACCTTAGTGCTGCCAACCATCTGTTTGTGCCAAGAAATCACGAAACGGATGGAAAGAAGCGCCCACTTCCAACAAGAGTACGTCGACTATTAGAAGAGCCAGCTCGATTAGTTGCAGTTTATAGGTCCACCGACCTAACGGCCGATGCAAACAAAAACTTCATAGCAACCACAAGTGCGTGCAAGTCTAGGATCAGGCAGTACGTTTGAGGCCAGCAAAGTTATTTCCTTGCTTGAGTGCGAGGCACTAAGCCAGTCATTCACCAACATTTTAGAAGCGCCCGGCAGACCTCGCCCTCTCCCCTTACCTAACAGCTACCAGATAAGCCTCCAGCCGCTTCTTCAAAACACGCGACAGAAGCCTTGAGGTGTTGATTCAGCTCCATCCTCAAAGCTTCTTCCATGACTTTGCATCCAGTGACTCAAAACCCCATGTATAACCCACGATTGAAACATATTTAAATCTCTATCACAAATGTAAAAAGAAGGCTATGTCTTCTCAAGCCCTAAGTTTCATGGGTCCGGACATGATCCACCCTCGAATTCCTAAGGAAACAACCAGAGTTATATCCGCTCCCTACACTCTGCCTTACAGTTTATGTTTGGACACGGATGTTTTCCCCGTGGGCTTATTAGGAGACCGATTGGGCCTTGTCCCCGCACATTGTACGCCAAAACTTCTCCACCCGGAAGATTATATCTTTGTGGAATAGTCTTCCACAAGAAATAATCGAGGCATCATCCAAGGCAGGGCCTTTTTGGATCGTCACCCGGGATTAAATCCTGGCCTACTCCCGAACTACTCTATCCCTCTAATCAGTAATGCATTCAGGTTGTTCGTGTTTTTTCTCTTCTTCTCACCAGTTCTGGAGGGGAAAAAATCGTAAAAAGTAAACGAACCGTTCATAAATCGATGCGTATTTATTTGTTTTCCCATTTTCTAATCCTTGACTTCTGAATGTCGTGCTTGTTTGCCGCGCCAGGTTGGTCATTTTCTTTCAGTTGTGTATCTCAACGAGAAGAAGATAAATACAAGATCTGAGACCACTCGGGCCCGAGCTTCGTACCAGCGAAATACTTAAAGACTTCAAGGCTTCAGGACTCATCTCCAGAGAGCAGTATCGCTGATGAACTTCTGGTGTGGTTGACTTATTTCCACCTCGACCTCTCACAGACCACCCGTGTTTCGGTCGAAACTCTGATGAAAATAAAAAAATGACCGCCTACAAAAATGTGGATCACACTTGGGGCACCATGCACTGGACTTTAACCGATGTGTATCGGAATACTTCCCCACTTAGAGTAAGCCCCACTATCATTCACCATGTTCACTTAATGTAGACCGTTGAAGTAAGTTTCCCCGTCAAGAACGTCGGCCCTATACAAGCTTTTTATTCCGCGGTGTCTCTTAACCAATCCACACACTAGTGTTTCCCTAAAATTTGGTATGCTACTGAGGAAACAGCCCGATAAAATAATCAAACAAAGCGTGCAATCAACACACCGGGATTATATCTCGGTTGTGTTCCAATATGATCCTTCGATTAACGGTATCAACTTTAGCCAAATCCCGCTTTTATCTTAGTAAGATTCCTGTTTTTCAAACGCTCGTCACCGAAATCGTTGGCTGCCACGCTATCTTAAACTCAATACGTCGTCTGCACGAAGTGGAACTTACATTGGTTGAAAAATCAGATACTAAAGAGTATCCTTCTGCTTACCGTCTTTTACTCCGATAATGCGCTGCCCCTCTAAAATACAACGGAGTCCGCTCCACGTTACAAGAAGACGTTTGATTTGCTCCAAGCTCCCAACAGTAAGTTGCTCCGAATCAAAGCGCGTGGCTTTCACTCCCAGGTACTAACCTCAGTGCTCTAAATTTTTCATGTGCATGAATACCCACCGTCTCTTCCCTCCAATCTTTATTTTGTACCAAGTGTATCTGCCTCCCATGCATCCGCATCTCTCTCCGTATACTTCACTAGTTTCTGCGCCCACCACTCGTGAAAAAATCAATAATCATGGCATATTTCTGGACCGAGGTCAAGAGACACGCACCAAAGCATGGTATGAGTTTACAATGAAACTCCATAAAGTGAAAATCTCCCAGTCCTCGAAAAGGGAGTCTCATTATAACGACGCAGAAATAATGGTGAACCGAGTTTATATAGGATAAAGTGACAACGGACTGAACGGTAGATGTGAATCATTTTCGAGTTATTTTGGGCAGTAGTGGAGAATCAGCCGTGTGCAAGAATACTGAGATGGACATCTTCCCAGGATGCAGAGAATAAAATGCTGACATTGATGACGTAAGAAAATGGTCGGTGATGCATATACTCAGGTTCACTCGAAAAGGTAATCGTTGATGAGGAAAGTAGACAGGTGAGAATATCACACAAGTAGGCAAAGGAATGTGGTTTCCAAAGATATGTAGATATGAAAAGGAGTAGTATCCCCTAAAAGGGCGAGGAAATTTTCGTGAGAAGTATCACGTATCAACTCACTCAGCGATTTCGCAGCTGGTCGAATAAAGATGGAGTCCCAGAAAGGAGTAACCAGCAAGCGGAATACCGTGTCCACGAGGAACAAAATGAAGCAAGAAAGAAGGGTAAAGACCCTTGCTATAGGCCAGGTTATGCCGGCAAAAGGACATGTATGTTATTTTACTGAGTTCCCCATGGCTTTTCTGTGTCTGTGTTGGGCGCTTTCGCTGAGGGTTGGCTGCAGTTTGTGGTCGCTTTTTCCATCATCGGAGGGAGGAGGGTATCATCGAATCTAGACCGTTTGTTAATTGTGAAACCCTGCATGGCTGTTTGAATGGCTCCGACATCGATAGCGTTTTGAAGTAGGGACTACTCAGTAAGCCTCGGGAAGGCAAATACAGCTATATCGGGAACTTGTGTGCGTGAAACCAAGTAGCCAGGTCGTATTCACCGCGGCCAACCACGGTCACGGTTTAAGACGGGCAGAGAAGGAGGTATGCTGCCTGCGCTATATAAAACAGCCAAGGAGAAGGGCGACCGGGTAGTTCTGAAGTTGAAAAAAGAGGGTTATAGACCGGGAGGTGTTTCATCTGAGGGTTAGCCTGAGCAGCACGACAGATAGGGGTGCCGAGGTGGAAAATGAGCCACATTGGTCTTGGTAACATGAAAAGTAGTATATATTGCTGGTCAGTATTAGTGTGAGCTAACTGTGCTCGCAGAATTAGGCCTGGTTATCGACTATCATTTGTTGGTTTACCGGGAATTCTTATCGTTCCGGGTTAATAAAGCCTTAGGGGTTCTCTGGGACTATTTTGCCCGAGGGCCTCGCGGGGAAACAGCTGGGAGACACTAACAACCCAAGTGGCACGTGTGTTTATTAGGTCTGCAGGATGTTTGGCAAATCCCACAGTGAGGTATTTACTGACTTAATGCTGCCTGTTGGTGTTGATTCTTGGCATACGGAAGATTGCTGTCACGTTGGGCTGTAAGCTGGAGAGTGGGTTGGCTTCTAGGACAAAGAAAACTGCTTTTATGAGAAAGAAGAGAAACAGATAAGTATGAGCGGAAAATACGGGCGGTTCTTTCTAATCTCTAATATATGCTTTTATGAGCATATTCATATTTACGTATATATATATATAGTGTTATGTAAAAACCTGTTTATCTTCTCATGTATCTGCTTGCTTTCCAGGGCAGTGGGGCTGGCTTCAGAGGTGCGGTGGTTTTGTAGCTGATGTTCACATACATGCAAGGTGTGCGTGGAAGGGCATGGGGTGGTTGAAACCAAGAGCGGGAGGGAGATAAGCATATGTGAAGAGTCCAGTTAGCTATCACTCCAATCAGCCTGTTGCGCCCCGAGTAAACGACTCAGGAGCGTGAAAGCATAGGTGAGTCGCAATTGTTTTCGAATCGCAAGCCACTTGCGAGTGCTTATCCAAAATTGAAGTAAGAAATGTTAGTTTGCAGTTTATTCTAGAGCGTGTACGAAAGCTGGCGTTAGTCGGCCCGTGTATGGACAGGTAGGATTATGAAAATAGCTAAATTCACGTGGTTGAACTTTAGAAAGCCTGCATGGACAACGGAACTTGGCATCAACCAGCCGGTCGGAAATGAATTAAGAAACCCGTCAGGGTTTATACTGGGAGAGATGGCGTTAGCTTTTATGTAGAGAGCACATTTGGCACGCTATCATCCCGCCCAGGGCCAGGCTGAAGTACTGAGGGCTTAATTCGTACCCCCATTTGTTTTGGGGGTGTTTCATAGGCACGGATGGGTCGTGGCTAAAACAGAAATTCACCCGCTATTAAAATGGCGTAAAAGGTGAGTCTGACACCTTGGCAGCCGGAAACGTAGTTGGTATTTTGAATTTATTTTCAGAGGAGCGGGAGAGAATGCTCACTTTGTTGTGCGTATTGCCCTCTCTTCTCCGCTCTCTATTCTATACGTGTGTTCCATGGGGTCCTCCACTGCTGAGGTTGGCTGTTTCTCCAAGTAATATGACAGCCACAAAATAGTTGCCACGTTTTCATAAACTGTGTCGCGGTCTATGGCTGTAGAAAGGACAGAATGTGATGAACGTGTATACGGAACTATTTGGACAATCGTGGAGGGCGTTGTTGACTGTGGGCTGCAGACTTGCCGAAGACCGACTTTGTATTTTGTACGTAAACCAGCTGCCGTCAGCAAAACCTGTAGTGACCCACAGATAGTTATTTATCTTGGAAGTTCGTGGATAAGATGCTGTTATCCCGGTGATCAAATCCGTTTTCTTAGGCCAGCTCTTCGGTGGCACTCTGGCTAGTAGGGAAAACCACGTCGAAAAAAGTCAAGAAGTGATCCGGAGGGCCTCTGAAACGGGAGAAAGAAAGAATCTTGCGAACTTTGTCTGGAGTTTACTACACAACTTTAAGTATCTTGTAAGGAAAAAGTTAGACCTCAAACCTAATTTTGATCGGGGAATAGAGGGCTGCAGTAAGCTATAGCTAAGGGCACAACTCGTGGAGAGAGTGGGGCAAATGGGTTCAGTAAGCGAAAAGTCCACGATGTGTTATGGCTCAAACGGGAAGCTTGGATTGAGCTTCATGCGAGGCAGACATAGAGGGTCAAAACTGAGTAGATATATCGGCCCTTGTGACACAAACCCGGGAAAAATACTACTAGTTACGTAGTGAAGTGGCGCTGCACCGACCATGGAGAATGGTGATCAGATATAACCGTGTTGGTGAAGACAATAGGACGATTTTCAATGAGAGGCCCAGGGTGGGACATATAGGTGAGCAGCTTGCATTCTTCTACCGAAAATTTCTGGTGACGAGACCAGTGTTTCTTCCCGTCTTTACAAACCGTCGTGGAAGAAGGTGCGAAAACTCAAAGTTTCAAGAGTGATGAAGACCTAGTCACAAAATGATGAGCTTTACGAAAGGGTTATGTTGTGGGTGAGCGGGGCTCCCTGGATCAAGGCATCTGAATACTGTGCAACAGCTCTAAGATGTTGAGGAGTTAATACTCTAAGAAGTTCACCAGTCCACGAGTCGCTTTTAGTCAGTTGAAAATTAACCCACAATAATAAAGAGATTTTGACAAGGAAACTATAGAAGACGTCTGAGAGCAGTCCAGTGAAAGTGTCTTCTGGTTGGACTGGCGGGAAAATGCCAACGTAAGCTTCTCAATGGGACGAATAGGAAAAAGCAGATCGGTGGAGAGATACGGTGTCTCCCTTACATATACCCCGGCCCCAAGGCAGGACTGATACGGGAACTGCACTGGATGGAATTGAGCAAAACAACTGAGTGTAAAGAGAACCGCGAGCGCGTACAATCGGCGAAGGACCGAATGTGAGAGTGATTCAAATCAAGGCCGACGGAAACCTAGAAAAAGCTAGTCTAGTTGAACGTACGCAACCAAAACTTCGGTAGTGTCGATGTCACACGTCAGGAAAGATCTTAGAGGAAATAGATCCAAAATGATGTCGAGAAAAAGGTCATTTTCTTAAAACGATCGAGGTCACTCAGATAATCCTAAAGTCGTCGGCGGAGAGAAATGGGGTACCACGGTGCAGAATGGGAAGTATATTATATATTTAACCTCACCGGTAACTGGAGCAGGTGGTAAGAAACATCCTTCAGTGGAAATCTCTTTTGAGCGGTTCAAAAATTATGACGCTAGCTTCAGTAAAACGGGACCGGGAAGGCCTTGAGCCACGAATTTGGCTAATAATAAATAGTAGCACACAATGGTGAACTCCTCGGTCACGTCAAGGTATACAGTAATTACAGACTTATTGTCATCAGCGGCCGCAGTTATGAGGTTCAAAAGTCATACCAGCGAGTTTTGCGTGGAAGTGGCTGTAATCGACGAAACAACCAAACCCGAGGCTCTAATTCAGGATCGATCTAGCCCCCATCCCCACTCCAGATTTGTGTGTTCTATTACCTTTTTGCCTCACACGTGCTCATCCGCTGACCCGCCCTTCGGACATCAAACTTAAATGATCATTGACTAGTGCGTGCACTGGCTTTGTCCTGTGACTCTTGACCCACATTTCCAACAGAAACTTCGTTGACGTGACTGCCTTGGCCTCAAGCTATCCAGACTCTGCTCGTATTTGGCTGACTATGATTCACTGAGTTGCTATCCTTGGGGTGTTGTTATCATAGACAGCTCGTACAATTGTCGGACTGTTGCCTCTTTTTTGCTCACTTTTTAGGCTCTGTTAGTTCAACACCATAATTCTATTCGTCACTTGAATTAAATTCGAACCTTTATCTTGCCCGCTTTACAAAATGGACTAGTAACAAAAGTTTCTTGTATATTAATATGGATCACTTTCAAGGTGATGGAAGCTCCATTTGCCCAAACAATGGAATGGTGACACTGCCCCTTGCTAGCACAGACCGAAACGATGAAGGACTTACCATGTTCTATTCACTGGTGTCACTAACTGTCTATTTCCCAAAAGCTTCATGTCAAATTTTCTCCAACATCTCCAGCCATGGAGCAGCCAGAAATTCCAAACCTTCGGGTTGGCACTTATTATTCGTCTTGGTAATTACCTCTTTCGTTAAGAATAACCGTTTCTTCTCATGTTTTTACCCGTTCTGTTAGGTAGTTTCTTGCAGATTTCTGCTACTTATCCGCTTTGTAGCAACATGCTTTTTTCAGTAAAACCAATTGGGCATCCTTCAGTCACTGCCTATGTCACCGTGTGTGAACCGCAACCTTCGAATCACCTATTGACACATTTTTCAAAAGCTTCATGTTTGGCTAATCCTTGATTATTGCCCACAGCTAAAATTGAAAGTAATTCGTGTGTACTGGGTACAAATATATCGTTTCAATTTATTCAAACGTCATCATAATATAATTCGCCGCTAATGAAATGTGCGACTCCCTCCTAAAATGTGTGAATATTTAATTCATTCGAGTATTGTCGTACGCTTTGATCATGCGTATACGCCCGTGTCCTGGCCACGTTTGCTTAATACACCATTATCATCGTTCTTCGTCGTATTATTATTTAGCGAGCTAAAGGGAAATCCTCATCGGTCGGCCCAGCTGTCAAAGGCATCTTGATGTTGTACTGAATATCGCCCCGTTATTTTCACTATTCGTTTGCAGGGATGGAACGTCGGCCGCTTAATCCTTTTGTAGGGAGGGAGAGCAAATGCCTCAGTACTGAACTTTGTGGCAGACCACTTGCAAATTGCCCCAACCCGGATACATGGACGTCAAATTTGACACAGGAATTACGATTACAAGAAAGTGTATTATGCAATTTATTGTCCTCCCGGTGATCCGAAAGGTTCACAGGTTATAGTCCATCTGGCGATAACTCACAGAGTACAAAAGCCCCACTGAAATTCAGATGAAGTTCCGCCGCCGCGTCTCGCACAAAAACACCCGTGGGTTTGTCAAAAGCGATCATTTTTACCAAACCCATGATACTCAGGCATCACAGGTTTGGTATAACCCAGGTGCAGGCTAAATTGCTCTGTCAGTACGCTCCAGAAGCACTTAAACAACACATGTGCCGGGCTAAATGGCCCATTATTCTTCGCTTTCTGCTTGCATCCCGTCTTACATATTGCCACAGCAGGGGCCTCACGCCAGTTCCTAGGCGCCCGCTTTTTTAGGAAGGCTTTGTACATCTGAGTGACAGACTCTGATAAGATATCGGAAAGAGGCAGAACAAGTGCCGAATGGATCACATCCGGTCCGGCCGCGCTGTGCTCGCACAGCGATTTAGTTTCCCAGGGCAATTCGGTCTTGCTTGCAGTAGGTTTCTTGAGTTTTGCGGCAATCTCTTCCTAGGCATGTCCAATTTTACTTGCTCTCGAAGGGAGCAAGCAAATCTTCTGCCTCATGTTTGCCATCAAGGATATTGCTTACATTGGGCGCTTCTGAAGCACCCACGCTCTCATGTATTGTTTTTTAATTGAAGTCTCTAAGACCCTGGCTTCACAATCTTCGCAAGCTTCCCTCATACCCCGTAGTTCATTTCTCGCTTCAGGACCTGAACCCTGTTCCCGGCTGCATTATAGGCGGCCCACGCGTACTAAGTGCCATGAAGGTTTTTGATGCACTCACAACCTCCTGCAAACGGCTAAAGACTCTGCTATCTGTGGACCCCACCAAGGTGGCAAACTCTTATTTACTTGCAGTGCCAACGGGGTAAACAACCGCGTTAAGCTTAACATCTCGGCTTTTACCGCTTTTTAGCCGTCCTTCGAAGGTGGCCCCAGTACCCAAAGGTTACAAAATGCGCCCTGTGCTGTTGGTTTCAGGTAACCTCGCCCACTCTAGCCTAGTTTCGAACTAACCTTCCTGATCTGTTACGCCTTACAGTGAACACTGCTCGCAGGACTCTGTGATCGCTCTTCCGCAATGATTCTTCTGTCACCAAAGATTTGAGACTGGATCGATATACGGTTGCCAGCGGAGTCCGCGGGGATAAGCACTGTCTACCACGATAGCGTTTTGCCTGACTTATTTGTTGTGCATGCATGTTTGTGAAGTCAAATCACAGGAGCTCCACCGATGGTCACCCTAGGGACGCATTCACCTTTTTAATTTTTCCGGAGCTTCGTGTCCCCTTCTATGACAGAGCCCTATGACCTATACGCCATCTTCTCCAGAGTCTTGAATGGATCAAAGTCATCTTCCCTATCTGTTTGTGATGCTCTACGAACGCAAGCCATCCCTACCAGCCATCGGCCTGGGCGAGCGCAGTATGCTTCGGGTTGTGTTGGGTCTACCAGTGTGAGCCTGATCCCTTACAGATTATAATAATCCTTCACTTGAAGGAACACCCCTCAACCCAGCCTACCATCCATTCCGCCTTGTCTGTAGGCGGAGTGGACATGGATAAACAACGTTTTCCTTTCTCCCCAACCGTGTCTTTGTGATGGCACATTCACTAATCCTTTGGTTCTGGTCCGTAATTACCTCACCAATAACCCCACGAGTCACGGCAACTTGCCTATCGTGTGTTGACGCGTTCTGCTAATTAATCCGTTTTGACTACTATATTCAGGCAGCTGTATCGTTGGCGTATACTCCGAGAGCATCCTGCTTTTGCGCCAAAAGGAAAGTGACCTGTATATTCTTGATGCATGCAGGGTACACTGCGCACGCCAAATACAACGCTGTCAAAGGACATCTGAGGCAACTCCTGCCGCCTTAGTAAGCCCTGTAATTAGTGTGAATGCCGTCACTGGCCACTGTGTCTTGACTGGGCCAAAGATGTCGTTCAACATACTGACAGTGAGCTTTATCAAACCGTTGTGTGCACGTCCGTGCTCAAGGAATCACACTATCCAGCAACTCATGCGCCTCAGTTCGATTAGCTCCGATTGCCCGTATTGCATACTGGTCAACCGAGGTGTGAATCGTATTTCGTTCAAGTCTTAGGTTGCAGGTTTCAATTTGTTTTTATTCCTTTCTGGTCACGGACTACGTTTCTTTCTTGACGCCGTGACTTATGGGCACAATATTTGGCATCGCGGCTTCAGACCTGCAAAACGGATGCTGAAGTTCGTGCTCCAGATCAGTTTTGGGTCGATGCTAATAATAAACCTTCCCCATCTTCGCGGAATTCGCAGAACTTTACTCTCACCGATCATGTACCGACTGAGCCCACGTTTAATGCTCTCATAAAGCTTCCAGAAGAATAGTAACTGGAAATTCTCCGACTGCACTCGGAGGACGAGGGATGAAGAATTCTGACTCCTTGGGTTTGCTCATGAAAACGATTTCGAGGGATGCGGTAGAAACATTAAACTAGCATCGTGGATCCAGTAAGATGCTCGCTTGGTACGTTACAAACTCCCCTCACCTAGTATATCGCATGGGACACCGCACGTACTAAAAGTTGTGTTTCTAAGCAGGATAAACTATTCCACACCGGTGCGGCCAATACGGATTTCGTTCGTATCAGAGCTGTTGCACCCAATACGGTTCATGTCTCCGAACAGCGTGACTGCTGTTCCAGAAGCGGAAGTACCCGATGTAAGGCTGACAGCAGATTCTGCCTCACTTCAAACGTTCAGTGCAGTATTTGCGATAAGTATATTCACTTTGCTCATGTTTGTCTTGAAAACACGGATTCTCATGTATGGCATGAATTCTAGTGATTTATGTTTCGTGACTCATCATTCTGATAGCATTCATGCCTGAATACTCCTTCACCTCGTAGAGTTTCCCATTCCGTTCAAACAAGGTCGCCTCTGCTTGATATTCATACGGTATATTCTTGACGTAAGGCCAATGTGCATCCTTCAAAATGAGCTAAACTCCGCTACACTCATGAGCATAAAACCTTACGACTTTTACCACGATCATTCTACCGCTTCACCGATACACCAGTCACTGTACAATTTCGCCAGCTATTCAAGTGATACGGTGCCCATTCTTGGTCTCGCACATGTAACGTTATTCTTGAACGAAAGCCATAGCCGCTCCATTGCTGCTCAAATGCCCAAAAATATCTGTAAACCGCTCTTGAACCAAAACTCCGTGGTATGGCTGCAGGAAGCCCCATGCCCCGAAATTATGCTTGCCACAGACCTGAAGGTAAACCGTTTCCAGGTGAAATACCCCAACTCGTTCAGGGACGCTATCAGCCAAATTTCAAATTGACAACATAAAACTCGGCTATTCCTCAACGCAGCTCTATTCGGCCTACACTATCCTCAACCAATGCTAACTAGCGAAAGAGTGGCGGTCTTTGAAGCACTTCGAAGAGGGCCCGAAAGGGATCAAATTGAACCAGTGCAATGTTCTGAGTGGCCATAGTATTTAGTTGCGATTCTCCAGAAGGATGCATTTGTGTGAGTTTGAACTGATTTACGCACGTTGAAAAATATGAGTAGACGAACTTTTGTTGCTAACCACGGATTGGCTAGCCATGAAGTCAGTTAGTGCCAAGGCTTTTTTCGAAGTGTGATTTGGGAGAGGCCTACTTTCACATGCCACCCATGGTGGATTCTTGACCCCCAACTGCTCTTCTCAGTCAGCAAGGAATCCTTCAATCTGAAGATAGTGGAAGTTACCAGCACTGGATTTGGCACCCTCAGGATAGTCTGAAGCTGAAATAGTCGCTTCAGCACGGGTGTTGACAGCAGTTGTCGATAATCTGGAATAGCGGTAAACACACCCTAGTGACATCGCTCAGCTAGTAGTGTTTATTGATAGCGAAATGTAGTCGTTTATCTGTTCCAGAGTAGGGTGCCACAGAACTGTCACAGAGCTAGTGGGGCAAATAAAGGCTGGGCTCCCTCAACCTCCTCTGGATTGGCGAGGGCTCGAGGAGTTGTTATACCCAACGGTGCCTAAATGACCTAGATGGGACGCCTCAGATGGCCATGTCTCGGTGGCTACCGTTATGTCGGGGTTAGCGGATAATGCTTGAGTCTTCATTCGGGGATTTTTTCTGGTTATTCGGCCGCTGATCAGATCACTAGTCGACTGGGAGAGGTGGCACATGGGCCACCGTATGCATTGAGGAGGCACCATGCGGCTAGATAAAAAGTTGAGAATTTCGATGGTAGCGAGTTTGTCAAGGGGGTTACGGGCCCAAAGTACTCAAGGGCATATCCAGGGTGAAACGACCAACATGGACTAAACGGCTTCATCCGTGTTTAAACAGACGGGCAATCATGAGGCTATTTTTCTTGTCTTTGCCAAAGAAAAACGTGAATGAATTCACTGGAATGGAAGAGCTGGTCGTACTGATGGGATTGCTGCATGAAGTCAAATGGAGGTGGTTGTAGGCAAAAGTGTTAGATGAGAAAAGGGCTCTTGTTGCTCCAGCGATGAAGGTAAACAGGGATAGCCATTTACTGGAGCCGGTATTAGGGTTAGAAACTAAACAGGTGATAGGTGTATCGTTACGAAATCCAAACGGCTGAGGCAAGCAGAAAACAAGGGCCAAGAATTTAGGCCTTACTTGACATGCAACTGAATGGTGCGACCTGAAAACAACAAAGCAGAAATTTGATAGAAAAACAGTAATAAAACTGAGGTAGGTAGAAAATAGTAAATAAACGTGACATCCACCCCCGTGAACTGTTTTGATTGAGAACGTTTGTTTCGGAGATGTTTCACGCTTCCCTATTTCTTAGGCTATTGGGATGGACTCACAGCTGTGCTTTACTGTGGGGTGTGTACTGAAATCCCTAATGTATGACTCTGATATTGATGTGTAGGAAGAGGGAGTGTCTGTGGATTCTTGTGCATCAAGGTGATTACACAAGGTTTCGGGTGAGGACTGATGTTCATCATTTAGATTTAGAGGCTGATTTTCGGCAAATTTCACGGTCTTCGGTGGTTGTGATGCTCGGCCTTTAGGTGACAAATGTTGTACAGAGACAGCGTCTTCCCGTCCGTCAGGGAAATGAGCATGAGCCTATTTTGGGCTGCATTCAATCATTTCAACTCCATTGACATAGAGGTCGTATTTTGTTGACCTCACAGGACGACTCATCAAGACCGATCTTGAACTACTCAACCAGGTAGGTAGTGAGACCCCTGATGTTGACTTACGGTGATAAGTGAATAAACGTTCGTGTGATGTTGCTTTTTTTGCAGTGCACGGTAGCGACCTTATGGAGTGGAGTGCGTCGGGAAGAACATCCTCCCACTGGGTGCGCGGTAGTCCTTTTGACTCGGCTGCAAGAACAATGGTTCTCCAGAGAGCTCCATTGAGTCTCTCGATTTGTCCGTTTGACTGAGGATTGTAGGCCGTCTTTCTGCGGTGGGGGAAGTTCTTTATTTCTTCAGACATGAAAAATGAGCCTCTGTCTGAAAGGGTGTATGATGACTTACCGAAAATTGAAAACAACTGCGAAAGGCAGCGGAAAATTTTGGTGGTCGACAGGTCTGAGCAAGCATAAGCAAACGGGGACCTGGAATATTCTTCTATGATAGTAATAAGGTACCGATTTTTGGATACTGAGGGAAGCGGCCCCTTGAAATCAATGTTTAGCCTCTCAAACTGCGAAATGGCTTCGATCAAATTTCCGGTAGGTAACTTGCAAAACTGTGGTTTCCACTTGGCTCATAGTGTGCAGCCACCGGTGACGGAGTTTACATTGTCGGCTTAGTACGGTAGATTCTTTGTCCCGACGAAATGAAGCATAAGGACAGCACCCAAGTGACAGGGTATGTAGTGTAATTCTTTGAATGACGCGAGTGACGTGAACGCGGAGCAGAAGCTGCGAGACAGTGTGTCGGCCGCGACATTCTCATAACCAGGTCGATCAGTGACGTCCAAAACCGTAGCACGATAATTCGATTCGCCACTTCTGAACCTTATCATTTTGGATCTTCCCATGGTGTCGGGAGTCGAACATAAAGCGATCGACTTTTGATCCGTGACCAGTCGGAAATGCCTGCCCAGCACATTATGCCTCCACTTCCAGATAGCCTCCATAATAGCGTTTGCCTCTTTTTCTACAGATTAATGATGCTTTTCGGCTTGAGACAGAGTCCGGGAAAGAAATGCGGCCGGCCTGTGATTTTGTGACAATGTGGCTGAGATATCTATATCCGAGGCATCTGTTTCAACAATCGATGGCACCCTAGGATTGACAGTGGTTTTGACGGCACGTTCGAGCTCGCTATTGAGTGTTTCAAACGACACTCCGACATCGTCTGGTAGGGAAAGTACGTGGTTATAGACCAGTGGGTGATGCCTATCCGAGAGGTGTGGCATCCATTGACAATAGTATGAAAATAAACTTATAGCTCGTTGCTAAGATTTTATGTCCTTTGGAGGAGGGAGTTCCTGAAGGGGTCGTAATCTTCCAGAATCAAGCTTCATCAGACCATGTAAAACTTCATAACCCAATAGTTTAGGTTCTTTCTCACCGATGATACTCTTCTCTTTGTTCAGAGTGAGTCCGTATTTTCTAAAACGATAATAAAGCTAGTAAGATTCTTTTCGTGACCATCGTTGTTTGTGCTGCACTCAGTTATGTTATCGATGTAAGCTAACGTTCCGTTCGAGTTTTCTTCGTGGATATTTTTTTCGATAGCACAGTGAAAACAAGCAGCACCGTTCGTCACTCCAAACGGTATCCGGCAGAATTGATATAAATTCTCACGGGCTTCAAAAGCAGTGCACGGCCTATCTCGTTTTTCTATGGAGACTTGGTAGTATGGGCTTTGTAGGTTCAATGTACTGAAAATGGAATATCAGGATATTCGAGATGCCTTGTCATCGACTCTGAGCAGTGGATAAGCTTCCGATAATGTGTATTGACTGATAGCCTGACTGTAGTCAACTATCGTGCATCCTTTGTGTCTTTCGTTTGTTGTAACAAGGACTTGGGCGCGCCAAGGTGACATTTACGTCTCAGTGATGTCATTCCTCAGAAGTTGCCAAATTTCCAAATGTATGAATTTCTCACCTTCAGGAGTGTGGAGTCGTGATTTGGTTGCGATCAGCTTGCAATCCGGTAGCAAGTTCCCGAAAAGAGAAGGAGGCTCAATACGTAAAGCTGTCACACTAAAGAGAGAGGGAGAGTTGGTTTGCTGCCACTGAATGGAATCTCAACTGCCTTGTGAAATATCAAAATATAGTGCCACAATAATACATCCGCACACAGAAGAGGGAGCTCAGAGAGTTTGGAACTGTTGGGCAAATTATCCTTGAGACATATGGTAACAAAACAATGACTCTCTGTTTGACTGATTGATCTTGTGGAAGCCATGGCGATAATGCTGAATGACTGTTTGATTTTGAGACCTTGACGCTGCACCGCGGATTTGGAGGTGTAACCGTCGGAACTCCGCGTATCCATCAAAGCTCCAATAGGGATGTTGTTCACGGTAATCCTTTTAAGCGCATTTAAAGGGCAATTCGGAGAAGAGGCGGCGACAATGGTAGAGAGTACAGATGTTGTGGCAGGGACTATGCGTTTCCTCGGCGGTGACCGGTAAACACGTATGAAGTGTTCTTTCTTTCCACAATTACCGCAAACCACATCCTAAGCAGTACATTTGAATCAAGAATGTCCGTCATTTTCACAGATATAACACTTGAGTTTTACCGCCGCTGACCTTGTTTCCATGAGTAAGTTGCCACCGTCCTTGTGGTCAGAGGGACAGTTATCAGTTGACTCCATGGGTGTTGACGCCGAAACCGTATACAATACTGATGGCGTCTGGAGGGCGCTGTGTTGTTTTTCAGCTATTTTGAGCAATCGGGCTAATTCTTGGGCAGTATGTAAGTCCAGAGATTTATTTTTAAGGAGTTACTGCCGGACAGTACTCGACTGCTTCCCACTTATGAAAGCGTTTCTAATAGCGTCGTTTTGGTTTTGATCGGCTTTCACGGCCCGGAAGCTACAGTCCTTCACTAAGAATTTTAGCCTTCGGTAGAACTGATTGAAATCCTGCCCCGTTTCCTGTTCCCATGTTGCGAGTAGATAGCGTGCAAAGGCCCCATTTTGCTGTTTGCTAAAAACGTTTCGAGGACTTGAAAGGCATCGTTGTATGCAGCACATTCGGCCGCATAATCGTACGTAGTCGGAGAGACATAGTTGTATAGGAAGTTAAGCTTCTCGAAATCTTCTACACCAACTTTGGAGAGAAATCTGTCGAACGTACAGAGCCAGTAACGCCACATTTTTGAAGACGTAGTCAAGTTTGGATCTGCCTTGAATCGTTCAGGACGTAGATAGCTCTCCATTTTGGGAGGGTGTGCATGTCAAATAAATTGATACGTGTATGGTTACGAAATCCGAACGGCTAAGGCAAGCAGAAAACAGAGGCCTAGAATTTAGGCCTTATTTGACATACAGCTGAACGGTGTGACCGGAAAACAACAAAGCAGAAATTTGATGGAAAAACAGTAATAAAACTGAAGTAGGTAAAAATAGTGAACAAACACGAAAGCATGATTCACGCATAATTTCCTCTAGGGTGGGATCGGAGAAAGCAATCATTTTGCTGGAGATGGAGTCGTCGCTGTTTGGGAGGACACACTTCAGTTATAAAAGTTGTAAAAATAATAATATAAATTTATTTCGGGGCAAGCCTGCAGTTTGCTTGACAGCGAGATCAAATAGCAAATGTGGGTTGAATATGGCTTAACTGTGCTAAAATGAGCAGTTGTGTAAAGTTGTAGTATGAGTGAAAAATGTGGTACGTTTTTCGGGATGATAATGCCAGCCGGCGAAACAGAAAGTCAAGATCAGGTAGCGGAGTCGCCCTGGAGTGTTTGAGGTGGCTGGACTTCGAAACACAGACATAAAACAGACAGATTAGACGGAACCAGAGGATAGTAAATTAGAACAGACGAAAATTCCATAGAGCCGGAAAATATAATAAAGAACGTTAAAAAAAGATGAAGCTCTGCCAAGGACGAGAGAGATATGGTCAGAATTCTTTACAGGATGGGAGAGGGCGAGACAGCAGTGAAGTAACGGGAGGGGTAAAGCAGCACCAGCTACCCCAGTAAGACCCTGTTGGGGCACATTACTGACCATGTCTGGATGGGCAGGGTGGCGGCTCGGTGAACCACGAAGGTTGGCAACTGGCGGTCCGAAGGTAGATGAGTTCGACAGAGCCTGAGAGCATCGGAGCAGCATTTTTGCTTGGGTGAAGATCGCCGCTTGGGGGGGGGGACTAAGGGAAAGGCCCCGTGGGTATATGAGGTTCGCAGGATAGTCAGACTGGTTGGGGATCTGGGCTCGCGGCTGGGACTAAATAGTAATGGAGGCAACAAATGAGTAGGGAACGAGTGAATACTTTTTGACGCATGGCAGTCCAAGGGCAAATAACGACCCACCAGAAAGTAGGAAGCAAAAAGCGTAGGTGGCCTTCAATGTCTCAGCAAAGGATGGTTGTGCCAAGCAAATGGAGGCACAGAGGAGGTGTTGGAGGGCACGTAAGGGGTTGTGTGACGGACGCGGGATTGTGGGCTGACATCTGTGGCTTGATCTTTAGGTACTCGCTGTAAAGCACAAGTGAAGACTATGATGAGGTGAGGTTGGTTTACGCTGGTGTATCTTAGGTGTAGCTTGCAGCGATTTCAGAAGACCGGAGGGATCGGTTGACAGCGACTGAACAGTGAGTGGGAGGTGGGGATGAAAGGTGTAGTAGTATTTGGATTGGGTGGCGAGTGAGTTCGACGCCTGGGTAGCTTCCCGAATTTGTTTCACCTGGTAGCACGGCCGAGTGGTCTGAATTTGAGACTGGCTGATATTTTAGTGGTACAGAGGCTCCGTGCCTGCAGTCTCTTTCGGGATAGTACTTCCTTGGTGGGTGCAAGGTACGGAGAGCTTCAGAGGTTAGATGTCAGGCTTAAGGTCCAAACGTACTTCTTGGGGCTTGTTTACACTAGACATCTAAGGGAGCTTGTTACTGTTCTCGTCAGTTCTGCTGCAAAGTAGTGTGAGACGTTATTTGAGGCAAAATTAGGGTCATATCTTCGGCTAGCTCGAAGGTTGTGGTTCATACTTGTTACCCAACTGCATGATGCATCTCTTGCTGATGAGGAGTCTTGCCAGCCAGAATCCTGATGCTCTCAAACGGAGTTTCTGTGGTCCAGTTGCTTTGAATGCAGTCAACCCGTGTGGTAAGGGTGTCTGTGGGAAATTGTGATAAGATTGAACAGTTTTTGCATGGAGGCGCCTTGCGGAGCCCCCCTGTCTGACAGGGGATATGGACCTCGTCACTTGCATCACGGGCCTCTTGGCTGAATCTATTTGAACCATACCAAAGATGTTAAATGCTTCAGATCTACGGAAATGATAGGTTCTCCAAAATGACTCCGACAGAATAGAGTCAGCGTGCCGCCCAGCAACCATTAGGCCATTATGTTCTGATAATTTGTCGGGCTCAGCAATGCACGAGAAGGGCAAGCTTGGAAATGGAGTTCTCAGTCTTGGATTTCCCGCTGATAGCAAATGATAACATTTGCTCTATGAGACCAGCCTGTTCGCTAACTTCCTCAACAAGGTCATGGAGCGACACGGAGCCATCATTTACCCCAACATACGTTCGGAAAATCCGCTTTCCGTGGGTGCGATGGGGTGTTATTCAGGGTTCGTTCGTTTGAGGACAAGGCTTGATGGCCTGTTGGAGGTCTGCCCCGAATCAGGTGTTTTGTTAGTTAGATATAAGCTGAGCATTCAGACTGCTGCCAACTATTACGACGAGCAGTAGCTGCCAGGCAGTTAGGAGTGAATACATATAGCTACTTCGACAGGATGGTGCCACCGCAAATCTATGAGATTCTGAACACTCGACTAGGATTTCTTGGTAGAGACAGATGTTTTCACGCTCCCTTGTCCTTAGAGGCTGTTCGAAAGCCACCACAAGAGAAGGCGGTAAAAACGCCCTTTGAAGAGTGAAGCCTACCGGAAGGTGGCATGTGAAACGTCCGTAGCCATCCATGACTGAGCTATGAGACAGGTCGCCTATTTTATGGTTTCCAGATATGAAACAAAAATCGCGCAATGTATGAAATCGCGTAAGGCGGTCGCGTCTAAGGTGGAAGAAATATTTTTGCTGTACGAAAACCGGGGCATCAGTTTTGAGCCAAAAAGCAGTAAATAACTGAACGTTGCGGTTTAGCAGAAAGCCCAGAGATAGGATCGTGAAAAGTAATTTCGCGTAAGCTTGAAATGAGGTTACTCGGGAGAAGCTAACGTCAAGATTACGAGCAATGATATAAGACCTCTCAGTGTTGTGGGGCAGCTATTACACTGGGTAATTAAAAGCTTCATTGCGAATGGTAATGGCTGCCATGAATAAAAAAACTGAGACTACGTTTTAGAAGAACAAAAACGAGTTGCCGTGACTTGCACGTCTGGAAGTCTCTGGTCATTTTATGGCCCCCTCATTCATAGTGTGTCACACCACCCATACGTTGTTGTGCCAACCTCTGTTTCTTCGCGTACTATGCTCGATTCCGTCATAATCTCCCTGGGCCTGTAGAGCGCGTGCCCACTTTTTTCCCGCGGTGAATTTGACCCTCATTTCTGAGTCTTTATCGTCGCATACTTGAAGTTTGTATATTTGTTGAATTCGTTTATTTCGCAATTCGGGGTTTTGGAGTGTGCTTTCAGTCTTGTGCCGCTTTGGGATCCGTGCGAAGTGGTTACGCTTTCTCGGCTACTTCGTTTGTAGTGAGTATAACCAGCTGGGAGTGTACCAAACATATAAGGTCGCTTATCTCTCTGTGGATGAATTTTTTCATTGATCAACGATAATTTTCGTAGAGACCATAACAATCACACAATCTTCAATATTTGATAAAGACCTAACAGGGTAATTTCCCATAGATTACATCTTTTGCATTTGTTTTGATGCCAATCACGAGTTACTTCCGCCGCTCACGGGTTCGTCAGCGTCCAGGGGATTTCGTCTTCCTCGAAGCCACATTGCTGTAGTGAATGACCACAAAAGCAGTCTGTTTTTTTAGCAGCCATGCGAGCTTCACCGTAAGTGTCATTAGGATGGAAAGCCAAATTTTGAAGACGATATAATTTTGGCGATGTCTTCTGTTTTGTGCGTACTTCATTTGAAAGTTGTGCTCCTAGTAGCTCGTTGTGGTCATTATCCACGATTTTTTACTGCTTCTCGAATAACGGATGGTGCAAACAGTCCGGAAAATGTACAATTATCTTTGCAATCGTTGTTCTCTTATGTTAGAACCTACAACGCTGTCTTTGCATTGGGGGAGACGTCTTTCTGTGTTCACTTGGTAGTAATAATTGTTGATGATTCACGGCGTGATCGTATTATCCATCCCGGAGCCTTTCTGTTTGATTCTTTTCATTTCGTGATGAAACGCCTGACCGGGTAAATGACGAAAACTTCGTCTCTTATTTCGGAGATGTTCGGCAGGAGAAGCACCAGCTTCCTGGATCAGAGAACCCATTACACTGCCACGGAAGAAGGGAGATGTCAAAGTATCTTCCGTCAATATAATCATTTCCAACCCTTCGCTAGACAATATAGTCACTCTTTGCGGACTGCCCGCTTGTACATTGGGAATTGAGACAGATATCCACAGCAGCACTATCCCGATTTCCCGGCTTCCTCTTGCGGACAATTGTCCAGATTTACCCACACGTTCCGTGTTTGAAATGTGTACCTCGACACAAGTCTCTACAGTTACCATCCGTTGCTCCCTGAGATGCTTTGTATGTCAGCGCGCCCGCCTTGTTGCAAACAATGGAACTTGTTCCTTGCTCTTGTACGTGATAGAGCCTGGCGTTTATTTTTATCTCTACATTTGCCCATGCATCGATGATACTAATTAAAATGCAAATATGGACCAGGCCTTACTTTCCTCATTATCCATCCCGGTAGAGCCCAAATTAATTATCGTTTCCATTTTTTTCCCAGACGCTTTCAAGCACTCCAATGTACATCGTGGCCAAATGATGGCTGCTAAAAATCAAGGCCACTGAGTCAGTGGCAGTAAGTGAGCTACATAAAGGGAAAATCTCGCGTACTTAACAAAGTTCCCCCGTTCGGTGAGAAATCACGCACCGTTACCACCGGATAAACCAAAATGTTGGTGGATATTTTCATCCACTTTATCATGCCAAAAGTTCACTCAGTTGTCAGCTATCAGTTATTAGCGGCGACGATTAGTGGACCTGAATGTAGGGCGAAGATAATCTGTTCCGATGCAACAACAGCATTCTGATAATGTGACTGCCTTCTAGAGTTATCGAGCAAGGTTAAGCTGAGATGGCTGTCGTTATGTTCGCAGGGAAAAAAAAATGGGATTCGAAAGAAAGCATGCCACCAAAACAGTGTGCGACGTGCTATCCACAGAATAGAATGCTCAGGCTTTCAGTGACAATCATATTCAGCAGCCGTCAATGCCCTCTTTCCATCAAGCAGTGCGCAGAGGATACTGGTAGAACTGAGTACAGTAACACCCCTGGGAAAGCGCAATAAGTCCTTGTCAAAGTTTTGTAACGTAGAAAATCACCAAAACCACCGCTCTTTACGACTGGGAACAGAAATTTTTCTCCAACTTTTGCGGGAAAGGGTTTATCTGGATCAACAACAAGCATACCCAAGCTCACTCGTGACATTGTCACCACTCAGTACGTGGTACTTTGAATATTTTCAAAACCCTCTATAGATGCAGACCTGTCAGTCTCCCGTGCAAATTGCGCCTTCGAAAGTTTCGCCCCTATAGAGCTTGTGAATAACTTTGGGAGTGAAACCGCAGTCGTGAATTTCACAACGTTTCGGTTGAAATAATTCTTCCGGCGGACGCCGTGTTTTATTCATATCAACCACAAACATGCTGGTTCCGAGTTGTAAACCAGAGGTACAGGCTCTCGAAAACAAAGCAGCTCCGGTTTTGTCGGACTAAGTTTTACGCTGGCAAGTTTGGACCTTTGAGATACATGAAGTAAAATATCTTCCGAAAGGGAGTGGGAGCGATTTGACAAGTTTTACTTCGTCACTTATGTTTTCAGTCACAGAAGCTGCTTGCTTTCCTCAACAGACAATGAAGGGCGTTGGTAAATACGATTAATAAAGCCATGCATTATGAGGGCAATGACAATGGAGGTCGACTAGGCAGACCTTATAACAAGCACACCTTCAAGAAAACACCACTGCACGACCTTATTTTCGGTGTGAGTGATGTTTGTCGCTTGCCCTTATTACTCGGGCTAAATTTTTCGACGAGAGACATTTGAATTCACGCAACAGTTCGACGTGCTTCTTGCCATAAGAGGTGGGCTGTTAGATGCGAAAAAGAACTCAAAAATGCACACCAAATTAATACTTCTTATAGAGTAACCTCCCCTGCGCATTTACTAGGGGGGGGGGGACAGATCGGGATTGACTGTGCACCTCTATTATTGGCTATAACTTTGAAAAAGGTAATTTTTCATTCCTGGGCTCTTAGTATTATGCAGAGTCCTGTCAAATTACCGATGAACTACGTGGTTTGTTCTTGGGGGAAATAATAAAATGTCATTAGGTCGTTTTCGATCTGCCTGAAGGGGCCACAGAAGCTATTATTCAAGGGGTGGGTGGCAGGAGTGACCAGAAGCAAACAAGAAAACCTTTCCTTTCCCAACACGCGACTGCTTGAGGGAGTGGAGATTACGCCAATAACCCCGCTGCGGTTTATCCATGAAGCTGCAAGTTGACTAGGGCAGAAATTGCGATTAGCTTCCAATTTCCTGGCTATACTTTATCTGGAATATGTCAGGATTCCTGTGCCCAAAAATCCAGATTTTTGCTCCTTAGGTATCGGAGGGGGGAGATTCCCCTTGGTGATGGCCTGGCCGAGGCACAGTCGAGGGGCCTAATGAAAGGAAGCTGTGTGCAGCGAAAGCCGGTGTAACAATGCTAGTGACCGAATGGCTCGAATTGGTTGGTTTTTTCAAGGCGCCTAAATGCTTGCGCGTCTATAAGTCGATTCTTCCAGTTTTTTTATTGAACTGTCATCCCCCCTGTGGAAGATCTTAAACAGTCATTGGACCCTCAACCAGTGTTTTCTGTTATTTTGTCCTAACTGCTTACTTGATCCGGTGCCACTTAACGTGGATTTCCTCTCCCAGACAGACTTCTGTTTCCAGTCTAGGGTGCTTCACCGTTCCATCGTATCGCGTAGACGAGAAAAAGAGGTGAAACGTATAGTAAACTAAGAAAACAAAGGTTCATAAAAGAGTGAAGCTCAGTCTGCGAAGAAAGAAATTGGCAGCCATACCAGGGATTATATCCGGCGACAAAAAACAACAAGGTTACCAGGCTTTTCGCCGTATACCAATCCGGCTTTCTTCTCGGTAGTAAATTAAGATGATAGTTCATCCCACGGATGCCCGGAGCATGCCTTATTGCATGATCATATGGTACAGTTGAGGTCAAAATAAGGGTTACTGGACAGTTGGTTGGATATATGAAGAAGAATGAGTGAAGAGGCTCTATAGATTCCGCCAATGAATGCCCGGCAAAGTTGAAAATCGAGGCCAGTTGGTCATACCACCCAAGAAAGAGAAGTACGCTGAGTGGTCTAAATACGTGCGCAGGTAGGGCAAAGATGGGAGGAGGAAATTCAGCAATTCGGACAAGATTTCAAATAATGTTGCAGAGCAGAGTATCCTGATAAACTAACCTCGAAAAACCTCGACTAAGAGTTCGGAAAATAACGGTGATGATGGGTGCGCTTTGGAACCAGAAGTTCTAATAATCAGAGTGAGTACAGAATTGTTTTTCAGAGAGAGTTACGAGGTACTCTGTGAGGGTAGGAAGAGCTATCATGCCGTGGAAGGCACAGTTATCCACAATGTGGATACCTAATTTCCGGCTGAAGCTGCTGAAAAATCACTCATAGTCGGCCTAGAGTATAAACCTTATCATGAAAGTTTGACATAACCCAATGACAAAAAATAGCAAATAGCAAAATGGGATTCAAACGATGGGGTTTTAGGGTAAATGGGTTGCTAATAAGAGAGAAGCGCACGTTTACAACGGTGTAAGGTAGGAGTTGAAGTGCGGTGATCTCGTCAGGTCATAGAAGAGCGGCGCGTAACTGAAACCGTGAAGACTTGCAGATAACTAGATAACTGGATGTGCCAAGACAGTCTCAGATGGAATATAAGGGAAACCACCTGATGACCGACAATTTGGAATATGAGTAACTCGTTTTTGGGGAAGGGGTAAAGAATTTGCCTTCAAGTCGGCGTCTGAAGTGCGTCTAACGGTGGAAAGGTGGTGAGAGAAAGTGCATTGGATGGGAAGCAAGCGGAATGGTAATCAACTGTTGGCTTGGCTGAGGTGAATCGAACGTTAACATCGGGGAAGCGCAGATTTTTAAGAGGGTGGGCACAGCAGAGGTAAATATTTTTGATATCCGGTTGACCATACAAAAATATTGCATCACTGAAACTGTCAGAAAGTGCAGATCACTGAGTCCTTGCGCCTTGCAAGGAAAGTCCAACATGAGACCTTGAGGGGACAGCCAGATGACCAATAACGTAAAATATAGGCAGTTAACTTCTAGCTACAGTTATGGAGAGAAGCACCCAATGGGTTGTGGCTCAGGTGCTCAATCTTGAAAATTTACAGAGTTACACAATTTACCAGGTGAAAATAATGGGACTAAATTAAAGGGACAGTCTGGTTTAATTGAAGTTGTCATGAGCGCAACACAAGTTTATAAGAAGCAAGACATAGGAGGTGAAAATATATAGCAATCTGAAGAAGTCGTAAACGAGTAGTACACTAGTGAAGCTGTCAGGGCTTGCAGATGACTGCCCAACCGGATATGTCAAAGAAAGCCTGACGTGGGACAACACAAAACAGTTGGGCAATGAATAACATGGAATGTGGACAATAGATTGCCACCTCGCATATCAAACAGTGCAAATGATTGAATGATTGGTTTTTGGGAGGAGGGTAGGCATAATACAACAGAGCAGGGTGACGATGTCGTGCTAATGGGGAGCTGGAACGGAAGTAACGTCGTTTTATGTGTTGTTATTGGTAAGTGAGAGAAATGATACCCAGTTGATGATTTCGTTAGGATAAATCGATGGTGTAAAACACATTGCGCAAAAGGCGGGTGATCTCATCGGCTGGTTGTCGGGATTTGCGAGGTTTACTACGGTGATACCTGAACAGTGAGAGGTTTAGTCGGTCTTTATACAGAGGGCTCATCAGGAACGCTGTTACATCGCTCATGTTCAGGCGGGGGTACTGAAGGCCTAGCTCATACTCTCGTTTGTTTCGGGAGGCATCCCATCGGAAGCGTCTGGTCGTGACTGTAACGGGAAATTCATCCGTTATTAAAGGGGCTCGAGGAAGATTCCGATACCTTCAAGGCTAGAGGTACTTCTGGCACCTTGGTCATTTTGAGTGTTTCTTTCCAGAAAAGCCTGGGAGCATGCTTCCACCAAAGGGCGCTGGAAGACTTTTCATTGCGGCTAAAAAGCGCATGTTCTATCCGGCCCCACGGCGAAATACCAACATGAGCCCCTCTATCGGACGGAAGGGAGACACAAATCTGTTGGGAGATACGGAGGTGTGCCTCTTATATACACCGTGGCCCCCAAAACGGGACTGATATGATAAATAACCCGGATAAAAATGAGCGAAACAATTGAGTGTAAAAAGAACCGCGAGCGCGTACAGTCGGCAAAGGACCGAAGGTGAAAGTGAATCAAGTTGAGGCCGACGGAAACCTGGAAAAGGCCAGTCTAGTTAAACGTACGCAACCAAAACTACGGTACTGTCGATGTCACACGTCAGGAAAGATCTTAGAGAAAATAGATCCAAAATGATGTCGAGAAAAAGGTCATTTTTTCAAGGCGATCGAGGTCCCAGAAGAACACACCTCCAACCGCTCCTCTGCTGGCCGTCCACAAAGCGTGATCCATGGTGTCCGCCACTGCCAAGGTTGGCTGTTTATCCCCGGAAAACACAACGGCCACAGACTTGCTGCCCTCTTCTCATTAGTGACGTCGCGTACTTGAGCTTTGTGAGGGAGACAATGTGGGAAACATGTACAAGGGAAGATTGCTACACACGCGGAATGCATTGTTGAGCGCTTGCCTCTGACGGGGCCGTAGTCCGACGACTTTCAATTTTTGCGTAGACCAGCTGCTGTCAGCACAACCTGTAGTGATAGACGGAGGTGACCAAAAGATTGTTATTCGTTTTGGTAACTAAAAAAGAGGTCTGATGGTGACCAAAGCTTGCCCCAAAGAAGGTGGATTGGACGAAATATGTATATAAAACGGCCCTTTGTTCTATGCTTTTTATTACAGATGAGGAAGAAACTGAAACTGGCGTTTATACGCGATGGTGGTACAGGTAAAGGCGAAGCCCGGCTCTAGGCGAGTATACACAATGGACAATAAAATGTGGACGAATAGCAGAAAAACGTGCCTGTGCATAAGTTCATGCATCAGAATGACATTGAGCTCCAGGAGTCCTAGCCCAAGGGGCTCTAGTTCCAGTTGGGCACACCGTTCACGATATGTCAGAAGAGTTTGGTCCAACAAAGCTCTTGGTGTGAGAGCTTTTGACATTTTCAAGCTCGGCGGAGGAGAGTTTGTCGTGTGGAAGTTGACGAGAGAGCAGTATTCGAGAAGTGGCTTAACACGGAAGCGGTATACAATTTGGTGGCTCTCTTCCAGCTTGGGGCAGCAAATGATCAGACCAGTGAGCCCTCTTGCCTTAGATATTTGGTACGATGCCTGCTCGTAGAAGTTGAAGGAAGACGGGTAAAGTAGGCTAAGGCCTATTACAAAGGGGGAAGTAAAAATTAGTGGGCCACCGAAAGAAATGGATCCAAGGCCTAAGGTACATTTATGGATGAGAGGGAAATTTGGACGCCGAGAACTGCATGTGTCAAGTGTGGCAGCAGCTTTCAGAGGAGGTTAAGTCACCACAAGCACTAACTTGTGTGGTAGAGAGGTTTCATGGATCAAATCTATACACTATCTTAGTGTCATCAGCAAATAGATACGGAGTACCAAGGTGTACCGCGGCAAAGACATCATTTACCTATATCAAGAAAAGTAGGGGGCCCAAGACGTTTCCCCGAATCACTCAAGTCGTAATTGGTGCGGATGATGACAAAGGGTCGTCCATCAGATATGCCTGGGAGCGGGAGGGGGGGGGGGCAGATGATGAGATAACCAGGGAAGGAGAGGGTCGGTAGTACCAAAGTAGCTAGCTTTAGATAGTGGGTGGTTACATGAAACCCAATCAAACGCTTTAGTCGTACCCGGAAAGAGGATAACGACAACTTTCTTCGTGCCCCTCGCAGTAGTACCTGTATTAGGGAACTGAAACCAACAGGTGGTGCATGATCTGGTTTTACCGAAGCCATGTTTCGAGGGGTGAGGTGGTTGTTGCTGACCAGATAGTTGCGAATTCACTCTTCAACTGTTCGCTTCATCATCTTACATATAACCTGAATATGAGTGATAGGGCGGTAGTTGTCGGGGTCATACAGGGATCCTTTTATAAATTTGGAAATGATGGAGATCCTCCACTGTTTTGGAACCAGGCTATTATCCATAGACAAAGTGCACAGGTCCATAGGGAGAAGAGGGCGATCAGTCTCGCTAAAACGGAAAAGAGCCGCGCGAATTCTGCCAAGGCTGGATGGAGAAGATGACTTATTCAAGTCTGCCATCTTGTGGATACGTTTAGCCTCAAAAGAGATGCTAGACAGACTGGTGTCAGTTCACGGTGGGGAGGGGAGTAAGCCGGGAAGGCTGCATTGGGGTAGCAGAGAGGATAGAAAATGAGAATTTAGTGCTTCTGATGCGGCTTCACGTGGGTTCGCGGGTTCAGAGTTACAGGTTATAGTTTTGGAGTTAGTGTGTGGACTGTGCCCAGAAAGTGGGTTTAAAAACATTGTCAGGTTTCCACACATTATTGGATGGTTGAGGGTGCACATTCTCAGCGGATGAACTGTCGTCCCTTGAAGGGATTTACCGTCTCTAACAGAGACTTCAGGCGGAGGAAAGTGAGGAATTCCCAGGAAATCAAATAACTGACACGCAGTGCTTTGTACTTAAGCCCTATTTTCAATTTTCCTAATGATAGCGGAAGATTGCGGACAACGGCAGGGGCAAGCTTATTATAATGATCAGCCGACTGCACCCTGTTTATCACTTGTTTGACTGTGCATTTTGCGCAATCGGCAATCACAAGCGCTACCCCCGACACAATTCCTCTGCACACGCCAGCTTGTGATCTCTGTGCAAATGACTAGTGAGACTACATGCGGTTTTCACTCCGCAGGCTATTCTCGCTGATTTCCTTAATGAACGCGATCGCCGAAGATGAGAGCATATGTTCCCCAATCATTGCTGAGCCCTTTCTGTTTAAACTTTCTGAATAATGCCGCAGAAGTGTCCTAGCCAGGTCACGTCTACAGTGGTTTCTTCTGCTGTCCGTTGGTCTAACAATAAGTAGAGTTTTCCATTGCGTTTATATGGTATTACTGGACGTTTTTAACTATGCACCTCTTTTGGAGGGCACTAACATTCTGTCCTTTCTGTCAGCATTATTTTATCGGTCATTTCTCATCTTCGTTGATTCCGAGGTTTCACAGAACAGGCATTGTCAACGTATTTTGTAATCCCACGTCAGTTCGTTTCCATGGAGCAACTCTTACACAATAAATAAAGTCAAAGCTTGAGCACGAACCGGAAAGCCGTGCAGCGCACATGAAAATACCGAAAAACATACCAGAAGGTCCTTAAGCGTTCATCGCCATCCTCGAGTCTCGTTTCCGGGAGGATCGAATATCTAGTCAGCGGTCCAAATTTATTACACTGCTCCAAGCGATCCCATCTTACATGATCCCACAAACCAGGAATATCTTCGTCAGCCTTCCGGATCGCAGCTCGTATGACACACACCGAGAAGCTCTGATCAAGCGTATGGCAGAGCTGGAAGAGAAACGTATCTAGCAAGTTATCTCCTAAACGCGGCTAGGAGATATGACGCCATCGCAGTGGTCACGGAAAACGCGCTCATCGGTAGGTAAGACGTCCATGGACGATGCGGTCTTCAGTCGGCTATGGATGCATTGGCTCCCACCTTATACTCAAGGCGCGGCTGACATTCTAATACAAGGCCAGTCCTCGGGTGAGTGACTCAGGACCGCAGACAGGGTACTCAGTCAGACACCTGCCTTTGCCCACAGTCCTACGCACCTGCTTACGGCACAGGTAATCCAAAAAATCTCTTGGGGAACCCTGCGTCAACCACCACCCAGCGCATCACACCCAGCAGATACTCTAAAATTCAGATGTTATGCCAGGAGTTCCGACTTTTAGAGCGGGTGGTCGAGTGGCACAAGACCCCTATAAATAGCTTGGGTTCACAAGGCCGAAGCTGACGCCATCCTACAACGACTGCCCTGAGAGGAAACTCAAAATCCGGAGAGTGTCATCACACTCGCCGTTTTGGATACCAGGCTCGTGAGAGCAAGCAGCCTTGTAATTACCCCACCCACCACAGAAACGAATGAGCTAAGAGGTGATGGTGACGACCCCTTCGAGTGCTACTAATCCTGCTGACCTCACTCACGTAAAAGAAAGGAACACTGATATGCGTTTCTTAGAAAACACGAGAGCTCGGTGCAGTAAAATACCGGTTTCTAAGCAATCTACTATCTCCCTTAAAGCCCCAACAATGCAAGCCGCCAACGGCTCCCCAGTCTCAACATTCGGCAGTTCATATCTCATCCTAGACCTTGGCCTACGTCTTCCTTTCCCGTGGATTTTCTTTGTCGCCCAACTTCACCAGGTTGTCTCAGGCTTGGATGCTTTAAGAAGTCAAGGTCTAGTAGACGATCCCGCGAAGCAAAAGCTAGTAGATTGAGTTACATCGACTTTCGTGGCTGGTTCTTCAACCTAAGCTCAACTAACAGCGATTCTCACTGCAATTCCAACTTCCGAACCAGAATTCGGTAGTCCATTCAGCGAGTACCCTAATCCTGTCCGCCCAAACAAAGCCTACTTTCGATTACCACTGGCGCGGTCCATCGAATCGTCGCACAAGGGCCCCTGGTCTATGCTTGACTCCGCAAGTTGGCTCCAGACAAGCTCCGTGTAGCTCGCTCCAAGTTCCAACATACATTTAACTTTAAATTACCCGACATGTCCCGAATAGGTCGCCTGACGAATGGAGACCGTGCGGGGACTATCACTCACCTAACCGGTTGACTACGCCCGACCGAAAAACCATTCCACACATCACGGAACCAGCAGCTGGTTTGAAGAGTGGAAGATTTTCAGCCGAAAATATTTCGTGCAGGCATGTACCAAAGGCCAGTAGCTGGGATGGATATCCCTTAAGCAGACGCACTTTTAGGGCATCGCAACGTTCTCAAGGCTGATCTACAAACCACGTCAGCTGAACTCACATTCGTTCGCGCGCTTCGATGCTCCCGTGACATGGTAGCCCCAAAGTCCATCGTCACTTTCGGCGGCACTTAACACTCCGCTAGGTTACCGCATCAGGATCGTAAATGGAACATTTTCGCCGTGCTCGAACAGAACACGGTTTACGTACACCCACATCTCCAAGACTGTAAACACGTTTCACTCAGAACAGAGGCAAGCGCTGCCCTACAACCCGCTTACTCCGAGTAAAGACCGGTCGTGGGAAATCCCCTCAAAACCGTTGCAGTTCCATGTTTTTCCTAACAGCACTCACTTGCCTACACTATTGACGTGTCTTTAAGCACTGTTTGTTTTTATGGACCAGTTGCGGTTGTTCGCGCCCAGAGCGCTACTTTGTCATATCCTTGTTCTGGACCTGCGTGACGCAAGTGCTCCTCGTTTGCACGCAGCAACTCGGTTTCTCGTTTGTTGAGTCCTTGTGATCTCATTATTGAGGTTTGTACTTGTTTGGTGTCATTGTTCATCCAACAATCCGGTATTGTAGAATATCACGGATAATCGCCTTTTGATTTCGGGATCCATTGTGAATTTGGCTACGCATTGCTCAAACGTTTATTACACTCCGGCCCCGATAGGGTTCCACGCCGCCTACAGAAAACATTCGTCATCGGCCGCAACTGAAGTGAGGATACGGATACTGTAGATCAACCTAAACCGGCTTTTCTTTCTGAATTCATTCTGTCCGATGTCTCTCCACCGAATACTTAGGGACTAAGACCTACTTCTCTGGAGTCCCATAAGCCGACCACACCAAAGCCAGCGACCAAGTTAACTGACAGTCCCGAAGCAGCTCTCAAAGCAGAGCCACCATTATTGACTTCCAGCTGCGGACTGGTGATCAAACCGCGTCCTTTTCGCAGATTCGGTGTATTGGATTCCATGAAGATAAATTGTAAAAGAAAGAAAAGAGATCTTTGCGCACCAATTTGGCCCCCTATTCGGGGTCGGTGTTTCCAAAATGAGGCCATTCATCTTCCTTTGGGTTGTCACTGAACAACTTCGCTGACAACCTTCCTATCCATCACCTCCGGATATCATCACTGGAAGCCTGCAGTTGTAGAGGGATCTCGCACCGCTTCCCAAATGCCAATTCGCTAACGGCAGAAACCCGACTGCCCTCCAGCAAGTTTCCGCATCCATCGTCCACTGTGCTCGCATTAGGAACCCAAACGCAGGATACATGCACTACCGGAAAGACCGACCAAAACACCCTTCTACCAAGCCGACGCTGGACTGGGTCACTCACTGGAGTGAGTGAAGGGAAAACTCCACTGATACCTTTGCCATAAGCACCGTACAATCCTTTCTCCCTCGCTAAACCCACGAAGACTTCGGGTCCGGAAGCCAGCTACGGCGGCTCTCCCCAGTGTTTCACTTCGAGCGCTAGTATGTGGGCTAGCTTACATTGCCATACGCCCCAGAGAATTGGCTTTTTGCACGGGAGCGCGTGCAATATTGGGCAGAGTATGAAGGGCAGTAGTCACGGTGCAACCATGGTTTCGATGGCAGCATTTTGAGGGTGGTAACGAATGGTGGGGTAATTGGGATACGGGCGATGCTGATATGATGTCATGGGTAGAATTTGTTGACACGGCAGGCATGATACTGGTATACTTTGAAAGCGCCGAAGCATGCTGAGGCGCATGAGCAAAAGATGCTTGTGGTGCCAAAATCAGAACTTTAGGAGCGGTACAACATGCCTGCACAGAGTAATACTGATGGTGGTAAAGTGTACCAAAACGGTAATTATGGACTGCAAATTTGAAAGCCAAGGTTAAATAGACCATCTGGCTAATGGCGGTTGGTTTGGGTTAAAGAAAGGGGATTGTGTGCGTAAATAATACCGAAAATAATCATAACACCATAAATTCCAGAAAACTTAAATGATGTTAGTTGAAAAACTAGGAGAAAGGAAGAAAAAATGTTCATCGGGGTGAATTCTAAGAGTCGTTTGCAAGCTGCCGGGTGCGAAAAGTATATGGGTAAAAAACGTGACGGTGTACAATAATATATCATCAGAGACAAAGTGCCACAAATCGACTGCCGGTGTAGCAGCAAAATTTGGTGGTGACATGCTGTAGCCTCGTACCCGTGTATTACTTCAAGACTAGTCGATTACAAGGAAAGAGGCCAACAAATCCAGTGGATAGAGGGAGAGGTTTCAAGAGCTGTGAGCGGAAGAAATAACCACAGGTGGGCTGGTAAGTGTCCAGCGCTTTATTTTTATTATGATGGGTATGTCACAAGGCTAAAGAGAGGATATGAAATCACGGCAGTTAACCAGCACGAAGTGCGTTAAATGTCAATTGCAGAGGCGAATAGCGTGCAAAAAGCAATGATGGAGTAGAGGGTAGATAAGTGAAGTATTGACCATTTTTACAGGCAGATCTTGCGGCAGAGGGAGAGCAATAGCTATGGAATCAATGAGTCTGATACGAGAGATGAGAACAACACATCCGATTTCGAATAAAATCAAACAGTTGGCGCAGATGGCAGTAAACGTTGGTGTTGAATACTGGGGGAGGCAGTTGTAGGGCGTGCGAGTGACGACTCTGGAGAGAAAAAGATACCTCTAAAGCGTTGATGAAGGGGAGGTAGGAGGGAAAACGGGTGGCGTGAGGCGAGTTGTTTTCTTGTATTGGACTGGTCGAGAAACATTAGTGTATGAATGGAAGATAAATCAATGTGTGAACTTGCCTACGGTGATGATGAACGAAGATGGTTTGCAGACGAGATGACAGAGTGAATGACAGGTAAGTACGCAGCTGTTAGTGGACGCTGTATTAGGTGTACCATGCGAAACAACGGGTGAACAAAGCTGCTCGATGCAACGGAGAAGGTCGGAGGGTGACAACAGCTACATTTTTAAATAAATCAAGCGTCGGATATAGTGGCGGCATATGGACACTGGATACTCACCGAGTTATTTACATAATAAGCGATTCAAACAAATGACGCAACTTGATGAAAACAGAGACCACCGCAGTGGTAAGAGAATGGCCGACGGAGGCCAGGCAAGCAAACATCCGGTTTTTAATTTGGGATGGATGTGTAATGATATGTCAACATCAACAAGAAATTGTTAGCTCCGTGGCAAATCCATCTGAATTGCTTTGAAAGTGATTGCAAGGGCGATAGCACGCAAAAGTGATGTTGCGGTGAGTGGACGGTAATTGAATGACTTCTGCTGATCACTTCGACAGGTGCCGCGAGGTAGTAACGAAGGCGGGGCTGTGGGATAAACATATCTGAGGAGTACGAAAATGATGGAGTCTTGGTGCACTGCAAGGTCAGGACAAAGCGATGAAAGGACACTGTGTAGGCGAACGGTTACATTGATGGAGAGAGCAAATAGTCAGTAATCGTACTGCTGACAGGAGAATGACTTCGGAACATATTCCAGCGGGGAACACAATTTGGCAGATGTGGTGAGGAGACGAACAGTGACAATAAACGTGCCAGTGAATGAGTGCTGGTATCGAATTCTGACATGAATATTGGACAAGTTTACGACTTGGACAGAAGAGGAATCGGGCATGAAAAGAACGGAGCTTAGGCAATTGAGGATCGGTAAGTATTTATATAAGCAATCATAGTGCATCGAGAAAGAGAGGCGTTGGTGGGTAGGGGCGAAAGCTTCATGATATTTAAACCGCTGGTGGAATGGTGAACTTTGCTGGGAATGAAAATTCGGTTTATAACATCGATATTGAGAGCGAGCTCGATGGAGGAAAAACAGTCGTTGTAGAGCACAGAACGAGTGACATGTTAGCAGTGGCAAAACGGGCCAGAAAATGGTGTTCTGCAATCCGTAAACAGTGCTAGCCGGTGGGACTGGCCGTGCGCTGGACAGAAGATCGTTTCTGGTGACAGGAGCCGTGATCCGCCAGCCCGACTGCGCCCGCACATCGTTGCAGACGGCCTACAGGCCCGATGTGCGCCGGCCAAGGCGGTGGATTGGAGCAAGCCCCGCACCGTTTGCATTGGAACCACTAATCATTGATGGTTACATATTTCGACAGATTAGTTACAATCAAGCCATGTGATCCGGATTTGATTTCCAAGTTATGGGAGACCCTGAATAGCACAGCCCACGAAGCTGCATGACACGGTTGATCAGATGTATCTGCCGGAGAAGCGATCATTACAGCGCCCGAATCGACTGAGCTTCAATGAGTATCATTGGACAGGGGGAGGAGATATAAAAACAGTCCGGTTATACCTTAGCTGAGTATCAACGGTTATTGGAAAGAAAAAGACTGAGAAAGAAGAATTGGCGAAACATAGGCTCACAAATGCAGTGGGCCTCTGGGTCTAATTGAGAAATGGTAATGCGTGCGAATGGCCATAACTCCCTTCTTTATCATGGGCATAGGGAGTGTGGGGTAGGGATGGGGTCTACTCAATAACTCGAGATAGGAAAACAGGTGAGTCAGGATGGGTGCCAAGACCTGCTTGGGCTAGGCTTTGAGTTATAGCTCTGAAAGTGGGAGATAAATCCACTGTAGATCAAGGGCGGCAAAGAAAATAGATCACGGTACTGAGTACAAGAAAGGGTTTAGGAGCGAAACATCGGTATTCGCCTGTGGAACAGAGGTAGAAGGGTTACAATGTGGGGCCCCCTTCAAAAACCAGATCGTTAGAGACACATTCATTGACCAGCGGTATAGCATTGGGGAAGGTAAAATAGGTAAGCAATGCACGCCTAAAGGCATACAAAGAGGAGGCTTTGCGTGTACTGAGGGGGAGCTTATTCCAGATTTTAGAATAGGCTGACAGGAAGAACCGGGAATTCAGACTGAGGTCAGATTGGGGGACAAGGAAGGAAAGGCACGGTGAAGGGGCTGACAGGTGCAGGGGGCAGTAAATGGGATAAAGCGGGGGGTGCAGGACTGGTCGTAGATTAGCCTGAAGAGAAAAACCGGGCTGAGCCTCATGCGACGAATCCACAGAGGCTTTATCTTAGGAGCTCACAGCACTGGCGGTATGTTGGGGCTATGGATACGCCTAACAGTGTTTTGATGAATGTAGACTGAACGTTCTCAGGAGATACAATAGGAGAACGTGGCCAGAGGCTAGAGATAATTGGACAATATTCAAGGGGCGGTCTTACATGGGGGAGGTATATGGTGAAGCGGTTGGCCGCTAGAACGAGCTATTGATGAATCAGGCCTAGGGTTTGCTTTACTTTATCGATTTGGAACGGCGCCTGTTCGGAGAAGTTAAAGGACCAAGAGTAGCGTACGCCAAGGTCAATAACCACGGGGTGTATGGGGATGGGTAGGCCGTCCAGGCAGTTTGGCCGGGCGGTACAGTGCAATTATAAGGAAGATGAGGCTTTTTCCTCAGAGAATTTCATGAACCTTGGGGCGCATTAGGTTTGGGGAGATAGTTAATCACGCGGTATGCTGCGCAGGGTCACGGATAAGTCCCAAGAGGGGAAGGAGTACACTACTTTCATATAGTCGGCAGAGAGGAATGGGGTACCTTGGCGAATAGAAGAGAAAATGTCATTGACATAAATAGGGAATAGTGATGGGCCCAAAAGACTGTCTTGGATGCGGCCGCCAGTAATGGATTTGGCAGGGAATAAGAGGCCATCAACGGGCACAGCTTGTCAGATACGGGGATAGCGAGGAAAGCAGAGAGTCAGTAATACCAAGAGACCGGATTTTGTCTGACAGATGCAGATGAGCAGCACGGTCAAAAGCCTTAGTCATGTTGAGGTACAGGACGGCTGCAGAGTTGCCGGCGTCGGCAGCAGACGGAAGGACATTAAGGAAGTCGAGCCGACAGGAGGAGCAGCAGAGGAAGTTCAAGAAACCATGCTGACCAGTGTTCAGCTGGCTTTTGGATAAGAGGTACTGAACAATGTGTTTTTTGATAATTCTCCCCAAGATTTTGCGGACTGCTGGGGTGTGGTTATTGGACCAATAGTTATCTGGGTCGTGTAGCGCACCCTTTTCAAAGCGCGGGTTCATAACTGGGGTTGTTCATTGATGGGGGTGGGGGGTTAAGACTGCGAAGCTTGGAGTTGGTGTATACTTTAGGTACCAATAAAGGGAGTTCAGGACCAGCAAAACGGAGGAGGTCCAGTGGGAGATCATCTGGGCCCGGCTTCAGGGAAGACTTATTAGAAGAAACTGATTTTACAATCTCTGGATCAGTGAAAATACTCGATGAAAGGGAGGCAGTGGTGCAAGGATGAACTGAAGGAGGGCAGCTTATAAGGAAGGAAGAGAAATGATCACTGAGGGCCTTAGCGGTAGATAGGCCGCAGATGAGGAACTTGGGCGAGGTAAGATTAGAGTGCTTGGATCTTTTACTGAGCGGGTTTGAGAGCTAGCCAGTTTTGTTGTGGTGCGATAGGGCGAAGGCCTCTTGCCTTCTTGGATGCGAATCGGCCGTGCGACGCAGCTTCAGCTGCAGCCGGTTTTGCGCAGAAGAATTGTAAAGTCGCGTGATCTAGCAAAGGTAAGTTGCAGCTTAGCCAGCTCACGCTCCAAAAGCGACATGCGTGAGCTGCTCTACTTGGGGCGTGAATCGACACATGGGTAAGTCGTACTTAAGTAGTGTATGAGGTTGGAGCAGAGAGTTCACAACAGTGAGGGGATCAGAGTAGAGAAAAAAGGTGTCCCAGTTAAGGAAACGGATTATCATCGGTACTGTGGGCCAGTAACATGCACGGCAGGAGGTCGGAACGGGGGAAGGGGATTGCACTGGATGGAGACAGCCGAACAAACTGGACTCGCACCGGACAATACCGTGGTCACTACCCGGGAAGTGGTCAGTAACCCGCGTAAGGATATCAGAAATACCGATGGAGAATATTACGCCCAAGATGTTGTTCCCCTTGTGAGGCTGGAGACGTGGTGGGTCCACCCAAAAAGAAGGACACGAAAACGGAAAGTCAAGAGGTCGGAAGAGCTAGTATAAGAGGACCGGCAGATTGGAGGATAATTAAAGTCATCCGCAATGATTTTTGCACTGGCAGGATAGTCAAGTACAACATTGAGGACATCGACGGCGGAGTCATTTTTAGCAGGCTCCGGACCGGGGGGGAAGTAGATGTAGCTAAGAGGGTTCTGGCCACAGTCGTGGACAGACAGCCACGGTGAGTCTTCGGCAAGCAGAAGAGGGCGGTAGTTATTAACGCTGGCTTGGATACTACACAATACGAAGGCCGAGCAACCACCACCACGCCTGGACTGGCGGGTGTTCGAGAAGCATGGATACCCTGCTTTGAGAACAAGGTCAAGCAAGGCATCATCTGGCAGCCAGGATTCAGTTATCAGTGTCATGTCAGGGTTTGAGGCAAGTGCCAGAAATAGCTGATGCGACCTTTTTCTAATTATTGATCGAGCAGTAATAATAAATAGTACCAAGGATTTCAGTGTTGGTGTGCGCAAAGCGTTATTGCCAGGTGCAAGATTTTTGGGATCAATGTGGCGACAGGAATTGAGTCTCAGTGGGGAAAAGGAGTCATCAGAATTGAGGGGGGGGAGGTGGGCGAATTTGGGAGAGAGACAATGAACAGATTAATCATCGGTATTGGGTTCCACTGACCTCTGGGCGGGATCGATGGTATGGGTATGCAAGGACCGTTGATGTAGGTTGGAGGGTGGTTAGCTTCAGGGTCAAACTTGTAGTGGGCTTTGGCCAGGAGTAGCGTTGTCATAAGACAGCGGATAATGTGACCGTTATGCAGGGCCTGTGGAGGAGAAGCATTGGGCATAGTGTTGGCGGGACGTGGTTGAGATAAGAAGGAATGATGAGACTCAGGGGCCAGGGTAAGAGTGACCGTGTGTCGGCAGGGCTGGCGGCTCATGAAAGATATAGGGGCCTTTATGTGAGGTGGAGGCATGCAAAGCTGGAAGAAATGGAATACCGGTTTAAACCTGAAATCTTTGGTAGAATGACCACTTGTCCTTTTGGTTAGGGGCGGGGAGTGGCGAAAAGTTTGGAGAGGCAACGGGTGCTTACCGAGGCTGCTAAGTACGTAATTGTGGTTGGGTGGAAGTAAACGGGGGTGCGATGGCAAGACAGAGAAGTGGCCTGATCGCTGCATGTAGTCAGAAAGGGGGCGATTACGAGGGGGTAAGGAAAAAGAGGTGGAGGGGAAACTGGCACGGGAACAGCTGGGGTGGTCGCTGTGTCGGTCAGGTTCGCTGACTCCAGATCAAAATGAAGAATGGTGTAACTTCTCATATCTCCTAGGTACTGAGGGTGGGGTATCAAGGAGCCCCATTGGGGGACGAAGGTGAGCGGGCGAAGTGAGCAGATGGCTGGGTGTGGACCTGGGTGAGGATCCTGTCATACTTACGGGAGGTTTTGGAGAGGTTTGGCACGGGGCTCTAAGAAGTGACAGGTCAGATTTCACACCTGGGGGTTAGTAGGCAGAGCCGTTGGAGCGAGAGCCACGATTAGTAGGACACAGACGATACTGACCGGACAAGGAAGGATTAGTAAGGCAGAGGTTGAGGGTTGAGCCAGTATCAGTTTCGGCCTTGGGACAAACGGGGGAGAGTGAAGTTGACACCGAGGTAAAGTATCCTTCAGGGCTTTCGGCCTAAGGGCTAAAGCAGACAGAGGTTGAGGCCACTGGATAAGAAGATATAGGGGGGCTTCTGTGCAGAGGTTGGGCCGGTGGTGGGGAGTTATTCATCTTTAGACCAGTGGTTTTAGAGTAGACAACAGAGAGTGCTGGGCTCGTTCGTGCTTTTGTGCCCATGAGGCACTGAGCGGGTTTCGCTCCAAAGCCAATTGGGCCAGCATGGATGGGTGAAACTGTGTTACTTTTGGGCGGTCAAGATATTTCCCTTTGAGGAGTGTTTCGTCTGGAAATATCTTGATATCCTTGTACGGCAAACAAGCGGCAGTTTCCAATTCTGTTGGTAATGAACACTTCCGCCTTAAGGGCATCGGTGAACTGAAATATGAGAGGACAGCTAAGTCGGTGGGAGTTTTGTGCAGCCCGGTGCAAAGGCATCTATGATGAGCCATGTTGCATGCACTGAGAAAGTTATGTTTGACCAGTGATAGGGGTAGGAGGCCAGAGACATTAAAGAACACGGCATTTTTGGAGTTGGAAATGCTGCGGTAGACTTCCTTTGTGATGGAGTTGAGAATGTTGCCAGCTGACACAAATCCACGAGGTGGGGCCGTTGCCGCGGGATTGGCAAGGGCTACCAGAGGAAAGATCTTTGGTAGTGTTTCTTCGATGAGTTGAAGCTCACTGATAATTTCAATAGTGCTCGTTTCCAGGTTGTTAGATTTTCTAGGAGACAAGTTAGCTATGTCGACGATTGAGACCGAGCAGGAGTCGGTTCCTGCTTGGGGTTGTGCGACCCTGGGCTTACTAGCTTTAGCATTTCGGGTATGGCTATCTTTAGTTGAGGTCCGCGATGGCGTGATGGTTCAAGATGTACGGCAAAATGCAAGTGGGTGAACTGAGGTGAGCTGCTCAACTAACAATAATAGAATACGAAACGATAAGTGGGGTGTAAGTTGTATGGAGAACCATGATCACCAAAAGCGACTGAACCTGGGGGTAAACAGGAAAAACCGAGGATAGTAAGAAGATAGGGGTAGTTTCTAGTATGCTTGGAGAAGAAAGCTACTAAAATGGGGCATAACAATAGCTCACGATAACAAATAAAATTAGTGACATGCTGTGGAGAAGTTTTTTAGGCTAGTAAGTCACTGCTAACTGCGTAGAGATAGAAATTACCGTAGTAATAACAGCGCTTCGTTCAAACATTGGAAATGGGGATACAATTAGGAGACAGCCTGATTTTGATGTTAGGATGACCTCGAACTCAACTAATGTTCTGCAGGCTCCGCGAGGTGAGAGCGAGGGTTGGAATAGTACCGAAAAGGCTGATAATGGAGGAGGCTTTGGCATGAAGGGCCTGGTGGCATAGTGTGCAGTGGGGTCAAAGTGGAATAAAGCGAGGGTTGACGGTGAGGGGCAAAGAAGGAAAAAGTTGCTGAGGGATGATATGGAGCATACAGTGGGGTTGAAAAGAGTGAGCCGTAATCCACATATTGTGGTTTCCATTGGAAAATCTGCTGGAAGCTTAACCTACATGATCCGGATATGGTGGAGCGAAGAATAAGGGCTAAAAACTTGGGGGGGGGGGGGAAATATGTGACATAGTATTGCGTCTGTAGATATAGTGACGGCAGCTTCTTAGTTGGTGAAAGTCACTTTCAGAAGTGCGGTTCGCGGAACCTCGTGGGGCAGAATAGATGCGCTGGAGTGTGAGCGCCAGAGTGAGAGAAACTATCCTGTAGTTATGACTGAAGTGTGGGACGCCGGTGAGTAACAGGTTGGAACAAAGACCTACCATTTTCAGCAGGGTTTTGTTGGGAGTGATTCAAATATCTCTTAATGGAGTGGATTTTGTGATAGAACCTCTATTTCTAACAAATTGCATGGCAGCGCCTTCTTCCTGGAAATGGAACAGTAGCGGGCACATTTTCCGCAACCACAATTCTATGGGCCTTATGCAGTAGTACTCGTCGTGTGACATGTTGCAGACCATGTGCGATGATAGTTTGATCGAGGGAAGGGGGTTAAATGTCTGCAAAGTAGGGAACTACGTCAACTTTGAAACTCATCAGCACTCGGTGGATATACTGATCATCATTCGTTTTCAGCAACTATCAATGAAAATCTGCGGGTGTTCGAGAAAAGCGTTCATTTTGCAGTTGGGCTATACTAAATCACACGAAGATAAATTGTGAAAGAAAGAAAAGAGATCTTTGCGCACCAATTTGGCCCCCTATTCGGGGTCGGTGTTTCCAAAATGAGGCCATTCATCTTCCTTTGGGTTGTCACCGAACAACTTTGCTGACAACCTTCTTATCCATCACCTCCGGATATCATCACTGGAAGCCTGCAGTTGTAGAGGGATCTCGCACCGCTTCCCAAATGCCAATTCGCTAACGGCAGAAACCCGACTGCCCTCCAGCAAGTTTCCGCATCCATCATCCAATGCGCTCGCACTAGGTACTTATACACAGGATAAATGAATTACCTGAAAAATAGATCTTTCTTAACCAGTCTCTTGCGCCTCTCAGATAAAGTGACTCGGCAACCGGATGGTGGTAAGCAGGTTCAAATATGTTACCTCGACTTCAGCAAGACGTTCGACTCCGTAATTCATCGTCATTTGCTGTGCTAGATGAGGAATTTTGGTATGGATGGGCCGGCACAAAGGTGGCTGGCGAGCTCTCTCTCTCACAAGACGTTTTAGGTCAAAGTAGGGGACAGGCGCTCTAGTTTGATGAACGTTGCCGGTGGTGTACCTCATGGATCCGTCCCAGGTCCGGTGCTCTTCTTGTTGTTTAATAACGACCTGGCATCCGCCCTTTAGTCGATCAGATTTATTGTGCCGATGACGTGAAGATTGTTGGATTTGAGGGTGACGTTGACTTAGGCAGGGATATGAAAACCGTCCTGCACTAGGCACACAAGTGGGACTTACCCGTGAACGCTTTCAAAGTCCATTCGTTTCCAAGGGCAACAAAATCCTAACTGCCGCTCACAACCAAGGGCTGTTTACCATAGAAGCAGCCAGACCTTAGAGTCATTGTGAAAACTGACTTCAAATGGTCGGACCAGTGCAGCGCTGCTGCACAAAAGGCTCTTGGTGAGCTCTTCAGACTGCGATCAGCACTATCTTGCCGGCAGCCGGAAATATTCGTACCTATCCACATGGCTACCGTACGACCTCAATTAGAAGTTGTCGTGCAGACTCGGTCAAACTTCAAAGAGAGGGATGCTGCCTGCTTAGAGAAATCAATGTCTTGCAACGCAAATGGTTGAAGGGCAGAGGGGTAAAACGTACGTGCAGAAGCTTTGTGATCTGAACATACTCTCGTTGGAAAGGAGGAGACGTCGAGGGATCAAATAGAAACGTTCGAGGTATTGAAAGGCTTCTCTGGCCTTAGGCAAGGTAAACTATTTCGAGTGACTGTATTTTCCAGAAAAAGAGAACGCGGAAAGAGGCTGACAAAAGCTCGAACTAGGCTGATGTCTGGATCGCACTTCTTTAGCAACAGGGTAGTGAACGGTTGGAACTGTCCACTTCGTGGAATGATAGACCCACAGACGGTCCGGTTCTTCGAAGGTGCTCTAGATCGCAAGTGGTACCAGAAATTTCCTTGAAGTGGGCGTTGAATGCCCACAAGGTGTGTGACGGGGAGCACTGTAGTCCGTTTGAGGTGTGTTCTAGATGAAATTTTCGTTAATTGCATACTGTCTCGGTGAACGCCCACGGTGTATTTTGTCTCTTGCAGTTGACGTGCAGTAAGGTTTACCTTTTCCCTATCATCTTCACTAGGGATTCGACGAGATACATTGTGCAGTGACGAGTACACAAATGGTATACAAGAGCATATGGTCCAGGATTGGTTGGGCAGGTGGTTGGAACATGAACAATAGAGCCAACGGGAACAGCGATCGACAGAAGGCCGTACAGCCCTATCATCCAGGTGCACCAGCCTGGGAGGTGGTCAGCGTAGTACCCGAGGTGATTGGCCGGAATTGAAGATCACTGCAGAGGGAAATGAGACAGAGAAACGCGGTCTGTGTATAGCCCAGCTGAGCACCAACGGTTACCGGAATAAAGAACAAAAGTGAGGCACGGGCAAATTGGAGCAGCGGACCTCCTCAAGACAAATTGAAGCCGTGGAACGTAAGATCAAAAAAGAAACGCAAAGTAGGAACTGAAAAATTCAATGGGGAGGTTAATATTTCACCTGAGGTAGTCATTCAGCAGAAGGAAAGAATAAGTTCTGCGTGAAGTTACGGAAGAAACTCAGCTGGGGATAGGGTAGGGGCAGAATTGGTGACATCACAACTGGATGTTGAGTTCAGTCAGTGAGCCACGCTAAGTGAGATAATGGGACAATGTTATGTTGGAGGTGGACGGGACAAATTTCTGTCCACATTTTTCTCCGATGCACTGGTCAACAGGAGTGTTGACGAGTTATTGACGGTGGGAGATTGTTCAAGGGGTTGAGTGGAATCGGCTAAGACGGTGGCGGTAGTACTTGACGGGCGGTTATCGACTAAGAGACTTCCACCTGGTATTGCGTCTGTAGATATAGTGACGGCAGCTTCTTAGTTGATGAAAGTCACTTTCAGAAGTGCGGTTCGCGGAACTTCGTGGGACAGAATAGATGCGCTGGAGTGTGAGCGCCAGAGTGAGAGAAACTATCCTGTAGTTATGACTGAAGTGTGGGACGCCGGTGAGTAACAGGTTGGAACAAAGACCTACCATTTGCAGCGGGGTTTTGTTAGGAGTGATTTAAATACCTCTTAATGGAGTGGATTTTGCGATGGAACCTCTATTTCTAACAAATTGCATACTATGTCACATATTTCCCCCCCCCAAGTTTTTAGCCCTTATTCTTCGCTCCACCATATCCGGATCATGTAGGTTAAGCTTCCAGCAGATTTTCCAATGGAAACCACAATATGTGGATTACGGCTCACTCTTTTCAACCCCACTGTATGCTCCATATCATCCCTCAGCAACTTTTTCCTTCTTTGCCCCTCACCGTCAACCCTCGCTTTATTCCACTTTGACCCCACTGCACACTATGCCACCAGGCCCTTCATGCCAAAGCCTCCTCCATTATCAGCCTTTTCGGTACTATTCCAACCCTCGCTCTCACCTCGCGGAGCCTGCAGAACATTAGTTGAGTTCGAGGTCATCCTAACATCAAAATCAGGCTGTCTCCTAATTGTATCCCCATTTTCAATGTTTGAACGAAGCGCTGTTATTACTACGGTAATTTCTATCTCTACGCAGTTAGCAGTGACGTACTAGCCTAAAAAACCCTATGCCCAATGCTTCTCCTCCACAGGCCCTGCATAACGGTCACATTATCCGCTGTCTTATGACAACGCTACTCCTGGCCAAAGCCCACTACAAGTTTGACCCTGAAGCTAACCACCCTCCAACCTACATCAACGGTCCTTGCATACCCATACCATCGATCCCGCCCAGAGGTCAGTGGAACCCAATACCGATGATTAATCTGTTCATTGTCTCTCTCCCAAATTCGCCCACCTCCCCCCCCTCAATTCTGATGACTCCTTTTCCCCACTGAGACTCAATTCCTGTCGCCACATTGATCCCAAAAATCTTGCACCTGGCATTAACGCTTTGCGCACACCAACACTGAAATCCTTGGTACTATTTATTATTACTGCTCGATCAATAATTAGAAAAAGGTCGCATCAGCTATTTCTGGCACTTGCCTCAAACCCTGACATGACACTGATAACTGAATCCTGGCTGCCAGATGATGCCTTGCTTGACCTTGTTCTCAAAGCAGGGTATCCATGCTTCTCGAACACCCGCCAGTCCAGGCGTGGTGGTGGTTGCTCGGCCTTCGTATTGTGTAGTATCCAAGCCAGCGTTAATAACTACCGCCCTCTTCTGCTTGCCGAAGACTCACCGTGGCTGTCTGTCCACGACTGTGGCCAGAACCCTCTTAGCTACATCTACTTCCCCCCCGGTCCGGAGCCTGCTAAAAATGACTCCGCCGTCGATGTCCTCAATGTTGTACTTGACTATCCTGCCAGTGCAAAAATCATTGCGGATGACTTTAATTATCCTCCAATCTGCCGGTCCTCTTATACTAGCTCTTCCGACCTCTTGACTTTCCGTTTTCGTGTCCTTCTTTTTGGGTGGACCCACCACGTCTCCAGCCTCACAAGGGGAACAACATCTTAGGCGTAATATTCTCCATCGGTATTTCTGATATCCTTACGCGGGTTACTGACCACGCTAAGTGAGATAATGGGACATTGTTATGTTGGAGGTGGACGGGACAAATTTCTGTCCACATTTTTCTCCGATGCACTGGTCAACAGGAGTGTTGACGAGTTATTGACGGTGGGAGATTGTTCAAGGGGTTGAGTGGAATCGGCTAAGACGGTGGCGGTAGTACTTGACTGGCGGTTATCGACTAAGAGACTTCCACCTGGTATTGCGTCTGTAGATATAGTGACGGCAGCTTCTTAGTTGATGAAAGTCACTTTCAGAAGTGCGGTTCGCGGAACTTCGTGGGACAGAATAGATGCGCTGGAGTGTGAGCGCCAGAGTGAGAGAAACTATCCTGTAGTTATGACTGAAGTGTGGGACGCCGGTGAGTAACAGGTTGGAACAAAGACCTACCATTTTCAGCGGGGTTTTGTTAGGAGTGATTTAAATATCTCTTAATGGAGTGGATTTTGCGATAGAACCTCTATTTCTAACAAATTGCATGGCAGCGCCTTCCTCCTGGAAATTTATTTTGGGCGCTGGATTAGCCTTAGCTGTGCGCTGTTCTGTCTTATATACCAATCGCTTATTCAGGTAATGACTAACCATACTCAACCTAAAAGGGCCAAACGCCCTCGACGCCCTACCTCCTCGGTAATTGCTCAGTGCCTCTAGTCGACATATACGGTGAAGCCGGAAACGATCATGATGAGCCCCGGCAAAACCGATTGTCCGAAGAGGGGCAGTTTCATCCAGTAGATAACGTCTTGAACATGCTGTTGCTTCGTGCGTGTATCGTCGACCACGCAAAATATCCGAACACTGAAAGTCTACTATCGGCTAGCGGCGTCCCAGATTCAATGACGTCCAAAGTCCACCGAAGGCTAAACATTTCAAAAATGCCATAGTTCCCAACGTTGCAGACATTTAACCCCCTTCCCTCGATCAAACTATCATCGCCCATGGTCTGCAACATGTCACACGACGAGTACTACTGCATAAGGCCCATAGAATTGTGGTTGCGGAAAATGTGCCCGCTACTGTTCCATTTCCAGGAAGAAGGCGCTGCCATGCAATTTGGTAGAAATAGAGGTTCCATCGCAAAATCCACTCCATTAGGAGACATTCAAATCACTCTGACAAAACCCCGCTGCAAGTGGAAGGCCTTTTATTTACAAATTTATATTTGTGTGATCCAGTTTTGTGCAACTGCCAATCTAATGCGTTTTTTCATCACCCGTCCTCCATTGGAAGTCGATATAATCAGCCATGCTTGTATATCTCTTTCACGTCTGTCAGGTAACTGGTTCACTGGTTTTGGTATGTTTGGTATTTGGACGCCGTAGACGTTTGTATTGGTCCCGAAATATTCGGTGGAATACTTCGGACAGAGTGGATTCAGACGAAAATGCCGGTTTAATTTGATTTACATAACTGTATCTTCTCTGCCCTTGTGGTCGATGACGAATGTTTTCTGTAAGAGGCGTTAGATCTAATGGAGTCGGAGTAAGCAGATTGTAGGGCAACGGGCTCCTTTATCCCTCATGCCCTCCAGTCTTCAGGCGACCTATTCGGGAAAGGTCGGGTAATTTCAAGTTAAGTTTATGTCGGAACTCGGATCGAGCTACACGGAGCTTGTCTGGAACCAACTTGCGGAGTCGAGCGTAAACCAGGGGCTCTTGTGTGGCTATTTTATTGGCCACACCAGTGGAAATCTGGTTCGAGAGTGGGAATTGGCTGGTGGTTGAGCATGGGTTGAAGAACTCGCAGGACTTTTCTGAGACGGATTGGAGGGGGACGTGTGATCGGTGACTCCCGCTACTTTTGAACGACTATGACTGAGTTTCGGGGCGCAGTGGCTCGGCTTTAAATTTCCTGATATTACTTTGTGCTACGATGAAGTCATATTAAATGCGTTGTCACGTGCCGTAAAACGTCTACCTTGTGAGCCAAAACTTCTTCCCGCGGTAGCATTTGCGGCAGCAATCTTCATACTCTTAAATCGGGAATCATAGCCTATTATGTTCCAATTTCAAATGAAATGACGCGTAGCTCGTTCATCATGGAAACGGAATTAGAGAAGGCATGCCGTACGCTGAGCCATTTTCCCCAGCCCGATGCACCGGCACGAGTGGCTTGCCACTGTGCAAGCGCTGAATCTAGCGGAGTACGATGAAACACACACGGGGCTGACGGGTTGGCGGAGTTCTCAAGGCTTCTGGCAGTTTAGGCGGATATGAAATCAACGGAGCGACGAGCTTTTATCGGCTCTCGGGTGAGTGGATTTTCAATGCGGCCAATGTTTTAGGTGAAGTGGGTCAGCGTGGACATAGTTTTATCGTTGGATGATAAATAACGGGTAAGGTTCAGGAGGTCGAGTTTCTCGACCCAAATTCTTCTATTCGTATAGCCAGTTACATCAATTAAACCAACTGAGATCTATTTCATTAGGATTTATTTTAGCATCTCCTGACGACTCACATAGCATGGACCACGACGTTAATCTAATTCAGTAAGATTGAAATCCTGAGCAAAACAGCCACTCAAAGGTCGTACCCTGCAGAACACCCGACAGAAGGGATCAGCTATGGGAACAATGTGGGAGGCTTCGACGCTCTCAGAGTAATTGTCAGCAGGAGCTTCTGGAGTTCAGTGTGTCACGTGTCAAACATGGCTCCACTACGCAATATGTTCTATCCTTCATGCTGGGAATAAAGAAAACTTGGTCTGGTATGCTGTCGAATTAAAAGACGTATTTGGAGCAGGCATTAGGGCATTCGATAGAGCAGAGTTCATCTGAAAGTTGCGGAATTAGACAAACCATTGGAAGGAAGTTACCAAGAAAAGTAGAGGGTGGTGGATGTGAGTTGACATTCGGTAGGCTAAAGAACACCGGGGCGAAGCTGAGAAGGCAAGCATTGAGTGATTAAGGCAAAACAGATTGCCGTTTAAAGTAATAGGATACTGACCACGCTGCCGGCAGATGGCGGAATCGCCCGGGACCAACCCAGAATGTCGCAATTCACGATTTTAGGCATTTTTGGTCAATACATCGTCAGTACACATGAGTCCTAATGCGGCACAAAATTGGTTCGCAAATTCCGCAACGCTGAATTTCGAAATGAACAACTTCGACATATACACAAATCTCAAATATGCGACGACAGAGACTCAAAAATGAGAGCCAAGTTCGCGGAGCGAGAAAGACGGGCACGTGTGTTTCACACGCCCAAGGGGGTCATGACAAAATCGAGCATTGTACGCGAATAGGCAGAAGTTCATGCAACATGACATGGGTGGTATGAAGCACACAAAGAATGTACACGATCCAGCATTTTCACGAATCCAAATCATCGCGGCGCTCTCGAGGAATTTGCCAGATCTGGTAGTTAAACCGCCCACCAAATTTTTTCCTAACATTGCAATGTCATGGGGTTGGAATTCAGGTACCTTATCTTTCAACCCACGTTCGCCCTGCTGTCAGTGCACCTACCCACCCACGATGTAGGATGAAATCTACCCAGCTGCACACTAGACACACCACACGCAAATCACCGGTGATGCCAACGCGTTAGTTCTTTCAGGGTGGTTTGCGGTCCTCTTTTTGGTTCGAGTTTACAGTCATCATGAATCGTGCAATGGGTGTTTTGGCACAAATGCAATGGGCAAACGTTTGTATGTGTTCCAAAAACACTAAGAGTGCTGAATAAACAATCGTCGAGGCATACTTGTGCGCATGTTTCAACAAATGGGCATGCCTGAGCACGTCGAGAAAGTAACCCTAATGTGCATGGTCGTTTCGCTAAACTTTGTGGGCCACCCAAAGTCTCAAGATCAAAGCGGTGTGGTGGAATTCGTTGCAAGCGAACAATTCAATGAAGACCGGACCCACTCAACCCATGTGCATATATATGTATGTGCGAGTAAAATTATTGGTACAGTGCACGAGAGCGAAAGGATTTCGCCGTGTAGGAGGCCATGCAGTAATATAGTTTCAAATTTCCAGCTTCGTGTTATCCTTCGTCACCCTCAAGCAGACGCAATTTCCTGATGTCCTAAACATGCTGTGATCTCACCACCAGAGCACGCGCGAGTCAACCAGTGTCAGTGAGTTATTCATTGGTAATTCCGAAAGGCAATTTCTCGCGGGATGTTTGGTATTATCTAAGAGTTCCATATCGCCAGACATGAGTGATCATTCTCTGGCGGTCCACTCTTATACGGCCCGTAGCTTTGGTAGACGTGCCCGTGTCCACCATATCCGAAACACTCATGTGAGGTAATTGGCCTGTTTCCAATCTTAGAGTTTGGCGCACCCTAACTTGATTGGCAGCGCCCCTCCTGCATTGAGCTTTCGTATGTGTAAGTCGTTCGGGATCAGAGCAACTGCGTTGACATCTTTGAAATCAATGGGCATCAGTGGCTTACAGACCAGGTTTCTCTCCATTCCAAAGAGCAGCTTACATAGCGTTTCGTTGTCCAACGGTTGCTGTTCTCTCAAGGCTATCACCACTCCCTCTGCTGAACTCAGTGGTCGTTCCCATACACCTCCACGATGAGTTGGTTGCGAAGGGTCCAAATGCCAGCACACACGTTCCACTTGGTTTTATCCTTAATCCATACCTTCTTCAAACTCCACCACCCAATCTCGAATTCCTTGTGGGCTGCAACGAAGTTCGATTCGTCGTCTCAATTTATGTTGATGGGCGTAACCGTCCTTCCAGAATAACGTCGGAACGCTACCAGAAACATTTCAGTGTTCATCGTGTGTGCCATCTCTGGATGGGCCACCCTTATCTGTAGGTACATCATTAGGCGGCCGTATCTCTTCTCGGTAGTCTTAAGTCCGGTTACCATGAGGGGACCGAAGTTGTCAGTACCCCTCTCCCAGAACGGCCACCAACCTTCTACCACTCTAACCACTGGCAGTGGTGACATTAGCTGGTTTGCCACCACCGCATTCTGTCGTCGGCAGCAGATGCAGTAAGCGACAACTCCCTCACTTTGGCTGTTCCGGTCGCCACCGGTAACGGTCGGCGCATACTGCCCAACAGATTGGTATCCTCAGCGTGTCCTTCCACAATGTGATAGTGTCGGATCGGCGAGGCCATTATGTGGTGTTTTGCAAGGTAATAATATTGGGTGCTTGACTTCAAAACTAATGCGTGAGTTTGCCAATCTACCACTGATTCCTATTAGCCTATCGACCAAAATGGGACCGTCTCTCCAACGGACTGTGAGCATATCAAGCTTTTTTTAATCTCGTTCACATAATACCGCACACTTCGAGACAAACGCTTGCATTTGTGAGACGTATAGCCTCGGTCAATGCTTGCTCGATTTCTATAGAGTATGGAGCCGATATTCAAGCTACTTCGCAGCCTGACACCTGTTATTATACACAGCTGTTGCCTGTATGCTTCCACCTCACCGCGCCTCGAGGCGCCTCGGTTCATGCAGCGAAGCAGCACAGTTTGGTCAACAACGTTTCACTGTTGATAGCATTTGTAGTTAGTGCCACGTTCCAGATGTCTAGACCTGCATTGCCTCCTACAAGTTGCGGGAATGAGGGCCATTTGTCTTCGGGTAAGCTCAGGAACTCCGGTCTATTTAACCTTTTGGACAGCGTTCCGAAATTCAGAAGCCCCCATGGGCATAAATCAGTAGAACTACTAGCTGATTAAACAAGATGCAACCAATCCGCCCCAGCTGACTCGTGAATAACTATCATCCGATTTGCCACGAAGAATCTGGACCGAGTGCTCGTGCTCGGGAAGCAGTGAGGTACAACGGAGGAGTCCGTCCAAAACGTCTCGTTCCGGTCTACCTCTACAAAGCATTATTTCAGCTTGCTGGCAAAACTTACAGACAGTACAGCTTCCTTTTGCCACTTCAAGATGCCACGTGTAGTAAAGAAGACTTTTATTAATACCTCATCCTCTCGTGTTCCGGTTACTTGGAAAAATAGACCCATGCAAACTCTCGCGCCCCAATAGTAATGTCCGGTTAACCTCTGTGGCTTTGTAGGTTTGACGACAAAAAGAACAGGTGTTTCAGACCGAAGCATTTCTGGCACAAAGTCTCAGCTTCTTAAGTTAAAAGCGTGATACCTATATTAGCCGCCATACTGTGCATCGCCGAAAGCATCGAACATCCTACTCTACAACATCTGACAGCGGTTAGCCGCTTTGTCGACTTCGTTGCGCTTGAAGTTCTCATGAAAGTAGGAAACCCTCATGATGCGGTCGCGTGTAATGTCTCAGAGAGAATACTCATCGAACATGTTAAGCGTATAATGCAGAATGCTTGTGGTATGGCCCACCTCTCTCACCAGATATCGAAGATGCGTAAGCCCGTTCAGCGCTTTAACTATCCAATGTTTATGCGATTTGAAGATGACCTTCCCACCAAAGAATTCAATGAAATGCGTGAAACTTATAAAAAGTACTCGAGCGCGGCTAGTGAACCTGTCTTCTATTCGGTCTGAAAGCCAAATACCAAGATTATCCCATCTATCGGATGAATTCGGGGGCCGCAAGTCGGTTGACGGATGCAAAAATGTATTCTGTATATCTTGGCACCAAAACGGTACCGATACCAGAGGTACATTGAACGGATGTGAACGCAGCGGCGAAGCGAAAAGCAAATCTCGAACGCGTACAATCGGCGAAGGACTGAAAGTGAAAGTGAATCAAATCGAGGTCAACAGAAACTTAGGGGAAGTCAGTCCAGTAAAACTTAAGCTACCGAACAAAACGGTGAGGCCGATATCAAATATCAGGAAAGATCGTAGAGAAAGTAGATCCAAAATAATGTCCAGAAAACGATCACCTTCTCAGAACAATGGAGTTCACTAACCATTATAGCTTCTAATTTCTCCTATAAAAACATAAAATAGCTGTAGGTGAGACCTCTCCTCGAAGATAAATTACTGGATCTCTCTAGGCTTTCACTATGAGAATGATGCACGATAATCCTGAGCGTTTGACGCACGCAGCTGATCACTCCATCGCCTTGCCTTCCCACGCACCTTCCGCTTCTCCACAGCCACCAGCTGCCTCCTCATGTGCTTCTGCACTAACTCCTTTGAAACCTGATTCAAATTCTGTTGATCTAGACATTTTTGCTTATCTCTTCTTACTGCTACCCAGGAAAAAGACTCCAAATATTGCCCCGCTCTCCCATTTCATCGCCTGCTGTGCACGCCTTCCCCCCGCGACTCCAAATCACTTTCTGCTCCCTCCGGTGATAATCTACTCGCCGTCCAGTGAAAGGGGTCTACCAGTCTTTCCACTCTTCTCACAACCTTTTCCCTCTTGGCAAACTGTCTCCTCTTAAGTCGACTCGCACCGAATCGCCAAATCACATTCTAACCTTGAAACGCATCCCTTATTCCTATGCGTCCGTGAACCTTACAGATCCACCGCATTTGCTGCCTGCCAACACCAAAATACTGCCTCCACATGCCTTCCACTCCGCCACACGTCGTTCGCCTTACCTGGCAGCTATCTCTGCCGTTCTTGATACAAAATTCTCCACATTCGGTATTCTACTCAAATATCTTTCCCCCTTTATAACACACAGCCTAATCCACCACCCTACAACCCCACTCATCGAAAATTTTCAACCCTGCCCTCTGCAACCTGCTTCAGTCAGTACTCAATTCCGGCTGACCGGTATTTTTCAACTTCTCCTAACCGCACCTGTCTGATATCGACCCGCCTAATTCCAGAGGTTTTACCCTTCCCTTTGACATTCCCTTCTTCGTTGATGCCCGGTTGTTCTACCTCTCAGCAGTCCCTCCCACTGCAACATTCACTCCAGCTCGGATGGAAGCCGCATCATCTGAACCTCCACTAGTCTCAACATCAATATGTTCCCCTTTGGCCCTGAACTCCAGTCCCTCCATTCGCGATAGCTTGCATTCTTCCAACTTACACTGCCCCCCCCCCAATATGCCTGAACCGCCACCCACAAATGTCATATCTTCAGCAATATTTTCATGAAAAGGGACCTCAACATAAGGTATCCACTTATTGCCCCATAAACCACGTCCCAATTTTATCCACAATAAGGGGAAAACAGTAAATGACCACATTATTATTAACTTTCCATTAGGCCTCAACCTTATTATTGACAACCAACATGGGTTCCTCCGTTCACGGTCCTGCAGGACTTGTCAAAATGGTCTTCCGAATCTCGTCATCAAATCTGCTGAAAGTGAGAAATCTTTTGTTGTCCTTTATCTAGACCTATCGAAGGCATTTAGTCGTGTACCCCACCTCCACCTTTTAAAAAAGCTACGATCATTTGGCATTAGCAAAGCACTATTTTCTTGGTTCCAATCTTACTCATCTCATCCTTCACAGGTTGTTTTGAATAACGGTCACTCTTCTGACCCCAGAACTGTTGCAAGCAATGTTATTCGGGGCCGTTTTAGGCCCCATTATTTTCCCCCTGTACATCAGTGATTTGCTTCCGACAATTCATAGTAGAACGCCGTTCTTGTTCACGGATGACATTAAGATGGTCTACACTTTTTCGTCTAGCAGCCTCAGTACTACCATCCATAAAATCATTGCTGACGTAGCCGCTCTTGGTAAATGGTGCTAAACCTGAGTGATGAAATTCTCCGTCCATAAGTGTATTTTTCTCACTCACGAATGCCAAGTTCCTCCAGGTTCCTTATGCATCCTCGGTTCACCCATCGACAGCCAGCCCTTGGTAGGAAACCTTTGTTTGAGTTATTTTTGCTCTTTTGACTTTTCCAAACATGCAGTCTTCCAATTGCGGAGCCTGAAAGGTGTCCCGATCTTCTGTTTAGACCCACACAGCTTGAGGAGAGCGTTCTTCACATGTACAAAGTACATGCCAGGCCTTTTCTTGAATATTGTTCCTGAATCTTCTTTATTATGCAAAACTCCGACAAAATTATTGCTGAGTGTATTAATAGAAGATTCTCAAAGCGGCTGATCGGTTGATCGTTAAACTTGAACTACAGAGATCGATGTTTATCTTTCAAAACCGAGCCATCGTGGCTTTGTCGCATCAAGCTGAACCTCTTATTTCTGTTTCAACTAATGACTCGGCAATCTTATCCATCCATTCAGTTGTGCTCTTCACAGGATACTGGATATTCACTCCGTAGTAGACGGTATAATATCACCATACCCTCTGCGATGACCGCTCTACGCTCTTAGTTGTTCCCCTCCACGTTCTCCAGAACCCGGAATGAACTTATTTTGTACATCAAATCTTCTCAGTCAAAGTATGCATTCGTGCACGATATGGATAAATTCCTTCCTGTTCCAACTGTTTTGTGCTTATTCAACGTTCACAGAACCGAAAGACAAGCTTACGAGAAAGGCCTCGACTTTTAATCCATTGCTCTGCTTCCTCGCATTACCTTACCTTCCAAAACAATTCCACCGCTTTTGAATCCTGAATGTTCCTTTTGACCGCTTCTCTCTGAACCTCGCCATCGACCTGTTTAAAGCATGTCTGCGTCTACCAATTGCTTTTCCATACCGACTAATCAAATCCTAACAATTTCACTCTGAAATTAGTTCTTCCAGATGCGTTCGCAGTTTTAGAAAGGCCACCGTAATACTCCTCGCTGTTTGCCAATGTCTCATCTCCTCCATGACTTACTACCGTAATTTAGCTATATCACATCCGCGGCCCTGAAACTAACATCAGCGAAGCTATAGGAACTGCATCAGCAACTGCAACTTGGTCCGCTATATATATACATATATATGTTTGTATATATATATATATATGCAAATATTACGTGTATGTATGCATACATATTACTGTCCTGTAATTTTTAGCACAAGCGTGGTAAGTCACCGAACGCTACTCGACATCTCATTGCTTACGTTGCCTCTTTTCATATCAAGTCCCACCACATATACTTTTTTCACTACCTCTGCGATTTTGAACTGGAAGTTTCGGTCTCATTTCTCTCACTTGACGTGGCTTACCTACTGAACTTGACATTCAGTTATGACGTAACCGATTCTGCCCTCGCCCCATCCCTCAACTAAGTTCAATCGGTAATTTGTTGCAGAACTTAGTCTTTTTTCTACTGAATGACTAGTCTAGGTCAAGTAATAACCTACTCACTAAATCATTTAGTCCTTATTTATCCGTTTCCTTTTTCAGTCTTACGTTCCATGGCCCCAAATCGTCTTAGGGATCCACCGCATCGATGAGCCTGTGCTTCACTTTTGTACTTCTTGCCGTTAACCGTTGATCCTCAGTTGGGCCGTACCCAGACTGCGTTTCGCTATCTCAAATTCGTTTACAGTGATCCCCAAAGCCCGGCATCCACCTCGGGCGCTATACTGATCCTCTTCGTGGCTATTGCACCTGGATGATAATGCAGTCTAGCAGTCTAGCACTCGCTGCCCCCGTTGGCTCTGTCGTCCAAGTTCTCAAAAACGGACCAATTGATTAGCACCTTCTGACTCAATCCATTTGTGTAATTGCCTGGAAGCTTACAACCCTCCAGTTTTATTCTCTTACCTCCAACGCGCACATATTTCTCCTGCCTTTTGTTCCATCACAGGCTTTTCGGTCCGGGTACTTTCCTTCCTTCCCCTCTTCTCGGTCTTCATCCTGTGTCATCTGCAGTGGAACGATTTGTTCGGCCATCTCGTATCTGGTTTTCTTCGGTCATTACTCTCATCTGCTTCGTATATCGCCCGCCACAGGCATCTTTAGTGTCAACTGAAGGAAAATTCAGACAAAACATAAAGACACTGCCGTCACATTTCCGTCTGCTTTGAAGCAGTAATTGATTTAGAGATGCTGCACTCTCGTTGTACCGCTTCATCGTACGCTTTCGTGCTTGCTTCTAAGCGCAATATCCATGTAGCCTTACTGGTCACCCTAGATCACCATCTGTGCTACCACCCGCCGCAAACGCCCCTGGTGGTCGACCCCTGTTGTCCAGCTCTCCTAGCTTCAGCAGAACGACTACTACAGACAAAAGATATTTCAAGAGCCGGGTACAGTCGAGTCCTGGGCCCGAACCCGTCTACCATTTCAAAACTTCAAGAAAACACCGAGAAGTTGGGGACACAAAACTATGGTATTGGTGCAGTTCAGTTCAAGCCAAAAATGCAGGGAGTAAGAGCACTGCTGATCGTCCGGTTGGTTTGTTTCTCTCAAGTGGACAATAAGCATGCACTAAGCCTGATCAGAGCTTATGGGTCGTGCATACACACAGAACTGGGCAAAATTATGTCAGTAGAGTAGGAGGCAGAGTTAAGTGAATAGTACAATTAGATTTGCCACCGGTTTGGGTAGGTTCAGAACAATTTACCCGGTAGGATTGAAAACCAACGTATTTGTAGAAGAATTAGCTAGACGGGAATCAGCTCGACGAAAAGTTGAATATTGCAAAAACGTGGGACAAAAATTTAAAAATGACCAGGGAACGAGATGCAGCCAAGAAGTCATGACGGTAAGATGACTTCAGGATAGCTGCAGCCAAATGCGCATCGCTTCCAAAACTAGTGGGGAGAATATAGAGTGAGACAAGTTTATTGTTTCCTACTTTTATCTGCTGCCGTTGAAAAGATGCGGAGGTGGCCACCTTGAAAATCCGCTCACCCGAGAGCCGATAAAAGCTCGTCGCTCCGTTGATTTCATATCCGCCTAAACTGCCAGAAGCCTTGAGAACTCCGCCAACCCGTCAGCCTCGTATGTGTTTCATTGTACTCCGCTGGATTCAGCGCCTGCAAAGTGGCAAGCCACTCGTGCCGGTGCATCGGGCTGGGGAAAATGGCTCAGCGTACGGCATGCCTTCTCTAATTCCGTTTCCATGATGAACGAGCTACGCGTCATTTCATTTGAAATTGGAACATAATAGGCTATGATTCCCGATTTAAGAGTATGAAGATTGCTGCTGCAAATGCTACCGCGGGAAGAAGTTTTGGCTCACAAGGTAGACGTTTTACGGCACGTGACAACGCATTTAATATGACTTCATCGTAGCACAAAGTAATATCAGGAAATTTAAAGCCGAGCCACTGCGCCCCGAAACTCAGTCATAGTCGTTCAAAAGTAGCGGGAGTCACCGATCACACGTCCCCCTCCAATCCGTCTCAGAAAAGTCCTGCGAGTTCTTCAACCCATGCTCAACCACCAGCCAATTCCCACTCTCGAACCAGATTTCCACTGGTGTGGCCAATAAAATAGCCACACAAGAGCCCCTGGTTTACGCTCGACTCCGCAAGTTGGTTCCAGACAAGCTCCGTGTAGCTCGATCCGAGTTCCGACATAAACTTAACTTGAAATTACCCGACCTTTCCCGAATAGGTCGCCTGAAGACTGGAGGGCATGAGGGATAAAGGAGCCCGTTGCCCTACAATCTGCTTACTCCGACTCCATTAGATCTAACGCCTCTTACAGAAAACATTCGTCATCGACCACAAGGGCAGAGAAGATACAGTTATGTAAATCAAATTAAACCGGCATTTTCGTCTGAATCCACTCTGTCCGAAGTATTCCACCGAATATTTCGGGACCAATACAAACGTCTACGGCGTCCAAATACCAAACATACCAAAACCAGTGAACCAGTTACCTGACAGACATGAAAAAGATATACAAGCATGGCTGATTATATCGACTTCCAATGGAGGACGGGTGATGAAAAAACGCATTAGATTGGCAGTTGCACAAAACTGGATCACACAAATATAAATTTGTAAATAAAAGGCCTTCCACTTGCAGCGGGGTTTTGTCAGAGTGATTTAAATGTCTCCTAATGGAGTGGATTTTGCGATGGAACCTCTATTTCTACCAAATTGCATGGCAGCGCCTTCTTCCTGGAAATGGAACAGTAGCGGGCACATTTTCCGCAACCACAATTCTATGGGCCTTATGCAGTAGTACTCGTCGTGTGACATGTTGCAGACCATGGGCGATGATAGTTTGATCGAGGGAAGGGGGTTAAATGTCTGCAAAGTAGGGAACTACGTCAATTTTGAAACTCATCAGCACTCGGTGGATATACTGATCATCATTCGTTTTCAGCAACTATCAATGAAAATCTGCGGGTGTTCGAGAAAAGCGTTCATTTTGCAGTTGGGCTATACTAAATCACACGAAGATAAATTGTAAAAGAAAGAAAAGAGATCTTTGCGCACCAATTTGGCCTCCTATTCGGGGTCGGTGTTTCCAAAATGAGGCCATTCATCTTCCCTTGGGTTGTCACTGAACAACTTTGCTGACAACCTTCTTATCCATCACCTCCGGATATCATCACTGGAAGCCTGTAGTTGTAGAGGGATCTCGCACCGCTTCCCAAATGCCAATTCGCTAACGGCAGAAACCCGACTGCCCTCCAGCAAGTTTCCGCATCCATCATCCAATGCGCTCGCACTAGGTACTCATACACAGGATAAATGAATTACCTGAAAAATAGATCTTTCTTAACCAGTCTCTTGCGCCTCTCAGATAAAGTGACTCGGCAACCGGATGGTGGTAAGCAGGTTCAAATATGTTACCTCGACTTCAGCAAGACGTTCGACTCCGTAATTCATCGTCATTTGCTGTGCTAGATGAGGAATTTTGGTATGGATGGGCCGGCACAAAGGTGGCTGGCGAGCTCTCTCTCTCACAAGACGTTTTAGGTCAAAGTAGGGGACAGGCGCTCTAGTTTGATGAACGTTGCCGGTGGTGTACCTCATGGATCCGTCCCAGGTCCGGTGCTCTTCTTGTTGTTTAATAACGACCTGGCATCCGCCCTTTAGTCGATCAGATTTATTGTGCCGATGACGTGAAGATTGTTGGATTTGAGGGTGACGTTGACTTAGGCAGGGATATGAAAACCGTCCTGCACTGGGCACACAAGTGGGACTTACCCGTGAACGCTTTCAAAGTCCATTCGTTTCCAAGGGCAACAAAATCCTAACTGCCGCTCACAACCAAGGGCTGTTTACCATAGAAGCAGCCAAACCTTAGAGTCATCGTGAAAACTGACTTCAAATGGTCGGACCAGTGCAGCGCTGCTGCACAAAAGGCTCTTGGTGAGCTCTTCAGACTGCGATCAGCACTATCTTGCCGGCAGCCGGAAATATTCGTACCTATCCACATGGCTACCGTACGACCTCAATTAGAAGTTGTCGTGCAGACTCGGTCAAACTTCAAAGAGAGGGATGCTGCCTGCTTAGAGAAATCAATGTCTTGCAACGCAAATGGTTGAAGGGCAGAGGGGTAAAACGTACGTGCAGAAGCTTTGTGATCTGAACATACTCTCGTTGGAAATGAGGAGACGTCGAGGGATCAAATAGAAACGTTCGAGGTATTGAAAGGCTTCTCTGGCCTTAGGCAAGGTAAACTATTTCGAGTGACTGTATTTTCCAGAAAAAGAGAACGCGGAAAGAGGCTGACAAAAGCTCGAACTAGGCTGATGTCTGGATCGCACTTCTTTAGCAACAGGGTAGTGAACGGTTGGAACTGTCCACTTCGTGGAATGATAGACCCACAGACGGTCCGGTTCTTCGAAGGTGCTCTAGATCGCAAGTGGTACCAGAAATTTCCTTGAAGTGGGCGTTGAATGCCCACAAGGTGTGTGACGGGGAGCACTGTAGTCCGTTTGAGGTGTGTTCTAGATGAAGTTTTCGTTAATTGCATACTGTCTCGGTGAACGCCCACGGTGTATTTTGTCTCTTGCAGTTGACGTGCAGTAAGGTTTACCTTTTCCCTATCATCTTCACTAGGGATTCGACGAGATACATTGTGCAGTGACGAGTACACAAATGGTATACAAGAGCATATGGTCCAGGATTGGTTGGGCAGGTGGTTGGAACATGAACAATAGAGCCAACGGGAACAGCGATCGACAGAAGGCCGTACAGCCCTATCATCCAGGTGCACCAGCCTGGGAGGTGGTCAGCGTAGTACCCGAGGTGATTGGCCGGAATTGAAGATCACTGCAGAGGGAAATGAGACAGAGAAACGCGGTCTGTGTATAGCCCAGCTGAGCACCAACGGTTACCGGAATAAAGAACAAAAGTGAGGCACGGGCAAATTGGAGCAGCGGACCTCCTCAAGACAAATTGAAGCCGTGGAACGTAAGATCAAAAAAGAAACGCAAAGTAGGAACTGAAAAAATCAATGGGGAGGTTAATATTTCACCTGAGGTAGTCATTCAGCAGAAGGAAAGAATAAGTTCTGCGTGAAGTTACGGAAGAAACTCAGCTGGGGATAGGGTAGGGGCAGAATTGGTGACATCACAACTGGATGTTGAGTTCAGTCAGTGAGCCACGCTAAGTGAGATAATGGGACAATGTTATGTTGGAGGTGGACGGGACAAATTTCTGTCCACATTTTTCTCCGATGCACTGGTCAACAGGAGTGTTGACGAGTTATTGACGGTGGGAGATTGTTCAAGGGGTTGAGTGGAATCGGCTAAGACGGTGGCGGTAGTACTTGACTGGCGGTTATCGACTAAGAGACTTCCACCTGGTATTGCGTCTGTAGATATAGTGACGGCAGCTTCTTAGTTGATGAAAGTCACTTTCAGAAGTGCGGTTCGCGGAACTTCGTGGGACAGAATAGATGCGCTGGAGTGTGAGCGCCAGAGTGAGAGAAACTATCCTGTAGTTATGACTGAAGTGTGGGACGCCGGTGAATAACAGGTTGGAACAAAGACCTACCATTTGCAGCGGGGTTTTGTTAGGAGTGATTTAAATACCTCTTAATGGAGTGGATTTTGCGATGGAACCTCTATTTCCAACAAATTGCATACTATGTCACATATTTCCCCCCCCCCAAGTTTTTAGCCCTTATTCTTCGCTCCACCATATCCGGATCATGTAGGTTAAGCTTCCAGCAGATTTTCCAATGGAAACCACAATATGTGGATTACGGCTCACTCTTTTCAACCCCACTGTATGCTCCATATCATCCCTCAGCAACTTTTTCCTTCTTTGCCCCTCACCGTCAACCCTCGCTTTATTCCACTTTGACCCCACTGCACACTATGCCACCAGGCCCTTCATGCCAAAGCCTCCTCCATTATCAGCCTTTTCGGTACTATTCCAACCCTCGCTCTCACCTCGCGGAGCCTGCAGAACATTAGTTGAGTTCGAGGTCATCCTAACATCAAAATCAGGCTGTCTCCTAATTGTATCCCCATTTCCAATGTTTGAACGAAGCGCTGTTATTACTACGGTAATTTCTATCTCTACGCAGTTAGCAGTGACGTACTAGCCTAAAAAACCCTATGCCCAATGCTTCTCCTCCACAGGCCCTGCATAACGGTCACATTATCCGCTGTCTTATGACAACGCTACTCCTGGCCAAAGCCCACTACAAGTTTGACCCTGAAGCTAACCACCCTCCAACCTACATCAACGGTCCCTTGCATACCCATACCATCGATCCCGCGCAGCGATCAGTGGAACCCAATACCGATGATTAATCTGTTCATTGTCTCTCTCCCAAATTCGCCCACCTCCCCCCCCCTCAATTCTGATGACTCCTTTTCCCCACTGAGACTCAATTCCTGTCGCCACATTGATCCCAAAAATCTTGCACCTGGCATTAACGCTTTGCGCACACCAACACTGAAATCCTTGGTACTATTTATTATTACTGCTCGATCAATAATTAGAAAAAGGTCGCATCAGCTATTTCTGGCACTTGCCTCAAACCCTGACATGACACTGATAACTGAATCCTGGCTGCCAGATGATGCCTTGCTTGACCTTGTTCTCAAAGCAGGGTATCCATGCTTCTCGAACACCCGCCAGTCCAGGCGTGGTGGTGGTTGCTCGGCCTTCGTATTGTGTAGTATCCAAGCCAGCGTTATTAACTACCGCCCTCTTCTGCTTGCCGAAGACTCACCGTGGCTGTCTGTCCACGACTGTGGCCAGAACCCTCTTAGCTACATCTACTTCCCCCCCGGTCCGGAGCCTGCTAAAAATGACTCCGCCGTCGATGTCCTCAATGTTGTACTTGACTATCCTGCCAGTGCAAAAATCATTGCGGATGACTTTAATTATCCTCCAATCTGCCGGTCCTCTTATACTAGCTCTTCCGACCTCTTGACTTTCCGTTTTCGTGTCCTTCTTTTTGGGTGGACCCACCACGTCTCCAGCCTTACAAGGGGAACAACATCTTGGGCGTAATATTCTCCATCGGTATTTATGATATCCTTACGCGGGTTACTGACCACGCTAAGTGAGATAATGGGACAATGTTATGTTGGAGGTGGACGGGACAAATTTCTGTCCACATTTTTCTCCGATGCACTGGTCAACAGGAGTGTTGACGAGTTATTGACGGTGGGAGATTGTTCAAGGGGTTGAGTGGAATCGGCTAAGACGGTGGCGGTAGTACTTGACTGGCGGTTATCGACTAAGAGACTTCCACCTGGTATTGCGTCTGTAGATATAGTGACGGCAGCTTCTTAGTTGATGAAAGTCACTTTCAGAAGTGCGGTTCGCGGAACTTCGTGGGACAGAATAGATGCGCTGGAGTGTGAGCGCCAGAGTGAGAGAAACTATCCTGTAGTTATGACTGAAGTGTGGGACGCCGGTGAGTAACAGGTTGGAACAAAGACCTACCATTTTCAGCGGGGTTTTGTTAGGAGTGATTTAAATATCTCTTAATGGAGTGGATTTTGCGATGGAACCTCTATTTCTAACAAATTGCATGGCAGCGCCTTCTTCCTGGAAATGGAACAGTAGCGGGCACATTTTCCGCAACCACAATTCTATGGGCCTTATGCAGTAGTACTCGTCGTGTGACATGTTGCAGACCATGGGCGATGATAGTTTGATCGAGGGAAGGGGGTTAAATGTCTGCAAAGTAGGGAACTACGTCAATTTTGAAACTCATCAGCACTCGGTGGATATACTGATCATCATTCGTTTTCAGCAACTATCAATGAAAATCTGCGGGTGTTCGAGAAAAGCGTTCATTTTGCAGTTGGGCTATACTAAATCACACGAAGATAAATTGTGAAAGAAAGAAAAGAGATCTTTGCGCACCAATTTGGCCTCCTATTCGGGGTCGGTGTTTCCAAAATGAGGCCATTCATCTTCCTTTGGGTTGTCACTGAACAACTTTGCTGACAACCTTCTTATCCATCACCTCCGGATATCATCACTGGAAGCCTGCAGTTGTAGAGGGATCTCGCACCGCTTCCCAAATGCCAATTCGCTAACGGCAGAAACCCGACTGCCCTCCAGCAAGTTTCCGCATCCATCATCCAATGCGCTCGCACTAGGTACTTATACACAGGATAAATGAATTACCTGAAAAATAGATCTTTCTTAACCAGTCTCTTGCGCCTCTCAGATAAAGTGACTCGGCAACCGGATGGTGGTAAGCAGGTTCAAATATGTTACCTCGACTTCAGCAAGACGTTCGACTCCGTAATTCATCGTCATTTGCTGTGCTAGATGAGGAATTTTGGTATGGATGGGCCGGCACAAAGGTGGCTGGCGAGCTCTCTCTCTCACAAGACGTTTTAGGTCAAAGTAGGGGACAGGCGCTCTAGTTTGATGAACGTTGCCGGTGGTGTACCTCATGGATCCGTCCCAGGTCCGGTGCTCTTCTTGTTGTTTAATAACGACCTGGCATCCGCCCTTTAGTCGATCAGATTTATTGTGCCGATGACGTGAAGATTGTTGGATTTGAGGGTGACGTTGACTTAGGCAGGGATATGAAAACCGTCCTGCACTAGGCACACAAGTGGGACTTACCCGTGAACGCTTTCAAAGTCCATTCGTTTCCAAGGGCAACAAAATCCTAACTGCCGCTCACAACCAAGGGCTGTTTACCATAGAAGCAGCCAGACCTTAGAGTCATCGTGAAAACTGACTTCAAATGGTCGGACCAGTGCAGCGCTGCTGCACAAAAGGCTCTTGGTGAGCTCTTCAGACTGCGATCAGCACTATCTTGCCGGCAGCCGGAAATATTCGTACCTATCCACATGGCTACCGTACGACCTCAATTAGAAGTTGTCGTGCAGACTCGGTCAAACTTCAAAGAGAGGGATGCTGCCTGCTTAGAGAAATCAATGTCTTGCAACGCAAATGGTTGAAGGGCAGAGGGGTAAAACGTACGTGCAGAAGCTTTGTGATCTGAACATACTCTCGTTGGAAATTAGGAGACGTCGAGGGATCAAATAGAAACGTTCGAGGTATTGAAAGGCTTCTCTGGCCTTAGGCAAGGTAAACTATTTCGAGTGACTGTATTTTCCAGAAAAAGAGAACGCGGAAAGAGGCTGACAAAAGCTCGAACTAGGCTGATGTCTGGATCGCACTTCTTTAGCAACAGGGTAGTGAACGGTTGGAACTGTCCACTTCGTGGAATGATAGACCCACAGACGGTCCGGTTCTTCGAAGGTGCTCTAGATCGCAAGTGGTACCAGAAATTTCCTTGAAGTGGGCGTTGAATGCCCACAAGGTGTGTGACGGGGAGCACTGTAGTCCGTTTGAGGTGTGTTCTAGATGAAATTTTCGTTAATTGCATACTGTCTCGGTGAACGCCCACGGTGTATTTTGTCTCTTGCAGTTGACGTGCAGTAAGGTTTACCTTTTCCCTATCATCTTCACTAGGGATTCGACGAGATACATTGTGCAGTGACGAGTACACAAATGGTATACAAGAGCATATGGTCCAGGATTGGTTGGGCAGGTGGTTGGAACATGAACAATAGAGCCAACGGGAACAGCGATCGACAGAAGGCCGTACAGCCCTATCATCCAGGTGCACCAGCCTGGGAGGTGGTCAGCGTAGTACCCGAGGTGATTGGCCGGAATTGAAGATCACTGCAGAGGGAAATGAGACAGAGAAACGCGGTCTGTGTATAGCCCAGCTGAGCACCAACGGTTACCGGAATAAAGAACAAAAGTGAGGCACGGGCAAATTGGAGCAGCGGATCTCCTCAAGACAAATTGAGGAGTTATTTAAATATTTCTTAATGGAGTGGATTTTGCGATGGAACTTCTATTTCTAACAAATTGCATGGCAGCGCCTTCTTCCTGGAAATGGAACGGTAGCGAAAATTCTATGGGCCTTATGCAGTAGTACTCGTCGTGTGACATGTTGCAGACCATGGGCGATGATAGCTTGATCGAGGGAACGGGGTGGGTGGGTAGGTGCACTGACAACAGGGCGAAGGATGGTTGAAATATAAAGTACCCGAATTCCAACCCTATGACATTGCAATGTTAGGAAGAAATTTGGTGGGCGGTTTAACTACCAGATCTGGCAAATTCCTCGAGAGCGCCGCGATGATTTGGATTCGTGAAAATGCTGGATCGTGTACATTCTTTGTGTGCTTCATACCACCCATGTCATGTTGCATGAACTTCTGCCTATTCGCGTACAATGCTCGATTTTGTCATGACCCCCTTGGGCGTGTGAAACACACGTGCCCGTCTTTCTCGCTCCGCGAACTTGGCTCTCATTTTTGAGTCTCTGTCGTCGCATATTTGAGATTTGTGTATATGTCGAAGTTGTTCATTTCGAAATTCAGCGTTGCGGAATTTGCGAACCAATTTTGTGCCGCATTAGGACTCATGTGTACTGACGATGTATTGACCAAAAATGCCTAAAATCGTGAATTGCGACATTCTGGGTTGGTCCCGGGCGATTCCGCCATCTGCCGGCAGCGTGGTCAGTATCCTATTACTTTAAACGGCAATCTGTTTTGCCTTAATCACTCAATGCTTGCCTTCTCAGCTTCGCCCCGGTGTTCTTTAGCCTACCGAATGTCAACTCACATCCACCACCCTCTACTTTTCTTGGTAACTTCCTTCCAATGGTTTGTCTAATTCCGCAACTTTCAGATGAACTCTGCTCTATCGAATGCCCTAATGCCTGCTCCAAATACGTCTTTTAATTCGACAGCATACCAGACCAAGTTTTCTTTATTCCCAGCATGAAGGATAGAACATATTGCGTAGTGGAGCCATGTTTGACACGTGACACACTGAACTCCAGAAGCTCCTGCTGACAATTACTCTGAGAGCGTCGAAGCCTCCCACATTGTTCCCATAGCTGATCCCTTCTGTCGGGTGTTCTGCAGGGTACGACCTTTGAGTGGCTGTTTTGCTCAGGATTTCAATCTTACTGAATTAGATTAACGTCGTGGTCCATGCTATGTGAGTCGTCAGGAGATGCTAAAATAAATCCTAATGAAATAGATCTCAGTTGGTTTAATTGATGTAACTGGCTATACGAATAGAAGAATTTGGGTCGAGAAACTCGACCTCCTGAACCTTACCCGTTATTTATCATCCAACGATAAAACTATGTCCACGCTGACCCACTTCACCTAAAACATTGGCCGCATTGAAAATCCACTCACCCGAGAGCCGATAAAAGCTCGTCGCTCCGTTGATTTCATATCCGCCTAAACTGCCAGAAGCCTTGAGAACTCCGCCAACCCGTCAGCCTCGTATGTGTTTCATTGTACTCCGCTAGATTCAGCGCTTGCACAGTGGCAAGCCACTCGTGCCGGTGCATCGAGCTGGGTAAAATGGCTCAGCGTACGGCATGCCTTCTCTAATTCCGTTTTCATGATGATCGAGCTACGCGTGATTTCATTTGAAACTGGAACATAATAGGCTATGATTCCTGATTTATGGGTATGAAGATTGTTGCTGCAAACGCGCTCCTACGGGGAGAAGTTTTGGCTCACAAGGTAGACGTTTTACGGCACGTGACAACGCGACTAATATGTCCTCGTCGGAACGCAAAGGAATATCGGAAAATTTGAAATCGACCCACCGCTCCCCGAACTTTTGTCACAGCCATTCAAAGTAAAGCGTTCATCACCAATCTCCTCCCCACCCTTCGAATCGTCTCAGGAAAACGTCTGCATGGATCCTTCCTCAAATACCCTTACAGGTCTCCGTGCAGCCCTGGAATTCCCACGATCCAGCCGCTCAACAGAGAACGGCCGCCTGCAGTGTCCACACAGTAAGGGCAACAAACCCAACCAACTTGCAAGTGAACTTTGGCAAACCAGCTATAAAAGTGCACGGTGCATACGCTGAGCCTGCTAGACCCCTTAGTTCTACCTTATTCGTACAGCTCCCACTGTTTGACGTTAGAAAGCCAAAATGAGATGCCAAGTGCTCGCATTTGGTCAATTCGGTAAACCTACTCACCATGCAAAGTGACCCACCCCTAAACCATTAATCAGCCTCAGTGAGGGCTTACCAGTCTTTTCAGCTTGTCCTAGTCCCTGGTAAACTGTCAAGTAACTGCCACTCTGATAGGTCGACACACACGTGTCTTGGCGGTGGTCAAAAAATACGCCGTTATCATTATCATCATCATCATCATTATCAACCAGTTAAGGATGCACGAAAGACCGTCATGGCGGGCGACTTCAACCTTCCGCACATTGACTGGGCGGTTGAAGTCTGCGCAGTGGGGTCGGAAGAGGGGGCCCACTTATAATCGCTCGATGCTAAAACGTCGCGACAGCAGTTGAACGAACTAAACCTCTCAGAACAAATCGTGTGCAAGTACCTGCAAGAAATAAACAACTACAGGTTGGCGGATCCAGATTGCATCCATCCAGCCATCGTCAAGCCATCGGTGGATATCACAGCTCCATCGGTATACAGACTGTACAGGTCCACGTTGGACCAGAGTAAACAGCCTCACGACTGGAAAGTCGCGACCTGAGCATGGAAACTGACCGAACACTGGCATCTTTTAGAGTATTTCAAAGTTTTTCTGTGTACAATATATGTGACAAACAATATTGTATGAAATGTTAATAAATGTTCTTCTCCAAGGGTAAGAATAGTTTTACAATGTTTTCACTGCTAATAAGTCACACTTGAACTGTTCCAGTGAAACATTGGTGAATTTCTCCTTTACGCCTATGTACACGCTGGATAGATACTAGAACTGAGTACATTTTGCAACTGTTCAGAAAAATGGGTCCAGTTGGATATTTGTAAGACATAAAATGGAAGAAAATGCCGAGTAATTCGGAGCGAGGCGATATACAAACTACTTTGTCCTTTTTATGTGGTTTCGAGCTCGAATTATCAACATTTTCCTCGTTGTTTCCTGCTACGAATAGATTGACTCTCTGATGTTTCCAACACGCTCTTCGTTTCTTCTGTTTCCTGTAATGTAACACAGCTTTAGGATCTATCCAATACGCAAGGCTGAGTTCGGTGGTGGTACAGTTCCCTTTTAGTATTGGTGCTACCTTAAAACCCAGTACCAGTGCAATCATTTTGAGTTCGTTTGGGGCTACTGACTTCGGCTCAGCAATTTCTGTTTTAGCAAAGGATACTTTGTTTCGCCGCCGGCCATGCAGTTCCACGCAGGTACCGTACCCTATCACTAGGTCGGCAAATTCCAAGCTGCTTTGCGTGACCTGCTAGTGTTCAACTTTCCGCGGGGCTTCTCGAAAATGTCATTTTTCGAAATATTTCAAACGCCTCCGGGCAACTTCCCCATTTCTTGATAGGTGACTTGACGGCGGTCTCTTGAGTATAGCAACTTCGTGTTGCCCATCACGACGTCCCGTCCTTGAATTCGCCATCGAAAGCACCGACTGATTTTCTTTTGAGTGAGCCTCGCTCTCCTGAGATGGACCGTTGGATTCGACATCGATAAATTGATTATGTTCTATAGAGGCACTTTTCTCAGCAACGGTTAAGCAATTTACTGATGCCGACTGTTGAAGTTCGTTCGTCAGGGGTCCGAAGAGTCTCCAGTTGAGTATCGTTTGCGTAGAGAACGGTTCTTTTCGACTGCTTATGCTCTGTTCAAGCACCCAATGAGCCTCTGGTAGATTGCATGCAATTAGTGTGTCGACGTGGAGGCTGGACAATTCTTGGAACGCTATGTCTCTGAGATGAGACTATCTCTTGGCGATCGATCTAATAGAGTCGACTGGTCTCATTGGCAAGCTGTTTATTGCAAAGGCTTCCGGAAGTTCTACGGTCCCCTCACAAGAAAAAGACGGCAACTGCAGGTTCGGCCTCTTAGAATTGGTAACACGACCCCCTGCGATCTTACTGATAGTAAGCAATGTAGGCTGGCCGACTACTTCACAGCTTTCTACAAGCTCACGAGTAATCAGCGGGGTATCCCAACCCGTGTCCAAAAATGCATTGACCCTCCTCAATCCCTTAGGTGTCACGATGCCGACAGGTACGATGCCTAATCTCGCCGGTTTGAAATCCTCATGTCCCGTTAAAAAGACAATTCTGGGTCCATCCGGCTGAATAGGCCTAATGTTGAGAGGGCCATGTAGTGACGAGTGATGATTACCCAAGCATCCGTACTGGTTGCATTTCGCTCTTAAGCTGCATTCAAGGGCCCGATGAAAGATGTTCAAACACATAAAGCATGAGCCAATTCTTTTCGCTGCGCACCACCGATCGCGTACACTCATCCCATGAAAGGTCGGACAAATTCGGTAACCGATGCAGGGAGTGGCATAGCTTGCATTCAGTTGACCTTTCGGTTTTTCGACTTATCATGTGCATGTTAGCCAAGGACTGGATTCGGTTACAGTCTTTCCCTACAACTTGAGAAGTTGTTAGTTCCGTTCGCGCCAGCCTGCAACTTTCGCGTACAACTTGCCCAAGTCGGATGCTGGCGATACGGAATTGACGACCTATGAACTCCGTCAAGTCGTTGAGCGTAGATTCCCGCTCAAGCATATTTATTTTTCCAGCTTTCCCTATCCATCGGCTCTGTAAATCAATAGATAGACATCGGGAAATGCATTCCTGTGTGTGCAGTGCATTCAGATCAAACTGGTATTCTAAGTGCCCCAGTGCCATACTGCAATTCTGCATTTTTATAACCAAATTTGACAGTAATTCGGCCTTGTCCTCAGTCCATTTTGCCTCCAATAAAACACCATCGGTCAGGCTTCTAGCCAACTTGAGTGGTTGTCCAAACGAATCTTTTAGGATTTTGCTTGCCCCAATGTACCCCATTAGTAGATCAAGCATCGCGCAGCCTTTGACAGCAGTTTTGGCCCCCCTGCACGACAGTAATGTAATAAATACAAAAACCTTTGACCAGGATCTGCAACTTTGCACTCAACAAAATTTTCGAATTGTTTCATGAATATATAGTATTTCTCGGGGCGCCCGTCGAAATGGGGTAGCCCCACTCTCGGCAGGTCGAATGCAAAATCCTCGGCAGATTCAGGCGGTCTCAAAGGCTTTTGTGCGTCGATCACAGTGCCTTTTCGATGTTGACATCGTGAGCTACATAGACTTTTTGCTGACTCGCTGAGACCAATTCCCTGTTTAGGAGGCACCGCTTGCTTCCTGGCTTACCAAAGGTCGTTCTCTAATTCCATCACTCTCATTCTATAAGTGCTAATGTGAAAAAACGCATCGCGACTAGAAATATATGACCTCGCACTTACAGAAGTAGAAGACTTAGCATTATCCAGAGAATCAATAACACCCTAACCATCCCCAGCGACTTGCCTGAAAAGGCACAAAGGATGCAGTCTGCCCTACACCGGGACTCTGTCTTCCCTAGTTTATGTTTGGTTTCTGTGTTCATAAGGCATATAACCGTCTGTTATTTAGATAGAAAGACTTAGAATAAATATCCAGAATATTTTACGCAGCCTTGCACCATCAAAACGTTCAACTTACTGACCCAGTATCTTTCTGCCTTATTCTCATTACCTCCTGAACCGCTCATGGACGCTCCAAAGGTCTTCCGCAAACTTGCCAAGGTCCCGGGTTCAAATCAAGCAATTCGTACTGTCAGGCTCAGAAAAACCAGGAACACTGGACCTCAGTCTGCACTCGGTCCATGCTCAGTAGCTCTCGTTGATGTCTATGGCTTAGTCAACAAGGAGATTAATGAATTAGATCAAAAAATGGCGGACCTGCATAACCAGATCCAGTCCATTGATGATATTCTACTGAAGATATCCCCTATGTCTAGCATAATGGAACCCACCCCCATAGCTAATCGCCAAAGCCTAGCCATGGCCGGCCGTTTCTTGGACTCAGTTGCAACCGAAGTTCATAAGAGTATAGCCAACGCAAAAAACGTGATAGTGTTCAGCATCCCTGACCGACTGCTTCTGCCGTCAACCCAAATCGCCATACTGAAGACTTGTGACATGGCTCACCACAGGTGCTATTGCACTCGGCTGCTCAAACAATCACAACGCAAAGACTGTCCTTTAAAGTTCCAATTCGCTGACGAAATAACAGCTAGAGAATTCATAAACAGTTGGCAAATCATTACTAACGCCACCCCATTCAAAAGAATCAGAATGCTACCGGATAAAACGCCCCTCCAAATGGAAGTTTTTTGATCACTAAAAAGTACCTTAGTTTCACCAACGCAACCTGTGGCTGAAATGCCAGTCGCCGTGTCCTCTCGCTGCCTGTCGAGCCATCCCGTAACACAAACGCCCTCAGTTGCCTGCAATACTCTGGTTGACCTAGACCTGACCACCACCCCATCTCCAGCACATCCCCCTAGCAAACGGCCATGCCTTCTACCGTCAACCTCCGCTCCCACAAACGGCAACGATATCCATTCCAAACCCACTATTAGCCCAGGGCCACCAAAGTCCCGTGCATCCTAGAATGCCGCTGCTAATGTCAACCTATTGCCCGCCCTCTCACCACCGAAAAAGACTCCGGGGAAGTCTGTTGCCAACAGCCCGTCCCGCCCTGACTCATGTCCCACCGTCTTGCGGACACAAACTGTCCATTAAAGCCACGACCTACTATATAGCCAATCGTCTCAACTGCCGACAGAATTTTGTGTCCCCCCACAGCTTTCAGCTACTCCGGCTACTCCCGTAATCCACCCCGTAAGTCTTCTCAGAGCCACATTTAGAACCCCGACCAAGCGCTCCAAGTACATCCCAATTAATCCATGCCTGTTGGCTAGCAGGACGCAACCCTGCGTCACCCTAAAGCAGCCAACCCCGCCTCGCTGTACAAGCGTGGTACCTCGGCTAATCGACAAGGCCAACCAAACTTCACCTTACAATACAGGCGAAAACGGCCACCGAGTAACGCATCATAATTCATCGGGAGCAAACATACCATATTATCCAAGTATCCCGAAACAGTTTCCCAGTCATCTGGCTGAGCGCCAGCACCTCCCGTCGAACCTCTGTAACCGATTCCTCTCTCCTTCAATGATACAAACAGGTAGCCCACAGTTGAATTATAACCAACGGCCTCGATTTTCAAGCTCCGCGCTCTTTTTCGAACACAGGATGGGCCAGCCCAACCAACTACGGTTATTTCGTCAGTCCTGGTCGAGCAATAACTACCCGCCCCCTGCGTATCCCGTTGGACCCAGTCACCACTACTCTCTACCATCTCACTTTCCCTTACCCATTACCTCAGCATCCAACCCCCACCGGGCTACTCCAACCACCCCGAAAACCCCACCTCCGCAAACGGCCAGTTCTTTCTTGACAGCACCCCTTTCAACCCATCCTCACCCCTTCTTCACATAGCCAGCCTTCCACTCCTCCTGATATCCCCATAGACTTGACACCCCTCAATAAGGCGTCCTATATAGGCGACCACACCGTACCCTACAAACAACTACCATTTAACTCACCTGCTAACCCCCCGGCCCAGTTACTACTGCCCTTGGTAATACCCTCCTGGCTGACAACCCGGCTGCCGGAAGCTTACTCGGCCTTATTAGTATTCCGCTACCCTCACGTGGAGCTCCACTGCCCTGTTATCTCAAAGATACAGGCAGACTCCCCCTCTTACTGTGAAATTCCCGCTCGCTGGTGAACAAAATTAGCCTCTTGAGGAAACATGTACTTGCTTCTAGCTTTGACATTGTCCTGGTTACAGAAACATGGTTAGCCGATCACACCCCAACAGAAGTTGTCTTGTTGGTAGGCTACAACTCCTTTCGAGTAAGCAGAGTGAACCGCCGAGGCGGTGGTTGTCTCGCTTACATCAAACATAAATTTACTGCCACTCTCCTCCACCACCCAGTGCTTGAATGTATTCCCGAATCTCTTTGGCTCTCCGTCATAATTCCTGGGAAGTTGTTGCATATTGAGTGCGTCTACCGAGCACCTACCTCTAGCTACTCTAATTTTCCGCATATCATTAGAGCTTTCGGGTACATTTCTACTCTATCCTTAGGTCCGAAGATCATAGCAGGAGGCTTCAACACTCCTGGTATTTGTTGAAATGCAATGGCTGCTCCCTCCCATTTATCCGATTTCTTTCTGGACACCTACGCTGCAGGATGGACTCAGCATGTCTTCACACCAACAAGGCATAATATCCTTGATTTGGTGTTCACTCATGGCCTCTGTGACGTGAAAGTCTCCGTCACACAAAACCTCCCCGGTAGTGACCACAAACTGGTCATATGTCACTTCACTGCTACACAAGAATCAGGCCTACCTGAAGTTGTCGAAATCAAAAACCAAAACACCTACAGACTGACTAAATGGGCCCAGTTGGCTACCTCCCTCCGGAGCACTGACTGGTCTGACTTCTTCCTCACGTCTGATCCGCAAAAAGCAGCCGATGTGTTCTATGTCAAATTGCTTTCCTCCATAAATTGCCTTACCTCAACCGTTAGACATATTAGAGCCAAGGCTACCAAAATTGAGAGACTTCGACAAAATTTTGTAAGCTCCTGAACTCATTCCTCAGGAATCAAAACCTCTCTCTGACACTCAGAATAAGCCGACTCTGCCGTGATCTCTATGCAGCAACCGAGAATAAACTCAAAAAGCAATAATCGACTGCCCCACAACAGCCTCACAGTGTGAGGCTTCTCTCAAGGCTGCTAAAATCTCGCAACTCGCGCAGCAATAAAAACAACATCCCATTCATTATCCAAAATGGCACCCACCTTGTCTCGCCAGAAGATATCGCCGAGGCTTTCAACTGCCATTTCGCCTCAGCTCTCATTACGGACAATAACCCTCCACCATTCTGCTATCCGATGCTCAAACAGGACGCGATATCAACCATAACATTTACTACGGCCAACATCAGGAAATTCCTGGCCAACACGGAACCCTCCTACCACCTAGGGCCTGATGACCTCCCACCTGTCCTACTTCGCTTTGGAGGACCTGACCTAGTGCTCCTATTGCTGAACCTCTTCACATTATCTATGTCGTCTGGAATCTACTCAGCTCAATGGAAAGCATCTTGTATAATTCCAAAACACAAAAATGAGCCTTTGCATGATCCGAGGAAGTATCGCCCCATAAACCAAGCTTCGATTGTCTCGAGGCTCACGGAGAAGATAGTAAAGGACCAGCTTGCAAATTTCCTGACTTCTCGAACTCTAATCAACCCCAGCTCAGCATGAGTTCCTGAAGTCTCGTTCGTGCCTCACGTGTCAGATGGACCTCCTCAATTTAATCACTCCCAAAGCTGACAGCAACAAATCAATCATCGTCATCTTTTTTGACATGACTAAAGCATTCGACCGTGTATCTCACGCTTGCTCACTGCCGAAAATTAAATCCTACGGAGTCGTTGACCCCCTTTTGTCTTAGCTATTATCTTACCTCTCTGAACGTGCTCAAACCGTCATCGTCAATGGAACATCCTCTTGGCCCAAAAGAATCACTAGCGGGGTCGTACAGGATAGTGTTCTAGGTACTCTCTTATTTCTTATGTACATAAATGACGTCTTCCAAGTAGTGCGTCATGGCACGACATTCCTCTTTGTTGACGACATAAAATTAGTCTATACTTTTGAAGCAAACGCCATGCGCTCAGCTGTCACTGATATTCTGTCAGACTTGAAGTCTCTTGACGAATGGTGTACTCGGTGGCTGATGACGTTTTCGGCAGCTAAGAGCTCCCTTCTGTCTTACAAATGCCACCTTCCACCTGGCCCTCCAAAAATCAATGGTCTGCCGATTCTCTCTATCCAGGTGGTGAGAGATATGGGCCTGCCTTATTCATGTTCCTTCAACTTTCATGAACAAGCACTGACCCAAATTGGCAAGGCAAAAAGGATGATTTCACTTATCCTCAGGACATACCGTACTCAGGAGAGTAAGCTCCTGATATTCAAGACACACACCAGGCCGCTGCTGGAATACTGCCCCCTGGTCTTTTCCCTGATACAAAAGGCCGACCGGGTCAACATAGAGAAAGTGCAACGCTCCTTCACCAAAAAATTACTTGTCACCTCTCCCAACCTCAAATACAGAGCCGGGTGCGAACTAATTAGGCTTGAGCCACTCTGCCTACGTCGTATCAAGCTCAATCTCTCATTTCTCTTCGACCTCCTGCATTCAAAAGTCCACTCATCTGATAACCCACTCGGTTTCTCCGGTGAGACTCCCTACTCCCTCCATCATAGGTAATTCACCATTAAAACCCCTCAATCTAGACTTTCAATTAGATCTAGATATTTCTCGGTTATCTACTCCAGCCTCTGGAATAAGCTTCCTGACTCGCTGCGATCGTGTCGCACGCCAAAACAATTTAAAGGAGCGCTATACAAAATCTTAGACGCAACTTCTGTAATTAGCATGACCCGTGATAACATTAAAATAGGCCAAGCATATGAAGATTGTCTTGATTATTAGATCACAACGTGCAACAATCTTTTGCGTTCGACAGCTTTCTCATGACCCGTCTAATGATCGCACCCACCTATATATATACATATATATACATATATATAAACATATATATATATATATATATACACCTCGAGTATGACCCACTCAATTTTCTCCTCCCTCATTAGATCGTGCCATCTTACAACATAATTTGCATACACCTATTTACAAAAAAAACGAGAAAAAAGAAACCCCTTTTGTCCTTTAATGATAGGTGTTTGCCTCCACTTTATTAGTATTGGGCCTCAATGTGCCACTCTTTTGCATTCGACCGCTTTCTCATGAACCGTCTGATGATCGCACCCACGTATATATATATATATATATATATATATATATATATATATATATATATATATATATATATATATATATATATATATATTCCTGACACCAACAGTCAACCCTCATCCGCTCAACGTCTGTTCCCAATAAACCATTCCAACAGTTCAATACTTTCCAAGCTGCAGTACGAAACCCAGCCCTCGCCACTGTCCACCCTGTCAAACCAGCACCCTCTTACCCGCTACCATCAACAGTCCTCCTGCCATCACCTGTAACCAAGGTCTTCATGAATCAGCATGCCAGCCATCAGCAGCCAACCAGAATTTGGCTAATATTATTTTATCACATACAAAAAAATAACAACACTTTTGTTTTCTTCTTTACACTCTTCCAACTTCTGCCCAGTAGCGTTTGTCTCCACTAATCCGTTTCTTTGACGGCTCTTGTCTGAAAAACCTTTACGCGTCCATTCACCATTCACGCTCTTCAAAAGTTCACTGATATCCCTGTGAAGCTTTTAGCCTTTATGTAAATTTCCATACGACACTGAAATCACATGCACAAAAGGTCCGTTTTATTATCACCCTTGACTCACTTGCATTTATTTCACATGCTTTCTCCATAATCAGTTACCCATTGCTGGACCAGTGTTCTATATTTCACTGGTATCTCTGACTGCACATTGACAACCTCACGCGTACTACACTTTTAGTCTTGTTCCTCGGCATCTCCTCCGCCCGATTACTCGTTAGTGATTGTCCAACTATCGCTTATACTGGCAATCCCACCTTCGTTCAGTTATACATACAGCCCTCACCGAATTCGAAACCGATTTGAAATTCCCGCTTCAACCATAAGACTCTGGTTCGCTCGATCACCACATTATTTACTAATGCATTTCGGCTGCTGTTTGACACATAAATTTAGAAGTCAAGAATAATTCACAATGACATGTACCGCTGTATTCTCCGATCATGCAATGCGCATGAGTATTGACAACGGTCAAGAAGTACAAATAAATTCAATTTAACCCCTGTTGTTTCAAAAGGTCCCAGCTTGCTCGTCTGGGCATTTCCAATGAGTTTTCTTGTCCAGGTTCCACTTGAGTACTGTAAGTCAATTCTCGCAAATTGAGCAACGCGTAGCCAATTCAAACGAATCCCAAAATCAGAACAAGAGTGATTCGCAGTTTCTACGGCACTAAATTGACATTCACAAGGGGAGCAAATATATACAAACCTCAAGTATGCGGCCAAATAGACTTCGCAGTAAAACCCAAAGGTTCAAAGCCCCGTGGCTCAAGCACGATGGTCAGAGACAGTTCAAGGCCAAATTCAAATGTCTCACATGGATAAACAAACGTGAAAAAGTGTGGTATATTAGCGAGTTTTCAAGGTAATTTTAAATATAGTGAAACTCACAGAGCACGTGGAACATTTGGAAGGGGTTTCAGTATTTGTTCCTTACGGGGAGCCCACTTATAATCACTGGATGTTAAAACGTCGCACCAGCAGTTGAACGAACTAAACCTCTCAGAGCAAATCGTGTGTAAGTGCCTACAAGAGGTAAACAGCTACAAGTCGGCAGATCCAGCCACCGTCAAGCCGCTGGCAGATATCACAGCTCCATCGGTATACAGACTGTACAGGTCCACGTTGGACCAGAGTAAACAGCCTCACGACTGGAAAATTGCGATCCACTTGGCAATATATAAGAATAGACCTAGGTCGGCTATGCCAAACTACAAGTCGGTAAGTCAAACAAGCTTAGTGATCGGTCCGTTGCACCCTGTCTGCCACCAGAACAACGCACCCAGTAGCAACTGTGACATTCAGATGTTATGCCAGGAGTTCCGACGTTTCAAGCGGATGGCCGAACGGCACAGGACCACCATCAATAGCTTGCGTACACGAAGCCAAAGATAGCGCCATCCCAAACCAAACGCTCCAAGAGCTAACTTGCAATCCAGCGAGTATTATTATCATCGCCGTTTTGGGAGCCCTTGCTACTAGTCGCCTCATTTACTTGAAAGACTGGACTACTGATTTGGGTATCTTAATCAACACGAGAGCGCGGGCCGGTCAAATGCAGAATTCAGGGCATAACTCCAGTGTCAACATACGGCAGTCCATTCCTCACCCAAGACCTCGGCCTGCATCGTCCTCTCCCGCGGGTTTTCGTCGTCGCTCAACTACACCAAGGTGTTCTAGGCTTAGATGTTCTAGAAAGTCAGTGTCCAGTAGTCGATTCCAGTGAGCAACAGCTGGTAGATTGAGTGACATCGAATTTCGTTGTTGGCTCCTCAACCTAAGCTCACCCACCAGCAATCCTTACACTAAATCTCACTTCCGAACCAGAATTCGGTAGTTCATCCGGCGAATGCCCTAATCTTGTCCGCCCAAACAAAAGCCTGCCTCCGACGACCATTGGTGTGGCCCATCAAATCGTCACACGGGGGCCCCTGGTCCACGCTCGACTCCATAAGGTGGCTCCAGACAGGCTCCGCGTGGCTCGCTCCGAGTTCCAACATATGCTCAGATTGAAATTACCCGGGCTCCCAGCAGTCCGAAGGCGCCAACCATGCACATTGTCCCGAAGAAGTCACCTGGCAACTGGAGACCGTACGGGGATTATCGCTCACTCAACCGAGTGACTACGTCCGACCGATATCCTATTCGGCACATCACGGAACTCACGGCTGGTTTGAAGAGTGGGGTAATTTTTGGTCGAATTGATTTAGTGCGGGCATATATCAAGTGCTAGTAGCTGAGACAGATATCCTCAAAACAGCCGTAACGACTCATTCCGGTCTTTTCGACTTTCTACGAATGCCGTTTGGACTAAGCAACACCGCACAAACTTTCCATCGTTCATCGATATAGTATGTAGTGGCTTGGATTTTGCGTTCGCTTACCTTGACGACATCCTGAACGCCAGCTCGTCTAAGACAAAGACTTCAGCGTATCTATACACTCTTTGCGACTCAGTACAAATAAGCTGTACCTTTGAGGTGAACCTGATCAAGAATAACAAAGATTCGGCATTAGGAAGAAATAGGGGAAGCGAATACAGGGACGGTTGTATGTAATTTCAAGTTACCTTGACAGACACTAAAACTTGGCTGCCGGATTCCCTCATTCCCCGAACAACACGAATCACGTCCAGTTTGAGACAGGCACAGATGAGTGTGCTGGTGACAATAACAGTGACAGTGCATTTTTCCATAATTATTCTACTTGGTTACCATACCTTTATGACGACTTGAGCAAGATAATACCATGAACCTGGTATTTTCTAATGATATGAAAACGTTAGTTTCGTTACAGTACACCGGTCACTGGACAAAAGCGACCAGGTTCAACCCGTGGTCCGTCTGGTGGGTTTGAGATTGCTGAGAAAACGTATACCACTTTGCAAAAGCTATATCGGCTCTAACGGGGTGAGCGTCGGCAAGTGGAGAGTTCATATGACGGATGAAAGATATTGAGAGCCACACTATTGCACGGGAATCCTTGTGTGTATTGGGCTTCCACGGGATCCATATAACTAGCGGTCACATGCAGATAGGAAGACACAGCTACATATCACGGCAAGTCAAAATCTATCTACTGCCACTGTTTTCGGTGGTAATACTAGAAGTTCCAAGCTGCACGGCTGCACCCGTTCCCAAAACACAAACCGTACAACCCTCCTGTACCGAGTGATAATATCCAGATTTATGGACTATCCACAGGCGTGTCTGTTTACGGTAGCGTGCAGTGCCTGGATGATCGTTGCACGGCCGATGTAGAACCTGAATTTGCCTTCCTCCAAGATCTGTCCAAAGGGACGGACGTCCAGGAAGATAGCGAGATTTTTGCGGCCAAGCGTTCTATAATTCGATTCAGCCCGTTGTAGTTCTCTTGAGAATGCAACGGGTGTCAAGTTTCGGCTAGGAATTCTTGCAGCACCGCGTTACAGCAGTTTCTGATGCGTCGGCGACTAACACGATTGGAGAATTTGGTTTCAGGCGTGATAGCCAGGCTATGCTACTAACAGCCTGCTTCAGCACAGCAATTGCATCTTGTGCAGTTTCTGTGAAAGCCAGCTGCTTTGCTTTGCCTTTTTAACAGATCAAAGGGCGGCTGCATTAACCGAGCGCGTTGCGGAATTAAACGCCGACAGGCGTTGACCAACTCCTCGAAACGCCGTAGTCGCTTGAGTGACATGGGTTCCGAGTAGTGAAGGATTGATTGCACCTTACTTTGCAGTGGTATGATCCCTGTAGAAGCAACCTTGTGGGCTAGGATTTCGATGGTGTCGACGCCTATTACACATTTATTCGAGTTGACCGTGACCCCATGTTGAGACGAACGGTCGCAAAGAGTGTATAGATACGCTGAAGTCTTTGTCTTAGACGAGCTGGCGTTCAGGATGTCGTCAAGGTAAGCGAACGCAAAATCCAAGCCACTACATACTATATCGATGAACGATGGAAAGTTTGTGCGGTGTTGCTTAGTCCAAACGGCATTCGTAGAAAGTCGAAAAGACCGGAATGAGTCGTTACGGCTGTTTTGAGGATATCTGTCTCAGCTACTAGCACTTGATATATGCCCGCACTAAATCAATTCGACCAAAAATTACCCCACTCTTCAAACCAGCCGTGAGTTCCGTGATGTGCCGAATAGGATATCGGTCGGACGTAGTCACTCGGTTGAGTGAGCGATAATCCCCGTACGGTCTCCAGTTGCCAGGTGACTTCTTCGGGACAATGTGCATGGTTGGCGCCTTCGGACTGCTGGGAGCCCGGGTAATTTCAATCTGAGCATATGTTGGAACTCGGAGCGAGCCACGCGGAGCCACATAAAAAGGACAAAGTAGTTTGTATATCGCCTCGCTCCGAATTACTCGGCATTTTCTTCCATTTTATGTCTTACAAATATCCAACTGGACCCATTTTTCTGAACAGTTGCAAAATGTACTCAGTTCTAGTATCTATCCAGCGTGTACATAGGCGTAAAGGAGAAATTCACCAATGTTTCACTGGAACAGTTCAAGTGTGACTTATTAGCAGTGGAAACATTGTGAAACTATTCTTACCCTTGGAGAAGAACATTTATTAACATTTCATACAATATTGTTTGTCACATATATTGTACACAGAAAAACTTTGAAATACTCTAAAAGATGCCAGTGTTCGGTCAGTTTCCATGCTCAGGTCGCGACTTTCCAGTCGTGAGGCTGTTTACTCTGGTCCAACGTGGACCTGTACAGTCTGTATACCGATGGAGCTGTGATATCCACCGATGGCTTGACGATGGCTGGATGGATGCAATCTGGATCCGCCAACCTGTAGTTGTTTATTTCTTGCAGGTACTTGCACACGATTTGTTCTGAGAGGTTTAGTTCGTTCAACTGCTGTCGCGACGTTTTAGCATCGAGCGATTATAAGTGGGCCCCCTCTTCCGACCCCACTGCGCAGACTTCAACCGCCCAGTCAATGTGCGGAAGGTTGAAGTCGCCCGCCATGACGGTCTTTCGTGCATCCTTAACTGGTTGATAATGATGATGATGATGATAATGATAACGGCGTATTTTTTGACCACCGCCAAGACACGTGTGTGTCGACCTATCAGAGTGGCAGTTACTTGACAGTTTACCAGGGACTAGGACAAGCTGAAAAGACTGGTAAGCCCTCACTGAGGCTGATTAATGGTTTAGGGGTGGGTTACTTTGCATGGTGAGTAGGTTTACCGAATTGACCAAATGCGAGCACTTGGCATCTCATTTTGGCTTTCTAACGTCAAACAGTGGGAGCTGTACGAATAAGGTAGAACTAAGGGGTCTAGCAGGCTCAGCGTATGCACCGTGCACTTTTATAGCTGGTTTGCCAAAGTTCACTTGCAAGTTGGTTGGGTTTGTTGCCCTTACTGTGTGGACACTGCAGGCGGCCGTTCTCTGTTGAGCGGCTGGATCGTGGGAATTCCAGGGCTGCACGGAGACCTGTAAGGGTATTTGAGGAAGGATCCATGCAGACGTTTTCCTGAGACGATTCGAAGGGTGGGGAGGAGATTGGTGATGAACGCTTTACTTTGAATGGCTGTGACAAAAGTTCGGGGAGCGGTGGGTCGATTTCAAATTTTCCGATATTCCTTTGCGTTCCGACGAGGACATATTAGTCGCGTTGTCACGTGCCGTAAAACTTCTACCTTGTGAGCCAAAACTTCTCCCCGTAGGAGCGTTTGCAGCAACAATCTTCATACCCATAAATCAGGAATCATAGCCTATTATGTTCCAGTTTCAAATGAAATCACGCGTAGCTCGTTCATCATGAAAACGGAATTAGAGAAGGCATGCCGTACGCAGAGAAATTTTCCCCAGCCCGATGCACCGGCACGAGTGGCTTGCCACTGTGCAAGCGCTGAATCTAGCGGAGTACGATGAAACACATACGAGCTTTTATCGGCTCTCGGGTGAGTGGATTTTCAATGCGGCCAATGTTTTAGGTGAAGTGGGTCAGTGTGGACATAGTTTTATCGTTGGATGATAAATAACGGGTAAGGTTCAGGAGGTCGAGTTTCTCGACCCACATTCTTCTACTCGTATAGCCAGTTACATCAATTAAACCGACTGAGATCTATTTCATTAGGATTTATTTTAGCATCTCCTGACGACTTACATAGCATGGACCACGACGTTAATCTAATTCAGTAAGATTGAAATCCTGAGCAAAACAGCCACTCAAAGGTCGTACCCTGCAGAACACCCGACAGAAGGGATCAGCTATGGGAACAATGTGGGAGGCTTCGACGCTCTCAGAGTAATTGTCAGCAGGAGCTTCTGGAGTTCAGTGTGTCACGTGTCAAACATGGCTCCACTACGCAATATGTTCTATCCTTCATGCTGGGAATAAAGAAAACTTGGTCTGGTATGCTGTCGAATTAAAAGACGTATTTGGAGCAGGCATTAGGGCATTCGATAGAGCAGAGTTCATCTGAAAGTTGCGGAATTAGACAAACCATTGGAAGGAAGTTACCAAGAAAAGTAGAGGGTGGTGGATGTGAGTTGACATTCGGTAGGCTAAAGAACACCGGGGCGAAGCTGAGAAGGCAAGCATTGAGTGATTAAGGCAAAACAGATTGCCGTTTAAAGTAATAGGATACTGACCACGCTGCCGGCAGATGGCGGAATCGCCCGGGACCAACCCAGAATGTCGCAATTCACGATTTTAGGCATTTTTGGTCAATACATCGTCAGTACACATGAGTCCTAATGCGGCACAAAATTGGTTCGCAAATTCCGCAACGCTGAATTTCGAAATGAACAACTTCGACATATACACAAATCTCAAATATGCGACGACAGAGACTCAAAAATGAGAGCCAAGTTCACGGAGCGAGAAAGACGGGCACGTGTGTTTCACACGCCCAAGGGGGTCATGACAAAATCGAGCATTGTACGCGAATAGGCAGAAGTTCATGCAACATGACATGGGTGGTATGAAGCACACAAAGAATGTACACGATCCAGCATTTTCACGAATCCAAATCATCGCGGCGCTCTCGAGGAATTTGCCAGATCTGGTAGTTAAACCGCCCACCAAATTTCTTCCTAACATTGCAATGTCATGGGGTTGGAATTCAGGTACCTTATCTTTCAACCCACGTTCGCTCTGCTGTCAGTGCACCTACCCACCCACGATGTAGGATGAAATCTACCCAGCTGCACACCAGACACACCACACGCAAATCACCGGTGATGCCAACGCGTTAGTTCTTTCAGGGTGGTTTGCGGTCCTCTTTTTGGTTCGAGTTTACAGTCATCATGAATCGTGCAATGGGTGTTTTGGCACAAATGCAATGGGCAAACGTTTGTATGTGTTCCCAAAACACTAAGAGTGCTGAATAAACAATCGTCGAGGCATACTTGTGCGCATGTTTCAACAAATGGGCATAACTGAGCACGTCGAGAAAGTAACCCTAATGTGCATGATCGTTTTGCTGTTGCCTGTACTTTCCCACCAAACTGCGGCTCGAGGCACCTCGGTTCATGCAGCGAAGCAGCACAGTTTGGTCAACAACGTTTCACTGTTGATAGCATTTGTAGTTAGTGCCACGTTCCAGATGTCTAGACCTGCATTGCCTCCTACAAGTTGCGGGAATGAGGGCCATTTGTCTTCGGGTAAGCTCAGGAACTCCGGTCTATTTAACCTTTTGGACAGCGTTCCGAAATTCAGAAGCCCCCATGGGCATGAATCAGTAGAACTACTAGCTGAATAAACAAGATGCAACCAATCCGCCCCAGCTGACTCGTGAATAACTATCATCCGATTTGACACGAAGAATCTGGACCGAGTGCTCGTACTCGGGAAGCAGTGGGGAGGCCGTCCAAATCGTCACATCCTGGCTTATCTGCAAGAAGCATTGTTGCAGCATGCTGACGAAACTTGCAGACGGTAAAGGTCTGTTCAATTACAACATCATTTTCAATGAGGTAACTCAGCCTTTGGCTAATAACTATCTTATCTCTTTGTACACCTGCACCCAAGCATCTGCATTTTCCGTCATTCAGTATTTTATTCCTGATTCCTGCGGAGGTGTGTGCAACTCTCTCATTTGTTTTGTTATTCGATGGCAGTAATCGTGGTGTTCGTATCCTCTTTAGTTTATGGAGGGTAATCACAAAAGATTCCCAGTTTAATATGTTTGTAACTTCCAGCGTTCGGTCCCAACTAAACCTCTTTTAACAGGGGCATTGCAGGAGAATTTTTCCGGCGGACAACCGAGGGGAAACTGATCTAAGGGTATCGTGCAAACTGGAGGCGAATAACAGGATTTCTCTGTCCGTAACTGGATGATCAGCGGTATTAAGCTGGAAAACAAAGGGATCCTTCCCCGCATTCCACTCTTATCCTAGCGTGCGTCTCATTACGGAAGGAGATCCAATTAGCTCTTGAATATCTACTCCCTAATAACATGGAGTGACTTCCAAGGCCTCCTGGACGTTGACCGTTCATTTTGTGACGTGGAATCAACCCAATGAGATTCTTCTGGAATTCTTGCACAAAGTCCTGCTTGACGTTTAGCAACGGTCATTCTGTCACACTTTCCGCAGATCGCAGACCGGCAATCTCGCGGGCAGAAAAATATTAAGCTGTACTCAGTCTATATTCTTCCTACTAGTATTGGAAGCAATGCGCATTTGGCTGCAGCTATCCTGAAGTCATCTTACCATCATGACTTCTTGACTGCATCTCGTTCCCTGGTCATTTTTAAATTTTTCGTCCCACGTTTTTGCAATATTCAACTTTCGTCGAGCTGATTCCCGTCTAGCTAATTCTTCTACAAATACGTTGGTTCTCAATCCTACCGGGTAAATTGTTCTGAACCTACCCAAACCGGTGGCAAATCTAATTGTACTATTCACTTAACTCTGCCTCCTACTCTACTGACATAATTTTGCCCAGTTCTGTGTGAATGCACGACCCATAAGCTCTGATCAGGCTTAGTGCATGCTTATTGTCCACTTGAGAGAAACAAACCAACCGGACGATCAGCAGTGCTCTTACTCCCTGCATTTTTGGCTTGAACTGAACTGCACCAATACCATAGTTTTGTGTCCCCAACTTCTCGGTGTTTTCTTGAAGTTTTGAAATGGTAGACGGGTTCGGGCCCAGGACTCGACTGTACCCGGCTCTTGAAATATCTTTTGTCTGTAGTAGTCGTTCTGCTGAAGCTAGGAGAGCTGGACAACAGGGGTCGACCACCAGGGGCGTTTGCGGCGGGTGGTAGCACAGATGGTGATCTAGGGTGACCAGTAAGGCTACATGGATATTGCGCTTAGAAGCAAGCACGAAAGCGTACGATGAAGCGGTACAACGAGAGTGCAGCATCTCTAAATCAATTACTGCTTCAAAGCAGACGGAAATGTGACGGCAGTGTCTTTATGTTTTGTCTGAATTTTCCTTCAGTTGACACTAAAGATGCCTGTGGCGGGCGATATACGAAGCAGATGAGAGTAATGACCGAAGAAAACCAGATACGAGATGGCCGAACAAATCGTTCCACTGCAGATGACACAGGATGAAGACCGAGAAGAGGGGAAGGAAGGAAAGTACCCGGACCGAAAAGCCTGTGATGGAACAAAAGGCAGGAGAAATATGTGCGCGTTGGAGGTAAGAGAATAAAACTGGAGGGTTGTAAGCTTCCAGGCAATTACACAAATGGATTGAGTCAGAAGGTGCCAATCAATTGGTCCGTTTTTGAGAACTTGGACGACAGAGCCAACGGGGGCAGCGAGTGCTAGACTGCTAGACTGCATTATCATCCAGGTGCAATAGCCAGGAAGAGGATCAGTATAGCGCCCGAGGTGGATGCCGGGCTTTGGGGATCACTGTAAACGAATTTGAGATAGCGAAACGCAGTCTGAGTACGGCCCAACTGAGGATCAACGGCTAACGGGAAGAAGTACAAAAGTGAAGCACAGGCTCATCGATGCGGTGGATCCCTAAGACGATTTGGGTCCATGGAACGTAAGACTGAAAAAGGAAACGGATAAATAAGGACTAAATGATTTAGTGAGTAGGTTATTACTTGACCTAGACTAGTCATTCAGTAGAAAAAAGACTAAGTTCTGCAACAAATTACCGATTGAACTTAGTTGAGGGATGGGGCGAGGGCAGAATCGGTTACGTCATAACTGAATGTCAAGTTCAGTAGGTAAGCCACGTCAAGTGAGAGAAATGAGACCGAAACTTCCAGTTCAAAATCGCAGAGGTAGTGAAAAAAGTATATGTGGTGGGACTTGATATGAAAAGAGGCAACGTAAGCAATGAGATGTCGAGTAGCGTTCGGTGACTTACCACGCTTGTGCTAAAAATTACAGGACAGTAATATGTATGCATACATACACGTAATATTTGCATATATATATATATATACAAACATATATATGTATATATATAGCGGACCAAGTTGCAGTTGCTGATGCAGTTCCTATAGCTTCGCTGATGTTAGTTTCAGGGCCGCGGATGTGATATAGCTAAATTACGGTAGTAAGTCATGGAGGAGATGAGACATTGGCAAACAGCGAGGAGTATTACGGTGGCCTTTCTAAAACTGCGAACGCATCTGGAAGAACTAATTTCAGAGTGAAATTGTTAGGATTTGATAAGTTGGTATGGAAAAGCAATTGGTAGACGCAGACATGCTTTAAACAGGTCGATGGCGAGGTTCAGAGAGAAGCGGTCAAAGGGAACATTCAGGATTCAAAAGCGGTGGAATTGTTTTGGGAGGTAAGGTAATGCGAGGAAGCAGAGCAATGGATTAAAAGTCGAGGCCTTTCTCGTAAGCTTGTCTTTCGGTTCTGTGAACGTTGAATAAGCACAAAACAGTTGGAACAGGAAGGAATTTATCCATATCGTGCACGAATGCATACTTTGACTGAGAAGATTTGATGTGCAAAATAAGTTCATTCCAGATTCTGGAGAACGTGGAGGGGAACAACTAAGAGCGTAAAGCGGTCATCGCAGAGGGTATGGTAATATTATACCGTCTATTACGGAGTGAATATCCAGTATCCTGTGAAGAGCACAACTGAATGGATGGATAAGATTGCCGAGTCATTAGTTGAAACAGAAATAAGAGGTTCAGCTTGATGTGACAAAGCCACGATGGCTCGGTTTTGAAAGATAAACATCGATCCCTGTAGTTCAAGTTTAACGATCAACCGATCAGCCGCTTTGAGAATCTTCTATTAATACACTCAGCAATAATTTTGTCGGAGGTTTGCATAATAAAGAAGATTCAGGAACAATATTCAAGAAAAGGCCTGGCATGTACTTTGTACACGTGAAGAACGCTCTCCTCAAGCGGTGTGGGTCTAAACAGAAGATCGGGACACCTTTCAAGCTCCGCAATTGGAAGACTGCATGTTTGGAAAAGTCAAAAGAGCAAAAATAACTCAAACAAAGGTTTCCTACCAAGGGCTGGCTGTCGATGAGTGAACCGAGGATGCATAAGGAACCTGGAGGAACTTGGCATTCGTGAGTGAGAAAAATACACTTATGGACGGAGAATTTCATCACTCAGGTTTAGCACCATTTACCAAGAGCGGCTACGTCAGCAATGATTTTATGGATGGTAGTACTGAGGCTGCTAGACGAAAAAGTGTAGACCATCTTAATGTCATCCGTGAACAAGAACGGCGTTCTACTATGAATTGTCGGAAGCAAATCACCGATGTACAGGGGGAAAATAATGGGGCCCAAAACGGCCCCGAATAACATTGCTTGCAACAGTTCTGGGGTCAGAAGAGTGACCGTTATTCAAAACAACCTGTGAAGGATGAGATGAGTAAGATTGGAACCAAGAAAATAGTGCTTTGCTAATGCCAAATGATCGTAGCTTTTTTAAAAGGTGGAGGTGAGGTACACGACTAAATGCCTTTGATAGGTCTAGATAAAGGACAACAAAAGATTTCTCACTTTCAGCAGATTTGATGACGAGATTCGGAAGACCATTTTGACAAGTCCTGCAGGACCGTGAACGGAGGAACCCATGTTGGTTGTCAATAATAAGGTTGAGGCCTAATGGAAAGTTAATAATAATGTGGTCATTTACTGTTTTCCCCTTATTGTGGATAAAATTGGGACGTGGTTTATGGGGCAATAAGTGGATACCTTATGTTGAGGTCCCTTTTCATGAAAATATTGCTGAAGATATGACATTTGTGGGTGGCGGTTCAGGCATATTGGGGGGGGGGGCAGTGTAAGTTGGAAGAATGCAAGCTATCGCGAATGGAGGGACTGGAGTTCAGGGCCAAAGGGGAACATATTGATGTTGAGACTAGTGGAGGTTCAGATGATGCGGCTTCCATCCGAGCTGGAGTGAATGTTGCAGTGGGAGGGACTGCTGAGAGGTAGAACAACCGGGCATCAACGAAGAAGGGAATGTCAAAGGGAAGGGTAAAACCTCTGGAATTAGGCGGGTCGATATCAGACAGGTGCGGTTAGGAGAAGTTGAAAAATACCGGTCAGCCGGAATTGAGTACTGACTGAAGCAGGTTGCAGAGGGCAGGGTTGAAAATTTTCGATGAGTGGGGTTGTAGGGTGGTGGATTAGGCTGTGTGTTATAAAGGGGGAAAGATATTTGAGTAGAATACCGAATGTGGAGAATTTTGTATCGAGAACGGCAGAGATAGCTGCCAGGTAAGGCGAACGACGTGTGGCGGAGTGGAAGGCATGTGGAGGCAGTATTTTGGTGTTGGCAGGCAGCAAATGCGGTGGATCTGTAAGGTTCACGGACGCATAGGAATAAGGGATGCGTTTCAAGGTTAGAATGTGATTTGGCGATTCGGTGCGAGTCGACTTAAGAGGAGACAGTTTGCCAAGAGGGAAAAGGTTGTGAGAAGAGTGGAAAGACTGGTAGACCCCTTTCACTGGACGGCGAGTAGATTATCACCGGAGGGAGCAGAAAGTGATTTGGAGTCGCGGGGGGAAGGCGTGCACAGCAGGCGATGAAATGGGAGAGCGGGGCAATATTTGGAGTCTTTTTCCTGGGTAGCAGTAAGAAGAGATAAGCAAAAATGTCTAGATCAACAGAATTTGAATCAGGTTTCAAAGGAGTTAGTGCAGAAGCACATGAGGAGGCAGCTGGTGGCTGTGGAGAAGCGGAAGGTGCGTGGGAGGGCAAGGCGATGGAGTGATCAGCTGCGTGCGTCAAACGCTCAGGATTATCGTGCATCATTCTCATAGTGAAAGCCTAGAGAGATCCAGTAATTTATCTTCGAGGAGAGGTCTCACCTACAGCTATTTTATGTTTTTATAGGAGAAATTAGAAGCTATAATGGTTAGTGAACTCCATTGTTCTGAGAAGGTGATCGTTTTCTGGACATTATTTTGGATCTACTTTCTCTACGATCTTTCCTGATATTTGATATCGGCCTCACCGTTTTGTTCGGTAGCTTAAGTTTTACTGGACTGACTTCCCCTAAGTTTCTGTTGACCTCGATTTGATTCACTTTCACTTTCAGTCCTTCGCCGATTGTACGCGTTCGAGATTTGCTTTTCGCTTCGCCGCTGCGTTCACATCCGTTCAATGTACCTCTGGTATCGGTACCGTTTTGGTGCCAAGATATACAGAATACATTTTTGCATCCGTCAACCGACTTGCGGCCCCCGAATTCATCCGATAGATGGGATAATCTTGGTATTTGGCTTTCAGACCGAATAGAAGACAGGTTCACTAGCCGCGCTCGAGTACTTTTTATAAGTTTCACGCATTTCATTGAATTCTTTGGTGGGAAGGTCATCTTCAAATCGCATAAACATTGGATAGTTAAAGCGCTGAACGGGCTTACGCATCTTCGATATCTGGTGAGAGAGGTGGGCCATACCACAAGCATTCTGCATTATACGCTTAACATGTTCGATGAGTATTCTCTCTGAGACATTACACGCGACCGCATCATGAGGGTTTCCTACTTTCATGAGAACTTCAAGCGCAACGAAGTCGACAAAGCGGCTAACCGCTGTCAGATGTTGTAGAGTAGGATGTTCGATGCTTTCGGCGATGCACAGTATGGCGGCTAATATAGGTATCACGCTTTTAACTTAAGAAGCTGAGACTTTGTGCCAGAAATGCTTCGGTCTGAAACACCTGTTCTTTTTGTCGTCAAACCTACAAAGCCACAGAGGTTAACCGGACATTACTATTGGGGCGCGAGAGTTTGCATGGGTCTATTTTTCCAAGTAACCGGAACACGAGAGGATGAGGTATTAATAAAAGTCTTCTTTACTACACGTGGCATCTTGAAGTGGCAAAAGGAAGCTGTACTGTCTGTAAGTTTCGCCAGCAAGCTGAAATAATGCTTTGTAGAGGTAGACCGGAACGAGACGTTTTGGACGGACTCCTCCGTTGTACCTCACTGCTTCCCGAGCACGAGCACTCGGTCCAGATTCTTCGTGGCAAATCGGATGATAGTTATTCACGAGTCAGCTGGGGCGGATTGGTTGCATCTTGTTTAATCAGCTAGTAGTTCTACTGATTTATGCCCATGGGGGCTTCTGAATTTCGGAACGCTGTCCAAAAGGTTAAATAGACCGGAGTTCCTGAGCTTACCCGAAGACAAATGGCCCTCATTCCCGCAACTTGTAGGAGGCAATGCAGGTCTAGACATCTGGAACGTGGCACTAACTACAAATGCTATCAACAGTGAAACGTTGTTGACCAAACTGTGCTGCTTCGCTGCATGAACCGAGGCGCCTCGAGGCGCGGTGAGGTGGAAGCATACAGGCAACAGCTGTGTATAATAACAGGTGTCAGGCTGCGAAGTAGCTTGAATATCGGCTCCATACTCTATAGAAATCGAGCAAGCATTGACCGAGGCTATACGTCTCACAAATGCAAGCGTTTGTCTCGAAGTGTGCGGTATTATGTGAACGAGATTAAAAAAAGCTTGATATGCTCACAGTCCGTTGGAGAGACGGTCCCATTTTGGTCGATAGGCTAATAGGAATCAGTGGTAGATTGGCAAACTCACGCATTAGTTTTGAAGTCAAGCACCCAATATTATTACCTTGCAAAACACCACATAATGGCCTCGCCGATCCGACACTATCACATTGTGGAAGGACACGCTGAGGATACCAATCTGTTGGGCAGTATGCGCCGACCGTTACCGGTGGCGACCGGAACAGCCAAAGTGAGGGAGTTGTCGCTTACTGCATCTGCTGCCGACGACAGAATGCGGTGGTGGCAAACCAGCTAATGTCACCACTGCCAGTGGTTAGAGTGGTAGAAGGTTGGTGGCCGTTCTGGGAGAGGGGTACTGACAACTTCGGTCCCCTCATGGTAACCGGACTTAAGACTACCGAGAAGAGATACGGCCGCCTAATGATGTACCTACAGATAAGGGTGGCCCATCCAGAGATGGCACACACGATGAACACTGAAATGTTTCTGGTAGCGTTCCGACGTTATTCTGGAAGGACGGTTACGCCCATCAACATAAATTGAGACGACGAATCGAACTTCGTTGCAGCCCACAAGGAATTCGAGATTGGGTGGTGGAGTTTGAAGAAGGTATGGATTAAGGATAAAACCAAGTGGAACGTGTGTGCTGGCATTTGGACCCTTCGCAACCAACTCATCGTGGAGGTGTATGGGAACGACCACTGAGTTCAGCAGAGGGAGTGGTGATAGCCTTGAGAGAACAGCAACCGTTGGACAACGAAACGCTATGTAAGCTGCTCTTTGGAATGGAAAGAAACCTGGTCTGTAAGCCACTGATGCCCATTGATTTCAAAGATGTCAACGCAGTTGCTCTGATCCCGAACGACTTACACATACGAAAGCTCAATGCAGGAGGGGCGCTGCCAATCAAGTTAGGGTGCGCCAAACTCTAAGATTGGAAACAGGCCAATTACCTCACATGAGTGTTTCGGATATGGTGGACACGGGCACGTCTACCAAAGCTACGGGCCGTATAAGAGTGGACCGCCAGAGAATGATCACTCATGTCTGGCGATATGGAACTCTTAGATAATACCAAACATCCCGCGAGAAATTGCCTTTCGGAATTACCAATGAATAACTCACTGACACTGGTTGACTCGCGCGTGCTCTGGTGGTGAGATCACAGCATGTTTAGGACATCAGGAAATTGCGTCTGCTTGAGGGTGACGAAGGATAACACGAAGCCGGAAATTTGAAACTATATTACTGCATGGCCTCCTACACGGCGAAATCCTTTCGCTCTCGTGCACTGTACCAATAATTTTACTCGCACATACATATATATGCACATGGGTTGAGTGGGTCCGGTCTTCATTGAATTGTTCGCTTGCAACGAATTCCACCACACCGCTTTGATCTTGAGACTTTGGGTGGCCCACAAAGTTTAGCGAAACGACCATGCACGTTAGGGTTACTTTCTCGACGTGCTCAGGCATGCCCATTTGTTGAAACATGCGCACAAGTATGCCTCGACGATTGTTTATTCAGCACTCTTAGTGTTTTGGGAACACATACAAACGTTTGCCCATTGCATTTGTGCCAAAACACCCATTGCACGATTCATGATGACTGTAAACTCGAACCAAAAAGAGGACCGCAAACCACCCTGAAAGAACTAACGCGTTGGCATCACCGGTGATTTGCGTGTGGTGTGTCTGGTGTGCAGCTGGGTAGATTTCATCCTACATCGTGGGTGGGTAGGTGCACTGACAGCAGAGCGAACGTGGGTTGAAAGATAAGGTACCTGAATTCCAACCCCATGACACTGCAATGTTAGGAAGAAATTTGGTGGGCGGTTTAACTACCAGATCTGGCAAATTCCTCGAGAGCGCCGCGATGATTTGGATTCGTGAAAATGCTGGATCGTGTACATTCTTTGTGTGCTTCATACCACCCATGTCATGTTGCATGAACTTCTGCCTATTCGCGTACAATGTTCAATTTTGTCATGACCCCCTTGGGCGTGTGAAACACACGTGCCCGTCTTTCTCGCTCCGTGAACTTGGCTCTCATTTTTGAGTCTCTGTCGTCGCATATTTGAGATTTGTGTATATGTCGAAGTTGTTCATTTCGAAATTCAGCGTTGCGGAATTTGCGAACCAATTTTGTGCCGCATTAGGACTCATGTGTACTGACGATGTATTGACCAAAAATGCCTAAAATCGTTAATTGCGACATTCTGGTTTGGTTCCACCATCTGCCGGCAGCGTGGTCAGTATCCTATTGCTTTGAACGGCAATCTGTTTTGCCCTACTTACTCAATGCTTGCCTTTTCAGCTTCGCCCCGGTGTTCTTTAGCCTACCGAATGTCAACTCACATCCACCACCCTCTACTTTTCTTGGTAACTTCCTTCCAATGGTTTGTCTAATTCCGCAACTTTCAGATGAACTCTGCTCTATCGAATGCCCTAATGCCTGCTCCAAATACGTCTTTTAATTCGACAGCATACCAGACCAAGTTTTCTTTATTCCCAGCATGAAGGATAGAACATATTGCGTAGTGGAGCCATGTTTGACACGTGACACACTGAACTCCAGAAGCTCCTGCTGACAATTACTCTGAGAGCGTCGAAGCCTCCCACATTGTTCCCATAGCTGATCCCTTCTGTCGGGTGTTCTGCAGGGTACGACCTTTGAGTGGCTGTTTTGCTCAGGATTTCAATCTTACTGAATTAGATTAACGTCGTGGTCCATGCTATGTAAGTCGTCAGGAGATGCTAAAATAAATCCTAATGAAATAGATCTCAGTCGGTTTGATTGATGTAACTGGCTATACGAGTAGAAGAATGTGGGTCGAGAAACTCGACCTCCTGAACCTTACCCGTTATTTATCATCCAACGATAAAACTATGTCCACACTGACCCACTTCACCTAAAACATTGGCCGCATTGAAAATCCACTCACCCGAGAGCCGATAAAAGCTCGTCGCTCCGTTGATTTCATATCCGCCTAAACTGCCAGAAGCCTTGAGAACTCCGCCAACCCGTCAGCCTCGTATGTGTTTCATCGTACTCCGCTAGATTCAGCGCTTGCACAGTGGCAAGCCACTCGTGCCGGTGCATCGGGCTGGGGAAAATTTCTCTGCGTACGGCATGCCTTCTCTAATTCCGTTTTCATGATGAACGAGCTACGCGTGATTTCATTTGAAACTGGAACATAATAGGCTATGATTCCTGATTTATGGGTATGAAGATTGTTGCTGCAAACGCTCCTACGGGGAGAAGTTTTGGCTCACAAGGTAGAAGTTTTACGGCACGTGACAACGCGACTAATATGTCCTCGTCGGAACGCAAAGGAATATCGGAAAATTTGAAATCGACCCACCGCTCCCCGAACTTTTGTCACAGACATTCGAAGTAGACCTGGAGTCACTAATCACATGCTACTCTCTGAACCGACCCCAATTTTTTCTTGTAACAAGTTACATCGGAATTTTTGCCGGTTTCTCAACCCAAGCTCAGCCACCAGCAATCCTCAAGCCAATTCCTACTTCCGAACCAGAATTTGGTAGTCCATTCAGCGAGTACCCTAATCCTGTCCGCCAAAACAAGGCCTGCCTTCGATTACTACTGGCGTGGTCCATTGAATCGTCGCACAAGGGCCCCTGATCTTTGCTTGACTCCGCAAGTTGGCTCCAGACAAGCTCCGTGTAGCTCGCTCCAAGTTCCAACATACATTTAACTTTAAATTACCCGACATGTCCCGAATAGGTCGCCTGACGAATGGAGACCGTGCGGGGACTATCACTCACCTAACCGGTTGACTACGCCCGACCGAAAAACCATTCCACACATCACGGAACTAGCAGCTGGTTTGAAGAGTGGAAGATTTTCAGCCGAAAATATTTCGTGCAGGCATGTACCAAAGGCCAGTAGCTGGGATGGATATCCCTTAAGCAGACGCACTTTTAGGTCATCGCAACGTTCTCAAGGCTGATCTACAAACCACGTCAGCTGAACTCACATTCGTTCGCGCGCTTCGATGCTCCCGTGACATGGTAGCCCCAAAGTCCATCGTCACTTTCGGCGGCACTTAACACTCCGCTAGGTTATCGCATCAGGATCGTAAATGGAACATTTTCGCCGTGCTTGAACAGAACACGGTTTACGTACACCCACATCTCCAAGACTGTAAACACGTTTCACTCAGAACAGAGGCAAGCGCTGCCCTACAACCCGCTTACTCCGAGTAAAGACCGGTCGTGGGAAATCCCCTCGAAACCGTTGCAGTTCCATGTTCTTCCTAACAGCACTCACTTGCCTACACTATTGACGTGTCTTTAAGCACTGTTTGTTTTTATGGACCAGTTGCGGTTGTTCGCGCCCAGAGCGCTACTTTGTCATATCCTTGTTCTGGACCTGCGTGACGCAAGTGCTCCTCGTTTGCACGCAGCAACTCGGTTTCTCGTTTGTTGAGTCCTTGTGATCTCATTATTGAGGTTTGTACTTGTTTGGTGTCATTGTTCATCCAACAATCCGGTATTGTAGAATATCACGGATAATCGCCTTTTGATTTCGGGATCCTTTGTGAATTTGGCTACGCATTGCTCAAACGTTTATTACACTCCGGCCCCGATAGGGTTCCACGCCGCCTACAGAAAACATTCGTCATCGGCCGCAACTGAAGTGAAGATACGGATACTGTAGATCAACCTAAACCGGCTTTTCTTTCTGAATTCATTCTGTCCGATGTCTCTCCACCGAATACTTAGGGACTAAGACCTACTCCTCTGGAGTTTCATAAGCCGACCACACCAAAGCCAGCAACCCAGTTAACTGACAGTCCCGAAGCAGCTCTCAAAGCAGAGCCGCCATTATTGACTTCCAGCTGCGGACTGGTGATCAAACCGCGTCCGTTTCGCAGATTCGGTATATTAGATTCCATGAAAATAAATTGTAAAAGAAAGAAAAGAGATCTTCGCGCACCAATTTGGCCCCCTATTCGGAGTTGGTGTTTCCAAAATGAGGCCATTCATCTTCCCTTGGGTTGTCCCTGAACAACTTCGCTGACAACCTTCTTATCCATCACCTCCGGATATCATCACTGGAAGCCTGCAGTTGTAGAGGGATCTCGCACCGCTTCCCAAATGCCAATTCGCTAACGGCAGAAACCCGACTGCCCTCCAGCAAGTTTCCGCATCCATCATCCACTGTGCTCGCATTAGGAACCCAAACGCAGGATACATGCACTACCGGAAAGACCGACCAAAACACCCTTCTACCAAGCCGACGCTGGACTGGGTCACTCACTGGAGTGAGTAAAGGGAAAACTCTACTGATACCTTTGCCATAAGCACCGTACAATCCTTTCTCCCTCGCTAAACCCACGAAGATTTTGGGTCGGAACCCAGCTACGGCGGCTCTCCCTAGTGTTTCACTTCGAGCGCTAGTATGTGAGCTAGCTTACATTGCCATACGCCCCAGAGAATTGGCTTTTTGCAACAGAGCGCGTGCAATATTGGGCAGAGTAGGAAGGGCAGTAGTCACGGTGCAACCATGGTTTCGATGGCAGCACTTTGAGGGTGGTAACGAATGGTGGGGTAATTGGGATACGGGCGATGCTGATATGTTGTCATGGGTAGAATTGGTTGACGTTGCAGCCATTTCACTGTGCTGCAGTATGTAAGAGTGAGGGGGTGGAATATTAGCGAAAGGGCCGGTGAAAGATAAGGCTTTGATATGAAGGGCCGGGTGGCATAGTGTGCAGCGGGGTCCGAATAGAGCACGGCGATGTTTGGCGGTGGGGGGCAAATAAGGACGAACTTGCTGGGGGAAGGTATATGGTATAAAATGGGGCGGTAAAGAGTGAGCCGTGGTACACCTGTTGTGGTTTTGTTTGGCAACTATTCTGGTAGCTCATCCTAAGTAATCCAGATCTGGTGGAGCTAACGATGTAGGCGGTACACTTACGGAAACATTTATGAATTAGTATTGCTTCTGTAGTGACGGCAGCGTCTTAGTCGGTGAGTGTGACGCGTAGCAGTGCGGCACGCGGATCGCCGGGGGACAGAATAGGTGCGCTGGTGAGTTAGCGCCAGAGTGAGCAAAGCTATCCTGTAGGTATGCCCGAAGTGTGGGACGTGGGTGGGCGATAGCGTGGTTAGCTGTGGCACCAGAGATCATGGATCTCTCGTTGATGAAGGCTGGAAGCGCGATGATATCAATGCCGGGGAGGTCTTGGCCATTAGGAGCACCAGATGATGATGATATTAATAATAATATTTTATTTCGGAGACGCCCGAAGCTTGCCTTATGTACGATCGAATGTTTACAGGAGACAAAACTGGCAGACAAAATTCATGCAAAATTTTGAAATATGCAAGGCAAAGCGGGGTAGGAAGCAACAGAAGGGAGATGAGAAGGATATAAATGTATACACACGGAGGGGTAATAAAGGGGGTTTGAGTGAACCCGGAAATGGATTCAAATATGGGCCCGGTGAATTCGAAGGTCAAGGTCAGTCGGAGCCTCTGGCCGAGCCAAGTGGGGGGGGGACGGGAACTAGAGATTTTACATGAAGAGGACCAAAAACCGGTATGAGAAATTATCGTTACGAGAGGCGGTGAAGAAAAAAGGGGAAAGGAAGAGAAGAAAGGAAGAACAAAAATTGAGTCGCATGGATGAAAACTAGGTAGCCATGAACTATGCGTTATGGCAATAAACGGACAGTGCCAGTTTGATAACAGGGAGTTGGCAGTGCAAGACTTAATGAGTGAGTCAGATGGCATCGATGCCTTGGAAGAATCGAGATACGGTAAATGTGAGGCATAGTTATAGACAAAATGGACGCATATCCTGAGGGCCGGTGGCAAGCAAACTGGCCGGCGAAGAACTGGAGGAGGCAGGGAAAATTGTGGATACAAATATATATATATATGTATATCAGAGCGAGAGCGAATAGCGGTGAAGAGACGGGACACGGAAGTAGCAGTGCTTGGACGAGACAGGTAGGGTTAGGTCAAATGGTGAGGAATTAACTTGGTTAAACCTTGATGAATTTGTTTACTACAGGTGATCATAGGGGAGCAACAGCAAAAGATAACCAACTTCGGAAGCACAGAATTGATGGCTGTGAGCAGAAGTTGATAGACGGGGGAATATTAAGGTAAAGATCGACGAAGACAGGTAAGAGTGAATCTGTCTTTGTGATAATTGCAGATGTGACATGTGGTGACGGTCAAACACGGGCAAAGCGTTCCTAAATGGAGGTATATTGTGCAGCAAGAAGGTGGTCCGGAAAATGGCTGGAGAACGCAGAGCGAATGGGAGTACGGGGTGGTTGGAGAGGTGTAAAAGATCACTGGGGAAGGGTAACGTTGAGGTTAGAAAAACTGCGGTGAGAAGATGCATAAGTTGTAACAGCACATAACATGGAAGAGAAATAAGGAATTGGACGATCAGAAAGATGAGGTAGTGGCAGGTCACATGATTCGAAACTGTAGATGAGAATGCTAACGTAAGGGTGACATCACACTGGGTGGAACGCGGAAAAGCAGAGCAGCCTTCAAAGGCACACTGAAGATGCCTGTGGCGGGCAACGTACGAAGCAGATGGGAGTGTTCACCAAAGAAAACCAGGTACGCTATGATGAATCAGATTGTTTCACTGCAGACGACACAGGATAAAGACCGAGAAGAAGAAATGAGCCCGGACGGGGAAGCGTTTGATGGAACAAAAATGCGCGAAAAATAATTGTGCGTCGGAGTTGGGAGAATGGAAATGGAGAGTTGCATGCTTGCAGGCCATTGCACCAACAGATAGAGCAAGGAGTTGCTAATCGTTTCACTGCCTAGGAGGACGATCCACGGAATAATTATGGGTTCAGGTGGAGGTGGTGAAAAGCTGATAAATTTGGTCCTAAAAGTGCGAACGTTGGAAAGGCGAGTTCTTATGTGGTGCTTGGTCATGGTTACCGATGTGTCTGGTGCGTAATGGTAGGAGGTTCAAGGTGGACAAAAAGGATATCGCAAAATGGTAGCTAGTGATGTACGCGATCAACGAGATTTATAAGCACATGGGGGTACCAGGTGAACACTGATTAGGATCCGACAGGGGCGAAGTGGGTGGAAAAGGACATATTTCGGGCTTGGACAGAGTAAAATGGATAGGACAGGAATGACATCATAAAGTGAGGGTTTTCATTGCGAAGCACGATAGGAGCGAAAACAGAATGGTTGTGTGTGCATACAGAGGTAGAAAGACACGGAAGGGAAGTAATAAGAGTGCTGACAAGAACGATAGGTGGGCAAATCTTGGCGGAAGAATGGTAGGAACATGTTATCCGCAACGGACAGTGATAAATGCGGTAAAGTGAGGAGATTTGAAGCGTGAAATCCGCAACCGGTGCTTTTGGGTGGGGCTGACCGTGCGCTGGACACTCAACCTGAAAAACGCTTCGTAAAGTGAACACAAATGGGCATGATCCGTGAGCCTAAATGCGCTCTCACATCGTTGCACATGGTCTTCACTCCCGATATGCGCCGGCCAAAAAGGGGGATCTGACCTCACCTCGCAGCATTGAGATTGGCGTGAGTGTTCATTGATGGTTGTACAGAGGGCTGAGACACCACGATAAATGGATATGTTGCAGGACCAACCGGACGGGTTGTGGGAACTTGGACAACAGAGCCTGCGAGAACAGCGATCGACAGAAGGCCATGCAGCATTATCATCCCAGCGCACCGGCCAGGGAGGTGGCCAGCATAGTGCCCGAGGTAGTTGACAGGAATTGAAGATCACTACAGAGGGAAATGAGACAGAAACGCAGTCTGTGTGTAGCCCAGCTGAAGCCAAACTGTTGCCGGAATAAAGAACAAAAGTAAGGCACGGGCTCATTGATGCGGCGGATCCCCAAAACAAATTGAAGCCAAGGAACGTGAGATTAAAATAGGAATCGCACAAGTAGGAGCTACAGAATTCAATGGGGAGGTTAATATTTTACCTGAGGTAGTCATTCAGTGGTAGGAACGACTAAGTTCTGCGTGAAGTTACGGAAGGAACTCAGCTGGGTATGGGGTAGGGGCAGAATTGGTGACGTCGTGAATGGATGTTGAGTTCAGTTAGTGAGCCACGCTCAGTGAGATAAATGAGACGGGATTTTACAGTTCAGAAGCGCAGAGGTGGTGATGGAATTATATGTGGCGGGGCCCGGAGTGAAAAAGAGACAAGGTAAGCAAAAGGATATTAAGGCTTGTCGAGCTTATGCCCATTTTGTACCCATAGGGTGGGGGACAGAAAAGGTGAGACGTTGAAGGAGCGGGACATACATGGCGGGATGATGTGAACAGAGCACTAAGAGAATACATTGTATTAGGCTGGACGGTGCGGGGGCCGTGCGGGAATCCGGCGATTTCTTAGCTAGTTTTGTGGATGGAACAGGGCGTGAGTGGGTGATAGCTGAGGTGGGTTGTATTACCCGGATATGGGTAGGCAATGGTGGAGGCCGTGGTGCGTTAGAACGCCGCTTAAGGGGAAAATGTTATGTTGGAGGTGAACGGGACAAATTTCTGTCCACATTTTGCTCCGATAAACTGGTCAACAGGAGTGTTGACGAGTTATTGACGGTGGGAGATTGTTCAAGGGGTTGAGTGGCATCGGCTAAGAGGATGGCGGCAGTACTAGACTGGCGGTTATCGATTAAGGGACTTCCACCTGCAGCGGAGTCTTGTCAGGAGTGATTTAAATATCTCCTAATGGAGTGGATTTTGCGATGGAACTTCTATTTCTAACAAATTCCATGGCAGCGCTTTCCTCCCGGAATTGAAAAGGGTAGCGTGCACATAGTCCGCAACCACAATTTTATAAGCCTTTTGCAGTAGCACTCCTGGTGTGTCACATTGTAAGGCATAGGCGATGACTATTTGATCGAGGGAGGGGGTAAAATGTCTGCAACATAAGGAACTACGGCATTTTCGAAATCTTTTAGCTTTCGATGGACTTTGGACGCCACTGAGTCTGGGACGCCGCTAGCCGATAGTAGACTTTCAGTGTTCAGATATTTTGTGTGGTCGACGGTACACGCACGAAGCAACAGCATGTTCAAGGCATTATCTATGGGATAAAACTGACCCTCTTTGGACAATAGGTCTTGCCGTGGCGCATCATATTCGTTGCTGGCTTCACCGTATATGTCGACTAGTGGCACTGAGCAATGTGCCGAGGAGGTAAGGCGTCGAGGGCGTTTGGCTCTTTTAGGTTGAGTATGGTTAGTCATTGACTGAATAAGGCGATTGGTATTTAATCAGGGCATGATATGGCAGAGTTCTCATAGAGTTGGTTTGGAAGGTCAGTTGCTGACCTCAGAGTTTATTGTTAATTAATAAACTCTGGTTTATTCTGAGTTATAGGAATGTCCTGATAAGCTGTTCAGTAAGTTGGTACCTTAGATAACTTGGCAGAAACTGTATCAACAGCAGCACCCTGAACGACGAGACGTAGCTCAATCAACGAGACTAATTTGAGAATGATTGAACATTCCTCACCTGCTGTCCTTCTGTATTCCCATTACGGATTTTGGACTACTTTTTCCCAAGATACTCTTGTTGACACTGCATTTGGTCGTCATTCTTCCTGCGACTGAGGCGCTTGCTTGCATCTTTTTTCATCGTGCCCTCTTTGTGAGGAAATTTTAGGTATTCAGTATGGTACTGAGTCGTAGTTCAGCTCAGCTTAGTTCAGATTAGACAGAACAGCGTATAGCTAAGGCTAATCGAGCGCCCAGAAAACATTTCCAGGGGGAAGGCGCTGCCGTGGAATTTGTTAGAAATAGAGGTTCCATCGCAAAATCCACTACATTAAGATATATTTAAATCACTCCTAACAAAACCCCGCTGCAGGTGGAAGTCACTGAGTTGATAACCGCCAGTCAAGTACTACCGCCACCGTCTTAGCCGATGCCACTCAACCCCTTGAACAATCTCCCACCGTCAATAACTCGTCAACACTCCTGTTGACCAGTTTATCGGAGCAAAATGTGGACAGAAATTTGTCCCGTTCACCTCCAACATAACATTGTCCCATTATCTCACTTAGCGTGGCTCACTAACTGAACTCAACATCCAGTTATAATGTCACCAATTCTGCCCCTACCCTATCCCCAGCTGAGTTTCTTCCGTAACTTCACGCAGAACTTATTCTTTCCTTCTGCTGAATGACTACCTCAGGTGAAATATTAACCTCCCCATTGAATTTTTCAGCTCCTACTTTGCGTTTCTTTTTTGATCTTACGTTCCACGGCTTCAATTTGTCTTGAGGAGATCCGCTGCTCCAATTTGCCCGTGCCTCACTTTTGTTCTTTATTCCGGTAACCGTTGGTGCTCAGCTGGGCTATACACAGACTGCGTTCCTCTGTCTCATTTCCCTCTGCAGTGATCTTCAATTCCGGCCAATCACCTTGGGTACTACGCTGACCACCTTCCAGGCTGGTGCACCTGGATGATAGGGCTGTACGGCCTTCTGTCGATCGCTGTTCCCGTTGGCTCTATTGTTCATGTTCCAACAACCTGTCCAACCATTCCTGGACCATATGCTCTTGTATACCATTTGTGTACTCGTCACTGCACAATGTATCTCGTCGAATCCCTAGTGAAGATGATAGGGAAAAGGTAAACCTCACTGCACGTCAACTGCAAGAGACAAAATACACCGTGGGCGTTCATCGAGACAGTATGCAATTAACGAAAACTTCATTTAGAACACACCTCAAACGGATTACAGTGCTCCCCGTCACCCATCTTGTGGGCATTCAACGCCCACTACAAGGAAATTTCTGGTACCACTTGCGATCTAGAGCACCTTTGAAGAACCGGACCGTCTGTAGGTCTATCATTCCACCAGACAGACCGTCGGTACCGGCACTGCCTAATTGAAAGGACCACAGAGGAATCGCTGATCCAACGAAGGACACTATGGTGTCGGTGATTAGATAATAAATGCGACTTTGAAAGGTGCAAAGTTTTGAGCGGCTAGTTCTAATAGAAGGTTGGTCATGAGTGTGGGTGTGACTGGCACTTAATGGCATCGGCCATGAAGAGGGAGAACAAGGAGTGATTAAAGACACGACGGGCAATGGGGTATAGGAATTCTATCAATGGACATCATAAGCGTAAGATGATACCAAGTGAATAAAGAATAGAAGCCGAAGGTGAAGGCAGCTGGAGAAGAGAAATATCGGTGAGCGACAGCAGAGGATGGTGAGTATGACGACAGTGACGTCATGCAATGAGAAGTGGCACCTGGAGAGGCGATAGGAGCAAAGACAGAATGGGTGGGTGTGCGTACCGTGGTGGAACGGCAGAAATGGAAAGTGGTGACAGATGATAAGAGCTACCAGTGAGCGTACGGCGGCGGAACAAGGATGGCAGCTTGGAATTTTGAACCGATAATTTTGAATGCGGCAGTTCGAGGATAGTGAGAGCGTGCGATCCGCAACCGGTGCTAGTGGGTGTGACTGGCCGAGCGCTGTGCATCCAACCTGAAAAACACTTCGTGACGTGAACACAGGAGGTGTGATCCACAAGCCTAATTGCGCTTGTACATCGTTTCAGACGGCCTGCAAGCCCGATTGCGCTGGCAAAAGCGGTGGATCTGTCCGCGCCCCGCACTCGTGGGAGTGGCGCGCGAGGTGAATGATAAATGTACGGGGACAAAGACACCGCGATAGAGGTGTGTGATCCGGGGTCAGTTGGCCAGGTTTTGAGACTATGCACAGCGGGGCCGACGGGAAGAGTGAGTGGTGGACGGCCGTGTATCACTATTATCCAGGTGCTTCTGCCAGGGAGATGGTCAGCGCAGTGCTCAAAGTGGTTAACCGTCATCGAGGGTCACTGGAAAGGGAACGAGATAGAGAAGCGCAGCCTGCATGTGCCCTGGCTGAGGAGTAACGGATACTGAGGAGAGAAAGAAAATAAAAATGATGGGCGACAAGTGAACCCGGGTGAGCTTCAGGGTTATCTTATGAAAGCAGGAGACAAGTTCGCTGTGTATCAGGGATGGAAGTGGCCATGGTTCATGGCACCGGAGATCAGAAGTATTGGGTATGGAGTATACCTATTGGCCTGTGGTGCGGAAGTAGTAGAGTTATGGTATTTGGCCTTTCTTAAAGGCCAGATCGGTGTACCCGACTTCATTGGTAGGCAATATAGCATTGGGGACGGGTAAGCATAAAAAAGTGCGCACCTAAAAGCGAACAGTGAGGAGGCAATGCGTAAACTGAGGGGGAGATTATTCTGGATTTTGGAAATAACTTAAAAGTCAATCGGGACTTCAGACGGAGATCGGATTGAGGGACGAGAAGAAAAAGGCACTCCGACGAAGGGGATAGGAGCAGGGGCAGCGGATGAGATATGATGGGAGATGTAGACCTGGTTGTGGACGAGCCTAAGGAGGAAAACCAGATTGATCCTCATGCGACGAATCCACAGAGGCTCGATTTGTAGGAGCTCACAGCACTGGCGGTATGTTAGGGCCATGGATACGCCTAACAGTGTTTCGGTGAATGTAGGCTGAACGTTTTCAGGAGATACAATAGGAGAACGTGGTTAGAGGCTGGAGGTAATTGGACAATATTCAAGGGGCGGTCTTACATGGGAGAGGTATATGGTGAAGCGGTTGGCCGCTAGAACGAGCCATTGATGAATCAGGCCTAGGGTTCGCTTTGCTTTAGCGATTTGGAACGGCGCCTGTTCGGAGAAGTTAAAGGACCAAGAGTAGCGTACGCCAAGGTCAATAACCGCGGGGTGTATGGGGATGGGTAGACCGTCCAGGCAGTTTGGCCGGGCGGTACGGTGCAATTGTAAGGAAGACGAAGTTTTTTTGCTGGGGTAATTTCATGAACCGCGGGACGCACCAAGTTTGAAGAGTGCTTCACGCAGTGTGTTGCGCAGGGTCACGGATAAGTCATTAAAGAGGGAGGAGTGCACCATTCTCATACCGTCGGCAAAGGGGACTGGGGTACCATGGCGAGTAGAAAAGAAAATGACACTGATACAAATAAGAAGTAGTAATGGGCCCAAGAGACTGCCCTGGATGCGGCCGCCAGTAATGGATTTGGCAGGGAATAAGAGGCCATCAGCGGGAACAGCTTGTGATCTGTAAGAGAGATAAAAGGATGGCAAGGAGAAGAGAGGGTCAGTAATACCAAGAGACCGGATTTTGTCTGACAGATGCAGATGGGCAGCACGGTCAAAAGCCTTAGTCATGTCGAGGTACAAGACGACTGCAGAGTTGCCGGCGTCGGCAGCAGAAGGATGGACGTTGAGGAAGTCGAGCCGACAGGAGGAGCAGGAGAGGAATTTCAAGAAACCATGCTGACCAGTGTTCAGCTGGCTTTTGGATAAGAGGTACTGAACAATGTGTTTTTTGATAATTCTCCCCAAGATTTTGCAGACTGCTGGGGTGTGGTTAATGGACCGATAGTTATCTGCATCGTGCAGTGCACCCTTTTCGAAGCGCGGGTTCATAACTGGGGTTGTTCATTGATGGGGGTGGGGGGTTAAGACTGAGAAGCATGGAGTTGGTGTATACTTTAGGTAACAACAAAGGGAGGTTAGAACCAGCAAAGCAGATGAGGGCCGGCAGGGGATCATCTCGGCCCGGCTTCGAGGAAGGTTCTTAAGAGGAAACTGTTTTTCCAGTCTCCAGACGGGCGAAAATACTCGATGAAAGAGAGGCAGTGGTGCAAGGATGAATTGAAGGAGGGCAGCTTATAAGGAAGGAAGAGAAATGATCACTGAGGGCCTTAGCGGTAGATAGGCCGCAGATGAAGAACTTGGGCGAGGTAAGATTAGAGTGCTTGGATCTTTTACTGAGCGGGTTTGAGAGCTAGCCAGTTTTGTTGTGGTGCGATAGGGCGAAGGCCTCTTGCCTTCTTGGATGCAAATCGGCCATGCGACGCAGCTTCAGCTGCAGCTGGTTTTGCGCAGAAGAATTGTAAAGTCGCGTGATCTAGCAAAGTTAAGTTGCAGCTTAGCCAGCTCACGCTCCAAAAGCGACATGCATGAGCTGCTCTACTTGGGGCGTGAATCGACACATGGGTAAGTCGTACTTAAGTAGTGTATGAGGTTGGAGCAGCGAGTTCACAACAGTGAGGGGATCAGAGGAGAGAAAAAAGGTGTCCCAGTTAAGGAAACGGATTATCATCGGTACTGTGGGCCAGTTACATGCACGGCAGGAAGTCGGAACGGGGGAACGGGATTGCAGTGGATGGAGACAGCCGAACAAACTGGACTTGCACCGGACAATACCGTGGTCACTACCCGGGAAGTGGTCAGTAACCCGCGTAAGGATATCAGGAATACCGATGGAGAATATTACGCCCAAGATGTTGTTCTCCTTGTAAGGCTGGAGACGTGGTGGGTTCACCCAAAAAGAAGGACACGAAAACGGAAAGTCAAGAGGTCGGAAGAACTAGTATAAGGGGACCGGCAGATTGGAGGATAATTAAAGTCATCCGCAATGATTTTTGCACTGGCAGGATAGTCAAGTACAACATTGAGGACATCGACGGCGGAGTCATTTTTAGCAGGCTCCGGACCGGGGGGGGGGCGTAGACGCACCCAGGGAGGAGGTTCTGGCCGGAGCCTGGAATAGATGGCCATAGAGAATCCTCCATAAAAAGGAGAGAGGGATGGTCAATAACGCCAGCGTGGATAGTGCATTGGACAAAGGCTAAACGGCCTTTCTCCATTCTTGGGCTGGCGGGTGTTCGGGGAGCATAACACAAAGCTGTACGAACAAGGCCAAACGAGGCATCATCTGACAGCCAGGAGTCAGTTGCTAGTATAATGTCAGCCTTTGAGTCTGGTGCGAGAGTTCACAGATGCGATATTTTTCTAATTATTGCTGGAGCATCATAAGGAACTAGTAGGAAGGAGTTCGGTGTTGGTGTTCGCAAAGCGTTGATGCCAGGTGCAAGATTATTGGGATATGCGTGGAGTCAGGCTTTGGGTCTTGGTGGGGATGGGTCCTCAACAGATGTGGGAGGGAAGACGGTGTTGGATGGGGGGGGGGGGAGAAATTAGGCAAGGCATTAGCATGAGGCTCCGCCGATCGCTGTGGTTGATCAATACGGTTAGTGTTCTGGTGGTAGAGAGAGAGGGGGCACGATATGCCAAATGAGAGGTTCAGAATATCCGTCGAAGGGAGATGGACAGTGGGGAGTTCAGGGCGTAAGTTACCAAGAAGCATGACATCGAGGGAGGAGCGATCAGTGACATAGGTCTGTGGAAGATTATCGATATGGTTCATAGGACGATTAGGGATATGGCCACTGGTGTGGGAAACAGCGGTCAGGAAAAAAATATCTCGACTGCAGATAAGCTTATTGTTGAGCGGGATCATTATGAGGCCGGTAGTTCGGCATTGGGGGTGTGGGCATATAGGTGAGTAACTGGGAGGTAGTGTGAAGTGGTGGCTATGATGGGGGAGGGCGGGTTTGGTACTGAAGCAACGTGCCGCTTGGGGCTTGTGGTCTGGAGACGGGAGCTACTGGAGGTGGAGACTACTGGGGGATATGTTAGAAAGGGTCGTTTGTGGGGAGATGGATCAGAGGTTGGGGGGTTAGATGCATCTAGGTCGACACTTTGAAGGCAAGCAAGGTGGGGAGCTTGGCTCGCCTTTGACGTTTTGCCGGTGGGGCATTGGGTAATCTACATGTCGGTTCCAGTGGGGTCAGCCTGCATGGGCGAGGCAGAGTTGCTTCCCAGTGAGCGAACTATTTCCGTTGGTGGGGGCTTTATCAACAAATATCGTGATGTCCCTAAACAGCAAAATGGCAGCAATTGTCAACTTGTTGGTAATTGGCTCTCTAGCTGTTAGGTCGCTCATGAATTGGAATAGCAGGGGGCAACTATACCGCTGGGACATTTTACGTAGGCTCCTGCAATGGCATCTATAGTGAGCCATACTGCACGAACTGAGTATGTTGTATTTCGCTAGGAAAAGCGGTAAGCTGTCTGGAACATCAAAAACCAAAGCATTCTTGGAGATGGTAGCACTGTGGTATGTTTTGGTCGATATAGAGTTGAAGAGGTGTCCGACCGAAACCAAGTTCTCGGGGAATATAGAAGCTACAAGATCAGGAAGAGTAGCCAGGAATGAAACCTTTAGAAGGTGTCATAAATCAGCTCGACCTTCTTTTCAAGTTCCATGAAGCCCTGCTTGAGGCCACTTGGACTATTAAGAGCTTCACAGTCGACGTTAACGAGGGCGACAGAGCACGGCCTGGTTGTCGGGAGGGGTTGGGTGTGTTTGGGCTTGCCAACTTTAGCGGTACGGATTTTCCGAGCGCTGGTTGAAGACCGGGATGACATGGTAAGTAAAAATGTATGGCGAAGGTACGGAGATATCAGGAATATTGTCAGTCAGGCAGAGGCAGGCTAAAGGTTTAGGCAGACTATGAGTTTTGGGGGTGCTATATGCGCACAGATCTAAGTGAGACTTATGCAACAATGCGATAAAGGAAGTGTGCTATATAGCTCACTATACGTGTAGTTTGGATCAAGAGACTTAGAACGATGAGGGCTGGTGATCCAGTAGAATTTTGCTGTGTTTAAGCACAGACGCAACCCACACAGGATACGGTAGTTACTGTACTACTGCTTGGATCACAACAGCAGGTTGCACGGGGAGGAACACTTAAGATACGGAATCGATGGACCGGATAAAACGAGAGTGCGCTCTGATGGGAGAGAACAAATGAAGGCAGTGTGACGGAAACCGTAGAATGCGTACCGGTGGACGCTTGGCGAGAACAAGGTGGGAGTTGGGTTATAGGGAGTGGGAGGTAAAAGCCCTAGGAAGATGGTATCGTGGCGAGAATCAAGAGCTACCAGGTTAGTCGTGCCGAATGGTAATAAATCGAATTAAGGCAGAGAATATCCAATATAATCTGTAAATCCAGCCCGCGATAATAACTATTGGCTGTACGCTGGTGTGCCGCAGTAGTTCAAAAACCAGCAAACTATTTCGGGTAATGAGGCGATATGTACTAGGATGGACAGAGTTATAAGTCTAAACAGAAAACGAGACAACCTGAATCTCAAGTCGGGGTGACCTTGACCTCTCTATGCCACAAAGCATTTTCCCATCCCCGTGGGAAAAGTCCGTTATCAATCCCCTTCATAAGAATGGGCCTTACGCGACCACGTTTACTATTGCCCTTTGACACACTCCCATTATGTCTATGATAATGGAACGAGTAGATAAAGTTATGACTGTCCATTGCATCCTCACCCGTGAGTTATTATACAACAACCAACACGGCTTTCTAAAGCCCAGGTCGTGTCTGACCTGCCAACTTGACTTCCTTGGTCTGATCACAACCTCGGCTGACTCTGGAAAGGCACTTTTTGTCATCTTTCTTTAATTGACAAAAGTGTTTGATCGCGTGCCTCATGCCAAGCTAGAAACCAAGTTTAAACCTTACGGCATTATAGACCCACTCTCTCCTTAGTTTCCAGCTTATCTTAACATAAAATCGCGAGCAGTAAACACTGAGGGTTACCTCCCGTCAACCCAGCCAGTCACTAGTGATGTTATACAAGGCAGTGTGTAGGGCCCAAATTTATTCTCTACGTTACCGAGATATTCAAATTAATACGCCATGGCACCGCGTTTCTCTTCGCCGATGATATCGAGGTTGTCTATTCCTGTAACGTCATATCTAGACCCAAACCCTCATCCAAATGGCTGACGATCTGAACTCTCCTGACGTGTGATGCAACATTCGGAAAAGTAGTTTCTCCTCTGCTGAGAGTACCATTCTCAAATATGAAAGTCAAATTCCTCCTGAATCCCTCGCCTCGAACAGCCCGTAAAATCCTATCACTGCGCTGGTGAGGGATCTAAGCTTACGGTGTTCCTCCATCTTTACCTTTCAAGAACAAGCCGCCCACCAGGTGCCCCGGCCTATGAGAACGATAGCTCATATCTGCTAAACTCTTAGAGTGCGCGATAGTCAGCTTATGACCTTTAAATCCCGCTGCGGACCGCAGCTAGTGTACTGCCCTCTGGTATGTACTCACACGCGTAAATCTGATAAACTTGTTACCAAAAGAGCCTAGCGATCCTTCACAAAGCAGATGCTCGGATCACCATCTCCCTGAATTAAAAATAAAGATATGAGCTACTAAAACTCGAAACCCTGTGGCCACCAAGTATGAAGCTCAGTCTTCATCTTCTACGGAATCTCCTACATTCCAGAGCGCATGCTTCAATCAATGATCAATGTTTCGCTCGAGAGGCATCATACCCTTTTCGCAACCGGAATCATTTTACCAAAGTTCCATACTCCAGGAGAAAACTGAGGGACAAATTCGCCATTGCCGTCCATTCCCGCACTTGGAACAGACTTTTGGAGACATTCGGGCCTGCCAAACACTAGGTCAATTCAAAAAATTTTCCTACAAACATCTAGAAGTCGCCAAAGTACCACAATTAACCCAAACGTGCACCACGTTGGAACAAGCTTAACAGAGTCACAAAGATTTTTGAAAAGATAAAGGAAGCATGGCCCGGGTAATATCCTTTGCCTACACCGGCCACTCTACAAGCCATCCCCATGGCCAACATATTGGTATCCAATTTATTAATTTGCATCATCAACGCTGCTCGTGTTATATTCTCCCTGATGCACGAGCTCAAACGTCTTTTAGCTACCTCCTCCCCACTTACACCTCTTTAATCGACCCACACTGGCCCCATTCCCTTCCTTTATTTTGTCCTAGCATTCTAGCCCTAAGTCCAATTCGGACGACCACCATTCATCTCCAACTCATCGTTCTTATTCCTGGTTTTCGTCATCACTCTTTCATATTACCGTTCACCCCCAACGGCTCATAGCCCCGTTCTTCCAAAAGTTGACAGAGTATAAATTACCAGATTTTTCTTTTCACCGTTGACCGTTGATCCTCAGCTGGGGACATCCTAAACTGGGCCCCACTATTTTGATGTTTCCAGAAACTGGCTGTCGCATTTCACCCTTTCGAATCCTTGGAATGATCCGCAGATGATACCCGCGAACTATCTGGCCCATAATTACGATTGGAAGTCTGATGCCCGCCGAGCATTCCGTCGCTCCATCATTGACCCTGCCCACCAGGATCCCTCGCAATCTAGTCGCAATCTCCCAGACTTTCCACCGTGCTCGATTCCAAATTCAGCAACGCCACTTACCGCTTTTTATGCCCGGAAAAGTTTGTTTTCCTTGGTGCATAGTTATCGCGTACTGAAAAGCCCAGAAACTTTCCTGGCCTGCCGGTCACGGTCCGTTTCCCCTGCGGTTTCAAGCTAAACTGTTCACCAGTCCCATTCGCAAACTTAACAATTCCTCAAAGTGAAGCTCTGTCCTTTTTTACTACTTTCACCGATACATTTGAAAACTGAAGCACTTATCGCTGCCATCCACCTCCGTAACAGTCTGCAAACAATATATATCACTGTGAAATATATCTATGGATATTTCCAATAGTCGGTGATTCTTTGATTGTTTGCCTTCCCTACCAGTTTCACGGTTCGCCCACTTAGGACTGTCGCTTTTCAATATCCTTTTCCTGCAAGGCACTTTGTCCCATATATGCACATCTGACAAGCATGTGTACCGCAGGGTTCTGTTTTCTCACCACAAAGTGGTCCACCTTGTACAATGGATGTAAGCTGATAGTATCCAACCCGTCAATTTATCACACTTGCCAGCCTTGGGCCTTTGCCACCGATGTAGTTACGCACCACGCGTAGATTTATCGTCAGTCCCCACTTTCATGTTGATGCATTATATTCCTTTCTTCTTAAAGCAAACAGCCCGCTAAAAGTCTACGCACTTCTATAGGTCCCCTTTTCAAAGTATCCCTCTGGAAATCACAGTCCAGATGGGGTCTCTTTGTTATATAACCGGCTCACCCGATACACAGTCTCTGAGCGTTACAACTGTAAACACCAATTGATTTTTCCTGTTACATATCAGTACTACTGCCCTTTTTTATCGGCTAATTTTACCTCCCAACTACACTCATATGTTGTAAGGTGCTCTTGCTTGACTACTTCTCCTTCGGAAAGTTTCCTTTTTCACGGTTACCAAGTATCTGTCAAATAAGTCTGGCAGGTCAGTTTTCCCCCCGTAGGATCATTTTGTATCTTTACTAATCTCAATCCACTACACCTGGATTAGACTGGCTCGACCACTTGACCCTAATTTTAAATTTTCCAGGTGCTACCACAAATATTGACTCAAATGTTTTCCCTTATATTCAGTCGCTTGCACGTAATCGCACAATCCTCCTGAAACTCTGATCTAGATTCTAGATATACCGTTCGATCTTGCTTTGTAGAATGCTTTGGGGTTATCCAAAATAAACTATTGTTATTGCCAATTTTGGTAACATTATTATTATAAAATAGTTTGTACAGAAAGTCCGCTCTTCTACAAAGAAACAAAACATTTAGGATTTAGTTTCCGTCCACGGAATTCGTCGTTTGTTTGTGCTAATCTCCCATATCTTTCCTAGTGGCGATCACACTATTGTTAGGTACTCCACTCATTCGCCCTGCATCCTAGCTTGAAGTCATACTGTATCAAATACACTTAGCTTCCAAACTTTAGTCTTCTCCCTACAGCCCTTCCGCAGTCCAAATGGAGCAAGATTTTCCTCTCTGTTGATCTGCAGTACGCTACCAATATATTTGCCTTCGTTTTTCCATGTGTCTTGAAAAGATTACCAGCCTCATCAAGCAGCCGATTAACGGGCAGTCCATTATTATCCATTTCTAACAAAACACGGTAAACTCAAAAATAGTTCATGATATCTTAAGCTACTTCAGAAACCCTATTCAACTAAGTCGCTTCTCTTCTGCTTTTTGAAAACCTGAAGAAACTTAACTGGGCTACCAAGAACTGAAGGCTCTGCCACACTCAAGCAAGTCACTTTGACTGGTATTATTGCACAAGGCTTGAACCTCTGACAATCGTAGGGACATCCTGCGCATAGTTTTAACGGACTACGTATCCGTCTCTGCTCCCCTCTTTTTTTGTCTGAGCCTTCCACTCGTTCTCTGCTTCAATCGTGGTCCACATCAACAACATATCCACTTCTCCTCTTCCTGCTGCCGCTCTGACCCAGTCCGTAGTGGAATTTGAAGTTTTAAATTTCAACGGATCACTCAACACCTATAAGCCATTCTTTCGCCCAGGACCGGGAGGCTCACCGCCCGCTGCAAGGGTTAAATCCGGAACCAACTTCCCAAGCATACCGCACAGATTTTCCATCCTACCAACTAGCTCCAGTCTAGTGTAGACGAAATGAAGATACTTGGTCATAATCTCACTGCACTTGAAAGGCCCAAGGTATGTTTGAACAAACTACTGTTCCGTTACACATACTCCGATCCTCTGTAGGCTGACGGGAAAACGTTTCAAGGAATACACTGTGAAGCACTTCTTTAGGCTTGACTTCACTACTACCCGACGACAAGGCTTCCTTCGTTCAAGGTCCTGTGCAATACATAAGCTTTATTCATTGAGTCACACTACTGGCACAGCAGACAATGGAACGGCTACTGTAGCACTTTGTCTAGATGTTACCCAAGCATTTGACAGTGAGCCACACCCTTATCTTTTGACCAAGGTCCGACCCTTTGGAACTGTTGACAACCACTGTCTTCGGTCATTCCTTATCTACTTAATCGCAATAAGGTAGTTTCAATGAATGGACTCCGCCGAAGGCCCAAACTGATTACGAGCGGCTTTATACGGCGAGGTTTTTTTGGCCCTCTGCTGTTTCCTATATATCTAAAAGATATGATAATCCCAAGGAGCCATGGCACCCCGTATTTTTTGCTGACGACATCGAGATTGAGTATATTTCAAGCCTGATCATCGGGCTGCTGATATTCCGGTCATTTCTGAAGAAGTACCTGCGTTCGATAAATGGTGCTCATTCCGGCAGGTGATTCTTCTGGTTAGCAAGTGTGAAATGCATACATTTAAATGAAACTAACCTCCAGAGCCTTTAGCTACTTGTGGCCCACCCATTGCCAGCAGACGAATTGTTTGAGAGGTTTTCCTTAACGATTCTCACATTTCCAATTTCCGCTAGTTTTCGGCCTCCAAGTTTCAAAGGCCAGGAGGTGCACGAGCTTGATATTTCGCTCCATTCAACCAAGAAAACGCATTCTTTCCCCTCTAAATCTCATGCTTGACCTTGATCGGAGTACTGCCCGCTAACCTTTTCTAGTATGCGCATTTCAAGCAGAGATGGTATTAAGTCTATCCAACGAAGATTTATTAACCACCTGCTTGGTTGGAGCTCACCTCTAAATTATAAAGAACAATGCTTGTTCTTCGATTTTCACTGTTTTGGCTCCGTCACATAAAAGTGAACTTCATCTCTCTCTATTACACCCTTCGCATCCGGTCATAAACTTCTCATCCGCTACAACTCGTGCCTATCTTTACCTATCCACCATGTCAAAAGGCATCACCTCCATCGCTAACTCTATCCTGAGTCCACATATTTGCATTACTGCGTGCTCCATCTTACATAATTAAACGTGCACAGTTCCACTCCCTGCTGTTGGTTTGGAAGTGCATCAGATAAGCTTCTCACGAACACCCAGATCTATTTACTCCTCAGGGCAGATATCTGATGACCATGACCATGAAAAGAATCTGGATTTGGGAATTGTGCAAGCACAGGTGAACCATGATAAATAAAACTGTGCAAGCGTTCGTAGTTTATGTTAACCTCTTATTCACAGAGAACTAGTCCAGTGCAAGGTCAGCCCTACTCACTGACATCAGAAGCGAACTGAAAAGTACTCTCAAGCCTGTACAACATCTGCTCTACACCTGATACCTTTCCGGTAAATATAGGCACATGTTTCAGCTTGGCTCAGATAAACGCTAATTTCTGGCATTGTGTATATTTAGTTTTACCAATTTTTCTCTCATCTGTCAGATTAAGTCGGGTTTGTAACTTCACTCCATATCGTCTTGTTATCATATTAGGTGACCTAGAACATGGAAGGCTCTCACTGTTCAGATATTTTCATTACAAACGCCACGAATCCTGATGAACACTTGGTGAGGTCATCCACCCGTTGCGCGTTGTACTTGACAACATCAATTTATCCTGACAAAATCGGCATTTAAATATCGTTTCCCTCACCCGCCAATAACAACACATCACAACGTTACTCCCTTTCCAGCGCCCCAACGGCGTCCCACCACTACTCCGCTTTATTGAAGTATGCCTACCTTTCTCCCAAAAACCAATCATTCAATCATTTGCACTGTCTGATATGCGAGGTGGCAATCTATTATCCGCATTCCATGTTATTCATCGTCCAACTGTTTTGTGTTTTCCCACGTCAGGCTTTCTGCAGCATATCCAGTTGTGCAATCATCTGCAAGTCCTGACAGCTTCACTAGTGTACTACTCATTTATGACTTGATCAGATTGCTTTATTTGTACCTTCTATGTCTACCTTGTTATCAAACGGTGTTGCTGTCATTCCAAATTCAATTAACCCAGACAAATCGTTCATTTTAATCTGATTTCCTTCACCCGATAACTTTTGCCGCTCCCTTAAATTTTCATGATAGGACACTTGAGCCACAGTCCTTTGGGTGCTTCTTTCCACAACTGTAGCTAGAAGTGAGTTGCCCATAATGCGCCTTATGCTTATCTGACTGTTCCCCAAAAGTCTCAAGTTGCACTCTCCCCACCACGCGAAAGGATTCAGTGATCTGCACTTCCTGACAGCTTCCATATGGTTTCCATATGGTTTAACCAGAAATCAAATTTTTTTACCTCTACTATGCCCACCCTTTGGTAAATCTGCGCTCCACTTATGTAAACCTAAGATTCACCTCAGCAAAAACAACAGTTAATTATCATTCCTCCCACCTTCTAAACCTTGTCCTATTTTCCATCAACTTTTCACCACTGGACGCAGGTCAGGAGCCAACTTGAAGGTAAATTCTTTCACTCCTTCCTAGAAACGGGTTAGCCATACTCCAAGTTATCAATCGTCCGGTTGTTTCCGTTATATTCCATCTTAGACTTCCTTGACATAATCAGTCATGTAGTTATCTGCATGTCCTCGCAGTTTGACTAAGGCTTTTTTCTTCTATGACCTGGTAGGATCACTATTTTCACTCCTACGTCCACATCGATATGGAGTTGCGTTTGTCCCTTATCAGCAACTAACCTACCTGAAAAAACCCCTCATTCGAATCCCATTTCATATATCCACAATTTTTTGTCATTCTGCGTTGCCAAATTTTCATGATAAGGCATATACTCAAGGCCCGACTATCAGTGATTTCCCCACAGAGTACCTGGTAACTCCCTCCGAATAATAATTCTTTTCTTACTCTGGCTGTTAGAATTTCTGGTTTTAACGTGCATCCATCACCAGCTTTATTTTCAGAGCTCTTCGTCGGTGCTTTCATCGAGGTTTTTGTATTAGGGTACACCTCCCTGCGAAATTGTCGAAAGTCCGTCCGAAATGCCGAGCATTTTTTTCCGTCTTTGCTCTACTTGCCCACGTATTTAGATCACACAGTCTACTTACTCTTCATGGTTGGTAGGACCACCTGACCTGGAGTTCCACTTTTTCCGGGCATTCATTCGCTCATTTTTCTACATATATCCAGTGAACTTTCCAATAATCCTTTTTTGACCTCGCTTGCGCCATATGGTCATGCAATGTAGGGTGCCTCGGGCATCCACGAAATGAACCATTATCCTATATCTTATCGCCAAGAAAAATAAAGATTACTATATGACGACAAGCTTGCTTACCTGTTTGTGGTTTTACCGCCGGACACGATCCCTTCTAGTTGGGCCTTCCTTTCTTCGTAGACTGAGTTTCTTTTTTATGAAGCTTGATCCGTTTTCTGCTTTCACCCAGGTCAGGGTCATCCCAGTATCAAGATCAGGTGGCCTAGTTATCCTGGCTCTATTTTTATTGTCTTGATGTTATACCGTTTTCACCGTAGTAAATATAATCACTCAAATGGATGCAATGACCTAATTGCATAACCCAATGCGCCACTCCACGCCTAAATTGGTAGTTATCATTGCGAATTTTTGTTATCTTTTTCAGTAGCTAGCACTCCTAAACGTACTGGAAAATACCCCTAACTACTAACCATATTTGATTTTTTCAGTTTCCCCTCCGAATTCTACTTAACCATGGGTCATGTTTTCCCATTCACTTGATACCTCACTCATCTTTTCGTATTCGATTATTGGTGGTTGACCGACTCACCTACGTGGGCCCGCTTTTTGCCATACCTCTTGCATCATCATGCTGACGTGGACCTCAACAAACGCCCGCGATACCCCAAAGGCCAAAATTAGAAAACCTAGGCCCGCCCGACCCCATGCAGGAACTGATATCTGCTCGGTCTCCCTCGTCTATATAGCCAACTTTTCTTCTAGTAAATCTAACCACCTGAAAGAGTGTTGCTGAAATTAATAACAAGCCGCGACTCATCAATGAAACCACGCTCAAGATTTATCCTTTGGTAATCCTCATCGAACTCGCGGCAACGAAGCCCTCCTACAGACTGTTGTCATCGGAGAACTTTCTCGTCCCCATCAAAATGGAATACTAACGCCGCATTTTCAACTCCAAAAATGCGGTTGCTCTTATTGTTTTCGAGAATCTATTCTTACCACTGGTCAAACAGTATTCTCAATGCATGAAACATGGCTCATCATAGATGCCTTTGCACCAAGCTGCGCAAACATTCCCGCTTTATTTACTGTCTCTTACTATTCCAGTTTATGAACGACCTAACAGCCAGAAATCGTGAACAATAAACTGATGACTGCTGCTTGTTAGTACTATAAGGATATCCGGATATTTCCCGACAGAAACTCCCCTAGAAGGAACTATCTCGATGGCTGAAACGTAATACCGCTTGACCCATCCATACTGGTCCAACTTGCCCTGGTGCAAAACTCTCTCAGTACCTCAGAGGCACAGCGGCACCAACGGACCTACGCACCCTGCGCTGTCTACCATTATACTGCTGACCTAGACTCGACCAACTCTTCACTATCGGCCTCACATGCCTCAGCAGCTTCCACCTCTGGTGCATGCGCCCCCCCACCACTTGCTGTAAACGACACTTTATTTCAGTATCCACCCTACTCTTCCACAGAGTAGCCTCCAAGCTGAAGATTGATACTGTCTCAACCCCCAACTTTGGCGGTACCTATCTTCTCTTGTCCACCCAGCCCCTACTTAGTGTTGCTAGCCGTTGCTCTCGCTCCAACAAATCTCTCCACCACCCACTCGGTATGTACTGTGATTCGCCACGCCTCTTGGATCCCTGGCAAACGTCTTCGAATCCTCCTCCGAGAGTGCCTGGATCCTCACCCAGGTCCGCTCCCGGCCAACCACTCATTTCATCTGTTGATCTCAGCTCCCTTTCGTAGCTACTTGAAATCCCACCCTCCGAATGTAGGGCAGAAAAGCGGTTAAACCGTCCAACACTTCAACCTGACGCCACTGAACCCGACTACCTCAAAGGCCTTCCTAGATGTTCTCGTGCTGCTTGACCGTCCAATTTCCTTTCATACCCCGGCCTACTCTCTCTTCTTCTGACCATATGGAACTGTCAAACTAATCACCTCTCCTGCTAACACACCGCCCTTCTTTTCCATCTGGCCACGACCCGGTATTTAGTGGTCTCGGTATACCTTGCTTGCCTTCCCCAACTGCTCACCACTTCCCGCCTTTCACCGAACAGCCATATGATTATCTTACCAATTATTACAGGTTGGAACCCGTACTCTATTTCTTCTAGCTTCATACCTCCCCACCTCACATAAAGGCCCCTATACCCCTCTTGGGCCTCCAGCCTCGTCCTCACATTGTCACTCATATCCTGGCCCCAAACTCTCATCATTCCTGCTTATCTTATCCGCATCCCTCCAACCCCATTCCCTTTCTCCTTCTCTACAGGCTCTGCTTAACGGTTACATTACCCGCTGTAGTACAAACAAATTATTTCCTGCCAAAGCTCACCACACCTCTGACCCTATGGCTAAACACCCCCCTGCCCACATCAGCAGTCTCTTGCATACCCATATCATCGATCTGCCACAACGATCCGCGGAGCCTCATACGGATGACTTACCTGTTTATTGTCCCCCTTCCAACCTCGCCTACCCTCCCACTTCCGATGACGCTTCTTCCTTGTTGAGACCCAGTACCTATTGCCAGACAATCCCGACAGTCATGCAGCTGGAGTCAGCGCGTTGCGCACCCCGACATCGAATTCTTTCCTACTAGTCCTTATAGAAGCTTGATCATTAACTAGGAAAATGTCGCATCTGAGGTCCCTGGCACTTGCTTACAAACCCTGAAATAACACAAGTAACTGAATCCTGGCTCTCCAAAGATACCTCATGTGACCTTGTTCGCTTAGCTGGATATCATTGCTTCTCGAACACTAGCCGGAATAGGCGTGGTGGTAACTGCTTGTTTTTTTCAAATGCGCCATCCACGCTAGTGTTATTGGCCACCGCCTTCCCCTGCTTGTTGATAATCCACTTTGGAAGTCCGTTCACGTATCCAGCCAGAACCTCGTTATTGGCTACATCTACTTCCCCCGGGTCTGGAGCTCTCTAAGGTAGACTGTGCAGTGGCTGTCTTTATTGCTGCATCTGACTAGCCTGCCATGGCAAAAATTGTTGCGCGTGACTTTAACCTTCCTCCAATCTGCCGGTCCTCTTGTAACATCCCTCTTTCTCTCCATTTCTGCCTCCGTCTTCGTGGGTGGACCCAACATCTATCCAGCTCCACAAGGGGGAACAAGGTCTTGCTCCTAGTTTGCTCCATCGGCATTCCTGGCATTACTGACTAGGTCGCTGACAACTTCCCTGGTAGTGACCACAATATCATCTCGTTTACATTCAGCTGCTTTAGCTGTTGCCATCAAAATCAACCCGTTTCTCATTCTCCAATTTCCTATCTTTCATGTAACTGGCCTCTAGTAGCAACGTTAATCCGTCCCCTTGATAGGGACACTTTCCCCCCTAATCCTCTCATTGTTACCAACCTTCTCTACCCCAGCTTATTACGGGGCCCAGGTACTGCTAACCCATGGGTCGATCCATCCGCAGGCTCCTGCAAATCCCCTTAGTCGCTCTTATGGTGTAAGCCGGCTGAGCTGGAAATTACACTCGCCAGGTCACGCCACTTGACAGTTCCTCAGCGTGTCAACCAGTTGCAAATGAAGCTATGCGGAATGACGGAATCGCGTCTAAGAAGACAAGGGCCGTCGTTTTGGTGCACCCCAACGAAACCGGCTTTTTGTTCAACCTGCCTAGTAAAAGGTCCAACCGCTCCACTCTCGCTTCGCCCAAATTTGTTATCTGCGGCTCATCAACAGCTAATACCTCAGTGTCTATTTCTGAGGCATTCAGTGATAAATGTTCTTACTCTCCCATCAACTGCCCTGCTGTCCCTTCTTCTCCCATTCACCCCAGCACCTTAGCCTGTATTCCATCAACTCACATCACCCATCTGGAATTTGACAAATTGGTCCCCTTCAGTAGACCTTCTCCGAAACCCGGCCCAAATGGTCTTCTTTTGGCCCTTCTCCTTCTTGGTGGTCTAGAACTTCCCCTGTTGTTACTTCATGTATATACAACTTGCATGCACCTTAGCTTTATCCTCGCTCAAAGAAACCTCTGTCGTCACTCCACGCTTCAAAAATGGCGCACAACATCGCCCGGATAACTACCGACCCAATAACCACACCAAAGTAGCCTGCAAAATCGTGGAGAGAATTATTAAAAAAACACATTGTCCAGTATCTCTTATGTATCAACCTCCTTCACCCTGGTCAGCATGGTTTTCTGAACTCCCATTCCTTCTTCTCCCGTCAGCTGAACTGCCTTAGTGTTCTGTCGTCTGCCGTTGATGCTGGTAACTCTGCATCCCTCTCGCACCCCGACTTGTCTGAGGATTTCGACCGTTTTCCCCACGAGCACCTAGTAGTCAAAGTCCGACCTCTTGGTGCATCGGATCCTCTCCTCTCCTGGCCCTCCTCATGTCTCTCACAGATCACAGACTGTGTTGGTTGATGGCCATCTATCTTCTGCCGAAACCATTATTAGTGGGGTCATCCAAGATAGTGTCTTAGGCCCATTGCCATTCCTCATTTAAGTCAATGACATTTTCTCCTACATTTGCCACGGCACCGCATTCCTCTTTGCCGACGATATGAAAATATTTGCTCCTTTCTCCTCAGTGGCCTATCCGAGACCCTATGGAACATATTGGAGGACTTATTCTCTCCCCACCTGTTGCAACTCGTGATTCATGAAACTCTCTGCGGAGAAAAGCTTCCTCTTGCACTAATAATCCACTATAACCCCTGGCCAAATTAATCTGGAAGGCTTTTCCTTACCCACTCACCCCATGGTTATTGATCTTGGCATACTCCACTTCCTTTTCTTCGCCTTCGCAGAGCAGGCATCACCCCGAACCGCTAAAGCAAAGTTAACCCTAGGGCTGGCACTTCGACGTTTCCTACTACCCAGAAGTCGCCTTCCTTTATATGTCTCACACTTACGACCAATTCCATCATAGTGTTCGATTTCCTGCAGCCACTGGCCACGTTCTTCGATTATTTGGCTTAAGAATGTTCTGCGTATCTTCATCAAAAAGCCGTTTGGCTTAAAGGCAATTGTAACTCACCACCGAAGCTGTGAACTTCTACAAACTGAGGCCCTGTGGATTCACCGCAAGAAGCTCAACCTAATCTTCCTCTTTAGGCTAATCCACAACCAAGTCTACCCTTCCCGTCACACCTCATTGACTGCCTGTTGCTCCAATCCCCGACGTCACCGTGCCTTTCTATCCTTGTCCCTCGATCTAGACTCAGCCCGAAGTCCCCATTCCTCCTGCCGTCCTATTCTAAAATCTGGAAGAAGCTTCCATCAGTATACGCAATGCCTCTTCACAGTACGCTTTTAAGCTTGCACCTCTAATCTATTTAACTCTCCCCAATGCTATATTGCTGGCCAACGGGTGTGTCTCCAACGGTCTAGTCTTTGAAAAAGGCCCCACTCTGTGACCTTAAAACCCCTGCACCCCAAGCCAAAACCTATGTTCAGTGTCTGAACCTTTCCCTCTTCTCAGCATTACGAATAATATCATTGCCACTCCTGCTCCGCAGTGGATTTATTTCCTGCTTTCGGTGCGATAGCTCTAGTCCTAACCCATATTCGTCTGTATATTCATCCTGACTCCACCTGTCTTTTTGAACTTGTGTTATTAAGCTGACCTCACCACAGTTCCTCACAGTCTGTACCCATGCTAATACAATAGGTTATAGAAAATCACGCCTTCTACTACCTCTAAGTTGGACCTAGGGACCCTTTGCATCAGTTATTCTTTGTTCTGCCATCAATTTATTTGTTTTTACGCAAACCATTGCTCCCTAACTCGGGCTTATCCAGAATGTGCTTTTCTATTTCATTTCCCTTCCCAGTGATCCTCAATGACGGTCAACTGTTTCGAGCACTGTACTGATCACTTCTCTTGAAGGTACTTTTGACCAGCAATGTTATACGGCCCGTTGGCTCTGCTGCTCAAGGTATCTCACAACCTGCCCAACTGATCCTGGATCAAAAGGTTTATCGTGGCCACCCCGTCCAACTTTGTAACCATCAGTGATTGCTGGTGCCAATGCAAACGATGCGGGGTGGGGTCAGATTCACAGCTCTGGCCGGCGCATGTCGAGAGCGCAGGCCGTCTGCAACGGTGTACGGGAGCAGTCAGGTTAGCGGATCACGGCCCTTGTCACCAAAAACGGTTTCCAGGTTGGGTGTCCAGAGCAAGACCAGTCCCACCCACAACCGCCTTTTGCGGATTACAGAACATCGCATTTGGGCCCCTTTTTGCTGCTGCTAACATGCCACTCGTTCTGTGCTCTGCAAAGGCTGTTCTTCTGTCAAGCTGACTCTCAGTACTGACGTTATGACTTACATTTTTATGTCCGGCATTTTTACCATCCTACCAATGCTCTAAATAGCATTTAGCTTTGGCCCCTACCCACCAAAGCCTCTCTTTCTCGGTGCACTATGATTGCTTATATAAATACTTATCGATCCTCATTTGCCTAAGCTCCGTTCTTTTCACGCCCGATTCCTCTTCTGTTCAACTCGTAAAATTGTCCATTACCCACATCAGAAATCGCCGCTACCACTCATTCACTGGCACATTTATTGTCACTGTTCGTCTCCTCACCACATCCGCCAAATTGTGTTCCCCGCTGGAATATGTTCCGAAGTCATTCTCCTGTCAGCAGTACGATTACTGACTATTTGCTCTCTCCATCAATGTAACTGTTCGCCTACACAGTGTCCTTTCATCGCTTTGTCTTGACCTTGCAGTGCACCAAGACTCCATCATTTTCGTACTCCTCAGATATGTTTATCCCACAGCCCCGCCTTCGTTACTACCTCGCGGCACCTGTCGAAGTGGTCAGCAGAAGTCATTCAATTACCGTCCACTCACCGCAACATCACTTTTGCGTGCTATCGCCCATGCAGTCACTTTCAAAGCAGTTCAGGTGGATTCGTCACGGAGCTAACAATTTCTTGCTGATGTTGACATATCATTACAAATCCATCCCAAATTAAAAAAACGGATGTTTGCTTTCCTGGCCTCCGTCGACCATTCTCTTTCCACTTTGGCAGTCTCTCTTTCTATCAAGTTGCGTCATTTGTTTGAATCGCTTATTGTGTAAATAACTCAGCAAGTATCCAGTGTCCATATTTCACCACTATCTCCGACGCTTCAATTATTTAAAGCTGCAGCTGTTTTCACTCTCCGGCCTTTCCCGGTACACGTTATGCATCTTTATTCACCTGTTTTTGTCGCACGGCACACTTAGTGAGACATTCATTACCCGTTGCGCAGTAACTTGTCATCCATTCTGGCATCTCTTCTCCGAGCTATCCACCCTTATGATCGTTGTAGATACGTGCACCTGATATTGATTTATCCTCCATTTTCACACTGGTGTTTCTGGACCAGCCCAATGTGCACAAGAACTCGCTTCACGCTACCTGTTTTCCTCCAGTATTCCCTTCGTCATTACTTTGGTGGTCCCCTTGTACCTTCACAGGTGTCACTCGCTCGCCTTACAACTGCCTCTTCCAGTATCCAACCTCTAATGTCTTCGGCCACCTCTGCCGACTGTTCCATTTTATTCTGAATCCAATGTCCCGTCCCCGACTGTCATATCAGACTCATTGGTCTCGTAACCGTCGCCCTACCGTTGCCGTGTGATCTGCCTATCGAAACAATCATCAGGTCACTCATCTACCCCATACTTCATTACCTCTTCTGCACGCTATTTGTCCCTAAAATCGCTACATAACGCAGTAACCTTTGACTTACTGCCATAATTCCATATCCCTACAGGTAATTCGTGACCTCCCTATATTACTGAAAGTTGACCTCTAAGCACCTACCGACCTACCACTGATTGTTTCTTCCAATACCGCTCTTGAAATCTCTCCTTCCATCAATCTCACTTGCTTGTCTCTTCCCTTGTGATTAACCACGCCGACAACACACCATCAAATTTCACCACCGCACTGGCCGATGATTCATGCTGTTTCGTCTCTGAAGATCCACTGTTTTACGTCGTCCAGTTTTCCACCCATTTACTTTATACCACCCTGCAGAGTGCAAACGGCTCTTTGAATTGCCCTAGGTTGAATATTCTTTTACTTCGTTCCTCAGTATTTACCAAATATTCCTTGATTTCGCTGGAGTCTCCAAAGTTGTGATTGTTTGTCGTAGTGTTTGTGCATACAACCCCCTTTTTGACCCAACCCAGCCAACATTAGACAAATGGTTTATTTTACCTCGACTTTCAAATTTACCGGTCATTATAAAGGCTTTAATCCAATTTACCACTCTCAAAATTAATCTGTTTCACGTCTTTTACCCTTTCGGAAAATCCACTTCTGACATCAGTTGCGTCATCTGATAATGCATTCTAGCGTGCTTCTGGCCCATCCATTATCTTTACTAAGGGCCTGCACGCCCAGACCCCCCAACAACTCCGACTATCCTTCCAACCTCAAACACACAGGATTTCCCCCAATCCAGAAATATTCACCCAGGCACAACTGCTGCTCTGAGGCACCCCCCCTCTTCTCTAACCCATCGGCCTCCGGACCGCAAGTTGCCAAGCTTCACGGTTTACCGAGCCTCCGCTAGAATTATTTGTATCAAACTGTCCAAATCATCCATTTCAGTGAGTTAATCCGCGTTGCTTGTTGGCACAGCCAAGCACCACAGCCTCATGTGTACTCCTCTGTCTAAGCATAGATGAAGCCTTTTAGTTCACGTTAATCACTCCGCCTTTGATACTATGCCCTCGGGTACCTTTCACCCTTGTAACCCCCCTGACAACCTCGCTACTATCGATATTCTCAAACTTTTACCCATCCGCTTTGTGCCTACTCAATCCATACTGTGGCCCACATGCTCACCTCCCCCAATCAACTAGTGACCTTGTTCCGCGGCCGAATAACCAGAAAAAATCCACAAATGAAGAATCAAGCATTATCCACTAACCCCGACATAATGGTAGCCACCGAGACATGGCCATCTGAGGAGTCCCATCTAGGTCATTTGGGCACCGTTGGGTATAACAACTCCTCAAGCCCTCGCCAATCCAGAGGAGGTTGAGGGATCCTAGCCCTTATTTGCCCCACTATCTTCCTGACAGTTCTGTGGCACCCTACTCTGGAACAGATAAACGACTACATTTCGCCGTCAATAAACACTACTAGCTGAGCGATGTTACTAGGGTGTGTTTACCGCTCTTCCAGATTATCGACAACTGCTGTCAACACCCGTGCTGAATCAACTATCTCAGCTTCAGACTATCCTGAGGGTGCCAAATCCAGTGCTGGTAACTTCCACTATCTTCAGATTGAAGGATTCCTTGCTGACTGAGAAGAGCAGTTGGGGGTCAAGAATCCACCATGGGTGGCATGTGAAAGTAGGCCTCTCCCAAATCACACTTCGTAAAAGCCTTGGCACTAACTGACTTCACGGCTAGCCAATCCGTGGTTAGCAACAAAAGTTCGTCTACTCATATTTTTCAACGTGCGTGAATCAGTTCAAACTCACACAAATGCATCCTTCTAAAGAATTGCAACTAAACACTATGGCCACTCAGAACATTGCACTGGTTCAATTTTATCCCTTTCGGGCCCTCTTCGAAGTGCTTCAAAGACCGCCACTCTTTCGCTAGTTAGCATTGGTTGAGGATAGTGTAGGCCGAATAGAGCTGCGTTGAGGAATAGCCGAGTTTTATGTTGTCAATTTGAAATTTGGCTGATAGCGTCCCTGAACGAGTTGGGGTATTTCACCTGGAAACGGTTTACCTTCAGGTCTGTGGCAAGCATAATTTCGGGGCATGGGGCTTCCTGCAGCCATACCACGGAGTTTTGGTTCAAGAGCGGTTTACAGATATTTTTGGGCATTTGAGCAGCAATGGAGCGGCTATGGCTTTCGTTCAAGAATAACGTTACATGTGCGAGACCAAGAATGGGCACCGTACCACTTGAATAGCTGGCGAAATTGTACAATGACTGGTGTATCGGTGAAGCGGTAGAATGATCGTGGTAAAAGTTGTAAGGTTTTATGATTATAAGTGCAGCGGAGTTTAGCTCATTTTGAAGGATGCACATTGGTCTTACGTCAAGAATATACCGTATGAATATCAAGCAGATGCAACCTAGTTTAAACGGAATGGAAAACTCTACGAGGTGAAGGATTATTCAAGCGTGAATGCTATCAGAATGATGAATCATGAAACGTAGGTCACTAGAACTCATGTCAACCATGAGAATCCGTGTTTTCAGGGCAAACATGAGCAAAGTGAATATATTTATCGCAAATACCGCACTGAACATTTGAAGTGGGGCAGAATTTGCGTTAGCTGTATGTCAGTTACTTTCGCATCCGTAGCAGCAGTAACGCTGTTTGAAGATACTAAATGTATTGGGTGGAACAGCTCTAACACGAGCTATATCCATGTTGAACGCATCGGTGTGGAATGGCTTAACCTGCTCAGGAATATCACTCTAAGTACATGCAGTGTCCCATGCAATATGCTAGGTGGGGCTTAAGGAAATTTTACGTGAGTGTGGCTTCGCTAGTTCTTCTACCACCGGGGCTCGACATTGGTTGTTGAAATGAGTAGCGTATCTTCAACATTCTTTGCCGACAAGGATTTGCAGTCAAAGCAGCGTACGACACAGAGTAGCTGCTAACAGAGATCATCAGATTTATCTCCGAATTGCTTCCTCATATGGGGGAATTTGCAACTTGCCACGCAAGCATTTTACGGGATCCATAATGCTTGTCTGATGTTTCCACCGCATCTTCCAACGCCGTTTTCATGAGCAAACACAAGGAGTCAGAATTCTTCATCCCTCGTCCTCCGACTGCAGTCGGAGAAGTTTTAGTTACCCTTCTTCTGGAAGCTTGATGAGAGCATTAAACGTGGGCGCAGCTGGTACGTGATCAGTGAAAGTAAGTTTTCGCGAATTCCGCAACGTTGGGGAAGGGTTGTTATTGGCATCGACCCAAAACTGATCTGGAGCACGAACTTCAGCATCCGTTTTGCAGGTCTGAAGCCGCGATGCCAAATATTGTGTTCATAAATCACGGCGTCAAGAAAAAAATGTAGTCCGTGACCAGAAAGGAATAACAACAGTTTGAAATCTGCAAGCTTAGATTTGAACGAAATACGATTCACACCTCTGTTGACTAGAAAGCAATACGAGCAATCGGGGCTAATCAAACCGAGGCACGTGAGTTGCTGGATAGTGCGATTCCTTAAGCACGGACGTGCACACAACGGTTTGATAGAGCTCACTGTCAGTATGTTGAACGACATCTTTGGCCCAGTCAAGACACAGTGGCCAGTGACGGCATTCACACTAAATATAGGGCTTACCAAGGCGGAAGGGGTTGCCTCAGATGTCCTTTGACAGCGTTGTATTTGGCGTGCGCAGTGTACCCTGCATGCATCAAGAATATACAGGTCACTTTCCTTTTGGCGCAAAAGCAGGATGCCCTCGGAGTATACGCCAACGATACAGCTGCCCTGAATATAGTAGTCAAAACGGATTAATTAGCGGAACGTGTCAACACACGATAGGCAGGTTGCCGTGACTCGTGGGGTTATTGGCGAGGTAATTACGGACCAGAACCAAAGGATTAGTGAATGTTCCATCACAAAGACACGGTTGGGGAGAAAGGAAAACGTTGTTTATCCATGTCCACTCCGCCTACAGACAAGGCGGAATGGATGGTAGGCTGGGTTGAGGGGTGTTCCTTCAAGTGAAGGATTATTATAATCTGTAAGGGATCAGGCTCACACTGGTAGACCCAACACAACCCGAAGCATACTGCGCTCGCCCAGGCCGATGGCTGGTAGGGATGGCTTGCGTTCGTAGAGCATCACAAACAGATAGGGAAGATGACTCTGGAGAAGATGGCGTATAGGTCATAGGGCTCTGTCATAGAAGGGGACACGAAGCTCCGGAAAAATTAAAAAGGTGAATGCGTCCCTAGGGTGACCATCGGTGGAGCTCCTGTGATTTGGCTTCACAAACATGCATGCACAACAAGTAAGTCAGGCAAAACGCCTTCGTGGCAGACAGTGCTTATCCCCGCGGACTCCGCTGGCAACCGTATATCGATCCAGTCTCAAATCTTTGGTGACAGAAGAATCATTGCGGAAGAGCGATCACAGAGTCCTGCGAGCAGTGTTCACTGTAAGGCGTAACAGATCAGGGGGGTTAGTTCGAAACTAAGCTAGAGTGGGCGAGGTTACCTGAAACCAACAGCACAGGGCACATTTTGTACCCTTTGGGTACTGGGGCCACCTTCGGAGGACGGCTAAAAAGCGGTAAAAGCCGAGATGTTAAGCTTAACGCGGTTGTTTACCCCGTTGGCACTGCAAGTAAATAAGAGTTTGCCACCTTGGTGGGGTCCACAGATAGCAGAGTCTTTGGCCGTTTGCAGGAGGTTGTGAGTGCATCAAAAAACTTCATGGCACTTAGTACGCGTGGGCCGCCTATAATGCAGCCGGGAACAGGGTTCAGGTCCTGAAGCGAGAAATGAACTACGGGGTATGAGGGAAGCTTGCGAAGATTGTGAAGCCAGGGTCTTAGAGACTTTTCAATTAAAAAACAATACATGAGAGCGTGGGTGCTTCAGAAGCGCCCAATGTAAGCAATATCCTTGGTGGCAAACATGAGGCAGAAGATTTGCTTGCTCCCTTCGAGAGCAAGTAAAATTGGACATGCCTAGGAAGAGATTGCCGCAAAAATCAAGAAACCTACTGCAAGCAAGACCGAATTGCCCTGGGAAACTAAATCGCTGTGCGAGCACAGCGCGGCCGGACCGGATGTGATCCATTCGGCACTTGTTCTGCCTCTTTCCGATATCTTATCAGAGTCTGTCACTCAGATGTACAAAGCCTTCCTAAAAAAGCGGGCGCCTAGGAACTGGCGTGAGGCCCCTGCTGTGGCAATATGTAAGACGGGATGCAAGCAGAAAGCGAAGAATAATGGGCCATTTAGCCCGGCACATGTGTTGTTTAAGTGCTTCTGGAGCGTACTGACAGAGCAATTTAGCCTGCACTTGGGTTATACCAAACCTGTGATGCCTGAGTATCATGGGTTTGATAAAAATGATCGCTTTTGACAAACCCACGGGTGTTTTTGTGCGAGACGCGGCGGCGGAACTTTATCTGAATTTCAGTGGGGCTTTTGTACTCTGTTAGTTATCGCCAGATGGACTATAACCTGTGAACCTTTCGGATCACCGGGAGGACAATAAATTGCATAATACACTTTCTTGTAATCGTAATTCCTGTGTCAAATTTGACGTCCATGTATCCGGGTTGGGGCAATTTGCAAGTGGTCTGCCACAAAGTTCAGTACTGAGGCATTTGCTCTCCCTCCCTACAAAAGGATTAAGCGGCCGACGTTCCATCCCTGCAAACGAATAGTGAAAATAACGGGGCGATATTCAGTACAACATCAAGATGCCGTTGACAGCTGGGCCGACCGATGAGGATTTCCCTTTAGCTCGCTAAATAATAATACGACGAAGAACGATGATAATGGTGTATTAAGCAAACGTGGCCAGGACACGGGCGTATACGCATGATCATAGCGTACGACAATACTCGAATGAATTAAATATTCACACATTTTAGGAGGGAGTCGCACATTTCATTAGCGGCGAATTATATTATGATGACGTTTGAATAAATTGAAACGATATCTTTGTACCCAGTACACACGAATTACTTTCAATTTTAGCTGTGGGCAATAATCAAGGATTAGCCAAACATGAAGCTTTTGAAAAAAGTGTCAATAGGTGATTCGAAGGTTGCGGTTCACACACGGTGACATAGGCAGTGACTGAAGGATGCCTAATTGGTTTCGCTGAAAATAGCATGTTGCTACAAAGCGGATAAGTAGCAGAAATCTGCAAGAAACTACCTAACGGAACGGGTAAAAACATGAGAAGAAACGGTTATTCTTAACGAAAGAGGTAATTACCAAGACGAATAATAAGTGCCAACCCGAAGGTTTGAAATTTCTGGCTGCTCCATGGCTGGAGATGTTGGAGAAAATTTGACATGAAGCTTTTGGGAAATAGACAGTTAGTGACACCAGTGAATAGAATATGGTAAGTCCTTCATCATTTTGATCTGTGCTAGCGCAGGGCAGTGTCATCACTCCATAGTTTGAACAGATGAAACTTCCATTTCCTTGAAGGTGATCCATAATAATAATCAAGAAACTTTCGTCAGTGGTCAATTTTGTGAAGTGGGCATAAAAGCAGTTCAGATGTGATTTCGGTGAATGATGAAATATGTGGCTTTAGGCAAACAGAGCCTAAAAAGTGAGCAGAAAACAGGCAACAGTCCGACCATTGTACCAGCTGTGGATGGTGGCAACACAAGCGATGCAGCTTCCTAAAGCAGAGACGCATAATACGGCACAAGTAAGTCATTGACACAGTAGACATCTTCTTTTGGGTAATTTAGAAGCGGGTCTCAAGGGATCTTCATGGGCGGCAGGCGTGTAAATTACTGAAGTAAAGGAGAGGGAACGCGGATGAGTGGAAGGAAGATATACCCGGCATAGAATGAAAATTTGAGGGAAGAAATCGTAGATACTTATGGTTAGTCAGAGATTCATAGGCCTTAAATCGGGGCGGAAAAACTGAGATCTTGAAGTAATGGTTGGTGCTGTCTTGTAGGGTTTAAAAGGCTGCGTGATATATTAGAGGAGCCGTGTTTCGTCGGGGTATAAAAAGGTAGCTAGAACGATGTGCTTCGGCATCTCGTTTTTCAACTTAATCATGTTCTGCTTTGTACAAACAATGCAACGGGAGATTAAGCTAGCTTGACAGTGAAGGATATCAGGGGCTATGCGTTTGAATTATGGAAATCATACTGAGTTTAAAACGGGGGCCGGCCGCGCATGATACTGTTAATCGGAAGGTCATATTGGGACATAACCGAGATATAATCTCGGTTTGTTTATGGCAGGGTTCGTGTGATCCTTTTATAGTGTGCTTCATCGTTAGCTTGTCAAATTTTAGGGAAACGTCTGTGTGAGGATTGGTGTTGAGACACTCAGGAGTGGGAACATTAAATAGGGCTTAACTTTCCGAAGGGCAAACGTACTTCAGCGGTCTTCATTCACAGCACATGGTGGTTGATGTTAGGGCTAGCTTTAAATGGGAAAGTATCCCGATACACATCGGATGATTTGCAGCGCATATGCCTCAGATGTGATCCACTATTTTTCAGACTTTTATTTTTTCATCTTCGCCACATCCTAACCTCCGGCCATCAGAAACTGTGGAGCTGCATTCGGTGTGCTTCAACATTTCCCAAGCCCCGACAGAAACATAAACGGTATGTGAGAAGTCGAGGTGGAATTAAGTCAACCAAACCAGAGGTCCATTATTATTAATAATTGTTATTATTATTACTGTTGTTTTTTCTGAGACGCCCGGAGCACTCCGGAAGCATGATCGAATTTTTAACAAGCGACGAAATGGAGAGACAAAATTAGTGAAAAATGTAGAAAATGGAAAGACAAACGAAGGATAGGTATAACTAGAGGGGAACGAGAGGGATATAAATGTACTCCTACCAGGGAGCAGTGGAGAAAATTTAAGCCAACCCAGAGTTGGATTCAAATATGTGCCCGAGGAATTCGGATGTCCAGGCTGTATGAAGGAGCTGGCTGAGCCAAGCGGGGGAGTTCAGCAGCATAGAAAAAATGCATTCTGCAAGAAATTATGGAAGAACGTAGCTGGGAGAAAGGTGGGGGCAGAATTTGTGACGTCACAACTGGATGCTGAATTCAGTTATCGGGCCAGGCAAAGTGAAAGAAATGAGAATGGATTTTCAGGTTTGGAATGGCAGGGACAGTGATGGAAATATATGTAGTGGGACCTCATGTGGAAAAGGGGCAGCCTAAGCAAAATCATATCGAGGGGCGCTGGGTTACTAACCATGCTTGTGCTGATAAAACAGGATAGTATTGGGCATATATATATTTATAAACACAAGTATACATAAATATATATTTTATAGAGAAGTCATGGCGTACGCTGTGTTGTAAAACGTTTATTGTGACATTTTGATCCAAACTAGGACTCGTTGTCGAAAGTGAGTGAATGAGTGTGTGAAAATATATATGTATGCATAACTGACCGGGGCACAGTTAATGATGCAGTTTCTACAGCGTCGTTTAGGTTAGTTTCAAGGCCTCAGACGTGATGTGACTAAACAAAGGTTGTTAATCGTGGAGCGGATGAGAAATATTGACAAACTATGAGGAGTATTGCGGTGGCCTCTCTAAAAGTGCGAACTCATCTGGAAGGACTAATTTCAAAGTGAAATTATCAGGATTCTATGAGTTGGTGAACAGAAACAAATGGTGGACGCAGACATGCTTTAAATAGGTCGGTGTTGAAGCCTAAGGAGAAGCCATCAAACCGTGCACTTATAATTCAAACACGGTGAGGTTATTCTGGAAGGTTAGGTAGTGCAAAGAAGCAGAGCAACGGATTAAAAGTCGAGGCCTTTTTCGTAGGCTTGATTTTCAGCTACGTAAACGTTGAATAAGCGCAGAACAGTTGGTGCAGAAAGGAGTTAATCCGTAGCGTGCATGAATGCATACTTTGAATGAGAAAATTTGATGTTCAAAGGAAGTTTGTTCCGGATTCTGAAGTACGTGAAGAGCAGGAACTTAGAGCTTAGAACAGTTCTCTCTGAGGGCGCGGTAATGGCGTACTACCTATTACGGAGTGAATATCCAGTATCCAAGGGAGGAGCAAAACTGGTTGAAGGAACAAAATTGCTTAGCCAGTAGTTTAAACAGAAATACCAGGTTCCGGAATATGCACATTGTGACATTGGAAATACCAGGTGCAGCTTGATGTGACGAAGCCACGATGGCCCGGTTTTGAAAGATAAACTTTGATTCCGTAGTTTAAGTTTGACAGTCAACCGATCAGCTGCTTTGAGAATGTTCTCTTAATACATTCAGTAATAATCCTGTCAGATTTCCGCCAATTATAGAAGATTAGGGGAGATTATTCAAGAAGAAGCCCGGCAAGCACTTTTTATTTGTGTGGAACGCTCTCCTCAAGCTGTGAGGGTCTAAACAGAAGGCCGGGACATTTTTAAGGGCCTCGCCAGTTGGAAGACAGCATGTTTGGAGAAGTTAAAAGAGCAAGAATAACTCAAGCCAAGGTCTCCTACCAAGGGCTGGCTGTCGATGGGTGAACCGCGGATGCATAAGTAACCTGGAGGCACTTGGCATATGAAAGTCAGAAAATACATTCATGGGCGGAGAATTCCATCACCAAGGTCAAGCGCAATTCGTCACGAGCGGCTACGTCTGCAGAGATTTTGGGGAAAGTAGTACTGAAGTTGCCGGGCAAAAATGTGTGTACTACCGCATTGTCGTCTGCAAACAAGAACGGCGTGCCGTTATGTGTTGTTGGAAGCATGTCACTAATGTGCAGGAGGAATAGAAAGAGGTCTAAAACACTGCCCTGCATAACACTGTTTGTAACAGTTCTAGGATCAAAACGTGATCGTTATTCAAAACAACCTGTAAACAATGATATGAGTAAGATTAGAACCAAGAAAATAGTACATTGATAATGCCAAACGGTCGTAGAATTACTAAAAGGTGGAGGTGAGGTACACGACCAAATGCCTTTGATAGGTCCAGATAAAGAACAACAAAAGATTTTCCACTTTCATTAGAGTCGGTGACGAGGTTCATAAAATTGTACTGACAAGTCAAGCAGAACCGTGGACGGAGGGATCCATTTAGGTTGTCATTAATAAAGCTGAGGCCTAATGAGTAATTATTATTGTGATCCTTAACTATTTTTTTCCATTATTCTGGGTAAAATGGGGGCATGGTTTATGGGGCGATAATTGGATATCTTATGTGGATGTTCCTTTTTATGAATAAGAAAGAGAGCTCGCTTTTGGCAGGTACGTTGCTATCATTGAAATAAAGAGTGAAGAGGTTAAGCAGCGGAAGCGGCAGATCTGGCCCGCCATTGACAAGAGCAACTGATGGTAGGCAATCGGGGCCAAATCGTTTGACCTGTCACTACCCGATTCCTCTGGTTCGTCGCTACATATTGTGCTTGCATTGATCAAACAATTAGACCCATTCTTACCCGTTTTCCTTGATCTTGTCTTTCATCTCCACTCTTCCATGAACCGCTCCTCACAGTCTTCATCACTTCTGTGCTTCCGCATTCTACTTTTCTCTCCGTTCGGCTGCCATGTACACTTGTCATGAAGTTAGTCCACCACGATATTCCAAAGTTAATTCTACAACCATTTGATCTAACCTTACCTACTCCTCCTAAAGACTGAAAGTTTCTTTCCAGGACCCCATTGTTATTGCTCCTGCTTCTCTTATACCTTTACATATATATATAATATATCTACATATATATAAACTTACGCATATATATCTATGTGCACCTCTTTTGAGGTACAGTCTGGGGAGTATAAGACAATTTCTCCAGACGATCGGAAAAGGAGTAGAAAATATCCTCAGAAAACTGAGGATCATGGGTGAGAAAAAGCTCGCTTCAGTGTTTTTGGTGACTGAGGGTGACTGAAAAGGCCCTATTTATGCGTAGGAATGTATTGTTGAGGAGAACGTGTGCGGGATTACATGAACTACTGAGGGCAGATGGCAGATAACCATTTTGTGGTCACCGCCGGGGAAATTTCTTGTTACTGACATGTCGATGAGAGGCATGTTATGAGTAAATAAAAGAACTAGTATGTTGTCGTTTCTGGTAGGTCCGGAGACATGTTGCGTCCAGCCACCAAGATTAATACTAGTGTGCAGGTCCATAAGGTTAGGAGATTCGAGAGGGTAGGCAAACAAATTTGGGGGAGAGTAAAGTCGTCTGCAATAAGCTTGGTTCCAGAAGGAAGGAAAGAGAGGTATTCAAAAGACCTAATGAGAAGTGGAAACAAGGGACTGGAGGAATTTGGTGTGCGAGACACGCAGTTAGTTTAAAGAACAGTGCTTTGGAGGTTGATAGTGAACCAGAGAGAATCGAGGATAGAACCGAGAGCCGTTTATAAGACAGGGGTCGTGGTGTGGATTCCCTTGACATAGGCTAGGCGAGCACCATCAAGCCGTTTCGGTCTGCTGGTCCCCAGAAGACTATACCCTACCAGAGATATTTGATCATTGGGAGTTCTCACAGACAGCCAGGATTCCTTCGCCAAGATAGCTCGTAATTATTTGTGGGGAAATGTTTTTTTGGGGGTGGGAGTTTGCCAAGAAGAGAGTGCAAGTTTAAAAGGGCTAAAGATGTGCCATTTATGGGAGGTGGTATATGTACATCAGGGGTAGTGTAAGTTGGAAGAAGGCAAGCTTCTCAGATTGGGAAAATTGGTGATCAGGGTCGGAGGGGAATATGTTGATGTGGAGGCTAGTAGAGGTTCAGATGGAGTGGCTTCCAGCCAAGCTGGAGTAAAAAATGCAGTGAGAGGGACTGCTGAGTGGTAGAACAACTTGTCATCAACGGAGAAAGAAATGTCGGAGGGGAGGAAAAACCTTGCGGAATTGGGAGGATCGATATCAGGCAGGGGTTATAAGGAGCAGTTGAGAAATACCGGCCGGTAGTAATTGAGTAGTGACTGAAGGGGTGTGCAGGGGACAGGGTTGAAAATGTTTGATGAATGGGGGTGTAGGGTGGTGGATTAAGCTGCACATTGTGGGAGGATGGAGGTAAGTTGGGTAGAACACCGAATGTGGAGAATTTAGTACTGGAAACAGTAGAGGCTGTTGTCAGGTGAGGAGGCTGTATTCTGGTATAAGCAGGCAGCAAAAGGGGTGACTTTTCAGGAGCAACCAATGCAGTGTCGGAGCAGCGACTTTCACTCGGAATGATTACCAGCCAGGGAGGGAGGTCCAAACATGGGTGACTAGAAGATAATCTTCTCTCTTTAGCTAGTTTCATGAGTTGCAGTGACCCAACAGAGACTTTTACTGTCATAAGGAATCCGTTGGGGATGGACATAGGTGGTCTGTTAGTTTTTTCTTCTGAGTGCGGCACCAGCGAACATGGGTCTATGCTGTAAGGGGTAAACCCAAGACTGGACTTGCGAGCAAAGCTATCCAGAAGTAGGCTGGAGAATGCGGAGAGAATCGAGGGCACGCGGATCGGGTCAAAACTGTCCCTTACCCTGTATTCTTCTTTTCCATGGAACAAGGAACCGAAAGAATGTGAATGGTTTTGGAAGGCGAACAATCCCACCAACAAGAAGCCACTGGTTCGAAAATAAGGGAACACAAATATACATCGGTCCATGTCTGATCTCATAATTATAAATAAATTTGTCCCTTTTCCATTGTGTATGTGAAAAAGGACCTGGCAAATGGGTTGGATACGACGAACACAAAAAATGGGATGTAATCTGGTCTTCCTTTTCATCTTTTTCCGTTACTAGTCGAAAACCATTTGGACTGGTGGAAAAGACAGAAAAGTACAATCTAAAGGCGAAAGCCACGGGAAGCTCGGACAACAGGCGAATAGCGTTTAGTTGAGGAGGTTGTGCACCGCCGTCAGAGAATGCTGTTAGTTACAGCAATGAACCCACTTCCAGGAGCGCCCTGTTCCAAGCTGGGATGCATTGTTTCCAGGGTTAGTTATATGACTGTCAACTAAATCTCGTCTGATAAAAGTGACGATGCTGCGGTCATTCTATCATTCAGACAAAACATTCAACGCTCTGTATCTGGAGCCAGAGAGACTCGCTGACAGTACCGAGGTCCCGAAACGATTTTGGTCTTTGCCGCTCTTGTATTGTGCAAGCCGAACAGAACTGAACTGTGTAGGCGCTATGATTGAATAGTTAGCCAATAATTGTCTTGACACCTGGCCCAGAATATCCCCATAATAAATAAGTAGCACAATGCTCAGGTCTAACAGCTCTGCTAATATTTCTTGTTGAGTCAACCGGGCGGCTGGAAAAGAGCAGTCATTTCCGGCCCATTACACCGTCTAAAGTAGGTTTTTTGAATCTGTGAACCCTTAATCCCTGGAAGTAGAACTGCAGTTTAGAGAGATCGTCTGAAGGACAAAAATGTGAGTGAATAGCTTTCTGACAAGGCTAATATTTAGCAAAAGGCTGGACGGTCATGTATCCTGGTCAGAAAAGGTAACTAGAGAGTATGCAACAGGGTTCGGTGCTTAAGACCTCGCTTCCCCTTTTCTCCATAAATGACCCGGAAAGTGAAACTAGCAATTCTACTTCTGTTCGTGGATGGCGTCAAAGTAGCTGGACAACATGGCGGGCGAAGTTTTGGCCGGGCAAAAGAGATGGCGCAAATGGAACTGTCCGCCAAACCTCAGCAAAACCATGGTCTGACCACAGTTACAATGGTTGGTGGGAGTGACTATGGTCATTGCTGAGGTCACTCAAGTCAACAACCTGGGGTCAACGCAAGACAAAAGTATCAGGTAGTCAAAGTGGCGCACCGCGACAGCAAATATGGTCAGAAAGTAACTCTATCGAGCTAGACACGAAATGACATGTGTGGAGCCGGACATATGCGTTCCTCTCAACAAAGTTGAGGTTAGGCTGCAACTACAGTACTGCGTGCAAGCCTGGGCACCACACTCCAGGAAGCGTATGGATTGCCTACAAAAAGTACGAAGGCTAGCTTCCAGGATGATAACGGGTCAAGGGAGTGTCCTGCAGTTATGGATCCGTTTTCGATCAGGCTGCCGTGTCTGTCCTACGCTCTGATGGGAACCATCAAGGAAGTGGGGCTTTTGAGTTATAAATCGAGAACGCATTTTTATGCACTTTCAAGTGTGGGACAAAATTTTGTTTGAGACCGCAGAGAGAGCAATCAAACCTGCATATTAGATCAGGTCAGACCAAAAGATGTGGAGGCCTGAGTCAACTTTGTAACAAGCTTCATACGCTTGAGGTTCTGGAGTTTTTCACGTGCTGTAGCAGAAAAATAAAACTGCATTCTTTGTGGTGGTCACAAATCTGGATCGAATTTTCAGGTGCCTGACTGTCCATTCTTTCTCACACAAAACTTCAGACCACTGAAGGCAGGGTAAACAATCTCACGTTAGTCTGCATCGATAATATAAATTCGACTCTCATGTTCCCTGATTCTCTCTTTTGACTGCCGTGGTGCTGCTTGCGTGGATAATACCGAAGATTTTCTACACAACTACTGCAGTTACAGGCGTCCCTGGAGGTATGGCGGCGGATTGGAAAGACGAGATGAAAAAATAATATTAATATCCATACCAAAGAACGAAATAATAATACGTGTCAAAAGGGAAAAACTGGATAGAGATGACAAAAATCTGGAAACTGGACGGAAGTAGAAGCGGTGACAGCCTCCGGGAGGATGAAACTGTGTTAACTTAAGATTTCAGATCTTGGGCACTTTATCGTGCCGGGACTGAACGTGTAGTGCAACACAAACCAACATCTGCTACGTAAACAGTCTGATTCCAAAGTGGGTAAAGGCCGGTTGTGAGTTGGATTATTGTGAGTGGTATGTTGCCGCGCCTTGTTTGATGCCAGGGAGGCAGATCCCTGCACCCCTCCGCCCTGTAGCCGACCTCACCTTTTCTGAATTTCGAGCGTTAGACCTCCACAGTATCCTTCGGGACTTTTTCAGGTCACGTAAAGTTTTGCCTGCCTAATATCGTACCCTCAGTTTTATCGGCTCCTGCTGTCGAGGCTCAACGGCCCCGTTCATCACAACACATTTTGGGAGCAACTATCCTAGATAGGGGCAAACCAGAGCGTACAATACATCATGCCTCGTTTTTGGGTTGGTTGGGAAACTTTTGTCGGACCAAGGACTATTGCTCCAATATGACGGTATTTTTGGCCAATCGAAGTAGCTCTAGACTGCCTCCTATTTCGGTTTATACCAGTCTTTTTCTAAGTGGTCATACCCCACATGGAGCGGAAAGCAGGCTGTGTGCGGCCATTGACCTTTTATTCCCCAATTTCCTAATGCAACCGCTTGGGAAACAAATGGGAAGATCTGTAGACTCGATTTGTCTGAATATTCCGTCAAGCCAAGAGTTTCGATTCACCTTTGTGGGGCGGTGCAAAAGTAGTTGAAATTTAGTATTTACCCCTACCCGAGCGTCACTGCAAGGCCTAGCTCCCCGTCTGCTGGTGGAGGCTACCGTAGTCCCACGCAACACGTGTCCACTTACTCAGTGGGCCATGAAACAAACTTCCATGTTAGATTGGGTCTTCAAACAAGCGGCCCAAGAGGGCATCCGAGATTCTTCAGAAATAAAAGAATGTCCGTCCACTAACGACGTACGAAATTTACTCCGTCCACTCCCTACTCATCGTAGAGAGAACCTTGCCCTGGCCACTGCAGTGCAGGGGCATTCCAGGAGCTTCATTCTGCTTTCCCTACATCCTGTCATCTGTGGTCCTCAGGAGAAACTGATGTCCCTTCAAGTCTGAGAAGCCTCTTGATCCCCCAATTCTTCTTCATTTCAAAGAAAAAAGCCCCAGTTCTTCAGGCCTCCATTTATAAGGCTGACTTCAAAGTGCTGCGAATACTCTTGTGAATCTCACCTGCACACGTTCCAGTGGCTTTAGCTCTTCAGTAAAGCTGATATGCCAAGCCTTAATGGCAAACTCCGAAGGCGGCCTCAGGTGGGTCCTGTAAAACGGCAACAGTGCCCATGTCCTACGCAAGGCAACGGCTCTCGTTCGTTGCGATAGGGCTTTGGTACTGCAAGTCAGGAGAGTCGCAATCCGGGCAAAGCGTGGCCATTTCACACGAACCCCAAAACCAGAACAAGATCGATTCGTACATTCTACCTTACTAGGCTGAAATCACAGAAGATGCAAATGCAAGCAAACCTCAGGCATTCGGCCAAATTGACTCCATAGCAAACCATAAAGGTCTCAACGCCCCGTGGTCCAGGCACGACAATCATAAGGGGTCCAAGGCCAACGTCAAACGTCTTGTGTAAGGAAAGGAATGTGCAAAGGCGTGTTGCACAGAAGTGCTCGGCAAAGTAATGTTTAATTTTGGTGAAGTTTACAAGGCATGTAAAAAATGTGGATTTTTACCACATATTCTATACACCACGGCTCAAAATCCTCCTGCGAAAACAGCTGTCCGGGGTTAGGGACGAGTTTACGGTTGTAGTAATAGCAGTACCAACGGTATATTCCCCAATATGCCCGGGGCATACCCCAAAGCAAGTTCAAGTGATACCAGATATGACAGAGCCAGAGTTTATAAGAAAGTAAAATAAGTGCACATAAAGGATTGAAGGAGAAGGTTTGAATGAGCCAAAAAATGACATCACCCGGCAGATTTAGAGCGCAAGGTCAGATGGATAGTTTGGCCATTACTGAGTGACGTCGCTGGGGTACGTACACGAATGGTGCCGGAAATACGGAAGAGGCTCAAAAATTCGAGCATATTGAAAGGATATCCTGTTGGTCTTTGTGAAACGAAAGGGGTTACTTATATGCTGCAAAGTGTGTAAGGTATACGGATGGGAACTCAGCGACGATCTGGAAGGGAAAGTCAGAAACAAGCGTTCGGCCAACTGACTGCTTGATAGTGGGTATGGGAGGAGGTAATAACATGGAAATGGAAGTGTGATATGAAGCGATCTGAGCGCAAAGAAATAACGCGGACAAAAAATCAGTTCCTTTTTTATATCGTACTAATGTCATATCAGCAGAGAGATGGACTACGAGAAGGGAGATGAGAGAAAGGTGATGAAGTGGCAAGTAGACGGTCAGTGTAGATCTTCTAATGAACATTTTGATAGGTGCGATTTGTGATGGTGACGGAGCAGCGAAGCTGCATGAGTACATATCTGGGACGTTCAAATCTGGGGGAGACAAGGTGATCTGCAGACTCGGGATGAGGCGATGGAACAACGCTGTTAAGGTGATCGGTTGGTTTGATGAAGAGTGCGGATAATCACTAATTGCCCTAATGATTGCTGGAGGACTACGGAAATATATTTAAGAGTGGGCGATGAACTACTTGTCAAGATTTATCGCGACTTCCATGTGCAAAGGAGAGGGAGGATGGCGGATAGAAATGACAGCAATTCGCTGTTTGGTTTATAGATGGAGTGATAGATTTTGTCAAGTGGGGAAGAGGTAACCTCCAAATTTGATGAGGAAAGCAAACTCAAAAGGAAACCGGTGATAACCGCAGGGGAATAGAGAGATTGACACGTTTTCAGAGACAGCACGTGCCCAAAAACAGAATTCCGTAATTCACAACTAGTGCTACTGGATTGTTTTCGACTAACCTATACATAACCCACCGTCACTGCCTGCTGTTACTGGTTTTCTGCGTTGGCTGCGCATATCTTAGTTTGCCAGACCATTGTGACCATCTGTCCTGCGAATTACAGTAAACAAACTCGGTGTTCCGCTGCAAACTTTGAGATTGTTCAACGGAAGGTCGGAGGAGGCCCAAAACACGATCACAATGTAGGCGATCAAGTGTGAAACATTTTGCTGCACTAGCTTGGGCTACACATTACAGGCAGAAAACTAATTATTTCAACCACGGGAAAAGTCTTTTTGTTTACAGTCGTGTGAAGTTGACAGCTGAAAAAGCTTTCTGCACCCGGGCCGTAGGCAGTTTGGACTGAGCGAGGTTCCCAACAAAGAATAGCTTTAGCTAGAAAAGCTGGGCTAAATTCTGAGGCTCCTTGCCTCAGAAAGCCCCGCCATGATCCATATCCAGGTAGGTGGACACCCGCCTTCCTCACATAAAAACGGTGCTGGGAGCCACAGAAGTGCTGTAACAACACTATCTGACCTACGAGTAACCTCAGCTACACACGTTGAACTGAATGTGATTGGATTGAGTGCAATGTTCGAGTGACAGCGAGATATCGTGCAGAATAAAAAGATCTGAAAACTGTGGAGTTTTATTAGGTTGTTGACCAAACTTCTTGAGGGCAGTGGATGTCAGCTTGTGTTTATGAATGGGCCTAGAAAATGTGTGTGGAATGGAGAGTAATAGAACACATCTTAAAGGAAGTTCATGGAATACCAACATAACTGCTCTGCACCACGTAGTTTTGCATGTTATCTTCGGCTTAGTTTCTGTTAAGCTACCTAGGTTAAAGTAAATTCCGAACTGCCAGTGGCGGTGGTTGTGTGTTCTCAATTATAAACATGCCTCACTCCATTCCCATAAAAATTCCTCTGTGGAGCATGCCTAAAATGATTGCCTTCCGCCCTCACTACCGTAAGCCTAACCGTCGCCAGTCTAAAAGCACCTCTGTTACCCCGGATACCAGGTACTTATTAGATCCCAAGGATGGCCTATAAGACAGGCAGCAAGCCAAAAGTTCCGACGCGTGCCAAAAGATGGGAAAAGTGAGTGGAACAGGTGAAGGATGGTTTGTGTTGAAACAATGTAGTTCACTTTTACATCTGGGAGTGACACAGGACGCGATACTAGCTGAGGGATCTAAGGATTTGACAGCCCGCAAGCACAGCAGCCGGAAATAGGTCTTATGGTTTGCGGAAAAGGTTGTCCTTGCTGCAAGCAGACAAACAGCGCAAAAAATTGTGGCATTGAACAACGCACAAACTGCTTGAAGGCAAATGCTGATTGGTTACGTTAGTCTACGGTAGTTTTGGTCGTGAGTTTACGCAACCAAACTCAGCCATTTATAGGTAACTACACCCTAACCACCCCTCACTCGTCGCCGTCCTGCTACCCTACCGGGTATCACTGGTTGATATACACAGTGTTGCTAATATCAAATTCAGGGCAATTGAAGTAAAATGGAGCTGCATTGGAAAGAGTGTTACGAACTATGGATGATGCGATGACCACTTTGCCACCAACTGTACTTATAGTTGGTCCTTTGAAACGCTCGAACATCCAAACTTACTATCTGGCAGGCTCTTCCTGGACTCTGCTGCTTCCAAAGTCCATCAGAGAACTGAAAGACCGGAATTCGCTGTAGTTTTTATTGCTTTGGACCACCTGACCCTTATCTCGATTCAACAATCGTTACTTCTAGCCTGCGATACGTCACACCACATGTGCCGTTGCGTAAGACATGAAAATGTTACAGCGGTATGTGCCCACTACTGTTCCACCCCAGTGAAGAAAACGTTTCCATGGAATTCATCCGAGACGGGGACTGTCACGAAGGCCACTCCATTCAAAGGCATAAAAATTGTAGTCAACAGGGCCTTACTACCGAGGGGTGTCCTAAGGACGGTATTCAACAATCCCGCACTGTCATAATCTTCCGGTCCAGCTCTGCACAAACCTCCCTCAACGGCCCACCACAGTTGACACATTCACACCACCCCTATCGACCAATGTACCACCAGTGAGTGTAGATCTCGACTTATCTCGCTAGCTACCAACTCCTCGGCGCCCATCCTATTGGCTTCACACTGCAACTCAGTCCCCATCAATATCTACGGAGTATAACCCACGGCCGCATTGTACAATCATCCCTCACAGACAGATAGCTCTCAGGTACTGGCGTGCCCTCTAAACAAGCCGAGGAGGAGACTGCCTCCTACCCACCACCCCTTGCCACCCAGCCAGCCACAACACTGTCCCATAAGACGATGCGTACAACTCCTTCTCCCATCCTTGTTGTTTCCCATGGCCTGGACCATTTTGGCACCAACATCGCCATACCCCCAGTTTTCTCCAAAAGCCGATGTGGGACCTCTCATGTAGGCGCTAAACAACCTTTTGCCCATTCGCTATTTCGGTTACCGGCTTGCCCACAAACGTTTGTAGCTCTCCAGTCAGTAGTTGGCCAGTGCGCCCGAGTAAACATCTAAGTATCTGTAGAAGGCTTTCGGGAAAGGCTGATGAACGCTTCTTCTATCCAGTTTCACAGCAAAGTACGGACAACTCCCTCTATCAAACCGACAGAGAAGACTTGAGTTGGTGGACAGTTGCGAAAGTGTAATCCCCATATTGCGGTACCGAAACAGTACCGACACCAGAAATAATTTGAATGAGGACAAAACGACGGCTGAGCTGAGAGCCAACCACAAGCGTGTACAGTTAGTGAATAGCCGGGAGCGGAAGTTATTCGACAGCTAGGTTGACGGAAACCCCAGAAAATTCAGTCCAGCTAGGCCTACGTATCCGGAAAAAGCGGAGAGGTCGAAATCAAAAAACAGAAAAAATTCGGAGAAAATAGATTCAAAATGGTGTACTGAAAGTGGCCGTTTACTCAGATTATTGGAGATTATTTCAGATGCACGTAGCCAACCGAAAAGTGTGGCGGCCGAAATTTTAGTTCTTGGTCGTCCATTATCGTCGGTTCTGTTCTACTCTTGAGATCAGCTCGGAAATTGCGCAGCCTAGTTGAACTTGCAAATACTCTGAATACCACAGGTCAGGGCCAACTTGACGTAAATTTCAAGTTGTCTCTTTTTTTCTATTGCCCATCTTTTGGGTTTGGTAAGGACGTTCATTCACACTGAAACGATGAGCTTTCAGAGGTAACAACTGCAACAAATCAACGTGCCTCCGTAATTTATTGCTGCCAAAAATCAACAAAACCCTCAATGAGAAATGAAGGTCCTTGCCTACGAAAAATCACCATAACCGGGCCTACCTTCACATACTTATGGATCCTTGGCTAAGTCACCTCATGTGGCCTCCTACTCCTCTTTGGCTAGAATCCTACGCCCTCTTCCGTCATACACTGAGTGCATATTGTCAGCCTGTTTGTGATAATCTTAGGTGACTTCCTACGGAGTTTTGTCTCTGTTCCATACCTAGGTTATGTGCATTAACCAAATTGCCCCTGTGTCTAGGTCACAGAAAATTACTGGCCTATAAGGAGGTAATTATAAATAGCACTTACGAGGCTCCTTCCTATATCCTTCATTCCCTTAACGAGGCCCAAAAATCAGCGAACTTCTTCCTATAGCCATTGCTCTGTCTGCTGGCATACCCAGACCCAACTAGTCCACCAAAGGCCATCATCGATTTAAGCATCTGATATCAATAAGAGTCGCCCCGGAACAAACAAATCCGCTTTGAAAACTAAGGACCGCGGACACATTGATGCTCCTTTGACTAAATCCTGCTTTGTCTCGATCGACAAGCTGTTCGAGGAAGATACCGATTAGTGCATCTCTCTAAAGCCACAGCTGAATTCACACCAAACAAGGAAGGAAGATATGGATCGGATTACTGAGAAACTGTTACCGCTCCTGAATATTTTCCAGCCTTTGCTGGCGAGCAGTGACAGTGATGTAACTGCCTCTGGCACATTTATAGATAATATCTCTCCCGGGGCTAGAATACAAACAAAAAGCTCCAAGAACGCTACGGTGTTTAGCATTCTCGACACGATCCCTTTCGCACATTGTTAGTCATACCTTACTAAAAGCTGTAGGCACGGAAAAAGAAACGCGACTTTGTACTCACTTGAGCGAAAGAACACAACTTTATCGCCGTTCACTGTTTCTCCAATTTACCAATGAGCCCACAGCTACAGGATTTATCAAAAAGCTCATCGTGGCTGCTGCCTCATCGGACAAGAACATTCGAATAGCATCCTACAAAAAGTCCCTCACAGAGAGGTCTTGATGAGAATGCAAGCTCCCGAAAATATTGGCGTTGAACCCACTGAAGTGAACCTCAGTACACCCATCGCTCAAAGCATCAATCCTCAGACAGGGATGAGCAACCAACCACAACCAGGCGTAGACCTCGACTCAACACCTACACCTCCAGCCTCCAAACGCTTGAAGCTGGCCGGCAGCCTTAGTCCTTCAGAAGCAAGCCCTCCCCCGTTTCTATCCCACTCAACCCTTAAAGCGTTTCCAACCCCCTCTCAAGTCATTTCGTGAACGTAGTCTATCCTCTGCAGCATTCCTGCTCAACACCACACGAACATTTTACCATTCCTGCAGCCCACAAACATCCCAGTAATGACTCGATCTTGATTTGCTTCAGGCCTTCCAGCCCATACATCGCACCGTCGTCCCTCTCTGAATAGGAATAAACTCGCTAACTTTACTCTGCTTCTCATGAATGGCAGATCCCTTATTACCAAATATGACACGCACAGAGCCTTGTACTTCTGTACAGCTCTCTTCTTGCCCTCATCACTGAGATCTGCTCACCCGATTCTACCCCCCTGCCGAGATCTCTTTGGATGAGTATCAGACGTGCATCAAAAGCAAATGCCGCCGAAGTGGGGGGTGCTCACTCTATATTAAGTGCACCTTTACTGCTACCGCTTATGACCACCCTGTCGTGGGTGCGGTGCTGGGCCTATTATGGATTAGAGTTCCACTCACTCACGCACACCCCTACATTGGCCCTGTGCATTGACTACCTAATACAGGCGCATCTGGCTCCACACTCGTGATTATTGCCTCAAACTGCCTATCCGAAAACTCTCTTGGGGCTAAGGTGAGCGCAAATGTCTTGAATGCACCTGATGTTAACGGCAAAACGCTTATCTCACTCACGTCTTTGCAAACAGTATGCTGAATGATCCTGGAGTCTTGGCGATTCTCATGAACTTTAGTCTGCACCTTCCTGCATAGGCTCACTAATAGTATTTGAGTCACCAGTCAAGGACCCTTAATCGGTCGGATAAGATATTCAGGACTTCAAGTAAAATCGAGTGCAGAAACACACACTTTTGTCAAGTAATTCATACCTGGAGTTACCAAACTGCTTACAGGTCAATAATCTCGCTGCGATTGCTAGGGCTTCCAACCCGGCCTTCCCCTCTACTCTGACTACGGACTTCGGAACTGCTCACACTGGACTAGTTTCCTTTACCGCATTCAATTTTCAGGTAAAGAACTAACGGTTGGTGAAGTGCCTGACGTATTCTGTGATATAAAGCAGCCATTCCACCCCAGTTTTGATAAAGTTCCTCCAAATCTGCTTCGAGTTGACGGGCCTGATGTTGCAAATTCATTGTTGAACACCTCCAAATCATTTCTGAAATCTGGTATTTCCCGTCGAAGTAAGAATTATTAACACTATCCCTCGCCAAAAGGATCGTCCTCACTTTGACCCCAAACAACCGACCGATCAACAACATACTAGCGGCTTCTAGACCACCAGAACGCATTGATGAAAGCGCCTCTCAGTATTTATCGTCCGATAACCTCGTGCTCAAAGGCTAACATTGTCTTCTCCTAACTCGGTCCTACAGCGTTTGTTAACTTGACTTTTTCAACATGACCACTGCAGTCGCAAACAATAGGAAATGCCCGATTGTTATCTCCTCGTACATGACTAAGACATTCGACCGTGCTTCTAGCTCGCAGCTCCTGACCAAGCTGGAAGTTTTTGGACTTAAGTCCTCTATTCTCAACTGGTTCTCTTCCCATCTTTCCTACAGCAGCCAAGTTGTTTCAATCGAGGGATGTCTCTCACACCCCTGTCGTTACCAGTGGCGTCATTCAGGGAGGTGTGCTGGGACCACTTCTATTCCTAATGTAAATTATTGATGTCTTCTCTGCAATACATGATGGTACCCCGTTTCCACTTAAAGGCGACATCAAATTGTAAAAGAATTCCCACTCTGGGACCGTGGCGACGCGATTCTCAATGTACAGTGCTATCTAGAGCAACACGATCAATGGCGTCATTCCTGGAAAATGGAAGTTTCAGTCGAGGATTGCACTTTCATGACCCTACGCTGTGGAGTCCCTTCCAAACTCCACACCATAGTCTTATTTCAAAAAAGTCATCCCCGCTTTTCCTTTCAAGATGTTGTGGCCATCAATCCACCGACTGGTATTTCTTCCACAAACCAAGCCCCATCCTCCATGATCGCAGACGAAGCTTCTGACTCTCTTCCGCTTTGAAGTGGCTCTTCACCCCAGCCTTCCCCCCTCATCCTTGATAAAGCTCCCTTTGCATTCTCGTTCGGTTCTGCGGCGATCGATCACTTCACGTGCTCCTGATCGAATTCAGAAATCATCACCTTCGATCATACAAGCTTCCCGACTAGCTCTTCCCCCAACCTTGACTGGCCTTCCTCACACTGACCAAACGTCACACTATTGGTCCTCAAACTACAGGGGCAGCAATCTTCCCAGGACTGTCTTGGCCCCTTTCTCAGCACCAGGACTAGCAAAGCCATCGCCCATATCTGTTTCGGGCCCATCTTTCACGCAACTTCCTGTTGCTGCAGGTTATAAAAGCACAATAGATATCCGCCTTTTGTCATCAACACTTTCTCAGTACCACCAAAAATTTACCTTTCGCTTGCCCGGGTCCTCCTGTTTTACTACGAGTCCATCCTCGTCACGAAAACCTGGCTTAAAGCCAACGCTCTCTACTGAGACTTTGCCGAATCCCATTACAAGGCTTTCAGTAATTCTAAAATACATCGTCGATGGGGAAATGCCTAAAGTACAGAACCCTTCCCTTATCTTTGACGCAACTCAAGTCCTTAATGCGGCTAATGATCCATCTGGGTAACAGTTAAACTGCAACTACGAGAACTCCGGTTTGATTGCATTTATCGACAGACTGAATCAACCGGGGACTATATTGTACCTATCACTGACACCTTTCGCTTTGTCTCCGCCTGCCTCATGGAGCTCAGTTTGATCTCGGTTGATTTCAAAGATCCAGGACTGTGTTGGCCATCACACTCTGTCCCATGAAGCTATCAAGATTTTGTTACCTCTACTGGACTTGGAGATTGGACCCAAGAAGTTCCGTCATCTACCGGGGAAATAACACTAGGTCTATTTTCTCAAAGGCTTATTAAGGTAACCACCAAGACAGCAGGATAAAGGCTGGAAGTGAGTACCTTTTCTTTTCTTGTTCATCTTAACCACCCGTTTCACATCCTACTTCCCTTTTACCTATCCCCTGGATCGGAACGGCTGAATTGCCACTGTTAAAAAACATTGTAAAAAGTAGATATTTTATTATAAACACGGGATACCAGAAAAGCGTGAAACAAAATACCTCTTTTGTAATGCAAAAATACCTCACCGACTAGTGTAGTACATTTATAACTATATTTCCTGTAAAGTTTAAGAAAGTCTGTGCAATCCTTCGAGACACATGCTACTAGCCACCTCAACCTAACGATAGCCCAACGTTCGCTAAACAGCTTTGGGCGTTGTGCTGTTTGGGCATCTATGTGGGTCACAGCTTCCCCAAGTGTGAGCACTCTGCGGTCTCGTGCGAGTTCTCTGTACCAAAAGCGGTCACTTCCTTCAAAACAGTCAACCAGATAATATCACAGCTCACCGGAAAGGCCTGCGAAGCAACACTGGGATATATCTTCTCTTTCCCCTGATCCGCAGGTGGTAGCAGATTGACTTTTAGTACCATCACTCCAGCTATGTCGCCCCCGACGATACCTAGAATAAACAGACTCGTGGCAATGAAATACAAAGTATCCAAACATCGACGACCTGCACTGAAAACCCGGGGGCTATCGGTACACACCCAAATGGGCCGGGTGTCAGTGACGATCAAATCACAAACTGAACTCGTGCTCACCCAGCAGGAATCAGAAGCTCCATGCCACCGATGGAAGATAAAAATCTCGACTAAGCTGATGAAAGCAAAAAATCCCAAAACCGGTAAATTTGTGCCCTTCGTCGCTATCAACAACTTCCATCCTGATGAACCGGGAGAAGCGGCTGCACCTTTCGACACGTTCTTCTCTCCAGCGCTGAAGTCCATAATGCCTACAATTAGAGTGTTCTCTGTTTGCGTACCCGGCAGGAATCAATCCACAGTTTCTCATCAGTCCTATCAGTCAAACGCCGATTTTATCCTGAATCACGGAGAAGCTCATCAAGACAAAGACCGTGACTCATCTTTTACCAAATAACAGGCTGATCGTGGATCAGTGCGGTTTCCTGGAAAATCGCTCACGCTCCACCTGTCAAGTCAACTCTCTGAACTCAGTCACGGAAGCTGCTGACGAAGGCTTGTTAATGATGATTATCCTGCTAGATATGAACTAAGCTTCAGACCGAGTCACACAAGCAGCTCCTGTCACACACCAAACCTTATGTCACCACTGATCGGTTGCGCAGTTCGTTGGATTATTGTTTCTCTGACCACCACCACCTGGTTCAGATAAACAGATCCGTCTTGAAACTCAAACCTATCACTAATGGTGTCACAGAAAGCCCACCACCCCCTCCCCTCTTTTATACGCAGATGATGTTCCTAATGTCGTTCGCCGTGGCAGTTTCCCCTCTTTGCGGAAGACACCAAAATCTTGCATAGTTCTGATTCCAGAATGCTGAGTTCAATGATCGGTGACGAACCTTAAGATCTGATAGCTCTCAGTTCTTGGGGCACTAATTCCTCATCGAAATTTGCCAACGAGGAAAGTTACAATCCTACTTTCAAGTGAAATGTGCCACAGGCATATTCAGTATCGATAGTCAACCAGTTTCCATCGGCCCGTTAGCACGGGATTCGAGTTTGCGGTATTTGGACAATTTCGCTTTCTGAGAACTCAATGCCACATTAATTTATAAGGCCAGTAATCTAAAAGAATTGCTTCATAGAAGACTCTGACTCTCGGAAAACAATGTCAGTGCCTTTAGGGCCCACTTTTGACCATTCTTAAAATGCTGCTCCATAGACCATTCAAGTGTGCATCAAAGGGGTATAGAGGCCACTGAAAACGTTCAGCGGCTATGGACGAGAGAGCTGATTGGCTCTTCTACACAATTCGAACACAGGCAAAACCGCGGGCATTTGGAACCGGATCCCCTCTGGACTGGCCTCAAAAAAGCCGAGCCTTATATTCTTCTATGATGCTGTTGTAAATGGAATCGTCATATCAGTGCCACAGTTCAGAAACTTGACGGCATCACTGTATTTTTCAGGATTGAGTGATAACACTGTTGCCGCTTCCATTTCTAGAGTTCTCAGATGCAACTTTTTCCGGTCAAGTATGTGGCTTTATGGAACAAATTGCCTCTCGATATACATTCTATGAGGCAATGTAAGGCACTGAGGAACCACATAGGTCAGCACTCTACATCACAAACTGACGCAGAATCAGGTTGTCTCAGTTATTTTGCTTTCTAGCTTTAAGATCGATAATTTAGCTGTTACTAGTATTTATTGCTTATATAACTGATTTACTGATTCAATAGTAGCAATAACGGATTCACACCAACCTGTGGGCGTCAGTTGTTATCGCAAGTAAGCAAAATAGAACTTTTCAGAGATTCGTGGATTTCAACTGACTTAATGCATTGCTCAAAACCCTCCCTAAATCATCTCTTTATCCGGCCTCTCAAAATTTATTAGTCAATTTTTCTCCCACTTTTTTAACATCCCACAATTTAACATAGACCGTAAACTCGCCCATTATCTTTCAGCTGTCACTACCTTACTTCCTGCGATATTGCATCGAATTAACTACCAATCACTCCAAAAAGTTAGCTATGAGTTCCATTGATGTCCACTGGGCTAAAATCACAGCTAGCACTCGCCGTTGTAAAATTACTCACCCACTAAGCTAGATCAAAATATTTTCAGTTACCTCGAAGATATACGTGGAGATTCAACCAAAGCAACCGCGGAAAAAGGAAAAAGCACGATTAGTTCTTCCCCTCGGCTTGACGCATTTGACCAAACCGTCGGTCAGTTAGGTCCATTATCGTTCCTGCTTGGCCCATCTCTGCACCACACTCAGGCAAACCTAATCTCAGCCACGAAGTTCATCTATACCGTTGTCTCTGAAATCTTTAGACGCATCAAGAAAGTCAACAATGCAACAGTATTCAATATTCCAGATACGTTGCCCCTCTCAACTGCTAAGAACCTAATCCTAAAGGCTTTCAACCTGGATTCGCAACCTTGCTACTGTGTCAGACTCCGCAAAACTTCACCGCAAAATACATGCCTACTCCTGTTTCAGTTTAATTCTGTAATTGCTGCCAAAGCATTCATTAGCCGACAGTCTTTTGTCGTTGCCAACACAGGTTTCAAGCGGGCAAAAATACTTCCCGATAACACCCCTCTACAAAGGGAGGTTCACAAAAGCCATGCGAATAACCATAACCCTGGTAAACATTTGGCCAGTAGTTCCTCTCAGGTGGTCAATTTACCAAGCGTTGGCCATTATGCGAAGTCCCCTCCTGTAGTTAGTCGCAAAAACGTTGTTCACCTAGATAGTCTAAAAGTCTCCACTCAATCTGAGCCGCGTCGCAAACGTCAAAACTTGCAGAATAGTCTCAATGAAACGGTTCAAATTAGTGTGCTTCCTGACGTCCACAAAACTGATAAAAGTCCCCCTGGCTCCAAGACTAGTAGAAAATTACCATACAAAAACCTGATTGATATGATTCCTACCACTAGCTCAATAAGTGTCTGGTCGAACCTACAAACGACTCTCACAGAATATAGTTCAAAAAAGGACGCCGACCCTCGCAGGAGTCCGACGTCCAAAGTCGGTTCGGGAAAACAGTCCAATACCTGATGTAAAATCAGTAAACCCTCAACCGTCGACGCCAGAACTAGCCATTCCTTGCATATCTCAGAAAGGCTTGGGAATAAATGTACTTGCACCGGCACCCGTAACGAATTCAAAAATAAATAGAGTAGCTTTATCGGCAAAATCAATCATCTCAACCCGGGGAACCGGACCTCGTTCTCCGAACGCAATCAGTCTTTTGCCTCCAGGTAGAGTGAACCATAAAAACACTTCTTCCAACGACGAAGGACGAAGTCTCGGCAAGACCGTTCGGACCGTTACGCCAGTACCTTATCCAGACGCAGTTCCTGTTGACTACTTACGGCCTACCCAACCACAAACATTCTGCTCCTCAATTCCAAATAGCAGTGAGCTTTCGGACTTAATGCCACCCCATCCAAATTTGCCAGTATTTCCGTTTCCTCTGAATGCCCCGCCTCCTCCCGTACCATATCTCTCCCCACACCATCCCACAGTACGCCAGGGGCTACAATCTCTTCAAACCTGGCAGCCAACTTAAGGGGTCATACATTCAATGTACGTCATGGCCATGATAATGATAGTTTCACAATTGTACTTTTCAGTGCTTGCCCTCATGTGAGTAAACTCATATCCGTCCGCTCCTTTGCACCGCAATCTCACCCGGATGTAATCCTCGTGACTGAAACCTAGCTTACTGATAAAACTCGCCTCCGACACATCTCCATACCCGGTTATAGTATATTTGCTACGAACAGAACAATAATAATAGTTTATTTCGGATAACCCCAAAGCAGGCTCCGGTGCAAGATCAAACAATACAGCTGAAAGCTGAATGTATGTTACAGAAGGATTGTACAATTATATGAACGCGTCTGAATATAAGGGAAAGCATTCAAGTCAATTGTTGCGGTACCGTGCGGTGAATTTAATCTCAGGGTCAAGTAGTCGATTCGGCCGAAGGTATTCGTAGTTATTCTGCCAAAGTGTGGGGTGGGCAGGGAATGGTACTGAATCACACAAATCCTACAGAAGGAAGACTGTCCTGTCGGAGAACCAAACAGATTGACGGATACGCGGATATCGAGAAAAAGAAACATTCCCGAGGGAGACGTATTAAAGCAGCAGAGCTTTGCTATGTATGAGAGGGGTTAAGTTGTAAAGTTAGACGATGAAAATCGTGGCATAACATAAAGAACAAGAGAACCGGTCGAGGATTACAATTTTGAGGTTCATTGACCGCGTATCGGTTGAGCCAGCTGTAAAACAAAACGAACAACACACTGGGCTGTGTGTGTCAAATTGATGGCGAAAGAAGTGACCGGATAAAAAATATAGACTCTAAGCGGAGTGTTTTGCTTTCAGAAAAAAGGAATGTGAAGCATCAGCATGAAACAAAGAACTAGCGAAAAATCGGTGCGTGGTGCTCAACTACAACAATAGGATGGACACAGCTGGCAAAAACGATGGAGTGATGGGTAGAGGACTATCAGTTTATGTTTGATACAGAATGTGGACCACTTTGTGGCGACAGAACGGAACTCTGCGGCACAAGAGGTTAACAGATGTGCGTATGTGGGACAGATACCTTGCAAGATGGGGACGCTGCAATGCAACAGTTCTAAACAGGCAAACAGCGGAGCTGGCAGAGAAGGCGAACAAACACAGAGTCACCGATTATTGGGAGTCTCTAGAGAGAAATTTCGCAGCGTCATATACTGTCTGAAGATTGTGGTACGGAAGTTGGTGACAGCAATAAATGCGTTAGTTTTCTAGTATATCAGTAAAAGCAGCAAAAAGGAGTGTGCTTTATCTTAGAGAGTGGTTACGTTTGCAAATAAGACCGGTGAATAGCTTAGCATGGAACCGCGGGAAGTGGACCGGGAATAATTAGCCAAGAATGTTGATGGGTTTTTAAGTATGCTATAATTATGCTCCAAGGAATGCAAATTTTGCAGGACAAAAGGAATGCTGGGTTATGAAGGCGAACTTGAAGCGAGCACGATGGCGAGTCCATTTTAGCTGGAGGAGACAGCAGTATTTTAAGTATGTGAATGGTGTTCTTTTTGTTTTGTTTTTTTTCAATCCGCAACCAGTGCTAGTGGGTGGGGCTGACCGTGCGCTGGACACCCAACCTGAAAACCACTTCCGGAGGCAGGAGGTGCGATCCTCCCAGTTGTGCCCGCACATCGTTGCAGACGTCCTGCACGTCCGATGTGCACCGGCCAAAGCGGGGGATCTGTCCGCGCCCCGCACCGGCGGGATTTGCGCAGGTAACTTTGGTCGAGATCATACAGACGTAAAGATGGAGTAGTCTATGAGATTGCGGGGGATCCTGGAGGGCAAGGTCAGTGAGTTAGCGACGAAATGTTGGGCGGGTATCAGATTTTCAGCCGGAAGTGTGGGCCAGATGTTTTGCTGGTGTTATCTCCGGATCATTCTAGAACATCAAAAGGGAGACACGCGCCGGTTGGTGTCTGGAAGCATAAGATTAGAGAGACGCGGTTTGGGATGCTCTCAGCTGAGGATCAACAGTCAATGGTGAAAAGAGAAATCTAGTAATGTAGACACAGACTACTTTCGGGAGATAGAGGACTATGAGCCATTGGGAGTGAATGAGAATACATAAATAGTGACCAAAACTAGGAATAAGAATGATGGTATGGAGGTAAGTGGTGATCGCCGGAATTGGCTTAAGTGTTGGAACGCTAGGGCAAAATAAGGAAGGGGAATGGGGTCAGTTTGGACCGAGTAAAGCGAAGTAAGTATAGTGGAGATAGATAAGAGACGTTAGAGCACGTGAGTTAGGGAGTAACTAATTAGAGCAGTGTCAGTGACGTAAGTCATTCTAGGGGATACTAACGTGCCGGCGATGGAGAAGGCAAATGAGGTACGTGATGTCGACGTTGCAAAGGATGTTAACCGAGTCATGCTTTCTTCCTCCATTCAAAAATCTAGGTTACCCTCATAAGCTCGTTCTAACGTGGCGCACCTATGGGTCAATTGTAGTACTTTGGTGACATCTAAATATTTTTTAAGGGAAAATTTGAAACTGTCTAGTTTCTGGCACGGCCGAATGTCTTCATGCAGTCTGTTCCGAATGCGGGAATAGATGGTGATGAAGAACCTTTCTCTTAGTTTTGTCCTGGAGTATAGGACTTTAATAGTATGATTTCGGTTACGAAGGTGGTAGGGTGCATATTGAGCAAAACATAGATCAGCGATGGACGTATGCGCTGTAGAACGTAGGAGGTTGAATAGAAGATAAAGACTGAGTTTCATACGTCGTAGCCACAGAGGTTCAAGTTTTAGTAGCTCACATCTCTCTTTGTATTTCAGGGGTATGATGAGCCGAGTAAGTGCTTTGTGAAGGATCGTTAAACTCTTTCGATTGCAACTCTACCAGATTTGCGCTTGTGGGTGTGTACCAGAAGGCAATACTCGAGCAGGGGTCTGGCGTGGGATTTAAAGACCAGAAGCTGGCTGCCGCGCATTCTAAACGTTCTGTAGATGAGGGCTGTCGTCCTCTTAGTCTTGGCCACCTGGCAGGCGGCTTATTTTCGAAAGGTGAACGTGCAAGAATACTGTAGACTGAGATCTCGTACTAGCGGAGTAGTAGGAACGAACGAGTCGTTTACGGCGAGGGATTAAAGAGGAATGTGACTTTTTAATGTGAAAATGGCACTTTTGGGAGCGGAGAAACTCATTTTCCAAATGTAGCACCATATATCAAGAGCGTTCAGGTCGTCAGCTATTTTGGTGAGGGTATAAGTCAGGGTATAGGGTTCGAAGGTATATACAATCTTGACATCATCGATGGATAGAAACGCAGTGCCATGGCGTATTACTTTGAATAGATCGTTAATGTAGAGAAGAAATAAAAGTGGGCCTAACACACTGCCCTGTATAACACCACTTGTGACTGGTTGGGGTGATGAGAGGTAACCCTCAATGTTTACTGCTTGCGATCTCGTGCTAAGATAGGATGACAACCAAGAAATGAGTGGGTCTGTTATGCCATAAGGTTTAACCTTGGTTAGCAGCTAAGCGTGAGGCACGCGATCGAATGCTTCCGTCATATCAAGGAAGATAACGATAAGTGCCTTTCCAGAGTCAGCTGACTTTGCGATTAGATTAAGGAAATCAAGTTGGCAGGTCAGACACGACCTAGACTTTAGGAAGCCGTGTTGGTTTTCATTTATTAACCCACCGGTGGGGATGAAATTGGCAATTTCATCTTTAACTACTAGTTCCATTATCCTAGATATAATGGGAGTGTGGTTTATGGGACGGTAGTTCGCAGGGTCATGTAAAGCACCCTTCTTATGGAGGAGCATGATAACGGAAGTTCTCCACTGGGATAGAAAAGTGCTTTGTGACATGGAGAGGTTATATAAATTCAGAAAAAGCATCTTAATGTCCGGACCGTTAAGACGAAACAGAACTGGAGGGATACCATCGAGTCTAGGGCTAGCCAGAGGCCGGGTGGTACTTAACAGCTTTCCGACTTCGTCGGCTGAGAATACTACGTTTGACAAGGTGTCGGCAGTCAAGGAGGTGAGATCCTGGGTCAGACTATTGTGGTCTGTTACGAGAGTAGAAGCAACGAAATTACTGAATGCCTCAGCGATTAACTGGAGCCAGCGAATATAAATGTTCTCTGATAGGAGCAAATACAGTATTTTGGTTGTAAAGAGAGGTTTTTGAGTTTTAATGGGGCCAGAGAGGTGGGCTGTTTTATTCGGCTGGTTGAGAGCGTACAGTTCTTGCCTCTCCATTTTGTTCTCATCTTCGCTTAGTAGCTGGCGTGAGAGGTGGCTCAGGCAGAGGAAGATAGAGAGGTCGTCGGTCTTTTCGTAAGCTAGCTGTAACCTCTCGAACTTACGTTGCATCTTTTGTTGTCGATAGGTCTTTCGCATACTGAATTCAATTATCTCGGGAGATATGATGTTTAGAGAACAGAATAAGTTAGAGCACATCACATCCGACGCCAGCTGAGGATCAGATGTTAGAAAAAGTTCATCCCAAGTCTGACTACGCAGGATGGTGGGTAAAGTGTCCCAGTTTCCATTTCGGAAAGATTTTCGATTTTAAGGACTTTCCTAGTGATGCGGTTGAACGGAGAATTCACGTGTTATTGCTTTATGATCACTACCAGGAAAGTGGCTAAGGACATTTGACTTTATATTTCGGAGGCCTCAAGTAAAGATAAGGTCGGGAACATTGTTCCTTCTGGCTGGTGGTTTTACGTGTTGTGTCCATCCGCCGGCATGGATACATGAGAAAAAATCGCATAATTTCGGAGAGGAATTCAGGGTTGTCCAACAAATGACAGGGAGGTTGTAGTCCCTCGTCACGATTTTAGCAGCATGCGGGATTTCATCTACGTGACAGAAGGCATCGGTGATTGCATTTACATTGCCCATTTTGTGGTCCGGCTGACAGTAAACACAACCAATGACAAGCTGCCTCTGAAGCGGTAGTATGGAGATCCAAACAGGGTCTTGGACCTCATCAAAGGTAGGAAGTTGGAGTAAGTGTGTTCCAAGACTGCTCCTACTATAAGCAAGACATCCACCACCACGTCTCTCGGATCTGTTCGTAGCAAATATACTATAACCGGGTATGGAGATGTGTCGGAGGCGAGTTTTATCAGTAAGCTAGGTTTCAGTCACGAGGATTACATCCGGGTGAGATTGCGGTGCAAAGGAGCGGACGGATATGAGTTTACTCACATGAGGGCAAGCACTGAAAAGTACAATTGTGAAACTATCATTATCATGGCCATGACGTACATTGAATGTATGACCCCTTAAGTTGGCTGCCAGGTTTGAAGAGATTGTAGCCCCTGGCGTACTGTGGGATGGTGTGGGGAGAGATATGGTACGGGAGGAGGCGGGGCATTCAGAGGAAACGGAAATACTGGCAAATTTGGATGGGGTGGCATTAAGTCCGAAAGCTCACTGCTATTTGGAATTGAGGAGCAGAATGTTTGTGGTTGGGTAGGCCGTAAGTAGTCAACAGGAACTGCGTCTGGATAAGGTACTGGCGTAACGGTCCGAACGGTCTTGCCGAGACTTCGTCCTTCGTCGTTGGAAGAAGTGTTTTTATGGTTCACTCTACCTGGAGGCAAAAGACTGATTGCGTTCGGAGAACGAGGTCCGGTTCCCCGGGTTGAGATGATTGATTTTGCCGATAAAGCTACTCTATTTATTTTTGAATTCGTTACGGGTGCCGGTGCAAGTACATTTATTCCCAAGCCTTTCTGAGATATGCAAGGAATGGCTAGTTCTGGCGTCGACGGTTGAGGGTTTACTGATTTTACATCAGGTATTGGACTGTTTTCCCGAACCGACTTTGGACGTCGGACTCCTGCGAGGGTCGGCGTCCTTTTTTGAACTATATTCTGTGAGAGTCGTTTGTAGGTTCGACCAGACACTTATTGAGCTAGTGGTAGGAATCATATCAATCAGGTTTTTGTATGGTAATTTTCTACTAGTCTTGGAGCCAGGGGGACTTTTATCAGTTTTGTGGACGTCAGGAAGCACACTAATTTGAACCGTTTCATTGAGACTATTCTGCAAGTTTTGACGTTTGCGACGCGGCTCAGATTGAGTGGAGACTTTTAGACTATCTAGGTGAACAACGTTTTTGCGACTAACTACAGGAGGGGACTTCGCATAATGGCCAACGCTTGGTAAATTGACCACCTGAGAGGAACTACTGGCCAAATGTTTACCAGGGTTATGGTTATTCGCATGGCTTTTGTGAACCTCCCTTTGTAGAGGGGTGTTATCGGGAAGTATTTTTGCCCGCTTGAAACCTGTGTTGGCAACGACAAAAGACTGTCGGCTAATGAATGCTTTGGCAGCAATTACAGAATTAAACTGAAACAGGAGTAGGCATGTATTTTGCGGTGAAGTTTTGCGGAGTCTGACACAGTAGCAAGGTTGCGAATCCAGGTTGAAAGCCTTTAGGATTAGGTTCTTAGCAGTTGAGAGGGGCAACGTATCTGGAATATTGAATACTGTTGCATTGTTGACTTTCTTGATGCGTCTAAAGATTTCAGAGACAACGGTATAGATGAACTTCGTGGCTGAGATTAGGTTTGCCTGAGTGTGGTGCAGAGATGGGCCAAGCAGGAACGATAATGAACCTAAATGTCCGATAGTTTTTTTGAACCCAGATAATCTGAGTTGAGGATGTTTGATTCTAGGTAAATCGCTGATCTTATAGCCGGCATCGCTGAGGAACCTAAGGGCACCGTATCGACCAATGATGAATTATAGCGGATTTGCACATTTGGAGTTAGCCGTAGTCGATGCCGTTACCAAATAGCCTGGTCGTTTGACTGTAGGATAGAAATGCATAATGAAATATGATGGTTCCCACGGCTCTCACGGCAGCCAAATTTGCAGTGGTACAAACGCCGTGCTTGTAACCGGCCATTTCCATATCCTGATCCAGGTCGATAAGGCATTCCCTGTGGGCGCTGGTCAAAGAGTGGCCAATTCGCCGCTCAACGCGCATACTCGATTGCGCAGCATACGAACGATTGGTTTTTTGTCCCCAGCCTCCTTATTAAAGTGGGGCTGATGAGTAAGGGGGTCAAGGCTGCGAGAATCATAGCTATAGCAATCTGGGGCCAGTTATGTTAATGTCGAGCTGGAAAGTCATGTCGGAGCGATTTCGGCGGACGATGTTATGTGAGTCGAATGCCTACCCGAGGGACAGCACTCCTTTTTTCCTCCTGCAAGTTGAGCAACTTTTCCAAGAGGGTTATCGGGCCCCATTGTTGACATAACCTGTTGCGTCGGGAAAGGCAGTTTATCGAACCATATCCCTCATAGAACGAAGTCATCTTTTTGAAGTCCAGTCATCAGGGACCGTATTTAGCGGGTAAGCTGGGGCGGCGTTTGGTCTCCCAGTCCAGTCGATGGAACCAGCTTGGAAGGCATTTTTCCCGCCGAATTTCCAATGCTCTGAATCACTGCCTTCCTGGGCCTCGTGCAGGGGGCTTCCGATAAAATGAGATTGAGGAAGTCTTTCACTTCGTCGACGATTTCAGAAGAAAGCGCCTGGAGGTGAGAATATTTGACGGACACACTGGTTATACATCAAGTGGTGAATATATCTTTTTGTCGAAATAACACCCGAGAGTTGGCCGGGGCGAAAACGGGCAGTTGGAGGGCAACCGAGTGGATGTCGGTAGATTCGACATCACTCGTGTTTGGACATGTCAAATTTGGAGTGAAAGAATGGGGGCCAGTGTCAGAGGGTAAAATCAAACTGGGTAAACAGATTTTGTATTGCCTTATTCGGTCCATATTTTACGCAGTAGTGTCTTAACTGTCTACGAAGACACTAGCAAAATATGACAGACAGGGGATCCTGTTGGGGAAAAAAGGCAAAACTTTGGATAGAATAAAATATAAAATGAAACAGAAAGATATGATAAAAACTCAAAACTGTACACCGTTCTTGTATTTGGGATGTAAGCGCCAAACAACCAACGTCATTTCAATTCGAGTCAAGTGTTTGCTAAATGCACCCCATAGGACAAATATTCAGTAATTCATCATCATGTTCAGCTCGGTTTAGTTTGGTAATCATTCCCCGAATCAACTAGGATGGTTTTGAGACGAGTTCCAAGAGACTCCTCTGAATTTCTCAAATTGGTTTTCTTCTCGCGGATGGATCTGGTTGGTAATACTCCAAGACACTCCATATCAGAAGCTGAGGCTGATCCTGAATGGAAGACGTATTGGCGGCATTTTGTACTGTGCGCTGGTGGTGCTTGGAGGAGGTGTGCTCCGTTGTCTACGCTAAAGTGCAGGTGCAATGGAGAGGTGTTGCATCAGGGAATTTTAGGATCATGGGAAAAGTCGGAAATGTACAAATGACTGCAAACCCTAACATCATGGTTGTCACTGGCCTCGATGATGAGAAGAGTACTTCTACCCCATTATTTTTCAACCAAGGTGAAATCTTGAGACCTCGAAGTAGTGCTCATGTACGAATCTGAAGCCCAGTTGTTTCCGTATCGTTTGATTATCTTGTTATCTGAAAGTCTCCAGTTAGCTGGAAAATGGGGCATTGGGAAAAAGGGGAGGATTCAAGGTCAAATCTTGGCAGCCTCTTGAATCTGGAGTTGCCGTCAAAAGTGGAGCAGCGGGACCTTTGAACCGCCAAAGCCGCTCTCAGATTCGCAGCTCCGTGGGAAGTACCAAACCGCTTCGGTTGAAAAAACTGGGAGAAAATAAATAAAATCGAGTTAGTGGGCACCGGTCTCAGTATTTACCGCTGAAAGAATCTTGGAAGCCCCTTGTGCTCGGGCTACTACCTCCCCTGTGCCACCTCCCCGAACCTGATTCGAAGCCACTCGCCGGGCGTGAAGTCATAAGAGCAGGGCTTTCCAGCGGTTATGCACGCTGACGTCACCTGGAATGTGCCATCTAGGTCTTTGAAGTGTGGCCAAGAATGACGATATTCGATTTTCGCGAAATTGTAGGTTGTCGAAGGTGTCGTTGGGGTCGGCTGACCAAACGGAGAACTTGCTGGCATCAGCAAAACTCTAAGCGGTAGTTCCGATGCCGGCATAAGACCGGGTCTATCCAGGTCCGCCGAGAAAGATCCAGCTCATGCAGCATATCCAGACAAACCCTGCCCTAGGCACGTATTGTAACCTGCATGGAGTCCCTGAGCCACTCAGCGACAAACCTACAGGCGTGGGAAGCCACGACCTCAACCACTGAAAATGTATTGCTTCGTGGTTGGTGATCGACCGGTTAGTGTCATGCAAAATCAACAGGTTGCCGCGGACATTACACTTACGTGATTGGGGCAACGGAATCACAAATGCTTGCCGAAGTTCCGACTCGCATATCCAAGTCGTGGACATCATCAACGGTAATTGGACAGGAAGTTGGGGCAGTCGTGCTCTGTACTTTTGCGGGAAGCTAAAATTGCCAAGAATATCAGACCCGACCCTGTATAAAGTACCGGAGGGAGTGTGGGTCACCATAGAACTGATGGCAAAGGAGGACATGTTCAGTAGAAGCGACCTACAGTTCTCCGAACTTCACCGAACCCACCAACTCTCACCTACCGGAAGCATTGCCGTACGTGTGGTCACCAAAACTTGGCCACCTGCTTGTGATAAGTGACCTAAATCAGCCTGATGTCCGCTTCGCCACCATGCCTTGCCACGCTGGTAGTCGATACAATAAGCAGCCTAGGCTGGTGTGGGCACATCCAGAGACCCACACGATGGAGCGGGACTTGTACTCGATCAGAGCTGGGTTGGATTCTCATCAAAGGTCCCCACATGTTTGACCAACTAATTTCTTACAAACCACTGCGGCTTAGTAGTCATGGGGTCATTGCTTTCAGGTTAGTGTACTCCACAGCTTTGATGAGAGCAGGGGGAGCCACTAAATGGAATCCGCCCGGGGCTAAATCCCGCTTCATGGAGGAATCCCCGGCAGCCACGCCGTGGCTGGAGGACCAGTCCTGAGACAAGGCACACTAGAACAGCGTGAGGGGAATTCTTACTGTAGCTATGCGGAGGCTTGTGCCTCGTACACCCGTTAGGAACCCGGGACCCAGGCCGATGATGCGCCGCTGCAAGCTGGAAGTTCTAAGGAAGAAGAGTTGCATGGGAAAGGTATGGATTAACCCAAAGCTCCCAAGACCACACCTAACATATTCACTTCCGAAACTCCTCTAAAGCACTTCCCAAACAGGATGCCTCTAACTATCGGAAGAAGTTCCAGCACAGGGTGGTGACCGATTCCAGGGGCTTCTTTAGCCGCTTACCTGGAGTGGCTCAGGCCGGACCTAGAATGCCTGGTTTACAGCGAGCAGATGGAATACTCATGAGGAGCAACAGAGGAGCCGCTAATGCATGGCTCCGCATTACTCCCCATTTTTCGCTTCTGAAAGGCCAAACCAGACAAATACAAACAACCCGGCCACTGCGACCCCGGGTGCGTCATTAGGTGAGACATCACTGATTTCCTGTCTTATACAAGGTGAGCGTAAACTTGGTGGCCTAGAGTCCGGAAAATGGCCAAAGCTGGATGAAATTCTACCATTGCTACTGGAGCAGTGTGCGGAGCATTTAGCTCTATCGCTCTCATACCTTTTCAACCACTCCATTAGAATTGGGAAGTTGCCTGTTGGGTGGAAAGCCTATGTGGATTGGCTTATCTTCAAAGCAGGGAAAAAGACAGACCGCAAAATTAACTCCCTCTGGCGCTGCTCTTCATAGTTTCCGTGGTCATGGAAGGCTTGATCGGTGGTATCACCTGCCTCTTTGCCGGTGATGGCGACTTGTAGAATGACGCTCAGTACCGCTTCAGTGGCCGTGGATCCTGCCGAAGCAACCCAGTGGAAACAATGGAGTAGTACACCGGAGCACTAAGCAAGGGAGTCCAAGTGATCATCTTACCCCTAGATTTCTCTAAGGCTTTTGATCGTGTTTGCCTCTCACTCTTGCAGAAGCTGACACCACTTAATTCCCCTGAATCTGTAGTCATTTGGATGTCCAGCTACCCGACCGACCGAAAATTTAGAGTCAGAGTGGACGGAAGGTATCCGATATCCATGGAACACCGAGCGGAGTACGCCAAGGGTCCATACTCGGACCCGTGTCATTCACTGTTTTCTTTAACGTTCTCTCTCCTAGGGTACAGTCAAATACACTACAGTAGGCCGACGACGTGAAGACCTGCCTGAAGATTCGGAAGGCAATGAAGAGAGATGTTTTACAAGCCGATCTTGACAGTCCGTTCCAGCGGTCATTCTGCTTTTGCTTGCCCTTTCGTTCGGCCAAATGGAGGGTCATGCACGTAGGAGGGCACTGGGCAAACGAATACTCCACAGGAGATAGCATACTTCGATAGGCTGCACACGAAAAGGATATTGGGAAGATCGATGCAGATGATCTGTCTCAGACTACAAATGGCAACATCCTGGCCCGCAGAGCCACTTCGAGAATTAGCCAAATTAGCGGACTTCTGGGTTCCCGCCTGAAACTGTTCCAAAACTTTTGTCACAGCAGTCAGACGGCACGGAGAGATGGGCATCCAGGCTCTTCCTCCAGTATCTGGAAGAGACATCAACACCATGGAGAGGGCTCAGCGGATGTCACGAAATGCCCGCGTCTTGGGGAGGAACTTCCGGGATTTTCATATCACCCATCAGTCCTCACTCTGGCCGATAACACGCAGTCATATATCGCACTTTAGGCCGAGAAGGAGGCGAGGGAAGCACCAGAGCACGTCACAGAGGCTCATCTCTCTTCAGTTTCAAACCCATATGAGCACGACGGCCGCACGCTGCGCTTTTTGCCCACGGTGCAAGCCATTTGACCAGATCGTGAAAATGAGGGAAGAAGAGAAGATTCAGCGTGGCAAACTTCGGTCAGATAGACGCATCACAAAAACAGAAAATGAAAAGAGAGAGGAACGAAGAAGAAGGGAACGTGAACTAAAAGAAAATGAAATGAAAGTAATGGAAAAAGGATGGGAAAATGAATAAATTACAAAAAGGCTACAAAAGACAACGATGAATCCCCTTGAGAAGGTACAAAGAAGCAAAAAAGGCAAACCTTGAAAGGTAAAAGAAAATAAGAAAACGTCTGTGCAGCTCAATAAGAAAAGAGAGTGAGAATGAAGAAGCTCAGTAATTGAGAGGGGAGAAAAAAGGGAACAACGGAAAAGAGCCCAAACCGCCTGAGCTGACGATGAAGAGGGCAGAGAAAGAAAGATGTCAGTAAACCATCAAAACAGGAAAGCATAAAAGCTTCGGGTCACCAAGCATGGGGATCCTGCCTCCCCAGCGTCTTTCGAATGGCGCCTACTCCCAAACATCCACACACGTCGAAAAGGTACAACTCACCAACACGCCACCGATTCCCAGCTTGACGGTTTGGGGCCGATTGAGTACTACCATTAAGTTATGCGACGAGGAGCATGTGGGATCCTCCATTATTTCCCTCTTTGAACAGCGTCCATAGATGTGCCTCTTGGTTGTTTCCGTGTACCGAGAAGCCTCTTGATTAAGCTGCATGGCAAAGTCTAATGAGAGACCTAATAAACCCGCAGAATTGACTGTGGTCACTACTTGTGGTTTTGGGTATCACCTCCACTCATGGATGAAGCCAGAACTAGGCCGAGTCCCATTTTATATCACTGAAGTTGCAGCACTAAGTACCAGAAAGCGGAGTTCTCACTCTTTCCTAGCCCTGTTCCCTCCGTTGATTTCTACGAACACAACAGAAAATACAGAAGTGTCAGCCAAACCTGGAAGCTAAATCAAATCAGGTCGAGTCGCAGGAGGTAAACGGCTGCGTGCCAATTTCGTCCAGTTTATTGCTCCGTGAGCTCCTCGGATCACTCAGTGCTCCAACAGAAGGAAGAGACAAAGTCGTCTTCGTTGATTTGGTAAGGGTAAACAGAGGGTAGGACCATCCACAGCTGTGCCTCACACAAACTCCGCCATTTGTAGAGTTCCAGCTAGCTTCCCGTCTACCTGAAGCATAGAAAAAGGAGGGCGAAAAGTCGAAGGTGGTGGAAGAAGATGTGAGATGGTGGCGGCAGAAGGGCTCTAGGCTACTGGAAATGGTAAATGTAAATAAATTTTGAAGGCAGAGGGGTGAGAAGGCAAAACATGAAAGACTGAATAAAACGGTTGACTGAGAGATTACAACGGTAACGATGGCAACAAGGACAGGAACAGGAAAAAGGATGATGGTGAAGACTGCCACCTGTCTGCTAGTTTCAGCAAACGCACTGCCCCAGCGCCGGTCCCACCCGTGCTTAAAATCCACAACCGTTTCGGCGGTTGTCAACATTGGCTTCAAGAATCAAGGATATATAGCAGTTTCCGAGGTCTCTTGTCTAACACTTAGCAGCCAACCTGATGACAGAACCTGGGCCACTAGAAAACTGCGGTTACCGTGACCATCCTTTGAGACCGAGGGCGCTGCGCGTAGTCCACAACTCTCATTATTTGAAGCCGGTTTGGACAAAGTATGCAGAGGCGGATAAAAGCTACTTTTGGCGTAGTTTCCAAAAACGCTTGATAACCGTTACCTAATTTGGGGGACTATACAGGAAACGGTAACTGCGAAGATATATTCCAAGCTAACGGGTAACGGCGAACGTTCAAGGCTTCGAAATGTATTATGAGTAAATTCTTGTTGTTTTTTGAGTGGAAAGATGTGACTGCTCTGTAAATGTAAGGGGAGGTGTTGTCGCTAATATGTGGCACCCGTTGTAATAACTGAACGCAGCTAAGCTCAATATTAACCCGTTCTTTCGTTGTTGTCTATGAAACGCACGCTCCCGTGACGTGTTGTAGGTGGCAGCTTTCCGGCTGAGTACGTCTACATATCTACGGTTAGTCTCATTTTCTAAGCGCACACTTTGTAGCCGAATAAACTAAAATCGAGATTACGCACGAGGCACCTACGCACCAACTTGTAACGGGTTCCGCCAGCAAGGACTAGAGAAGTGCCGGCCATGTGTTAGACGGAGTCTGGAAGAACCTTAAAGTGTCATCGTTGGAATACTCAACTTGTTGCGGCCATTTGAGGCCTTCGGTTCTAAACACAACAGCAATTTACGCGAACAAAGGAAACGACTTCGGAGAGGCGCCAGGGAACGTGCACGGCCACTTTGAATCACCTTCAGTTTCATTAATATAGAAAAACGTCAACGTTTCTTTTCGAAAAACCCGGAAATCCTTTCCAGAACCTGTAAAACTTTTGTATATGTCGTGAAATATCCGAGAAAATTTTACATAATCACCGGCCACAGCGGTATCCGTAGAATTAGGAGCCAGAGCGGTAGACAGCGGTGACAACACTGATCACAGGCGTTGCGCACACTTGCAGGACACAAACAAACAAAAGTCGCACTGATAACATTTCACGGCATTCTGATTTCTAGGGGCACCCATCAATCACTTCTGACCGTGCAGCAGAATAAAGCATCATAAATTTGGTGGGGCCATATTTAAGCCCCTATATTCTGACACTGTTGTTTGACCTCCGATGGATTTTCCAAGAATCGTTTGCGCCACTGCGGCCCAATGGAATGTCCCCTTCCACTGTCCGGTGATCTGTCCCCCGGTTTACCGGCAGTACAAGATGCAAGGCGCTGTCAAGATTTGTATTTTGAACCCTCTTTTTACCTCCCACTGCCCAGTTGGCCAGTGAACCATCCTCCAGCTGAGTGGTTCGGGTTCAGGTCCGGGTTGGTTCCAGGACTGCAAGCCAGATAGTCAAGACTTCCAGTCCCTTGCATGGGTGGGATCCGCAGGCCCCCCAGTTCTGCGACAATAGGAGCGACAAGTTCCTCGAGCTGTAGTTCCTGCATTCACTGAAGTACGATTCACATTTTGGTGACCGTGGACCACTTCTTGGCCAGACCCTTCAGTCAGGTTTCGGAGAAACGATGTGGCGACGGTGAGTCGGAAGACGGAAAAAGAAGGGTAAAGTCAAAAGCGATGACAGAAGGTAGGGCTTGGAGACGAAGAGGGGGAGGGAAAAGCCACGTGTGTAAAGAGAACAGTCTACGGACGGGGAATAAATAATAAACAAATAGAAACAAAGCAAAAGGCACGGCAAGAAAAGAAGCTTAAAAGGTGGACAGAACTGGAATCCACGCAGTCCTGTGCTGTCAGTCATTGTAGCCCATCAGGGAACACCATGGTCCATGCTCTGCCCAGCCGATGCTTGAACTCAGCCACTGTGGTTGCCTTGATCGATTCCTGTGGCTGTTTATTACAGTCGTTAACCAAAAGTTGCTTGGGAACCTGGGCCCGAAGTCTTGTCCGTGACCTTTTCATCTTCCGGCTGAAGGCATCCCCCCTCAGGTTGTGGTATTTCCCCGGAGGCGGGAGGGCATAAATGCAAGTCCCTAAGTAGATCTTGTCTGCGAGGACCTTGTACATTATCATGAGGTCCTTTCGCCTCCTTCTCCCTTCTATGGAGAATTAGCTGGGGTACTCCAAGCTTTCCTCGTAAGCTTTTCCTCTCGCCGTGGGAAAGAATCCGGTAAGCAGTCTTTGGATTGTCTCCAGTGCTTGCCTGTCCCGAACCAGGTATGAACTCCAAGCCTGGACACAGATCTCCAAGAGGAGCCGTACGAGAGTCCCATACACCGGAACAAGCACTGATGGCCTCTTAGAGTTTGTTGTACGACGGAACTTGTACGGCGCCCTGGAAGTGGTTCTCGCCGCTTTTTCACGCTTGGTTTTGGGTTTTAAGTCAGCCCTGCCGATGACCCTTAAGTCCTGCACCACGCCTTTCACTGGCACTTATTATAACGCCCTCCAGCTCCAGTACCTCTGACCTGTGACGTAACCTCTCATCAGCCAGAAGCACACACCTGTGCAAGTTCAGCCGCAAGTCCTACTTTGCAGCCCATTCTTGTACTCTGCTGAGGTCCCTCTGAACACATACATGGTTGACTACTCCAGCTATTTTCACGTCATCGGAAAATACGTAACACGAGTCTTCTAGACCATGTTCTAAGTCAGTCACATATGGAAGGAATAGCCAGGGTCCTAAGACCGACCCCTGGGGTACTCCACTCTGCGTGCTCCCCTTCGGATAAAAGCTACCCACTATTCTTACTTGGAAGTTCCTGCCACGCATACATCCTCTGATCCATGTCATCAGCTGGTCCGAAAGTCTAAACCCTCGTAGTTTTTCCATAAGCTGACGGTGGTTCACTGGGCCAAAAGCCTTCTGGGAGTCCCGGTAAAAGACCTGAGCTCGCTTCCCACCACCTATTCTCTGGGTCACTTCCTCCGGGCTGTACAGGAGATTGGGCAGACACGAGCGTTTCTGCACGATTTCGTGCTGGGATCTCCTGATGATTCTGCAAGGTTTTAGGTGCAACACTGTCTGGTCCGAATGACCCTCTCCATGATCTTCAGCACGATGGAGGTTGGGTCAACTGGATGGTAGTTTTCACAGCTACTTCTGACGAGCCCTTTAAGTACGAAGGTGATTGTCGAAGCTAACCAATCCCCTGGCAAGACCCCCGCTTCAAGTTAGGTATTACCTAGTTTCTTCAGCCGTCCTGTCACTTCCAAGTTTAGCAGTAAAGCTCTCATCAGGAGATCATCCTCATTCATCTGGGAAAAATCTCTCCGGTATAGCTACAAGGCTGTACTTGGCGTGAATAACCGCGAGGTCGCTTTCACCCAGTGAGGCTTGCATTTTCATGTTGGTAACACCATTTAGGTACCTTGTTATCATGAGGCCCATTATTAGGGCTGATGCGCCGCCATGTTGGACGAGAGCTTTGTTGTGCAAAGGGGCCGCTTGCTTTTCTCAGAACGACCCCACCAGAGCTGTCTCCGCGGAAAATTAACCTCTGGAGCATTGAAGTCCCCCATGATTGGAGGCATACTTCTGCCCCCTATGGCGGTCCTGAGAAACAGCAATTGTTCCTCTTCTCCCTCACTCTCCACAAATGGTTCCCTGTATACTTGAGTCACGGCTAATTTATACCCCGTCAACTGCGCTATGACAGCGACGGCCTGCACCGTTATGTGTTGCCCGCCGACCTCCGTCTGTGCAGGTGTGTAGGCCCGCCAATAATAGCATGGCTTCTTCTCCCGAATCTTCCGTCCTTCCTGTCTACCCCGAACATAGTGAAGTTCTCTGGGGCTAGGTGATGTACCTTCTAGTTCGGTCGCAGTCACGTATCCGTAGTTGCGATGACGTCCACCATGTGCATGTGCCCGTAGCTCACCCAAATTCTTACCTATGCTCGCTTCATCAAAAAAGCCGGCTAAGGAAATCCCGCCAGAAACACTACAATTTCGTGTTTACTTGACACCACTAGCTCACACCCTATTTGCGCGTTTTTGTACACCGTGTGCTTTTATGAACAAGCTTTTGTTTGTTCGTGTCCAAAGCGCCACTCTGCCATATCCTATTCTTTACCTGTGTGACGCATGTGCTCCCTTCTCGCAAGCTGCAACTTGTTTCTCGTTTTCTGAGCCCTTTTGATCGCATGATGTAGGCTCGTATTTACTTTGTTACCGTTTATTTATTATTTTGGTATCGTAGAATTTTGCGGAGACTCCATTCGTGATTTCGAAAATCCCTTTGAATCTGGTTACATTTTGCTCCCAAGTGTCCTACAGCCTTCGTATTAGCAGCTTGAATGACAGCCCTCCTCCTGCTGTGGCCAATGTCGGATAAGGCAGTGCTGCACTTGGTTTCTAGTCCTCAGCTTCCTTCCCGTATTTTGTCGGGGATTCTAATATATCCTCCCGATAGTTGCTGGTCAGGTTGCTGCCGTGCGTCTTCTCCCGGCCGTAAATTCTGGGGTGGATTCTGCCCTCATTGGGAAACTGAAAATCGGTGGCTCTCACCTCGTCGATTCGCCCTAGAATTATGCTTGGCGAAGTGGACCGCTTTCGGAGCGATCGTCTGGCTCCACCGTCATCGTACCCTGAGGCACCTCCTCATCCTGTCCACTCCTGACACGAACCGATCGCGGCACCTTGGGTTCTGGAATTCTGGGTTGTGTCCTGCCCCCCCGTTGCAAACTTCCTAACCGAAAGGCTCGTTCGATGGCCAACTGTCCCAGCGAATTCACTACCCTCAACAAGTTTCTTATGTGATATCGTGCAGCATGCCTCATTTGTCTACTTCCTCTGATTACGGGCCCCGGTATCACTTTGATGACCACTCTCCTATTTTGCCCCAGTGTAATATCGCTAGTCTTCATCAAACTTTGCAGAGCCATCGTGAAAAAATGAATTAGCACATTCTTTTGCTTCCATCTTAGCATGCAATAGTACAATCTTATCCCTAGACCCGCCGTAGACCTCACTTTATCGGGTGCTTCCCCGTTGGAATCACTGTCATTAACCTCCATGGGTTCCATATGTATTACCTTTGGAGATACGTCCTCCCAGCCGAATTCAGTGTCTCTCCAATTCTGGTTCTCTCCTTCTTCATTATTTGAACCATGATGAAGACCCGATTCGACAAGGTTGACAGCCTTGTTCTTGGCAATGCCAGTTGCTGACCCAGCTGCCGGCTTCCTCTGCTCAACATTAGCCCTGGTCCTGATCTTGCATCTAGGGCGGACCCATGTTAGTTTTTGGCTTTCGCAATACGTTGCGTGTATTGCTTCTGTTGGAGCCTCGTACTTAGGAGGATACAATGTCTCACAGATATCGCATTGTATGCCCTCCATATCCACCTCATCCCCACGTCTCTTCCTTCCGCACCGCCGTGAATGACTCCGCAACCCACGAGACCTGGGAGGTTGGATATGTTTTGAAGGCTAGCCCTCAAGGACAAGAGTACCTACAACGGATGGCTTTACGAGTATGATACTGAGCGCGTCCTTCCACAAACGTTAACTGCAGAGCGGCCCACCCTTAAGGAGTTTGTTCTGGCTGATACAGTGCTCTTGTTTTACTCGCATGGCTGATGAAACCGCTTGGTTCCAAGTTCTCCCTCGCCCTGGCGATTGTGAGATGTATTTCACATGGTTCTCGTGACATTTCGTTGAATTTTGCGATTTTTCGACTCCTAATACAAGGTCGTTTTCCTAAATTTCCTGTTAACAAATTGGTAGGGCAGCCCTTGGTTCCCAAGTCATGGTTTAGTGCAATAAGTGTGGTGGTGACATTCAAATAACAAGACAATCATGAGATCCAGGACAATTTAGGCTTCAAGTTCATGCTCGTGTACTGCTTTAAAACCTATTCGGAGAATACTTTTTATTCCCGTTGTAGTGTTGCCGAGTGGCGTTCGGTGTTTTTGCTGGGCAATCTTTTCTTGCTTAGAGTTTTTGTTCTTTTGTTTCAAAGGGCCCTACCCGCAAGTGTCAGAGTTTTTATCTTGCATTTGGTTGGAGAGCATTTGAGCTGCTTCCTCCTTTTTTTGTGGTTTTCGGTATGCGAAGCTTTTCTGACCAGTGTCCCGCACCTAAGCGCGGATGACGTGTGGTAGATGGTATAGAGTGCGAGGTGTGCAAGAGGTGGGAACGCCCAAAGTTTTCAAGAGTAGCAGAGAACATCTATGTTCATAAACAAAACCCATAGACTGAGGGGTCTATGATCCTTTCAATGAGGCTGCCGGTCTGGCCTTTAAACTGCAGGCCCTAGGGCAGGACCAAACCCCATCAAGTAGCACCACAGGCATAAGCCCCAAAACACCGCAACCCAGTTGCAGGAAGTCGTTTCCGGAAGTAGTAGGCATACCTGAGAGGACAGTCATTACAGCGAGTGGGACAGTTCCAAGAGCTTGAAAAGCGGTCGTTGCCCCAAATCCCTTGAAGCAGACCAACAAGGGCCAGTGGACTGAGCAGAAGCCAAAAAAGGCATGACGGCCCAAAGAGAGGAGAGAGAGCAATATAAGGAAGGATGGCCCAGCCAGGGTGGATGACCCTGTGCTGCTGGTGTTGGACAACAAAGTAAAGGGCCTGCAAAGGCGGATCTTGTTGATGGGCAGGGTCTCAAGCCATAGGCTCCCGATCCTAAGGCAGGGAAACCTTTCTTAAGGGAGTCGGAAGCCAGGAGGGACATAAATGGAAGGAGGGTCAGTGACACCGCGAATTGCAGGTGTTTCGTACCCTACCACCCTAAGAGTTGTGCACAGAGTGGGGACATAGAAGTCACTACTAGGGAACAAAGGCGAAAGTCGTGCTAGCCAGTACTAGTGGGGTTCGCCGGTGAGGCCAACCGGGATAGGTTTCTGGCGAGGGCGGCAGTAATGGCCCCTACCACCAAGGGTAGATACCAAATTGTGCCAGACGAGCAATGGTTAAGTTCCGGTGGTCTAGTACCGAGGGGTAACCTGGCTGGACCAGCCAGGGCTCTGGTGAGAAACCAACGAGTCAGCAGAATGCAGTGCTCGACTCTCAGGCCGAGGCCCTGATAGTAGTAAAAAAGCCGCGTGCGGGGTCGGCAATTATTGCAGTTGGAGACGCTCTGTGAAATGAAAGTTGGCGGTACTGTCCGAAGGTGGAGGACAGCGCGATCCTTGTCAGCCTGGATGTTATGGAATCTCCGGTCTGGCCTTTAAACTGCAGGCCCTAGGGCAGGACCAAACCCCATCAAGTAGCACCACAGGCATAAGCCCCAAAACACCGCAACCCAGTTGCAGGAAGTCGTTTCCGGAAGTAGTAGGCATACCTGAGAGGACAGTCATTACAGCGAGTGGGACAGTTCCAAGAGCTTGAAAAGCGGTCGTTGCCCCAAATCCCTTGAAGCAGACCAACAAGGGCCAGTGGACTGAGCAGAAGCCAAAAAAGGCATGACGGCCCAAAGAGAGGAGAGAGAGCAATATAAGGAAGGATGGCCCAGCCAGGGTGGATGACCCTGTGCTGCTGGTGTTGGACAACAAAGTAAAGGGCCTGCAAAGGCGGATCTTGTTGATGGGCAGGGTCTCAAGCCATAGGCTCCCGATCCTAAGGCAGGGAAACCTTTCTTAAGGGAGTCGGAAGCCAGGAGGGACATAAATGGAAGGAGGGTCAGTGACACCGCGAATTGCAGGTGTTTCGTACCCTACCACCCTAAGAGTTGTGCACAGAGTGGGGACATAGAAGTCACTACTAGGGAACAAAGGCGAAAGTCGTGCTAGCCAGTACTAGTGGGGTTCGCCGGTGAGGCCAACCGGGATAGGTTTCTGGCGAGGGCGGCAGTAATGGCCCCTACCACCAAGGGTAGATACCAAATTGTGCCAGACGAGCAATGGTTAAGTTCCGGTGGTCTAGTACCGAGGGGTAACCTGGCTGGACCAGCCAGGGCTCTGGTGAGAAACCAACGAGTCAGCAGAATGCAGTGCTCGACTCTCAGGCCGAGGCCCTGATAGTAGTAAAAAAGCCGCGTGCGGGGTCGGCAATTATTGCAGTTGGAGACGCTCTGTGAAATGAAAGTTGGCGGTACTGTCCGAAGGTGGAGGACAGCGCGATCCTTGTCAGCCTGGATGTTATGGAATCTCCTATAGGGATGGATTGGGAGTCGTCGGAAGTTCTGGATCGTCAGTCTTCGTCATGCACACCAGTGGGGGCTACCGATGCAAAACCCTTGTCACCATCTCAGGCATTGCTCCTGCGAAGCAGACAGGAGTAAATAGTAAGAGACATAGGCGACGGAGCAAATGCTGTGGTGTTATATCCCAACGCGTGTAGTGTTAGAAACAAATGGATGGAACTCGCCAAAATCGCTAGGGAGTACAACGCGTCACTTGGTGACTTTACGGAAACATGGTTTTTTAAAGAAGCCCATGTGCCAGGACTAATAAGTAACGGTTTTTCAGTCTTTGGGCAGGATGGAGAACGCGATCGCCTTGGTGGGGGAGTGGCCATCCTCATTAGGTCAAGTACAAACCACCCTGAGTCTCGAACCAGGAGGTGCGCTCGAACTGTCCAGTGGTTCGCAGTTACGACCATATTTCCGGGCAGAAGGGTTAACGTCCTCTGTGTCTGCGAAGCACCAAATAAAAACAGCGAAGAGGATATTTGTTTACTGCGGACTTTGACTGAACTAGTTAGGGACACACAAAAGACCCTCATAGCGGGCAGCTCCAGTCTTCCGCACATTGAATGGGGTAGGGAAAAGTATGCGTGCCGGGTCGAAGGAGCAAACATACTCCGAATGGCTGCATGCCAATACCTTGGAACTGCATATTAGGGAAAATACCAGACATAGGTCTGGATGCTTTACATCCTTGCTGGATTTAGCAATAACGAATCTCTCCAACGGTGCGTCTGGACCGCATTGCCGTGCTCCGCTGGGCAAGAGTGCTCATGTGTGTGTGTGTCCAAATCGCCCTATGCATGCGGCAACCCAAGGTACCCTCTAGGCTGGTGAGAATTATCGGCAGTGTGGACATAGGCTCTGTGATAGGGCGATGGGTCTGACGTGGACACGATAGAGGGGTGCTACTGTCGAGGAGCGCTGGCAGGTCACCAAGGAATCCCTGGTTACCCTGCAGGAAGAGTTCGCAGCCTTGAAACGAAGAAGTGGGGAGGGCAAACCTATGTGGTGGAAGGCTTCAATAGCCAAGGCCATCAAAAGTAGAAACCACAGCTGGAACCAGTACAAAGCTTCCGGCAGTCCGCTAGCCTGGGGCCGCTATACAAAGCTTAGAAACGAGTCTGTGAGTCTTCTGAAAACTTCCAAGGGGGAATGTGAGCTAAATTGGCCCAGTGCGTAAGACGGCGGCCAAGAAAATTCTGAAGTTGTGTGCAGTCGAAAAACTCAACCAAGAAGGTCCACTATCCACTAAGGGACCACTGTATCGTCACTGATGGCCAGGGCAAAGCAGACGCCTTGGGAGAATACTTTGGTTACGCACATAGGATAGATAGTGGGGTACGAGCAGACCTGGCTCTGGTGCATCGTGCCCTCCAGTTATATGAGCTAAATCCCTCAGAGGAAAGCGTGCGTAAGTACTTACAGGAAATAGGCAGCCACAAGTCAGTGGGTCCGGATGGCATCCACCCAGCTATCATCAAGCCTTTGGCGGATGTCATAACTCTATCGGTAAGCAGGTATACAAGTCCACTTTGGATCAGAGTAAGCTGCCACAGAACGGAAAAGTCGCGGCAGTCGTGGCAACACATGAGAGTGAGCCTAAGTCGGCTGTGCAGGACTACAAGCCAGTAGGCCTATCTAGCACCCACTGCGAAGCTCTTGAGAAGATCCTTCTTGCCCATGTCTTTCAGCCCTTACTGGAGCACTTTATGCAAAGTCCGGCCCAGCCTGGATTCCTGAAAAATAGATCACGTCTGGACAACCTCTTGTGCTTCTTAGATGAAGCAACCCGACGACCGGATAAAGGTAAGGAAGTTGAGATATGCTACCTCGACTTCAGCAAGGCGCTCCACTCCTTTAATCATCGTCTTCTGCAATGCAAGGTGGAGGCTTTTGGTATAGGCGGGCCAGTACTTAGGTGGTCGGCGGACTTCCTCTCCCACAGGACGTTTAACGTCGAATTAGGGGACAAGTGTTCCAGTTCGCTGAATGTCACTGATGGTGTGCCTCAAGGATCCGCCCCAGGCCCGGCCCTATTCCTGTTGTTTATTAACGACCTGGTATACGCTCTTCAATGGCCTAGCTCTATTTTTGCGGATGATGTGAAGATTGTTGGGTCTGAGGGTACGGTGGACTTAGGCAGGGATATAGGAACCGTCCCGGACTGGGTGTTACGAACGTTTGAGCAATGCGTAGCCGAATTTGCTACGGATCCCAAAATCAGAAGACGATTATCCGTGATATTCTACGATACTAGGTTATTAAAATAAACAATGACATAAGCAATATACAAACCTCAATAATACGATCACAAAGACTCAACAACGAGAAACCGAATAGCAGCGTGTGAGCAGACAGCACGTGCGTCACGCAGGTCCTGAGCAAGGATGTGCCAAAATAGCGCTCTGGGCGCGAACAAACAACAATTGGTCCAAAAAAAACAACCAGTTCGTAAAGACAAGTCAATAGTGTATGGAAATGAGTGATGTTGGGAAAAAACACTGAATCGCGAGGGAAAAAGGGGGATTTTCCACGACCGGCTGTTACACCGCCCACCAAAATCCTCCTGGATCCTTAGCAAAGTCAAAGGTTCGGTATAAAGGTACTGATTCTTCCTACCTGCCTAGGCCCTGCTGTCAGTGCGCGCGTCTAATGCTCGTCGTCGACGTTCTACTACTGGTCGCACCTAACCCATTGGCTACATAGACGTGAGGCTAGTCTACATCTTCCAGAAGACCAAATGACCGATGGCGGGCGTGAATGGTCACATAGACGTTGTCCTCGTAAGGGGCCGTCCGGTCCTGGATGTACGTGCTTGAGTTTGTGTGTGTGTGCGTGTGTGTGTGTGTGCCGGGGTTACAATGAAATCACAGGTATGACTACACATCAAAGGAGGACTTTCTGCAATGTCAACAAAAGACCGGGTGGCAAGAAAACGAGTAAATGTAGCATGTATGTGTGACCTGAGCTCCGCTACTTCCACACATGCAAGGGGCATTCGGTAGCGTCAACAAAAGGCAAACAAGGAACACTGTCACATGTATGATGGGTTTACGGGATGTAGAGTGCGTCGTGCCTGCGTGTATGTATCGGGATGTATAATGGAATCGCACTCATCACCACATATCGGAAAGAGCCTTCTGTAATGTCAACGAAAGGACCGCGAGCACCTTAACGTGTTTGACGGAGATTGTGTGGTATATATGGTGTTTCTTTATCCACCTCGATTACTGGTGTGAAAAGGTTTACTAGGCCTCAGGGTTATCAGCTTCTCCGTCTTCGCTCTCGAGTAGGTTAATACTGCGTATGTCACGAATGAGCACTCCGTTAGCTGTCTTCACCTTCACCGTTCTTATAATTTCGTCAGTGCTTTTGATGGTTTCCGTAACTACTCCCAAAGACCAAGCGCTGAAATATGCGCGTTCGTCGGCGATCATAACCACGTCCCCAACTTTGAATGGTCTTGTTTTGGCCAGCCACTTCTGTCGAGTCTGCAAAGCTGGTAGGTACTCCCGTAGCCATCGCCTCCAGAAGACCTTGGCCAGATAGTTCGCTTTCTTCCACCCGTGGAGGTAGCTCCCACGAAGGTTTACCGACCCTTGGAAACCCTCGTTCGACCTTAACGTCAATAAAACGTTCGGGGTGAGCGCCAGGTGGGTGGGGTCGCCGTTCAATACTGGAACCAGGGGGCGGTTGTTCAGGATTCGCTCCACCTCGGTCATGACGGTGTTCAGCGTCTCGTCGTCGGGCGGCTGCCGCTCCATGATTGACAGCAATATCCGTCTGGCGGACCGGATCATGCGTTCCCATATGCCGCCTCGGTGACTGGCCTGTGGGGGGTTGAAATGCCATCGTATGCCGTAGGCCACGGTTCGATTCTGCAGTTCGTCCCTGTTTATGTTCTTGTGCCAACGCTGCAATTCCCGTTGAGCGCCCACAAAGTTCGATCCATTATCTGAGTATATATCGGCCGGTACGCCTCTTCGGTTGATAAATATCTGCAAGGCCCGTAGAAACGAATCGGTCGTCATCGAATGTGCGACTTCTAGGTGTACCGCACGTGATTTCATGCACGTCATGATACATCCGTATCGCTTTTCTAATCTTTTCCCGCACTTGATCCACAAGGGCCCGAAATAGTCCAACCCGGTGTCACTGAACGGCCACCAGCCCGTAGTCACCCTGCATTCTGGTAGTGGGGCCATGAGTTGTTTGCCTGCTGTGGCATTGCGTCTCCTGCATTGCACACACCGTCGGATTACGCGTTTTACAGTCTCTCACCCCTCAACAACCAAAGACGCTTTCGGATGACGCTCGTCACGTGACTTTCCCCGGAATGTCCCTCCATGGCGTGGACGTGTTGAATCATTAGCTCTACTACAGGTTGTCTCGCAGGCAGCAGTATAGGATACTTTGTGTCGAAGTTCAGGTGGGCGTTGGTCAGCCTACCATCCTCCCGCAGCAGTCCGTTGATGAGTTTGGGGTTTAAACGCTTCAGCTCGCCTCTTGGAGATGGCATGTCTTCATTGGTCGGCCCCACTTCTTCCGCCCTCTTGAGTTCTTGGGCGAAAGCCTCGCGTTGTATCATTCTGAAAATATCGTACTCTGCCGCTTGTAGCTCATCGGGACCTATCGGGCCGACCGGTATCCGACCTGAGGGCCGTAGCCCTTTCATGACTAGTAAATTTCTCTTGGTTGCTATCACTACGCCTTTGATCTCCAGTTCCAATTCCGTAGGGGTTTTTAATTCGAACACGGGCCAGTCCTGTTTGGGCAATTGCAGGAAGTTTGGCCCTCTCGTCCACGTGTCCAGTTGCCTGAAGTTGTTCGCACCTCGGGAGCACAGGTCGGCCGGATTATCGCCAGACCTGACATGACTCCACTGGTGCGTGGCTGATTCATCGTGGATAATCGTGAGCCAGTTAGCAACGAAAGTACTAAACCGGCTCCGTACGTTGGTAATGTAGTAAAATACTATCGTTGAATCCGTCCAGAAGCTCACCGACCAAATGTAGAGATCGAAACATCTCTTCACAGCTTGCACCACCCTGACTGTCAACACGGCTGCGCTGAGTTCGAGGCGTGGGATTGAGACCGACTTCAGTGGGGCAACGCGGGCTTTGGCGAACAGGATCCTCGTGGTATATTGTCCATCTCCTGCGCACCATCGTCCGTACACCACAGCTCCATAACCGACTTCGGATGCATCGGAAAAGGCATGTAGTTCTCCAGTCCGTATCGTATGGCCAGGGGTCAAACATCGTGGGATTCTTATGTCCCCTAATTTCTTCAAGGTGTTCAGAAATTCTTCCCAGTCCAGCCGGTCCCCTCGGTCCAGTGACTGGTCCCAATCAACTTTCTTACGGCACAGCCGCTGCAGCAAGATCTTTCCGGGTAGCAGCCACGGTGAGACGAAACCGAGCGGGTCGAACAAACTTGAGACGGCAGATAGTATGCCACGACGGGTTATTGGCAGCTCGGGAACGTTCATTTCGAAAACAAAATCGTCCGTTTCCGCGTCCCATTGTATCCCTAAAGTGCGCTCGATAGGAAGTGGAGAGCCGTCCAAATCTCTTACCCTTTCGGCCTTTTCGTGATACGGGATGACCTTCAGCACTTCTGAAGCGTTTGACATCCATTTAGTTAGATGGAAGCCGCCCTCTTCCAGCAATCTCGTCAGACCCCTGAACTGCTCTAGAGCTGATTCCACATCATCGAATGACCCAAGGTAGTCGTCGACGTAGAAGTTCCTGGTGACGCTATCTACTACCGTCCGATGTACTAGATCGCCATGTTTGTTCGCTGATTCTCGGAGGGCGTAGTTGGCACAAAATGGTGACGATATGGCTCCGAAGGGATGGACGGTCATCCTATAATTCACCACTGCGTTGTCCCGGTCGCTCCCTTCCCACCACAGGAAACGCAAAGCATCTCGTTCTCCTACCGGAATCTTCACCTGATGGAACATTTCCCTAATGTCAGCAGACAAAGCCACTTTACCCACTCTGAAACGGCACAGAGCATCGATCAGTGGTGTGGTCCAGTCAGGCCCCTGTAGTAGGCGATCGTTTAACGACTTGCCCTGGAACTTGGCCGCACAGTCGAAAACCACCCGCAGTTTATTGGGTTTCCTGGGGTTGATAACCGGATGGTGAGGCAGATACCAGATACCCCTTCTGCTGTCGGTGTTAAAGGGCACCTTTTCAACGTAACCGAGGGCCTCGTTTCGCTTCATTAAATCCGCGTATCGTTCCCACAGATTCTGGTCTCGAATGAAGCGTTCTTTTAGTCGTAGTAATCGTTGGAGAACATAATTTCCGTTGTCAGTCCACGGGTCGACCGGTGTGCGCCATGGGAGGGGAACCTCGAACTGTTTCTTGAGGCCTCTAGTGCCTTGCCGCACCGTTTGTAGAGCGAAGTGATCCTCTCGAGACAACGTCGGTCTTTCGTCTCCAATGTCATGAAACTCCTTTTCATACAGCCGTTGCAGATGATACTCTATGCGGTCCGTTTCGGCGGATAAGTAATTCACGGAACCGCGTACCCCTACTGGACCATATAACATCCATCCCAGAGCCGTGCGTACGGCATAAGGTGCCTGGCGGTCGCCCACTCTTTGGTCAAGCACCCAATGCGCCTCTGGCACGTCGCATCCGATGAGGAGATCCACCTCATCATCTTCCCAGTCTACGACGGTTACATCCTGTAGGTGGGGCCACCGAGTCAAGATTGCGTTCACCGACCTTGGTGCTCGCATGGGGAGATCCGCTAACGTGAATCTCTCCGTTGGTTCAATTTCCTCGTTAGTGTCTAGAGAGATGAGTTGCAGCCTTAATCTACCGGCAGTCATTACCTGTGTTCCGCCCACCGTGCTCACTGCTAACGACGTCGCACCTTTAGCCAGTTGGTGTTTGTCGGCAAACCGCTCTTTCACTAAAGTGGTGTCGGATCCACTATTGACGAAAGCCAACGCCTTGACTATCCCAGTCGGAGTCACTACTCCCACGGCCACTACGCCAAAACGTACCGGTTTACTGGCAGATTGTGAAGTTGAACAAATCACACTGGGCTTGGCAATCGCCTCGGATATGGTTATTCTCGCCTGATGCAGCAGCCGATGGTGTCTGCCCGTGCAGCCCTCGTAACCACATCGATTCCTTGTTCTACAGGCTGCTGCCCGGTGCGTGGTGTTGAGACAGATGAAACATGCTCCTGCCATCCTCGCCATTCCCCACCGTTCGTCTATTGTGGCGTTGCCGAACTTGGGGCATTCTGGTAGGCCATGGCTAGTACCACAGGATCTGCAATTTGGTTGCGCCGTAGCATCTCGTGAAATGACGTGTGTATTGGTCCAAGGCTAGTACTTCGGATATTCCCGTACAGGGGTTTGGGCTTGGCTAGTACCGGGCTTGTTTGCTCTGTTGCTGTCCCGGATGAGTCGGCCGAATCTGCTGTCAGCTATCTTCGTTTGCCTGTCTAAGTATTCAGTCAGGTCTTCGAAGTTGGCTTCTCTGTCGCCTCGGCTTATCCGTTCAGCTTCTTCCGCCCACCGACCCTGTAGTTCGGGAGAGAGGTGACGGACTATGCCTTCCAAAGTGTGCATAGCGTCTAGGTCAGCCCTGTAACCTAAATGGTCGAGGGCTATTGAGCAGTTCTGCATCTTGATCACCAGGTCGGCCATGGTGTAGACGTCGCCCTTGGTTCTCTTTGCCTCTGCCATCACGCCCTCTATTAGGTTACGGGCTACTTTGAAAGGTTGGCCAAACAAGTCCCTCAGAATCTTTCTTGCCCTTGTGTAGCCTTGTTCTGGATCGAGCATGGTGCACCCGTCGATAGCTTCTCGCGCTCGGCCTCGGCAGTAGTGAGTAAGATAAAGAAGCCTTTGCCCAGGGTCGGTTACCTTGTTTTCAACGAACGTCTCGAACTGTTTGACAAACTTGCAGTATTGCTCAGCTCGCCCGTCGAAAACCGTTAACTCCACTCTAGGCAGATCGATCGATGGTGGTTTGTATTCGGCGACCGGCATGGGGTTCCCTACCTTATTGCACTCTAACCTATCGGAAGTGTCGAAGTCACTGGTCTCATGCTCTCGCTGTTTCTGTGTACACTTCTCTGCTTCATGCGCCTGTAGTCTAGCCGAAAGTAACTGTTGCTCTAGTTCTAGTATTCTCAGCTTATATAAATCGACATCCTTACGATCAATATTGCTTTCAATAACACATGAGCTAGCACTGACAGGACTAGGCGATCTAGCATTAACTAAAGAATCATATGTACCCAAAACCTCCCCAGAGACTTGTAGTGCTACCAATAAAGCACTCGATGACGAAGACTATCAAATTTGTTTATTTGAACAATGACCGTATTTGGTGGCGCCACTTGCTCCGCCTGTGTACGTCGTCTGCACGCCGTTGCGCTCCTCCAATACACACGTTGTCCCGCTCCAGCGTTTTGAGTTCTGCTTTGCGCGCTGCCGAGTATATTCACTATCGTGTCACATACCGAGGACCACGGGCTATAGACTCTATACGGGAGCAGGTCCTGACTTAACTGACATAAATCGTAAACTGGTGAGCCCGAAGAACAAATTAATTCTCGAAGTACATTCGTAAGTCCCTCAATCACATTTATTCGTTTACATATACACTTTTCCGATATATAAACGGTAAATTCCGGATATCAGTTACCATATCCCTTATATATATTTTCTCATCCATATTATAAGTGTTTCACTTTTGCTGCACTGACCTCTTTATATCATTTTACATTTGATATACCATTGCAACTATGGCTAGCAACGACCGTAAACCTGACCCGGAACCGTCCGTTTCGACAGTCTCTCTAGCCGTCCCTCAGTTTTTTACTGATGACCCTCAGCTCTGGTTTCATATGTTGGAGGCAGAGTTCGAATCACATAGAATTACAAGCGAACGAACCCGTTACTTCTGGACTATCGGTCGCCTTCCCCGTGACGTTGCTACTCAGATACGCGACGTAATATTTATTAACAGTTCTTACACAGCCGTGAAAGACGCGGTAATCTCTTGTCTTTTACCGTCAGAATCGTCCAGACTAAAACGGCTGACCCAAGGGACAGAGTTAGGTAGCAAGAAGCCCTCTGCATTACTGAGAGAGATGCAGCAGCTGGCAGGGCAACTTTTAGAGGAAAACGTCCTCAAAGAGTTGTGGGTACAGCGACTACCACCCAACATTCAAGCACTGCTCGAGGTTTCCAGCCACCTTAAGCTCACAGAAGCGGCTAAACTAGCGGACGGTATTATGGACCGGTACCATCCACAAATTACCGCCGTAACAAACTCGAGCAGCCCCCAGACCACAGCTCCCACCGTAGAAACACACCCCGAGGATACTCTGATAGCTGCTTTCGAGCGGGCTTTCAGACGTTTTTCCTCTCCTGGTTGTTCTCACTGTAGAAACCATATATCTTATCACAACTCTGACCGACGTGAACGTCTCAGAAGCCCTTCCCCTAACCGCCTGGGTAACCCATCTCGATCAACGTATTGTCGATACCACAAACGGTTTGGGGAGAAGGCTCGGCGCTGCGAAGCCGGTTGCACCTTCCCAGGTGCCAAACAGGGAAACTAATATCCCGACGCGTTCCGGCGACTAACGCGGTCGGCAGCCATAATAGCAGTCGTCTGTTGCATGTCCGAGATTTAGTTTCCAATAGCCTGTTCCTAATTGACACCGGTGCAGCAGTAAGTGTCATTCCAAAGGAGGCAGGTGATGCAACGAACCCGTCAGTCCAACAACTCCGTGCTGCCAATGGCACTCCCATTGCTACTTACGGCCGTAAGTCACTCACACTCAACTTAGGACTACGCCGCACCTTCCGCTGGGTGTTCATAGTAGCGGACGTCCCTTATCCCATACTAGGCATCGATTTCCTAGACCATTTCGACCTCCTGATCGATGCACGAGGCCGGAGAGTTGTCGACCGGCAGACTTCTCTTTCCGTAACCGGGTCGTATTCCTCCGTGAATCACATCACGCCCCTATACATCGAACCGCAGGCCGAACACCCGTACGCAGACCTACTTTCAGCTTACCCGGCAATGCTAAGACAATCTGGCCCCCTTCCCGCGGTGACCACTAACGTTACCCACCATATTGTCACTAAAGGACCCCCAGCATTTAGCCGACCACGTCGCTTGACCTTAGACAAGCTACGCGTAGCACAGGCTGAGTTTGAACACATGCTAGAACTAGGCATAATACGCCCGTCCAGTAGCCCTTGGGCCTCGCCCCTTCACATGGTTCCTAAACCTAATGGCGATTGGCGCCCCTGCGGTGACTACAGGGCCCTCAACCAGGCTACTGTCCCGGACAGATACCCCATTCCACATATTCAAGATCTTACTTCTACCCTGTCTGGTTGTTCTGTTTTCAGCAGAATCGACCTCGTCAGAGCATACCACCAAATCTCGGTAGCAGAGGCTGACATCCCTAAAACCGCTGTCACAACTCCATTCGGACTATTCGAGTTTTTGCGCATGCCTTTTGGGCTCAGCAATGCAGCCCAAACCTTTCAAAGGTTTATGCATGAGGCAACACGCGGTTTGAAGAATGTCTACGTGTACTTAGACGATATTTTGGTGGCAAGTTCTTCAAAAGAAGAGCATATGACACACCTGCGTGCTCTTTTTGAGCGCCTTAGCCAACACGGTGTAACCATTAACTCTGCTAAGTGCGAATTAGGTAAGACGACCATCACGTTCCTAGGTCACGAAATCTCAGCCTCAGGCATACAGCCCCTGCCTGACAAGGTGGCGGCAATTCGCGACTATCCTGAGCCTCACTCTTACCGACAGTTGCGCCAATTTTCTGGCCTGGTTAACTTTTATCGCCGCTTTATCCCACACTGCGCCGAAATAATGCAGCCTCTAACAGACCTTTTACGTGGAGGTAAGCGGAAATTCATTTTTCCCGACACGGCGCAAACAGCGTTTACTTTGATCAAGGATGCTATCGCCAACATAGCACTCCTTGCACATCCCGATCCTTCTGCTCCCCTGGCATTAGGAACAGATGCTTCGGACACGGCTGTTGGAGCAGTGTTGCAGCAATTCGTCAACAATTCATGGCAACCAATAGCTTTCTTCTCCAAGCGTCTCCAGCCTGCGGAATCCCGATATAGTACGTTCAGCAGAGAACTTCTGGCAATCTATTTGGGTATCCGACACTTCCGGCACACACTCGAGGGCCAATTGTTCACAGTGTTTACAGATCATAAACCACTAGTGTACGCCCTCCAGTCAGCTTCTGACCGATATTCGCCACGCGAGATTCGCCACTTAGACTATGTTTCGCAGTTTACTACGGACATTCGACACGTCTCTGGGGCACACAATCCCGTGGCAGACGCACTCTCACGCGTCCACAATATCGACTACCCACTACCCATGGGCATAGACCTAGAAGCAATCGCCGCAGCCCAAACGACAGATCCTGAGGTAGAGCAACTCAGACACAACAGCTCCCTGCACCTAGTGGCAGTGGCCCTTCCAACTTCGGACGTAACTATCATTTGCGATGTGTCACAAGGTCGACCCCGACCACTGGTTCCTGCCAGTTTTCGCCGACGAGTTTTTACCAGCCTCCACAACTTATCGCACCCTGGGGTAACCGCCTCAGTGAAACTAGTCACCGAGCGATTCGTCTGGCCTTGCGTCAAACGTGACGTACGTCTTTGGGCTCGTGCTTGTCTCCAGTGCCAACGAGTTAAGATACATCGTCACACCAAATCTACTTTAGGCACATTCTGCGAACCGAACGCACGCTTTCATCATGTGCATGTGGATCTCGTGGGGCCACTTCCGCCATCCAATGGCATGGTGGAGCGATTCCATCGCCAGCTGAAAGCTGCCCTTCGTGCTCGTGATAATCCATTATGGAGTGAAGTTTTGCCGATCGTTCTCTTAGGACTGCGTAACACCGTTAAAGCCGATATGGGTGTTACGGCGGCTGAACTGGGTTATGGTTGCACACTACGACTTCCAGGTGAGTTGGTTTCTCCATTACCACCTATGAGTTTTAATTACGGGGATTACGCAAAACGGCTGTCGCACCAAATGCGGGTGATAAAGCCCACCCCACCACGAGAACAAACCCTGAGCAACTACATACCTACCGCTCTAGCTACCACCAGCCATGTTTTTATTCGAGTAGATGCAGTGCGATCACCACTGCAGGCGGCTTACTCTGGCCCGTTCCGCGTCGTCCAGCGAAAGGAAAAGAAATACGTGGTGGACGTCGAGGGCAGGAAGGAGACCATCAGCATAGACCGCCTCAAACCAGCCTTCATCGAGGCAGAACCCACCTCGAACAACCCTCTCAGTGTCCCTACCTGCTCACAACCTTCGGTTAGTCGTCACGAGTCGGCCCCTGTTACTCCCACTAACGACCCCTCGTTACCTGTTGCAACACCAAACTCCACGAAAGACACAGCTGCACCGATCAACAGGAGAAATCGACGCGGCCGCGAGCTGCGACAGCCAACGAGGTTTTCTGAATATGTAACAGTTGTATATATTTAAGTTTACTCTTCATATTCAACTTGTACATAGTCCTATTATACATGAATGCACGACCACGTGGTGATCACGACAAGAGTGGCGGCAGCCTGTATTGCGCCGGTATGTCCCCCTCAGTCGAATATCCGATCGCGCCTCGAGGCGCAGCTTCCTTGTGTTTCTTTCCTTCCAGCTCGTCCCGTCAGACAGAACCAGATGGAATTCCAGGATCTCGCATGGCTCCAACACAAGGCTCACTGGATCGCGACTGGACCCATTTGACGCCGGACGCTGGCTCGCTTACGAAGGCAATGACAACCACAGGGACACGGAACTTTGGGATATGCCGACAACGACAAACCCTACAACACAACCACCACCGCCAGGTCACGAACAGGATCTACCCCGGTCGGAACATTTTGAGGAGGACGCAATTTTGCGATCGACGCACAGCGACCAGTGTGAGTCATGGAGAACGGCTTGTGCTGGCTTCGCTGTTGTGTTTGACCGCGGCGGGAGGCATGGAAAACGTCTCTCGCCACCGAATCCGACGTACCCATCACGGGTCGAAGCCCAACTGCGTCGGCCTTCTAGGGGGAGACCCCTGTAGTGCTACCAATAAAGCACTCGATGACGAAGACTATCAAATTTGTTTATTTGAACAATGACCGTATTTGGTGGCGCCACTTGCTCCGCCTGTGTACGTCGTCTGCACGCCGTTGCGCTCCTCCAATACACACGTTGTCCCGCTCCAGCGTTTTGAGTTCTGCTTTGCGCGCTGCCGAGTATATTCACTATCGTGTCACATACCGAGGACCACGGGCTATAGACTCTATACGGGAGCAGGTCCTGACTTAACTGACATAAATCCTAAAGACTTGCCGTATTACTTCCTGTCCGGATTCGACTGATTTTGATCATTTTCTTGGCATTTTGCGTGATTTTTCCTCGTTCCAAATAGATCGATTGAGTATTGTTACGAACGTTTGAGCAATGCGTAGCCGAATTTGCTACGGATCCCAAAATCAGAAGACGATTATCCGTGATATTCTACGATACTAGGTTATTAAAATAAACAATGACATAAACAATATACAAACCTCAATAATACGATCACAAAGACTCAACAACGAGAAACCGAATAGCAGCGTGTGAGCAGACAGCACGTGCGTCACGCAGGTCCTGAGCAAGGATGTGCCAAAATAGCGCTCTGGGCGCGAACAAACAACAATTGGTCCAAAAAAACAACCAGTTCGTAAAGACAAGTCAATAGTGTATGGAAATGAGTGATGTTGGGAAAAAACACTGAATCGCGAGGGAAAAAGGGGGATTTTCCACGACCGGCTGCTACACTGGGCATACGAGTGGGACTTACCATTGAAAGCCGAGAAAAAGGCATTCTTTGTCAAGGTCAACAGAAAGCCTAGCATCCGCTCGTTATCAAAGTCAGTTCACCATAGTAGCAGCCAGTAAGTTTAAAGACCTTGGGGCCATCACGAGCAGTGACTTCAAATGGTCGGACAAGTGCAACTCTGTCGCACAAAAGGCTCGTGGTGGGCTCTTTAGGCTGCGATCAGCACAGTCTTGCTGACAGCCGGAGAGATTCGTACCTATTTACATGGCTACATTACGAGCTGATTTGGAAAGTGGTGTGCAGACTTGGTCATACTTCGACAAGAAGGACGCTGCTTGCTCAAGGAGCTCAATGTCTCGCCGCGCGAATGGTTGAAGAGCAGAGGGGTAAGAAGTACGAGCAGAGACTCTGTGATATTAGTCTTTTCTCGTTGGAAAGGAGGAGAAGCCGAGGGGATCTTAGAGAAACATTCAAGGTATTGAAGGGCTTTTCTGGCCTTAGACCGGGTAATCCATTCCAAGTGTCTTTAGATTAGAGGAGAATTGGACACGAAATGAAGCTGACAAAAGTCCGAGCTAGGTTGATGACTGGATAGCACTACCTCAGCAACAGGGTGGTGAACAGTGAATCCTCGTGGGTATTTGGTCACTACCCTCCCCAGTAACAACTGGGGTCCCCCAAGGGTCGGTCTTAGGTCCTCTTCTTTTCTTGATCTATATAAACGATCTTCCGACAGCCTTTCCTGCGAACATTGCTCTGTACGCAGACGATGTAACCCTCTGGAGTTCAAACGTTGGAGACCTGCAAATTGCAGTTTATGAAACGAAACGCTGGTCCGAGGATTGGAACCTCCCAGTTAATGATGACGAATGCGTAAGCATGTCCTTCGGCAGAGAGACTGGTCACACTTTTTCCAATAACGGAGCAACCACACTGCCAAGGGTTGACCGACACAAGGTGCTCGGTTGCCGGTTAGATTGTAACTCATCCTTCTCTATTCATCACCAACTTGCGAGCAAGTCTGCCTTTCGAGTCCTAAACATGATTCGAAGGTCCTTCCCGCGCATATCTAAGGATGATTTACCCATAATTTTCGGCACGTATATCCGACCTCCGCTGGAGTACGGTAGTCAGATAGTGCACTCTGGTCTTGTCCGAGACTGTGAGATCCTAGAAAGAAGTCAGAGGGCCTCCACCAAAACAGTAAGGGATCTATCCCATCTACCTTGTCCCGTCCGCATCTCACTCCTCAACCTCTATCCCCTTGACGTAAGACGCGTAAGAGGTGATCTGTTTTTGATGTTCCATCTTTTTGAAACAGGTCAAAGCGATTGCTTCTTCTCCGTCTGTCCAGCCTCTTCTCTCCGTGGTCACAGCAGAAAAGTTTTCAGACCGAGGCCACGCACTTCACTAAGGATTAGCTTTTTTAGCTATAGGGTTATTACTCTGTGGAATGCACTTCCGGAAGATATTGTTCTCTCGCAGGACAAAACTATCTTCAAGAAAAAGCTAGACCTCTAACTGGGTCTCTCCCAATAATTCCTTGTCAAAAAATCAAACAAAATAGATTTCTTTTATCGCATATATGTTCATGAATGTCGCACCCCCACTCAGCTTAAGGCACTGTCCACAGTGTGACACTGCACGGTGTTGTGTATTTTGTTTTCGCTGCCACCCCCGCCCCCCCACTTCTTTTTACTTCCGTTTCAGCTCGGTGAATCCGACAGAAGATCAAAGATTTCCTCAAGAACCGGGACAATTGGGCTCAAAGCATCGAACCCGTGCAGTACTTCAAGACTTCAAGACATACTCGTGAACCTGGCAATGTGCTGTTTGGGAAGGTTATCGGGTTGTGCGTTTAATGCTCACAGTTTCTGCCTTTCAGGAAAAAAGTCGCGCAGTGTTGGGAGCTACGGAAACGCACCGACAACACAACTATCTGGACATACGATTAGCTCTAGTCACACCAAGCCCTTTGCAAACTGAACTGAACGGAAATGAACTACCACGGACTTGTTTTTGATAGAAGTGTAGTAATGAAGGGCTTTTCTGGCCTTAGACCAGATAGTCGCCTTAGATTCCAGAACAAGGGGACATGAAAAGAAGCTGATAAAAGCCCGAGCTAGGTTGATGACTAGATCACACTTCTTCAGCAACAGGGTGGTGAACAGTTGGAACGGTCTGCTGGTGGAATGATAGATTTGCAGACCGTCCAATCCTTCAAAGATGCCCTAGGTCGCAAGTGGTACGAGATATTTCCTCGTAGTGAGCCTTGAGTATGTCAACCATCGAAGGAATCCTGGACGCTCGATTGGCCATGGCCATTACCTGTCCTGTGCAAACTGAACTGAGCTGAAAGGAACTAGTACGTGCGGCTATCTAAATACACACCTTGCTTAACCTCTTAAGATAAATTGCCGAAATGCGACTTTTTCTTGTCCCAGCTACTACCTGCGGGAACATTGTTAGGATCTTTGGGTCCCGTATCTCCTGTCTCACCCGTCGCTTGGCCCACAATCACCTCATCCCCTTGTAGCGTCCAGCCCGTTCGTAATATCAGTTTTCGGTCGGTTTGTTTAGCAGCCATTTTACACGGATGAACAATGAACTGATACGAAAGAAATTGACGACCGAAGTAATGTGCAATACTTGTTTGGCGTTATACTTAAATGTATTGGTTTATTTCACCGAAAGTCCTGAAAACCTCAGTATAGATCCCTTTATTTTATTCCCTCGAAATGGGTGAAATAAGGACAATTATTCGGAAAATCATATATTAGTAGACAGAAATGAGCGTCGTAATATGTAATTTGGGTTGTTGAAAGAAATTAACAAAGCATATCACGTATTTCAAATGAATCGCAAAAACCGCTCGGAAACCGACCAGAAACCGCTCCGAAATCGATCGGTTTTCGGCCGGTTTTTGATCGGTTTTTGATCGGTTTTTACTATTACACCGATCGGTTTTCGGGCAGTTCCTGTGTGGTTTGCAACCGATTTTCTGGGCGGTTTCTGAACGGTTTCCGAGCGGTTTGTGTCCGTCGTTTGAAGTACGTCGTATGCTTCGTTGATTTATTTCACTAACCCAACTTACGCATTACGATGCTCTTTTCTGTCTACTAGTTTATGATTTTCCGAATAATTGTCCTTATTTCACCCATTTCGAGGGAATAAAATAAAGGGATCTATACTGAGGTTTTCAGGACTTCCGGTGAAATAAACCAATACATTTAAGTATAACGCCAAACAAGTATTGCACATTACTTCTGTCGTCAGTTTCTTTCGTATCAGTTCATTGTTCATCCGTGTAAAATGGCTGCTAAACAAACCGACCGAAAACCGATGGGCGTAATAGTAAAAACCGATCGAAATCCGGCAAAAAACCTGCCGAAAACCGATCGGCTTTGGAGTGGTTTTGAACCGATTTTGCTACAAGGGTCACCCGTTCTTGCCTCTGTGGGGCAAAAACAGGGTGAATGCTCGGGAGTAACCTCCGAGTGCACTATACGTAAGTCAGAAAGATCAAAGCAGATAGTTATACTAAGCACCAACGCTCGCAGCACTGGGACCGAATAGGAGTTTACATCTAAGGTGGACAATATCGATTGCATAGCTGAAACGGAATTCTAGCTAGGGCGTCCAGGTGAAGTAGCCCCGATGGCACCAATAAGGCCCCGTTCGGGGCTTCTGCATTCAGCAGGTGAACGGGGCGGATGTTCGAGATGGAGGAGTAGTAATGCTCCTCATCGCGCAGAAGCACGAGCGGCTAGTGGATGAAACCCTCTTAACAGACAATGTCCAAGGAGTTTTGTGCAAATTTAGTCTGGGCGTTAGTTGTCTGAGACTTACCTGCATTTACGAAGGCCTATTAGTGAAAACTATGAGAATACCATGCTCCTAGAACAGTTGCACGAACAAACCTCCGGGGTTAAAATTTTAAGGATAGTGATAACTGGGGATCTCCTTTGTCCTTAAACAGACTGGTTAACCCTATGGGCTCCGGGGGACGGATTTGCAGCTCAACTACTGAGTTTCGTCCTCTATCGAGCCCTGATGCAACATGCACAGGAGCCGACTAGGTGGAGACTGGGGCAGAAAGCTAGCTTACTCAACATTGTCGTGACCAAATTCCCAAATTACATAAATCATTTAAGAGTGACTGTTCCCTCAGGTAAGAGCAATCATGGCATCTTTAGGTTCACAGTGAAGATCAAGTCAACTGCATTCCCCCCAAAAGAAGACGAGACTTTGACAAAATTGATATTCAAGCCGTGGTCAATGCGGCCCTGAGATTGGAATGGGAGCACAAGCATGATACACTGGACGAAGAATAGACGTTTTTCGGGGACAATGTTATGACTCTAACTTGGACTTTCGCTCCTTTGTGCACTGTTGGAACACAGAATAAGCCACCCTGGTAGAAGCACCAGGCAGAGCAATCACAAAAACGAGAAAAGATCACGGAGGTCGTTTAAACAAACTGGCGGGCACCGAACACTGCTGCAGTTTAGAAAGGCCTGCACTATGGTCCCGAGGATACAGAAAAAATGTCAATCATGATGTGAATTGGCACTAGAGACAAACGCCAAGTCCTGTTCACAGGCGTACTACAACTACGTGCAATCCAGGTCAACCTTGAGAGTGACAATAGGGTCCGTAGTTGGAAATAACGGGCAGCATACCACAAGTGATTGCAAGGCAGAAGTACTGAAATGTCACTTCGAGTGGGTACATACGGTGGGATTACATCAATCGCAACTCAAATCAGACAACGACACGAATAGGTGACCTCTTGATATATCCAGAACAGGTTGCGGAGGCCGTCAGAATGTTGAACACCTATAAGGCAGCGAGATCAGATGGCCTGCATCCTTCCGTCATTAAGCAATTGGAAACAATTATAGCTGAACTCGGTTGCCCTTGGAAACAGTTTTGGTTTCAGTTTATCCAACCATTAACTTCGAACTTATGTGCTCTGGTTTCGAATAAAGGACAAAAGAATAAAAGCAGAAAATAAAAAAGACCCAAAAAAGTCGAAGTAATAAGGGGAAATCGAGAGGACAAAGAAAGGGTCTGAATGCAACTACGCCACTGGTAGCGACACCCAGCCATATCACTTAAGTCCTCCAATCATTTGGTAGGTGGGTTGCGTGGAACCTAGCCCGAAAGTCTAACATGCCCTACGCGGCCAAGTCCATTGGTCAAGGTTTTCATACCTTTTGCCATGCCATGGACTGACCACCTCCACCTACCTCCCAATCACTGCCTACCTGGTAGAATAGCGTATGCCGTGGAAGTTTATGGGTGGGCACGCGTAAGAGATGTCGCAACCACCTTAACCTGTTCATATTAAGTACTTGATTCAGAGACTGATCTCTAGTTTCCAACACCTTATGCCTAACCACCATACTCGAGCAATGCTACAAAGACATCCGTGCTCGAACACCGGCAGTCTTCGTCTACCTTCTGCTCCTAATGGTCATGTTTCTGAAAACTATAAAAGAACGGACCCAACCGCCGGATTGTAGACTATTCCTAACAGAATCAGACGTCACGCTGGCGCCACAGATGACTGGTGCTGGCTAAAGCCAAACACTCCTTCTGTATACGTGATGACACTTCATACAATATCTGTCCGTCTGGTGAGATGTAACTACCTAGGTAACAAAATTTATCCACTTCAGCTAGAGCTCCCCCTGTCAGAAGAAGATTTTGTATTGAGTCATCCCAAACTTTAGTAATCGAATGGTTGATTCTACTTCAACTTCCGATGGGGACTCAAGTGATACTCCCCATGGAATTGTATTTCTTGACACAGGAGTAACTACATTAGCACGCGGCTTTCTGAACTGCTCCTTGACGTATTCGGCTCAACAGTCAAGCTTTCGCTGTTTCCCATGAATAGGCTCCCATTTTTACCGCATGTCGTTTCATTGACCGGGGTTCGCCGTCCACCGGATGTCGCGAATAAGTTTGAACAGTCTTTGACTGTTACCTGGAGCAGTTGCCACTTCCATTTCCTCGGCTACCTTGACCCACCAATTTTCGCCATTTTTATTAGGGCTTTTTGTAACCTGCCTTTGTAGATGTCTTCGTATCTTATTCATCTCCCTACTGTTCGAGAGCTGACGCTTTTGCTCCATTAGTCTCAGACTCAGACTCCTGAGAAATACAGTGTCTGATATACATCCGATCTAGGACCACAGGCGAGACCTACTACCATGTGCATTGTCTGTTGGATATAGGCCCAGTGCTCATCCACATTACTGTTTGTCGTAGTTCCCAGCTCATGTGATAATTTATGTTCATAGCTGGTGCGAACTTCTGGATCGCACAAACATTGCACGACTAATCGGGTTTGTCGTCTGCATCGACGACCATGGAGCTGGAGAGATAATCGCATCAAAACTAATGCATGATCCAACTCTATGTACGTGGACTAGTAGGATCTACAGTTCTCGACAGAACTACGCCACCAGTGGCTTACTGGAATATGATCGATCTGGCTCAGAGCACCTGTAGAGTTAGAGCGCCGTGTCGCTGTGCGACACAAGCTGTGTGGAAATTTGTACTAGATACGAATCACTGATTGTCTGCACAGAGCTGGAGAAGCCTATTCCCGTAGTCTGTGTGCTGAACGGGTAAGGCACAACGTCCACCTAAACAAGCTTCTGATGCATTAAGTTTGTCATTTTGTACTTCGCACGGGTAAAGTGAACGGTGCTACTCCAGGATTGGCGACAGCATGTACCTGCGCTCCACTTGGGCAACAAAAGACTGAAGATTACAGAAAGTTTCGTTCACTTGGGCTGTCATCATCATCGTCATCTTCGTACAGCGGTAAAGAGCAGGGCAAGTCCCACTGACCACTGCCTTTCATCATGTCGCACGTTGAATTGGAAAGTATGAATATACAAGATGGACGAGGAGAGGATCTACACCGGAGGGAAAAGGAAACAACGCTCTAATGGCCAAAAAACGGAATACACAGTCTGCACAAACACGCATTGATCAATCATTATTATTGGGTAGAAAGTGACAACACGATCGCCACTGGTTACGGTTCGCTGCCATGTCCTTCAGTTTTTGCAGTCTAATCTGTTGTGTTGCTGCAAATGACGTCCTGAGAGAGGAATTATCCATGCGTATTACAAAGGCCAGACTACTTCTTTCGAATCTCAAACATCTCTGGCGCCGACACGACATCAGCCTTCCCTTGAAAGGCCGAGTGTACAATACCGCCATGCTCTCCGTACTGTTGTATAGTTGTGAAACATGACCCCTCTCAGTTCAAAATATCCGTCGCCTGGCCGTGTTTGATACTCGCTGCTTACGTAGCATTGCCCGTATTTGATGAAAGCAACGCGTCAGCAATGATCAAGTGCGCAGGCGAGTGTTTGATACAACCGACTCCTCCCTAGAAAAGACCTTATTGCAGCACCGTATCCGCTGGCAACGACATGTATTTGGGATGCCTGCCCAGCGCCTGAAGCCTTGTGCAGTGTTTGCGCTCCCTGGGCGTGGCTGAGAGGGAGAGTATGGAGGACAAGCGATGACTTGGCGCGAAGGAATGGAGAAACTGACAGAATGTCTATCACGTGTATGGCCGCCTCGGTTGCCGGGTTGGAACGGTATAGATGACGAGGAAAGCTGGCTTGTGTCAGTAATAGAAAAAAGAGTTGATAACACTGAAGTTGGGTCGCGTATGTGTGTATCGGTGGTACAACGGACATCTTTTTCAAAGGTTTCAAGAGTCCTAGGCGTTTCAGTCATTTGCCTTGTTTGGCAAAGTTTGCGAATGTTGGAATGTGGTGTGATGAGATTTCTTAGGTTGGAGAATCGATGTTCTGTTTTCCTCCGTCGCTTAGTTGCTGCCCTTACCGAGAGTTAGATTTTCTTGGCCACGACTCATTGTAGTCTATTCTGTCCATTCAGAATTGGGATGCGAAGAATCAAGGGCAAGAGCAAAGAGATAAGTGTTTCCGGAGTTATTTCTGCAGACTTCTGGGCGTACTTCTCGGCCGCCCACACCGCAGAAGGGGTTTTTCTTTGGGTACCCTAACCGGAGCCTTGGACTCAAAAGTCCCACGCACAAGGCAGTAGGGCGGTAACTCAGCACGGGGACGCGACCGAATAACCGGTGAAGGAACTTCTGGTTTGTCACGTGAGACCTGATCGGTGCATGCTTTCGGTTTCGTCCTTGCTGATGCCTTGTTGTTAATCCACTTTTCGGATTCAGTCCTTAGCCCCACGCAGCTAGTGGGGCAGGTGAAACGTGGACGGGGCAGCGTCCTTTGAGCCGGGGGCTTCCCACCCTAGGCAGACAATAACTGCGCAATGAAATGCGATGACTTCTCACACCGTCCAGAGGAACCCCAGGTACTCCACTCCTACGCCCATTTAGTGGAGAGTTTTTGACTGGTAAACTGTTTCTCTGCGTGTTTACTCGCTGGGCTGTCCTCTCCAGGGGCGTAGTGGCTAGAACCAGATGTTTTCCAGCAATTGGTTCAGAGATTGGACTTCTCCGAGCCTCCACCCGTTGACATGTCAGACGTGATTGCATCTCCGGCTTAAGGAAGCCATCCTGCATGGCTCTTTGGATCATGGAGGCATGCAAGTTATCACACCACGTCAAGGTGCAGTCTCGTCCTGATGGCTTTGTCGTCCAGCGGGTGATCTAGCATTCCTAATCAGCGGCACTCTATAACCACGGAAAACTGCACCTGGCCCCATTGGACATATCGAAAGCCTTTGACCGTGTCTGGTACAATGGTTTACTGTCTGTGTTTCGCACTTTTGGTTTTTTTTCCAGCTTCTGTCTTGTACAGGTCGAGTTTTCCCAGTAACCGAACCATCTTCCTTCAAGTCACAGCCTTTTCCCCTGAATGCTGGTTTTCCCCAAGGTTCTGTACTTTCACCCATTTTCTTTCTGCTTTTCATTACTGATCTGTTATCCACCATTTTCGACTCCATTCACGCTTTTACCGACGATACCACCCTACACTATTCCTTCTCGTATCCCACTTCCTGCTGTGTCACCGCGAACATCGACCGTGACCGTTGTGCTCTTGTAACACGCACGCACACACACACACACACACACACACACACACGTATATATATATATATATATATATATATATATATATATATATATATATATATATATATATAATATTTTTCACACCTGTCTGATTTCAGGCTGTGTGCCAAATAAAACACGGTGCAGTCGGGAAAGAAGGGGTAGATAGTCCGAGTCTATGATTTGTTTGTGGGCGCAATACTGCCAGATTGCCCAAACCAAAGGATGTGATTTTCCCAGGGATCCACAACTAGGGCCTTTAACTATCCAAAGCTTAACTCGCAAGGCAGCGAGACGAAACGTGGGGTCCGCAACCCACTGGGGGCCGGTGACGGAATGCTCAGTTCATACGCTCTTCGGATGAGGTCAGATATCCTGGGCCCTTAGTACACCGCTCCGCTACGAATGTCGGTAAGCACACCGTTGCATGTCTCATACGCCACCCATGGTTGGTTTGGAATCAGGGTTTAGCCATCTTCCCTAAACTAACTATCAGTCAGTCAATCCGGTGGAGAGCGCCGGACATTCGCTCTCGTCCTCGCTTCAGTAGGAACACCACCACGAGAAGGCAGTGAGTAAGACTTCCTCAGCAGAAGCTGTGTTAAACGCACGGTCACTTGGGACAATTTCGAGAGGCGTTCAGGCCGGGTAGCCACCTCGGATCCTGAGACACCCACCCCCGACCATACTGAGACATTTGCAATATCACTCAATTTGGACCTTGGACAGATCTCCTTTTGAGGCTCTCAGAATCGCGTTCTCCTCAGTTCTTCATAATCGTCTGTTCTCTCGGTTTCCCTCAAACATCAACCATTTTCTCTCCACTTAACTTTTGATTCGGTTCGCTTTCGTACCTCCAACTTGATGCCTTTCCTGGGCCTTTCGATCGAGTCCTCTCTGTCCTGGTCGCTATACATATGTACTTTTGCTTCTCGTGCTGCGCCGACTTTCTATTACCGTACAAAGCTCACTTTTATCCCACATTCGAATACTAGTGTCCCATATGGGACTGAGCTTCGTCTTCTTTATCTTCTCGACCGGGTCCAACGTAAAGCCATTCGTCTGGTTAGTGACCCAGTTCTAACATCCAGTTTACAGTCGTTTGCCCATCGCTGGGATGTTGCTTGTTTGTCCCTATTCTGGCATTATCATTTCGGGTTTTGTTCCTCCAGGCTTGTCTCGGCTTTTCCTACTAGTATTACTTTTCAACGCCAATCCCGGGCACAGACAGCTAGTCACCTTTATCAGGTTTCTGTCTCGATCTCGGAACTCAACTTTCCAGTCTTCTTTTCTCGGACAGTTAAGTTATGGAACATCCCCTTTCATTCTTACCACCCACCTAAATCCTCTCTCTTTTCCAAAGCGGAATCAACAAACTGGTTTTGGCGTGAAGGTTCCCTTCAACCTCTTACAGTGTTTTCGAACTATGGGGTTTATCCCTTTTTCTGTAATTCACTTTGTTTGTAATAAAAAAATAGTCAGTCCGATGACGTTAAAGGATAAGAACCATCATAACGTCACTGGAGTCCTGATTTTATTTAGTGAGTTTCTCAAATTTTTTTAGCGCATTGTTTTTGCACTCGTATTCTTGCATACGAAGGCCAATTGTACTACTTCCGTATTTTTTCGTTCGTTCTAGTACCATGTCCTCAACCGTGGCTACGCCAAAGAAAGTTGGTTATTGGTATTTTGGTGGATGTGCAAGTGCAATGGCCGCGGCATGCACTCACCCGTTGGATCTCATCAAGGTCCATTTACAAACACAGCAGAAAAAAGAGGTCGGCATGATAGGGATGGGAATTCGAGTTTTTAAACGTGACGGGTTTCTGGCTCTGTACAACGGCATCAGTGCGTCGATTTTGCGTCAGCTGACCTACTCGATGACACGGTTCGGTATGTACGAAACGTATAAAGAACACAGAGGTGGACAAATGTCATTTGCTGAGAGTGGCGTCGTTGCGTGTATCTCTGGCTTTTGCGGTGGTATTGTGGGTAATCCAGCAGATATGGTCAATGTGAGGTGAGTTGATTAGAAATTTGCTACTCGGTACGGTTTCCACAGTCACTAAAAATGATTATGGTTCGAATCTTACGTTCTGTTCGCCTGACTGATAGAAACCACCGGTGATTTGGGGTTACCCAATAAGAATAATTTTCAACTGAAGTAAACAATCCAGCAAAATTTGTTCACGAATACACATATTTTCGCGTCTTTCTTGTAGTATAAACTATTTTTTCCCCCAGAAAATTTCTCAACTTAAACAAATTTCTTTCCCTCCTCCATCAGATGGTTTCTGCCCGTTATCTACCGTAACTAACAAGAGCCACAGTAAAAACAGTCGTGTCACAGAGTCAACATGCTGATGATGGCTTCTTCATAACCCTACGCCAAGTCGCAACCACATTATCCTTAGAACAGAATTATGTGCTACAGGGCGCGTCCCCTGTTCGTGGATAGGGGAGCAATTGCCAGTTTGGCAGTGGGATGGATACCGAGCCCATTAGATGAGTGATCGCGGAAGAACAACCGCGGTGCTCAAGGATGTGGTAGGTTTTTTTGTATATAAGCGTTTTCCACCAAAAAAACTGTAAATCCGTTAAATGCAGGCTGATGTGTCAGATGTAATTCACCAGTACCATTGCAATTGTCACGTTTCGTGTATCCCAGAAGTTGTCGTATGAACTGTGCAACAGGCCGCCGACTTGTCTGGAATGCAAGTGTGTTAGAGAACTGTGGATTCCCTGCGAATGGCGTATGGGTTATCGCGATAGACATCGACTTCCAGCGGTTGCGATATCTTGGCTTCGTCCCACTGCCTTATATAATCATTTTACACTGTTTGCAGTGTCTTGGGCATGTGCGTTTGTTTGCCTGCTGTTTGGGCCAGTTCGGTTCCTACATTGAATCAGTAACTCCAATGCTGACATACCGCTTACTCAATTAGCGTACTACTTTTGCTCCACCAGCTTCATTGATTAGGATTCGTTCTACGTGTTTCGCCCTCGACTCTCGTGTTTTGCTTGCAGAGTAGGATTGGCTGGGAAAACCAACGTGGAGGCAAAGCTATAACGCGACACTAGTGATTATATATATATATATATATATATATATATATATATATATATATATATATATATATATATATATATATATATATATATATATATATATATATACATATACATATATATCACAGAGGACGACATCTGAACAAGCTTACCTTGGTGATTCGGATCAGCCCGGATGGGAGTGGGGTGGCGCAGTGGTAACACATGCCTTCAAGGTGGAAGGACCCGGGCTCAAACTCTGGGTGTGGCGGAGGATATGCACCACTGGTGAGCTCTAACAAGAGCGAAACTCGAGTCTGGTGCTTCCGAGTGGAGAGGTTGGTCGGATGACCTGAGGTTTGTGCCTGAACGTGGGGTCCAAAGGGCAGCCAACCGAACAATAGACATGTATATATATATATATATATATATATATATATATATATATATATATATATATATATATATATATATATATAATATTCACCGGCACTGCGTCATAGCCTTGCATCCACGCCAATCTGATTGCCGTCTACAACCAGTACTGGCCGTCAGTGCATGATTCGAATCTCCGACCTCAGTTGATAGTGAATGGTTTGGATGCTACTCGATCACCATTGATTCTTCGAACCTAATTGTCTATCTGTTTGATTACTTCTGATTTAATTCTGTCTGTCTCTCTGATGAACACTTTCCCGTTCTTTATCTTCTTCCGCATGTATTGCACAGAATGCAAAATGACATGAAAATCCCACCTGCAGAGAGACGAAAGTAAGTCCTGTTAATTTTTCATTGCTGTTGTTAAGGAATACGCATAATTCACGATCATTGCCACTTGTGTGAGTAGGCTTCAGTTCAACTACAGTTTCGAGAATTAATAATCATGCACCAGCTGCTGAGGTTCTGTTTGCTATCTCTCATTAGGGTCCTCATTATGAAACTGAAACAATCGAGAGCACGGGAAAAGTAAAGAGGTAACCATAGATAATAATGTCAAGTAGATGGAAAAAATATGTATACTAGTATGTTTTTGGTGACGACATGCCACTCAGTTTTCAGTATTTCTGACCATTGATTAGATGGGTCTTTTGGATCCCACCCAGCAGTCCTAACATGCATTACATGACCAGGCCCGCCTGCTGTACCTTCTCCCATGTGAAGAACTAGCCAAACGGTCATAGTGGGCATTGCATCTTTTCGTCTCGGGTTTGAATTCTGAAGCCACCGGTCACTCTTCCATCTGACAGCTTCTGATCGGTCTTGACCATCTTGAAATATTTTGCCACTTCTGTACAGCAAATAAGACGTAAGTAAAATATTGTTATTGTTATCTTCCAGTCGTCACCCGACTCAAAGTGCCGAACAAGTTCATCTTGGATATGTGGAATCTGTTCCGACCATCGCAGCTTGGCCAGCTATTGTGTTCAGTTTCACAGAACTTCCGTATTCTGATAGTGAAATCATTTCGAACACAGTTGGACCTAGAACGAAGCACAGAATACATTTACAGAGTGTGAGGGTTTCAGTTTATACAACCATTAACCTCGCACTTCTGTGCTCTGGTTCCGGTTGCTACCTTCCAGCATCGTCCAGTGAAAGGCAGAAAGCATGGAAGCATCAAGTGAGAAAGATCCCAAAATCAAAGAAATAAACTGAGAATCTTGAAGACAACGAAGGAGTTCGAATGCAACTGCGCCACTGGTCACGACACCTAGCCATATCACTTAAGTACTCCAACCATTTGGCAGACAAATCACGTGGACCCCAACCTGGAAGTCTAACGTGCCCTACGTGGCCAAGTCTACTAGTCGAGGCTTTCATACCTTTTTGCCATGTCATGGACTGACCACCTCCACCTACCTCCCAATCACTGCCTACCTGGTAGAATAGCGTATGCCGTGGAAGTTTATGGGTGGGCACGCGTAAGAGATGTCACAACCACCTTAACCTGTTCATATTAAGTACTTGATTCAGAGACTGATCTCTAGTTCCCAACATTTTATGCCTAACCTCAGAATTACTGATACGATGTTCCCACCATACTCGAGCAATGCTACAAAGACATCCGTGCTCGAACACCGGCAGTCTTCGTCTACCTTCTGCTCCTAATGGTCATGTTTCTGAGAATTATAAAAGAACGGACCCAACCGCCGGATTGTAGACTATTCCTAACAGAATCAGATGTCACGCTGGCGCCACAGAGGACTGATTTTGGCAAAAGCCAAACGCGCGCGCGAGTGTGAAGGTATGTGCTGACCCACTGCACCCTGGCGTGGTGTGATGGCTTGTGCGCCTCTATGACCCAACGAGCTATACAGGATGGTTTCTTTAAGCCGCAGATGCAATCATACCTGACAGGTCAACGGGTAGAGGCCACACGAAGTCCAGTCTCCTGGTCCTCCAGGTTGGGGGTCGATTTGAGCTGGCAACTCAGTCGGCAAATTCAGGGGAAGAATAGTTGATCCAAGCAAATGGGCTTCCACTAAGCCATCCCGCTACCTTGCGGATAGGTTCTTGTTAGAACTAAAAGCTTTTGATGAGGACCCTAATCGTTCTCCTGCTTTGTGGTTGGATACCCTAGCAGTACCGGTCCAACATCTCTCATGAACTGCACGAATAGGAAGAATTCTATACTGCACCGGTCGTCGCGCAGGATAATCAGGACCGCGCTGCCCATCACACTGAGCGGGGTGGGTAGTGATAAGTGGGCTACTGCTCAGAGTTCCCTCTCTTTTATTTAATCTTTATCTTGTGTCCCCAACCACCTCTCTTTGCCCCATCTATGCACTTATAATGCTCCCACTGATAACACGGCCGATACTCGCAACGATTCGTTGTCAAATAGTGTCGGGAATAATCCTATGTCTGGTAATTCACATCTCAATCCTCGTCAGCCTCTGAATCTCGGTTCCCTCAACGTGCGTACACTCATGCAGGCCGGTCAGCAGGCGTGCCTAGCCCTCACAATAGACTCCCTAAAGATTGTTGTCTGCTACTTAAGTGAAACGCGTATCCAGGATTCGAGCAGTGTGATTCAGCTAACGGCTCCTGGTATCTCATCGAGGTATTTTCTGCGCACTTCAGGAGACGAAATAGCTCGAGCTGCGGGTCAACGTGGTGTAGAAATAGTCTTGACTGACAAGGCTGAGGCTGCTCTTCTGGACTGGATCCCGAATAACAGTCGTTTATGTGCAGTTAAACTCCAGGGGTCAGTTGGCGTTCGAAAGGATAGTTGTGTTAAGCGCAGTTTGTTTGTGATCTCGGCGTACGCTCCAACGTACTGCAGCTCGGACGCGCAGAAAGATGAGTTCTATGATGAACTCGCCACCCTCGTTCGCAGTAGTAAAGGTTCTGACATTGTAGTGCTAGCTGGTGACTTCAATGCACAAGTTGGCAAACTCAGTGTGTCAGAAGCCTGTTTATGTGGGCGTTGTACTTTACCCGCTGAGCGTACAGATAACGGGGATAGATTCCACGTTTGTGCAGACAATCGATTGCTCTTGTCTAGAACCAATTTCCGACACAGCTGGCATCGTACAGCGACATGGCACTCTTACTCTACAAGTACTCTAAACCAGATTGATCAAATCGCCGTAAGCTACCGGTGGCGCAGTTCTGTTCAGAACTGCAGATCTTACTGGCCCACGTACATAGAGTCGGACCATGCATTAGTTTTAATGCGATTATCTCTCCATCTCCATGGTCATCGTCGCAAACCGCAAACCCGATTAGCCGTGCAACGTTTGTGTGATCCAGAAGTTTGCACCCGTTATGAGCAGAAGTTAGCACGTGAGCTAGGATCTATGACGAACAGTAGTGTAGATGAGCATTGGGCTCATATCAAACAGGCGATTCACGTGGCAGCAGGTTTGGCCTGTGGCCCTAGATCCGATGTCCATCAAAGACACTGCATCTCGCAAGAGTTGTTGAGTATAATGGAGCAAAAGCGTCAGCTCTCGAACTGTAAGGAGATGAATAAGATACGGAGAAATCTACAAAGGCAAGTTACGAAAAGCCTTAAGAATGATCGCGAAAATTTTTGGGAGAAGATAGCCGAAGAAATGGAAATAGCAGCTGCTTCAGGTTACAGTCAAAGACTGTCACACTTATTCGTGACACCGTTGGACGACGCACCCAGGTCAGTGAAACGATTTGCGATAGAAATGGAGAATCCATCTATGGCAAACAGCAAAGGCTTGACCGTTGGGCCGAATACTTCAGGGAACAATTTAGCTGGCCGCACGCTAGTGTAGTTACTCCTGTGTCAAGAACTTTGACTCCTTGGGTGGTATCACTTGAGCCCCCATCGGAAGTAGAAGTAGAGTCAAGCATTCGATCACTAAAGCAAGGGAAAGCGGCAGGTCCCGACGAACTTCCCCCACTTCTCTTCGAGCTGGGTGGTGGGGCGTTGATAAAATCATTTACCGTCTTGCTCTGGGACACTTGGAACGCGGACCGTATTCCGTTAATATGAAGTGAGTCGTTGATTGTTCCCATCTTCAAGAAGGGAATACGCAATGACTGTAGTAACCAACGTGGGATTAGCCTAATTCCAATAGTCACCAAAGTATTAGCTTCGATTTTGCTGCACCGTCTTACACCGGTTCGCGAGAGGAACATCCGCGAGCAGAAGGCTGGATTCCGTCCAGGTCGAGGATGCATCGACCAGGTTTTTACTCTTCGCCGACTATTTGAAATGCGTCACATGCACCGCCGACCGACAATAATAGTTTTCTTAGACTTGAAAGGCGCCTTCGATTCAGTTGATCGAACAGCGCTTTTCAGTGCTCTTCAGTGAAGAGGTATGCCTCAGAAGTTCGTGAACCTAATAAGATCATTGTTTTCTCATACTTCTGGCCGCGTTAGAGTTTACGGTGAACTATTTGGTCGGTTCGAAACGACCAGTGGTGTTCGACAAGGATGTCCCATTTCTCCATTCCTGTTCAACTTCGTCATGGACGAAATAATGGAGACTGGTTTGCGACATCTTCAGGATGTAGGCGTCGAACTAGGAAATAGTGGAAAGCTATGTGATCTGGATTACACGAACGACGTTGTCTGCTTGTTCGAATCCACGGAACATGCTCAACGTGCACTAGATAGACTTGCAAGAGCTGTAGCTCCATTCGGCATGCGCTTTGCACCTTCAAAGTGCAAGGTGATGTTACAAGACTGGACGTCAGCGATTCTGAGCTTGATGCTCGATGGGAAGGTGCTGGCAGTTGTCGACCACTTCACCTACCTCGGTAGCTGCGTGACGACGGATGGGAACACAGTAGTAGAGGTGAGCACGCGTATATCCAAGGCTCGAGCGGCGTACGCTGGACTGAAGCACTTGTGGTGTCGATCTGATGTTTCACTGAGGTTGAAAGGTCGTGTATACTGTGCCACGATACGTTCAGTTTTGTTGTGTGATTGCCAGACTTGGAGTCTGCGTTCTGAAGATACTCGTCGTCTTGAGGTTTTCGACCACCGATGTTTACGTAGTATCGCTAGGATTGGGTGGAATAGACGAGTAAGCAACGATGAGGTCAGAAAGTGAGTATTAGGTATTAATTCGGAGAACGGTCTGTCACAGCGTATCCAGATTAGTAGACTTCGTTGGGGCACGTGTTGCGAATGGCAAACACGTCTACCGTACCGTGTCCTATTCTCCGTTCCTCCTAAGGAGTGGAAAAAACCACGTGGAGGTCAACAGATGACGTGGCAGCGAGGAATGAGAAAATGTACAGGGAACTTGGGAAACGTAGGTGCCCCACGTTTTAGTGATTGAAGTCCAAAGGATCCCTCAACCAGTTGGCTGGAAACACTGAAGGATAAGACAGCGAGCCGTGAACAGTGGCGATCGCATTGTCACTTTCTGTCTAGTCAGAATGACTGATCGATGTGCGTTTGCACAGTTAGACTGTGTATTCGGTGTGTTGACTACTGGGGCGTTCTTTCTTCCCACCCGTATATGTCCACTCCCTCCCCATCTTGTATATTCATACTTTCTAATTCAACGTGTTTCATGGTGAGAAAGGTGGTGGTCAGTGGGGCTTGTTCTACTGTTTAACGCTGTTCGATAATGATGATGAGCCAAGTCACGTTAGCAATCAGCACATGTGGATTACCGGGCCCGAGGCTTAAAACAACGTAACCTCGGATGACAGGATAACCGATTGACGATGTGGATCGATGGAAAGAGAGCGATTAACCATGTCAGCGGTGTTTAAGCGTCAAGGCTTGGTTGCCCTCACCTGTGGGACCAATAAGTTGTGTGCTACGACTGTCTACATAGACCAATGCCTGTATATTCTGTTTTACACCAATATAACGAGAGGATTCAAAGGCAGAAATGACTTCTCACTAGAGTTAGTGGGACAATACGAAACAGAGGGTGCGCTTAGTTTTTGGCGGTAATGTGTTGTCTGTTTATCCATTGCATAATTCATGTATGTGCAGCCATACAGTTCAGAAACTTGGGTATCTTTATAGGAGAGATACGTGAGGACTCGGTAATTAAGCACCACGGTCTTCGCAACGTTCCTGTATTTTGTGTATGTGATGATGAGGTGGGTTGGGTGAAGTGAGCTTGAGGATGGAGTGATCTGTAGTTGGGACAAGGCACACAGAGGAGTCATGCTTAGCAGATGTAGATGTTCTCGGAGATTGAGGAGCACATAAGTTTGGTAGATGATGTTTCTAAATAATTCCAGTCAGCTGTTGACTGAATTCCTCCGGTCAGTAACCTTACACTGAGGTGCTCCTGTTTTCGGTCGCCTTTAGTTTTATTTAATTTATTCACCGAGCAAGATTCCAACACTACGATGGCGATGGTGTAAAAGAGTGTTGAGTCTATCATTGATCTGAATGTTTTGAACCCCTGCCAATGTCAGCGGAGGAAATTGATTATCCATACTTCATCCCAGTCGTTTTATTCGAGGACTTATCTTCAGTCCTTGGACAATCTAGTGGAGCTTTCAAAAAACATGGCGTTTCCCAGAACGAACCAGTCAGCCGTTAGTCTCTTTATGGTCCGGTAACCACCATAAGACGAAAATGACTGCGACTGCGACTGCTACTGGGACCACTAACCACATCCTTCTTTTCCTTGCACTTCATAAACCGGCACCGTTTGCGCTTAGTCACAGGAGCCTGATCAGTTGTTGTTTGATATATATATACATATATGTAATATTATATTGTAACGGGGAACGACGTGAAGATCAAGGCGAACGGACGAACCAAACGGGGGCCACAGACGGTGAATACGTCGGAGGCTTCCCGAAGCAGACAAAAGGAGGCATACGGACTACCAGAGGGGAAGCAGCGGAATCTCCGGCAACCAGCAACGTAACCCAGGTGAGGGGCTGCCGATCAAGCCGTCAACTGAGATGGTGGGACCAAGCGGATAGAACTGACGCCCAAGAGGGGCAAGCTGTCGGCCACGAGCAATTGGCCGGAACGCAGCCGGAGCACTCAAGCAGTCGCAACAGCAATGTTGGTGCAGCGCAGTCTGGAGAAGGGCCTATATAAACGATTGTGTTTCATGACTTGACTTGTTTGGCTGTTGGAATACAAGTATCCTACCCGGTGTTGTCGTCCTTGTTGCAACATGTATATTTCACACCGGCTTGAGAACAAGCATGGTGCCAACGCGACAACAACAGAGAAAAGTTACAAAATTGAGGAGCAGGGGACGAAGGGTCAGCCTGAAGATTACAACAAGTAAAAGCGATTTTTTTAGTATTTTCACCGTACACGTTTTTTTGAATTTTTTTGTCCATTTTTCAATTGTACATGGGAACGGGAAGTCTACAGACAGGCCATACAGCATTCGCGCCACTGGATTCGGTTCTGAGACATATCTCTCAGCGTCTCTAACCGACGGTAGTCCTCATCTCTTGGACCCTAACGAGGAAGGCGGGAAGCACCCACCGGAGTTAAGGCCGAAGCTAACTTCTTCATACCCCTGCGCCAAGTCAGCCTGACCGCTGCGCTGCTTCTCTCAGTTTTGTCCAGCAAGTGAAGAAAGGACAGGAGTAGGTAAACAATGGTCAGGCGTACGCAAAACGTGACCAAGCCATCGAAGGTGGTGCAGAGAGATTGTCTCGGTCGGAGGGTGACTACCAGCACCGAACACATGACGGCGTATCTCTTCATTGCTCACCGGATGTTCCCACCAGAATCGAAAAATGCTTCGGAAACATCGATGGATGAATACAGGAAGCCACTGAGCATCCTCAACGCGGAGGGGCCAGGTCTCGCAACCGTAAAGAAGAATCTTAAGAACTCTTGTACTGTGCACCCTTCTCTTGAGGGAAAGCCGGACGTCATGACGGCATCACAGATGACGCAGAATCGCGAAAGCTGTTCTGGTTCTCGCAATTCATGATGTGATCGCCCCCCCCCCACAACTACCAGCTGTGATCAAGCTCCAAAGGTACTGAAAGCTATGGCTGCCTCTGAGTGATCACCACAAAGGATGAATGCAGACAAAGCTCCTGACAGCCTTGAAGAAGTGCCCTGCACTTGGAAGGCACAAAGCACATATCGCGTCTGGATACCTCAAACGTCAGGCAGTCTACCACTTGTTGAATTGTCTGTTCGCTGTCACTTAGAAAAACGATATCGTCGGCATTTTCTAAGTAAAAAAACCCTGATCCTTGGGGGGGGGGGGGGGGGGAAGAATTCAGCTCCACCGTTTTCCAGAATAGACAAGTCGTTTTGTAAAACATCATCAGGAGTATTATAGAAGTAGGGAGAGAACTTTGACTTCCCAAGACATTCTGCGTCGATCTCAGATAAGCGAAAAAAAACTAGAACGGATTTTTTCTGTAGCAAAAGGGCTGGATATTCATGGTACGATTGCTGTTCGATGAAGTACGAAGACTTTTCCCACCGTTAGGAGCAACCCACCCAGGAGGAAATATGAGTGGAGTACTTGGGGTTGTTCTGTCGCCCTGTTTGTTACGTCACCTGACCGACCATAAACTCGACTGGTGGTGGCCGAGGGGTTTAGAGCGCTTAACTACCAACTGGGAATTCAAAAGGTTCGGATCCCTTCACCGTTCGTTATTTTGTCAGTAGACAGTTACACCTTAGTCTGGCTCGCTACCATACCCGACCTATTGGGGCCTAATGTGGTTCTTCACTTAGGATCAGGTTATCTGTTATACCTAGTGATAGAGTGAACCTTCAAGGCTAGGATGCCCATTCCACATCATTTATGAGCAAACATGCACTACTACTACTACTGCTACTACTACTACTACTACTACTACTACTACTACTACTACTACTAATAATAATAATAATAATAATAATAATAATAATGTGGTTCTCTATGCCAAGCTTCAGAGTCACTGTCGGACAATTGGCCTCGGAGGCTCTGACTGTCTCATTTCCGCTGCTTTCATGCGGAAACATAAAACAGAAAAAACATGGGATCAATACTCTTTTTTTGCCGGCATATTGTTTGCGAGTGGTAATAAACATGCCCTTTCTTTCATACCGTTTGATTGTAACCTTCAGTCACCTGGTTCGTCGCATATGCTCAGGTTTTTGTTGACCTATGTTTAACTATGGTCAAAGCTCAGTACGATCTAACAGAGCTTTGTAATAGTAATAATCCTTTAGTCGTCACCCAACAGTGGTACACTTCTGAAAAGTTGACGTGATCAGTTAGGTGCTAACCAGTAAAGGATTTACATACCATGACCCTGTGATCTTTAGTTCGCTAAGATGGCCATTTAATCACCCCCGCCTTGAAAAGCTGTTGTTCTTACTTTGCTTCTGCCACCGGTCACTTTCCCCAATTGGTAGCGTCTAATTGGTCGCAACCCCCTTCCTGATATGTTATACCAATATTACATAAGAGGAAGAGGTAAGTAAAAAGATAAAAGATAAAGATAATTCGGACGCACCTTTAGAAAACTATTTCGTATTTATTTCACAACTTACTGCAGCCGTAACAGCAGTTGATATATGATGCTAAGCTCCACAATTTCTCTGTTTCTTTTGATTCGTACATCACGGCTTGATAGATCGAGTCTAGTTTGTAACCGATGCCGACCTGTGTGTTGTGCAGTCGCACAACATAAACGCGTGCTGTCGGTCGATTGCACGCTTATGTTCTCGGGTTTTACACTTTTTATCATTGTTCATGCGTTCGCATTTCTGTGCACGCTCACGAACCAATCCGCGCCGTGTGACCCGCATACGTGTCAGGTTATTCTAGACAGGACTGTCCAAACCCATATACAGCAGCGTTCTATTCGCACATGTCCACGTGAATTGACAGCATCTTTCATGTCGGTTGTACTAGATTTTAGCATGATACGTCCGTTATTTCGTGTGAATGTCTGAACGAAGGGAATTCTGACTTAGTTGAACTTGAAACCACAGACCTGCGTATTTGTCATTCATCATGGTACCTTTCATGACACTTACGTGTACAGCACTTTGAAGCACGATTTTCAGTTCAGTGTTACCAGTCACCAACCGAGCTCATTAATGCTCAGGTTTTGGTTGCTGTTTTTGCCGTAGTATTTTCCGTAGCTTAGCAGCCTTGCACCGTTGTGTAGGATCCATGCGTCACCGTTTTATGGAATCAATGCTAATATATAAGTTATGTCATTTGTTGTAACAAAGAAACAATATTGCAGCTGTGAAAAGTGTATGAAAACCTGCATAAATGTGAAATTGTACCTGTCGTAGGGACCAGACGCAGCTGTTGTGATATCGTGAATATATATATATATATATATATATATATATATATATATATATATATATATATATATATATATATATATATATATATATATATATATATATATATATAGAAGAAACTCATCAGAAGTTCTCGGCTTAATTGCATCGTACTGGAAACTGCGAAAGGGGTGTTTGGTTTCAGACTATCCACTGAGCAGGACTTTGGATTAAGTATTTCCCATCACTTGTCCAGGTGAAGTTACTAGTACATGAGTGGTGTGACGTGGCCTGTGTGTCTCAGTCCCCATGTTTAAGTTCCAACCGTCCGTAATGGAGTGGTTCATCAATTGGCTGTTTCGCTCGCATCAAATGAAGGTTGATTAATTCTTAGTCTTCTTTTGTTGTTCACGTATTCTGTACCGAGCTGGGTTTTTTCGGTTTTATTCGCGCTGACTATTTGGTCGATGCCACGGTTTACTGATCAGTAGGGTAAGTGCCAGGCCCTGATATGTGCTTTGTTGCTTGGACGACTATGTTCACGTTTTCAAAATTGAGTTTATATCCCTCTCGGTCTTCCGGGTCGACTGGTGCTCATGCATCCATGTCGAAACCCTTCCATTTTTTTCTGAGGAGGTGTTTCTCGCAGTGTCTGCAGTTCGCCTGGTGCACTCTTTTGACCCGGTTCTTATCTTTGTTTTTTTTTGTTTTGCGGATGTCTAGACTGTCTGTATTTCATACGATATGAGTAGATTCGTTGCAGGTTCGCAAATATCCTCGACGTATTGTGCTTTTCTTGTCTTGGTTGTCGGCTGCTCTTGGTGGCCGAGTAGATTAGAGTGTTTGTCTGCCACCTCGGAGGTCAGAGCTTCGAATCCCCGCCTTCACCGGTCACTTTGTTGGTAGGCAGTTTTCCTCTGTTTACCCGCTCGTCACAACACGACTTATTAGGATCTTATGGGGTTCTCTACCCCAGAGTCTCAGGGCCTGGTTGCCGGTTATCCCTAGTAGTGCATTGGGTCTTTGTGGCTATGGGTATACGCCTTCCAATGCACATGCGCAAGCATGTAATAAAAAGTGGCGTATCGTTGAACTACTGCATGATAAAGTTTCGGGTGTGACTACTGCATAGAAGGACTTGGAATAGATATCCTTGTTTTCTGATCAATGCTGAGCTCTCTCTCCTGCGGAAGTCATGAATTCGCTCTGTGTGAATAAAGTCGTGATGTACAGGCTAATACTGGACTAGTGAACAGTTCAGTTCAGTTCAAACAACCATTAACCAGAAGTAAACTCAACTGATAATGATAAAGAAGTATGAAAAGAGTAAGAAGAAAACTAAAAATAGTACCAAGTTGACAAAGAAAGTATGTAAATACAAGATCGCCCCTGGTCGCGGCGCCGAGTCATATCCTCCAACTGATCCAACCACTGAGCGGGGAGATCTGTTGGACCTCACTTAGGACGTCTAACACGCCTTACATGACCAATTCCATTGGTTGTGCTTTTCATATTTTTCTTCCATGCCATGGTCTGACCACCGTTACTCATTCTCCAACCACTACCCGCCTCAGCGAACATTGCTGTTGATAAATTCTCTCAGGGATGATGCGAAACATATATCCCAACAACCTTAGCCTGGTGACCTTCAGTGTTTTATTTAACGATTTGATTCGTGTGCTTAATGCTGTGCGCTTGGCCTCAGCATTGCTAATCCGAGTAATGCTACGACAGACATCTATGTTCGAATGCTAACGATCTTCGTATTTTTCCACTCGCAGTGGCCATGTTTCAGAACTGTGTGACAAACATTTGTAACCCTTCTATCAAATAGAGTTGTCTCCTTGGTGTGCCTTATTCGCTAAAGCGTATATTTACGAGAAATAACGTAAGGGTCTTATATTTACATTTGTTTTTGCCTCAATAATTTGACTAGGGCTTATTTTCGGGAGATGTTTTTTGTTTAAGACAAAAAAAATCAGCATTTGTACACATAAAATCTTCGTTTATTCAAGTCTAATCATGTCATCTTCTGGTATATCGTCATAAATTTGCAAGTTCGTAATTCAGGCTTGAATTTCTGGCGACCCTATTTCCTGTGGAACCATTGGCCCCAGTCTTTTGTGCTCAGCAATAAAGCTTTCCCCAAATGAACATTTATTATTCATGTAGCCTACTCACACTGCATTGATAATGCGACTGTCAATGATTTTATCCCATGAATGCTTCAGCCAGTTCACGATCTCCACACTAGGCTTCACAAAATTTCCGCACTGATTTCTCTGCATTGTACATTCAACGTGGTCGTTGATTTCTGCGCGCAAGTGGTCCTGCGTATCTTTAGCGTGAGGGTTGATGGCTGAATCCCAGACTAGTAGACCTCGTTGATCATCTCACAAAACAAGAAGCAGCAGCGAATTGGCCCATTTTTTTATAACTGTTTGTGTGCACAAAGCTTTGTTGGTTGCAAGAGCATAAATACCTGAGGCACGCTCAGTACTGTCTTTCTTACCTCTAGCGGTAATTAGAGGCCGGGCTTTCTTTCCATCCGGATAAATTGCCAAAATAGAAGTAACACATTTACTTTGGTAAACAGTGGATAAAATTTAGATTGATGAGACATCCGTCTAACCAATCGTTGTTTGAGATTCCAGGCCCAAAAGCACGCTAGTTTCATCCATGGCAATCATGTTGGAGAGTTGATATTTTTTATTTTTTATTTTTTATTACACATAAAGTGAGGTACAGTATAAGGGGTGAACCCATTATCAGAAGACATACTGTAAAAGTGGGTTTAGGGGAAACATTCGCGTTAGAACCAGTTTATTGATCCTGCTTTTAAAGAGGGAAAGGTTGTAAGTGGGTGGAAAGACAGAAAGAGGAAGATTGTTCCATAACTTAACAGTTCGGGGAAAGAAAGAGGATTGAAAAGTAGAAGTGTGACAACAAGTGACAGAAACTTGATAGGGATGACTAGTTGTCGGGTACGTGATAGTCGGGAAAAAGTTTTGAGAAGGGGAACTACCGAAGCAAGCTCAGAAGAACAAAATCCAAAATAGTATCTGTAGAAAAGAGACAACGAAGCAACAGCCCGACGATAAGCTAGTGACTGCAGATTGGAGGTTAAAGAAGGGTCGTCGATCAGCCGGATGACGTTTCGTTGAACCCGATCAAGAAGTTAAAGAGGGGTAAACAAAGCTCCACCCCACACGTGACTGCAGTACTCAAGTGCTGGGAGGATTTGAGCTTTGTACAGCAGAAGAAGATGAGGTGATGTGAAGAAGCGTCTGGCGCGAAAAAGAAAACCAGCTTTGCGCGCAGCACGAGGGGTGAGTTGAGATATGAAAGCGGACCAACATAGAGAGGAAGTTATAGGTTAGCCAAGAAGAGAAATAGAATCTGTGGCAGACAGCACAGTTGAATCAAAAGATTAATGAAGAGAGAATGAATGCTGTTTCGATGAAATTGAGAGAAGAGAAGTTTTGGAAGCAATAAATGCAACGTGATTGTGGGATCCCCAGGAGGAGATGTGTTCGAGATCGGACTCTAAGGATACACTGATTGCACTGCGGTCACGGTCGATGTTGGTGTTGGGGTCGCGGGGAGTGCGGTAAGGAAGGGAAGAATGAGGGGTGGCATCATCGGCAAAGGAATGGATTGGGTTGGAAGTAATGGGTAAAAGATTATTATTAAATAAAACAAACAGAGTGGGCACAAGTACTGAACCTTGGGGAACATCAGCATTCACGGGAAATGGCTGGGACAGAACCCCATCAATTCGGAGGGAGATGGTTCGCTCAGTGAAGAAACTTGATGTCCACGATACGAGTGCGGAGGAGAACCCGAATGGAGGCAGTTTCACCAAAGGACCTTCGTGCCTAACTCGGTCAAAGGCCTTAGAGATGTTGAGCGACACCATGTGTGTTTCTCCGTGATTGTCGAGTGCAGCCGACCAGGAGTGTGAGACGAGAACCATGATATCACCGGTGGAATGGCGAGGTCGGAATCCGTATTAGCAATCACTCGGTAGTCCTTCGCTTTCGAGAAACGTACGTAGTTGGTCGGAGATGACAGTTTCAAATACTTCCGAAAAAAACAAGTGTGATGGAAATAGGACGATAGTTATTCGGGTCAGAAGGATCGCCGCGTTTGAGAATAGGAAGAATCACGGTGTTTTTCCAGGGAATCGGAAAAGTAGAAAGCTGCTGCGAGAGAGAGACGTAAAAGACGACGTTAGAGAGGGGCAAATTCAGGGGCACACATTTTCAGGACGATGGTTGGTATACCGTCCGGACCGGGTGGTTTGGATACGTCCAGAGAACACAGCACTTGGCGGATCTTCCTAGTGCTAATATGAGATAGAAGGAAGAGAGGGAACCGAGGGGTAGGATATGAGGGTAAGGTGGAGTTGGAGGCAAACCGGGATGCAAAAACTTCGGCTTTCTCGTGTGGTTCACAACCAAGATCACCAGAGGAATTACAGATGGGAGGGAAATTTAAAGGGCGAAAATTGCGGGAGACTGCTTTGGCAAGGGACCAAAATGTTCGGCTTTTTATCAGACGAAGCGTTCTTTGGCTCTATGTATGGTTGACAAGCATCTGTTCCTGGCTTGCACGAAGCGGCGGTGTGAGTCGGGAGTGGGCAAGCGACGCCAGCGGCGAAATATTGCACGCTTCAAACGTACAGCACGATCACATACGTGGATGAGCCACTCGGGGGATTCGGGTTTGCCGGGTTTGGAAAGGTGGAGAATAAAAAGTTGCATTCTTTGAAGAACAAAGTCAGTGGAGTTATGAACGGAAACGTCTGAAGTAAAGCAGCAATAATTCCAAGGATAGGAGTCTAGGAAATCGTGAAAACCATCCCAGTTGACTGAACTGTAACGCCAAAATGTGTGTCTCGAGACGGTTGGAGGATCGGGGCGAGTAGAACCGATGGAACGGGAAATAATGCAGAGGTCAGATGAACCAAATGGAGGAAGAGCAGAGGTGCTTGAGAACAGGGAAGAAACAGAAGTGAGAATAAGATCATGGGCATGGACGCGATCGTCAGCCCTATCAAGAATACGTGTGAAGAGGGCAACAAGTTGGCACAGGTTGTTTACCACGGCGAAATGTTCGGCTTCGCGCCCAAGAGCCGAAGTGTCCGATGAGTGAACATTGAAATCTCCCAAGATGATGATATGGCAGTTGGGATCCGTAACAAACAAGTGCTCCATGTTTGAAGATAAGAAATCAAAGATCGATGGATCGCTACTGTTGGGTGAACGATAAAGAACACAAAAGTAATGAATAAAATAAGGAAGTCGGAGTTTCAGCCACATCAACTGAAATTCACGATTGAAAAAGTCATGATTCTGGATTCTGGATGTGGCGACTGACTGGTGGACAAAGGCACAGACGCCACCTTTGGGTGAAAAAGAGGAGTGAAAGGTATAGTTGAGAAATTAGAGGTGGGTGGCGTCTGCTTAGGGGGAGATTTGGGTTTCGGTCAAAAATAGGGCAAGATGGGAGGAACATTGGAGAAATTGGTGCACAGAATCGATATTATGGTTCATTCTGCGAATGTTAGTGAGGGTGGTGAGTTCGTGCTTGTTTTTCGAGTGGGCAGAACGAGAAAAACAGCGAGTGCGTCTATCGTTGTGTATTTTCATGGTTTGTAGCGTGTGTGGAAAAGTTTATTCCACCAACATAACTCTTGAATGCAAGTACACATTCAATAACTTCAATATCTTCCAGCTTCAACAGTGTTTTCGGTCTTCTTAGAAACACTTCAGCCACTGTCGTGTTGCTTTGAATTCTTTTGCGATTTTTTCAAAATCTGGTGCCGTTTCGAAGTCACTTCTTAACATTTCCCTTCATGTTCTGACCATTCGGAGGACAGGCTTTTACTCCTGGCATAAAGCTGTAGGATTCCTGCCAAGGGAGTCTTCAACAACTTTCTTGTAACCTACCGAAAATCTTTCTTTTTGAATTCATCTTCACGTGATGGTAAACGTAAAAACGGAGAGAAACTGCCAGCGCTAGAATTATACTTCTTTATTTCACTCTAGTGACGCATTAAATTATGATGCATGTCCGCTCATTGTCAAGTACGCAACCAACGGAAAACCAAGCATGCCAAGCCTGATTGTTCGCCTTGTGTGAAAAAACTGGCGGGTCTCCGTTGTTGCAAAATGTATCGAACAGACGATGACAAAGCGCATTTGATCTGGTTGTACGCTTCAAATCATCTTCTGTTAGGTCCGTTATGCAATAACTGAGACATGTAAGCTGTTTACGCCGAGCGAACGAACATTCAGGCCTTGCGTACTTGTTCAGCATAACGGTCAAAACAAGCCAGTTGAACTTTGCTGCATTTGATGCACGGACGAATTGGTAAGCAAAAAGATTTGCGCTTTGCTATATGCTTTTCCGTTTGATCAGGTTTCGAAGACTCAAATTGCTAATGCCCCACAGTCGAATTGTTTTGACCGTTGTGACCCCACAATACTTGTCAGCGTGCTTTCGTCTTATCAGTCAACTCGATAGCCTACGATTTCAACGAGGATTTATTTTCGGGGTAGGGCTTACAGTAAAAGAATTCAAATTAATCTAACTAGCGCTGACTAATGGGGCAGGTCTCATTATCGCGGAAACATGGTAGCTTCTCGATCAGTGACCTATTTGTTACAGATCGGTGAATTTTTACAGGTTGTTTTACTTATCACCTATTGTTCGTAGCATATCTTCTCTCGTAGTTAAGGTGTTAGAACTCAGTAATTAAATTTGCATCTGCTCGTACAGACCACATTTTACTGTGTCGTCAATTTGTTTCCGTTTGTTTGTCTTATATTTGCTCACTTAGCTGACTCTGACGGTGCTTCCGTGCGAACGGTTTACCAATGTGATCCTTTCTTGTTACTGTACATTTTTCGCTTTGTTGGAATAGTTTAAGCTGGGTTGCAATTCATGGTAATAATGGTCCTTCAATCGAGTCTACCATATTCAATCGCCGAGATACGATTGAAGAAAGTCGACCGTCCAGTTTCGTGTTTCGTTACGGTTTCTATAAGAAATGATCGTAGTTGACTTAAAAGCGGACCGACCTCTTATCTGGCCGCCTTAAGGTGTGGAGCCGGCTGAAGTAAGTCGAACTTAAGGGTTACTTACAGTACAGCGGATCTAAACCAGTTTGGCTGTTATGGTAGTTAAAAAAGTTCAAAGGTCATGAGTGTGAACTGACCAGTTGACATCCGCCCATGATCAGTATCCAATGTTTAGTTTAATTAGATAATGACTCACAGTGATTGTTGTGAAACAATAGAAAGACGACAGATCTATGCTTGATTAAGACAAGAAAGATCTGTGTACTGAGAGTCAGCTGTACTTGGAATACAAACTATCGCTGCCTCAAATCACTAAATCCAGTGATCGAACCACGTAACGTAAACAAAAAGACACAAATTTCGGGGTGGCACTTAGCAGTCCGGCAGTGATCAGACGGTCATCATAGATGCTTCTGTCCCGACTTCGAATTCTGCCACCGCCGCTCACTCCCCAATGGGCCGCGGTTCCCTTGCTGAGATAAGGTACCATTATTTTATAATGACAAGGAAGTAAATAAAGAATAGTAAAGTCGATATGTCAGCAATATTATTTACTCTTGAACGAGACAAAAGTGACGCCATCAACTAAACCAGAAATTGATACATTGAAATGATACGTATGTGGGTGTCAGTCTGTCGCGGAACAGAAAGGATTGCAAGTCAGCAACAGGGACACAACTGGTGAGAGCATGCCATATATGATCGGTGGCACATCCAACTGGGCGTGTTTGAATATGCACCAGATCACTTGGCTGCGTGTGAAGAATCGTAAGGAAAATATGCTGGCATGTGATCATCCGGTCCCGCAGGCAGTTAATCTGGTCACATCCTGTCACCTGTTATCTTTTCCGTCGAGCACTGTGCAGGAGATAGAAGACAGACTTCTTTTTTTCTTTTCTGGTCTTCAGTAAAATGTCTTTCTGTTTTGCGCTTCCCCATGGGTGAGCTGGTTTGGAAACTAATTGCCTAATCACATGTAAAAGTATTACTCGGCATTCATTGATTGTTGCACTTCTCACTCGCTTGTGTGGAGCTTTTTTATTGGCTCGTCAGGGTTCGAAAGAGGTTTAGTTCGACGCACGACATAGTCCGATTATTGGTAGCCGACACGAGATGAAAGTTATCATGATGATGATGGTGATAATGATGAAATGGTCTGTTGCTCCTGTTGGACCCGTCCGTGGGCATATTTTGTTTCCAGAATAAGTGAGTTTACTTCGTTTCGATGAATCTCATGGACCTATTTTTATTGCATCACCACCACTACCACGAGGATCCATTGCCTTATAGAGCTCGACTGGCAAATATGAGATGAAGAGCAACATAAGACCGTAACGGTTCAAATGTGACAATGAACTGAGTGAAAGTGAAGTGCCGTCTACCACCTACATTGGCTAGCGCTGATGGGGTTTGAACCTACTGCCCCGGACTTGATAGCTGGAGGCTTATGCCACTATCAACACCGATCGTGCCGCCTTGACTAATCTTGCTGTGATTGCCAACAAATTCCACTACAGATTCGTCCTCATGGACCCATTATTCATTCGTGATCGACCAAATTGTGTCTCGCGCCGCAGTGGAATGTTTTTCTTTCGCTCACCATTTCGTACGAATCCAGTTTTCAACTTGAACACCATATTTCACGTATTGATTTTTTTCAGCTACAAGCATGCAATTGATGGGATAATTCAAGTGATTAAAAAGGAAGGCACAATGAAACTGTTCAACGGGGTCAGTATGACCTCGCTCCGGGCGGCGTTTATGACATTCGGCCAGTTGGCATTCTATGACAAATTCAAGATCATGCTCCTACGCACAGGGTATTTCGATGACAAGCCGCTAACACACATGCTCGCCAGTGCAAGTGCGGTAAGTTTTCTTAATGGACATCTGAAATTGATTTGAGTGTATGGTCACTCTTCACCACCTCTTGCTTTCTCCCGGTGCTCTTGAGTTTTATCTCGGGGATGTCATGAGGCGCGCTCTTTCTGTTCATTCAAACGGTGGCGTCTATTTGTACAGAAAGCGGAGTTTCCCCTTTGAATACAACAAAGATATTAGCCTGGCTGGTGATAATTCTCAAGCCAGAAGTGCACTGCAAACCTAGCGGTTGAGGCATCCAAGTATGCCCTACTCTTTGCCTCATTCAGTTGTAGTGTGATGTTACAAGAGTGACATGAGCATGCCCCTGTAATCGCCATTTAGGAGCGATCTGCTAGGAATCATCGATTGATCTAAGAGCCCGGGACTGCATCACAGCTGATGAAGGTGTCGTGGAAGAGATCACTTCACGGGCGATATATATATATATTGATAGTAAGTAGTATGTTAACGTGTGGACAAAATTTCCCCGGAAGCACACGACCGGTTTCGCGGTTGTTGCCGCTCATCAGGTATGCGTACCCGGTACTCCTCTGCCCACTCGTCCTCATACTTGTACACTCCGATGTTATATGTTCACTAGAATCTAATTTGAAGCGTCTGGAGTGTGAATGGATACTCTTCATTGAAGAGCCCACAAATGAATCACAACTGTGATTTCTCATAGTTATTCGTGTCTGGGTCACTGCTAACCCAACGAACAACGAGGCTGCATGTGCAAGCGCTCATATTGATAGTAAGTAGTATGTTAACGTGTGTAATGGCGGGGATTCGAACCTCTGACCTTCGACGAGGTAATCAAAAGCTCTAAATCACCCGACCACCGCCGGCTGACGAGACCTATATATATATATATATATATATATATATATATATATATATATATATATATATATATATATATATATATATATATATATATATATATATATATATATATATATATATATATATATATATATATATATATATAGAGCTTTTGATTACCTCGTCGAAGGTCAGAGGTTCGAATCCCCGCCATTACGGGTTACTTCGGTGGTAGACAGTAATCCACTGTCGTCCGGCTCGTTACCACCCTTGACCTATTGGACCTTATGGGATTCTCCACCCCAAGTCTCAGGGTCTGGTTGCCGAATATCCGTGGTAGTGCAGTGGGCCTTTTGTGGCACTGTACTCATGCGCAAGCATGTATTAAATAAGCCCCACAGTTGTGTCGCTTGAATATGATACACTGCGTGAGAAAAGTATAGGACCACCCTCATTTTTCTGCATATTCCAGCTTCTGTATTCTTTAGCGAAACCATACTTGGTTAGAACGACTGAATGTCCATTGCGATGCCGAATAAAAAAGATTCACAGCATAATTATTTATTGAGCTAATTAGATCAAAATATACGAGAAAGAGAGTGACGAAAGTATGAGACCACCATCAGCTGGGACACAGTACTAACTACTTAAAATCATGTGCAACCGTCATTCTGCCTAATAACTACGATATATTTCGGAAGATTCGTTACAAAACCTGGGATTGCCCCTTTCATCTCGTGTTGACTACGGGTATCGCTAACCTGTTCATTGATTACGAGCGCATAACATAAAGGTGATTGATAAAACCAGTGGTTTGAAAATGTGACACTACCTGTGTGTATGTATGTATGTATGCATGTATGTATGCGTGCATGCATTTATGCGTGTATGTGTAGATGTGTGCACGTGTCACTGGTAATAGACATCGATCCGGCGTCACCAAGCATGTTGCAACAGATCAACTGTTTTTTATATTACAGAAAAAAATGATTGACGTTTATACACCAATATCGTAGAGCATGCTGTGAAGGTGATGTGTGTCGGAACCGTTCAAGTAAGGTTCAGTTTGTTATCTCTGCTTTTGAAAACAAGACGGTTATAAGTGGTTGGCTTTGCGTTACGGGGAATTAAGAAAGACAAATAAAGAGGTTCAACATCTGGACACAGTTACCTGATACGGGTGACCAACCGCATGCATTAAAGATGGGCGAGAGAAATTCATGGAGAGGGGAATTGCCGAAGCGAGTTCTGATGAATGGAAACCAAAAAAGTGATGGTACAAAAAAGATGGTGAAGCACCTTCCCTCTCTTCTATTCAGCCTTTGTCTTCTTTCCCCAACCACCTCTCTTTGCCCCTCTATCCACCCATAATGCTCCCACTGATAACACGCCCGATACTCGCAACGGTCCATTGTCAGATAGTGTCGTAAATAATCACCTATCTTGTAACACATTTTCTCAAGCCTCGCCAGCTTCTGAACCTGGGCTCCTTTAATGTGCGTAGACTCATGCAGGCCGGTCAGCAGCTGTCCCTATCGCTCATAGTGGACTCTGGCTATTGATGTCTTCTGAGTCTGTAGACCACGTACCCAGAATTCGAGCGGTATGATTCAATTAACTGCTACTGGTATCATCGTACTATTCTCTGAGTATTTCAGACGACTGAGCTGCGGGTCAACGTGGTGTAGGAATAACCTTGACTGACAAAGCTGAAATTGTCTTTTGGGACTGGATTTCGGTTGATAGTCGTTTATGTGCTGTAAGACTTCAGGGATCCGTTGGCATTCGAAAGAAAAACTATGTTACGCTCAGTTTGTTTGTGATCTCGGCATACGTTCCAACAGACTGCGTCTGTGACATGCAGATGGTCCTGTTCTATGATGAAATCACTGCTCTCGTTTGGGGGTGCAAAGGCTGTGACATTGTAATGCTAGCTGATGATTTTATTGCACAAGTTGGTGAGAATAATGCATTGGAAGCTTGTTTAGGTGGGCGTTGTACCTTACCCGTTCAGCACACAGACTACGGGAATGGGCTTCTCCAGCTTTGTGCAGACAATCACTGATTCGTATCTAGTACAAATTTCCACACAGCTTGTGTCGCACAGCGACACGGCACTCAAACTCTACAGGTGCTCTAAGCCAGATCGATCATATTCCAGTAAGCCACTGGTGGCGTAGTTCTGTCGAGAACTGTAGATCCTACTAGTCCACGTACATAGAGTTGGATCATGCATTAGTTTTGATGCGATTATCTCTCCAGCTCCATGGTCGTCGATGCAGACGACAAACCCGATTAGTCGTGCAATGTTTGTGCGATCCAGAAGTTCGCACCAGCTATGAACATAAATTATCACATGAGCTGGGAACTACGACAAACAGTAATGTGGATGAGCACTGGGCCTATATCCAACAGACAATGCACATGGTAGTAGGTCTCGCCTGTGGTCCTAGATCGGATGTATATCAGACACTGCATTTCTCAGGAGTCTTAGTCTGAGATTAAGTGAGCAAACACGTCAGCTCTCGATCAGTAGGGAGATGAATAATATACGAAGACATCTACAAAGGCAGGTTACAAAAAGCCCTAATAAAAATGGCGAAAATTGGTGGGTCAAGGTAGCCGAGGAAATGGAAGTGGCAACTGCTTCAGGTAACAGTCAAAGACTGTTCAAACTTATTCGCGACATCCGGTGGACGGCGAACCCCGGTCAATGAAACGACATGCGGTAAAAATGGGAGCCTATTCATGGGAAACAGCGAAAGCTTGACTGTTGAGCCGAATACGTCAAGGAGCATTTCAGAAAGCCGCGTGCTAATGTAGTTACTTGTGTCAAGAACTGCGATTCCCTTGGGGGGTGGGGGGCATTTTGACCCTCATCGTAGGTGAAAGTGGAGTCATGCATTCGATTACAAAAGCGTGGAAAAGCTGCCCGTCCGGACGCACGTCCTCCAGTGATTTTTCAATATGGGTGGTGATGCATGGATAAAATCACTCACCGTTTGTCTGTGACGTTCGGAAAGGGGAACGTATTCCGTTATTGTGGGGCAAGTCATCGATTGGTGCGCCGTTTGACGCTGGTCCGCAAGAGGGACTCCTGCAAACAAGAAGCCGGATTCCGCCCACGTCGAGGATGCAGTGACCAGATTTCTACTCTTTACCAATTACTTAAGAGGCGTCACACACATCGTCAACCGACAGTGATGGATTTCCTCGACACAGAGGGCGCCTTCGATTCAGTTGGCCGAACAGCGCTATTCAGTGCTCTTCACTGAAAAGGTTTTCCAACGAAGTTCGTGAATTTATTGAGATCATTGTTTTATCATACTTCTGGCCGCTCGAGGGTTTACAGTGAACTGTCTAGTCCATTCGAAACGACCAGCAGTGTTCGACAAGGAAGTCCCATTTTCCAGTTCCTGTTCAACTTCGTCATGGTCGAGATAATGGAGACTGCTTTGCAAAATCTTCAGGATGTGGGCGTCGAACTAAGAAATAGTGAGAAGCTGTATGACCTAGATTACGCGGACGACGTTGTCTGCTTGTTTGAATCCACAGAACATGCGCAGTCTGCATGAAATAGATTCGCAAGAGCTGTATCTCCATTCGGCATGCGCTTTGCATCTATAGAGTGTAACATGGTGTAGCAAGACTGGACGTCAACGGTTCTGAGCTTGATGCTCGATAGGTAGGTGCTGGCGTTTGTTGACCGCTTCATCTACAAAGCTCGAGCTGCGTACACTAAACTGAAGCACTTGTGGCACCGATCTGATATTTCGCTGAAGTGCCGCAGTGCGTTCAGCTTTGTTTTATGGGGTCTGCTTGCGGAAGATGTCGGTCACCTTGAGGTTTCAACTATCGTTGTTTGCGTAGTATTGCTAAGATTGAGTGGAAAATGCTGAGGTCAGAAACCAAGTACTGAATATCAGTTCAGTAAATGTTCTATCAGATCGTATCCAGATTGGTAGACTTTGGTGGTTAGGGCGCGTGTTACGAATGGTGAACACACGTCTATCATACCGTGCTCTGTTTTCCGTTCCTCCTAGGGAGTGAAAGAAATCACGTGGAGGTCAACAGATGACGTGGCAGCGAGGAATGAGAAAATGTACAGGGAACTTGGGAAACGTAGGTGCCCCACGTTTTAGTGATTGATGTCCAAAGGATCCCTCAACCAGTTGGCTGGAGACACTGCATGATATGACAGCGAGCCGTGAACAGTGGCGATCGCATTGTCACTTTCTGTCTAGTCAGAATTACTGATCGATGTGCGTTTGCACAGTTAGACTGTGTATTCGGTGTGTTGACTAGTGGAGCGTTCTTTCTTCCCACCCGTATTGGTCCACTCCCTCCCCATCTTGTATATTCATACTTTCTAATTCAACGTGTTTCATGGTGGGAAAGGCAGTGGTCAATGGGGCTTGTTCTACTGTTTAACGTTGTTCGATAATGATGATGAGCCAAGTCACGTTAGCAATCAGCACATGTGGATTACCGGGCCCGAGGCTTAAAACAACGTAACCTCGGATGACAGGATAACCGATTGACGATGTGGATCGATGGAAAGAGAGCGATTAACCATGTCAGCGGTGTTTAAGCGTCAAGGCTTGGTTGCCCTCACCTGTGGGACCAATAAGTTGTGTGCTACGACTGTCTACATAGACCAATGCCTGTATATTCTGTTTTACACCAATATAACGAGAGGATTCAAAGGCAGAAATGACTTCTCACTAGAGTTAGTGGGACAATACGAAACAGAGGGTGCGCTTAGTTTTTGGCGGTAATGTGTTGTCTGTTTATCCATTGCATAATTCATGTATGTGCAGCCATACAGTTCAGAAACTTGGGTATCTTTATAGGAGAGATACGTGAGGACTCGGTAATTAAGCACCACGGTCTTCGCAACGTTCCTGTATTTTGTGTATGTGATGATGAGGTGGGTTGGGTGAAGTGAGCTTGAGGATGGAGTGATCTGTAGTTGGGACAAGGCACACAGAGAAGTCATGCTTAGCAGATGTAGATGTTCTCGGAGATTGAGGAGCACATAAGCTTGGTAGATGATGTTTCTAAATAATTCCAGTCAGCTGTTGACTGAATTCCTCCGGTCAGTAACCTTACACTGAGGTGCTCCTGTTTTCGGTCGCCTTTAGTTTTATTTTATTTATTCACCGAGCAAGATTCCAACACTACGATGACGATGGTGTAAAAGAGTGTTGAGTCTATCATTGATCTGAATGTTATGAACCCCTGCCAATGTCAGCGGAGGAAATTGATTATCCATACTTCATCCCAGTCGTTTTATTCGAGGACTTATCTTCAGTCCTTGGACAATCTAGTGGAGCTTTCAAAAAACATGGCGTTTCCCAGAACGAACCAGTCAGTCGTTAGTCTCTTTATGGTCCGGTAACCACCATAAGACGAAAATGACTGCGACTGCGACTGCTACTGGGACCACTAACCACATCCTTCTTTTCCTTGCACTTCATAAACCGGCACCGTTTGCGCTTAGTCACAGGAGCCTGATCAGTTGTTGTTTGATATATATACATATATGTAATATTATATTGTAACGGGGAACGACGTGAAGATCAAGGCGAACGGACGAACCAAACGGGGGCCACAGACAAAAGAACAGACGGTGAATACGTCGGAGGCTTCCCGAAGCAGACAAAAGGAGGCATACGGACTACCAGAGGGGAAGCAGCGGAATCTCCGGCAACCAGCAACGTAACCCAGGTGAGGGGCTGCTGATCAAGCCGTCAACTGAGATGGTGGGACCAAGTGGATAGAACTGACGCCCAAGAGGGGCAAGCTATCGGCCACGGGCAACTGGCCAGAACGCAGCCGGAGCACTCAAGCAGTCGCAACAGCAATGTTGGTGCAGCGCAGTCTAGAGAAGGGCCCATATAAACGATTGTGTTTCATGACTTGACTTGTTTGGCTGTTGGAATACAAGTATCCTACCCGGTGTTGTCGTCCTTGTTGCAACATGTATATATCACACCGGCTTGAGAACAAGCATGGTGCCAACGCGACAACAACAGATAAAAGTTACAAAATTGAGGAGCAGGGGACGAAGAGTCAGCCTGAAGATTACAACAAGTAAAAGTGATTTTTTTTAGTATTTTCACCGTACACGTTTTGTGAATTTTTTTGTCCATTTTTCAATTGTACATGGGAACGGGAAGTCTACAGACAGGCCATACAGCATTCGCGCCACTGGATTCGGTTCTGAGACATATCTCTCAGCGTCTCTAACCGACGGTAGTCCTCATCTCTTGGACCCTAACGAGGAAGGCGGGAAGCACCCCCCGGATTTAAGGCCGAAGCTAACTTCTTAATGCCCCTGCGCCAAGTCAGCCTGACCGCTGCGCTGCTTCTCCCAGTTTTGTCCAGCAAGTGAAGGAAGGACAGGAGTAGGTAAACAATGGTCAGGCGTACGCTCGCGAGAGGAACATCCGCGAGCAGAAGGCTGGATTCCGTCCAGGTCGAGGATGCATCGACCAGGTTTTTACTCTTCGCCGACTATTTGAAATGCGTCACATGCACCGCCGACCGACAATAATGGTTTTCTTAGACTTGAAAGGCGCCTTCGATTCAGTTGATCGAACAGCGCTTTTCAGTGCTCTTCAGTGAAGAGGTATGCCTCAGAAGTTCGTGAACCTAATAAGATCATTGTTTTCTCATACTTCTGGCCGCGTTAGAGTTTACGGTGAACTATTTGGTCGGTTCGAAACGACCATTGGTGTTCGACAAGGATGTCCCGTTTCTCCATTCCTGTTCAACTTCGTCATAGACGAGATGATTGAGAATTCTTTGCTAAATCTTCAGCATGTGGGCGTCGAGCTAGGAAATAGTGAGAAGCTGTATGACCTAGATTAAGCGGACGACGTTGTCTGCTTGTTCGGATGCACGGAACATGCTCAATGTGCACTAGATAGACTTGCAAGAGCTGTAGCTCCATTCGGCGCGCGCTTTGCACGATCAATGTGTAACGTGATGATAGAAGACTGGGCGTCAACGATTCCGGGATCGATGCTCGATAGGGAGGTGCTATCAGATTGTCAACCACCTCACCCACCTCGGCAGTCGCGTGACGACGGATGGGAGCACAATAGTAGAGGGGAGCACGCGGATATCTAAAGCTCAAGCGGCGTACGCTGGACTGAGGCACTTGTGGTGTCGATCTGATATTTCGCTGAGGTTGAAAGGTCGTGTATACTGTGCCACGATACGTTCAGTTTTGTTGTGTGGTTGCCAGACTTGGAGACTACGTGCTGAAGATACTCGTCGTCTTGGGGTTTTGGACCACCGATGTTTACGTAGTATCGCTAGGATTGGGTGGAATAGACGAATAAGCAACGATGAGGTCAGAAAGTGAGTATTAGGTATTAATTCGGAGAACGGTCTGTCGCAGCGTATCCAGATTAGTAGACTTCGTTGGTTGGGGCACGTGTTGCGAATGGCATACACACGTCCACCTTACCGTGCTCTGTTTTCCGTTCCTCCTAGGGAGTGAAAGAAATCACGTGGAGGTCAACAGATGACGTGGCAGCGAGGAATGAGAAAATGTACAGGGAACTTGGGAAACGTAGGTGCCCCACGTTTTAGTGATTGATGTCCAAAGGATCCCTCAACCAGTTGGCTGGAGACACTGCATGATATGACAGCGAGCCGTGAACAGTGGCGATCGCATTGTCACTTTCTGTCTAGTCAGAATTACTGATCGATGTGCGTTTGCACAGTTAGACTGTGTATTCGGTGTGTTGACTAGTGGAGCGTTCTTTCTTCCCACCCGTATTGGTCCACTCCCTCCCCATCTTGTATATTCATACTTTCTAATTCAACGTGTTTCATGGTGGGAAAGGCAGTGGTCAATGGGGCTTGTTCTACTGTTTAACGTTGTTCGATAATGATGATGAGCCAAGTCACGTTAGCAATCAGCACATGTGGATTACCGGGCCCGAGGCTTAAAACAACGTAACCTCGGATGACAGGATAACCGATTGACGATGTGGATCGATGGAAAGAGAGCGATTAACCATGTCAGCGGTGTTTAAGCGTCAAGGCTTGGTTGCCCTCACCTGTGGGACCAATAAGTTGTGTGCTACGACTGTCTACATAGACCAATGCCTGTATATTCTGTTTTACACCAATATAACGAGAGGATTCAAAGGCAGAAATGACTTCTCACTAGAGTTAGTGGGACAATACGAAACAGAGGGTGCGCTTAGTTTTTGGCGGTAATGTGTTGTCTGTTTATCCATTGCATAATTCATGTATGTGCAGCCATACAGTTCAGAAACTTGGGTATCTTTATAGGAGAGATACGTGAGGACTCGGTAATTAAGCACCACGGTCTTCGCAACGTTCCTGTATTTTGTGTATGTGATGATGAGGTGGGTTGGGTGAAGTGAGCTTGAGGATGGAGTGATCTGTAGTTGGGACAAGGCACACAGAGAAGTCATGCTTAGCAGATGTAGATGTTCTCGGAGATTGAGGAGCACATAAGCTTGGTAGATGATGTTTCTAAATAATTCCAGTCAGCTGTTGACTGAATTCCTCCGGTCAGTAACCTTACACTGAGGTGCTCCTGTTTTCGGTCGCCTTTAGTTTTATTTTATTTATTCACCGAGCAAGATTCCAACACTACGATGACGATGGTGTAAAAGAGTGTTGAGTCTATCATTGATCTGAATGTTATGAACCCCTGCCAATGTCAGCGGAGGAAATTGATTATCCATACTTCATCCCAGTCGTTTTATTCGAGGACTTATCTTCAGTCCTTGGACAATCTAGTGGAGCTTTCAAAAAACATGGCGTTTCCCAGAACGAACCAGTCAGTCGTTAGTCTCTTTATGGTCCGGTAACCACCATAAGACGAAAATGACTGCGACTGCGACTGCTACTGGGACCACTAACCACATCCTTCTTTTCCTTGCACTTCATAAACCGGCACCGTTTGCGCTTAGTCACAGGAGCCTGATCAGTTGTTGTTTGATATATATACATATATGTAATATTATATTGTAACGGGGAACGACGTGAAGATCAAGGCGAACGGACGAACCAAACGGGGGCCACAGACAAAAGAACAGACGGTGAATACGTCGGAGGCTTCCCGAAGCAGACAAAAGGAGGCATACGGACTACCAGAGGGGAAGCAGCGGAATCTCCGGCAACCAGCAACGTAACCCAGGTGAGGGGCTGCTGATCAAGCCGTCAACTGAGATGGTGGGACCAAGTGGATAGAACTGACGCCCAAGAGGGGCAAGCTATCGGCCACGGGCAACTGGCCAGAACGCAGCCGGAGCACTCAAGCAGTCGCAACAGCAATGTTGGTGCAGCGCAGTCTAGAGAAGGGCCCATATAAACGATTGTGTTTCATGACTTGACTTGTTTGGCTGTTGGAATACAAGTATCCTACCCGGTGTTGTCGTCCTTGTTGCAACATGTATATATCACACCGGCTTGAGAACAAGCATGGTGCCAACGCGACAACAACAGATAAAAGTTACAAAATTGAGGAGCAGGGGACGAAGAGTCAGCCTGAAGATTACAACAAGTAAAAGTGATTTTTTTTAGTATTTTCACCGTACACGTTTTGTGAATTTTTTTGTCCATTTTTCAATTGTACATGGGAACGGGAAGTCTACAGACAGGCCATACAGCATTCGCGCCACTGGATTCGGTTCTGAGACATATCTCTCAGCGTCTCTAACCGACGGTAGTCCTCATCTCTTGGACCCTAACGAGGAAGGCGGGAAGCACCCCCCGGATTTAAGGCCGAAGCTAACTTCTTAATGCCCCTGCGCCAAGTCAGCCTGACCGCTGCGCTGCTTCTCCCAGTTTTGTCCAGCAAGTGAAGGAAGGACAGGAGTAGGTAAACAATGGTCAGGCGTACGCTCGCGAGAGGAACATCCGCGAGCAGAAGGCTGGATTCCGTCCAGGTCGAGGATGCATCGACCAGGTTTTTACTCTTCGCCGACTATTTGAAATGCGTCACATGCACCGCCGACCGACAATAATGGTTTTCTTAGACTTGAAAGGCGCCTTCGATTCAGTTGATCGAACAGCGCTTTTCAGTGCTCTTCAGTGAAGAGGTATGCCTCAGAAGTTCGTGAACCTAATAAGATCATTGTTTTCTCATACTTCTGGCCGCGTTAGAGTTTACGGTGAACTATTTGGTCGGTTCGAAACGACCATTGGTGTTCGACAAGGATGTCCCGTTTCTCCATTCCTGTTCAACTTCGTCATAGACGAGATGATTGAGAATTCTTTGCTAGATCTTCAGCATGTGGGCGTCGAGCTAGGAAATAGTGAGAAGCTGTATGACCTAGATTAAGCGGACGACGTTGTCTGCTTGTTCGGATGCACGGAACATGCTCAATGTGCACTAGATAGACTTGCAAGAGCTGTAGCTCCATTCGGCGCGCGCTTTGCACGATCAATGTGTAACGTGATGATAGAAGACTGGGCGTCAACGATTCCGGGATCGATGCTCGATAGGGAGGTGCTATCAGATTGTCAACCACCTCACCCACCTCGGCAGTCGCGTGACGACGGATGGGAGCACAATAGTAGAGGGGAGCACGCGGATATCTAAAGCTCAAGCGGCGTACGCTGGACTGAGGCACTTGTGGTGTCGATCTGATATTTCGCTGAGGTTGAAAGGTCGTGTATACTGTGCCACGATACGTTCAGTTTTGTTGTGTGGTTGCCAGACTTGGAGACTACGTGCTGAAGATACTCGTCGTCTTGGGGTTTTGGACCACCGATGTTTACGTAGTATCGCTAGGATTGGGTGGAATAGACGAATAAGCAACGATGAGGTCAGAAAGTGAGTATTAGGTATTAATTCGGAGAACGGTCTGTCGCAGCGTATCCAGATTAGTAGACTTCGTTGGTTGGGGCACGTGTTGCGAATGGCATACACACGTCCACCTTACCGTGCTCTGTTTTCCGTTCCTCCTTAGGAGTGAATGAAATCACGTGGAGTTCAACAGCTGACGTGGCAGCGAGGAATGAGAAAATGTACAGGGAACTTGGGAAACGTAGGTGCCCCACGTTTTAGTGATTGATGTCCAAAGGATCCCTCAACCAGTTGGCTGGAGACACTGCATGATATGACAGCGAGCCGTGAACAGTGGCGATCGCATTGTCACTTTCTGTCTAGTCAGAATTACTGATCGATGTGCGTTTGCACAGTTAGACTGTGTATTCGGTGTGTTGACTAGTGGAGCGTTCTTTCTTCCCACCCGTATTGGTCCACTCCCTCCCCATCTTGTATATTCATACTTTCTAATTCAACGTGTTTCATGGTGGGAAAGGCAGTGGTCAATGGGGCTTGTTCTACTGTTTAACGTTGTTCGATAATGATGATGAGCCAAGTCACGTTAGCAATCAGCACATGTGGATTACCGGGCCCGAGGCTTAAAACAACGTAACCTCGGATGACAGGATAACCGATTGACGATGTGGATCGATGGAAAGAGAGCGATTAACCATGTCAGCGGTGTTTAAGCGTCAAGGCTTGGTTGCCCTCACCTGTGGGACCAATAAGTTGTGTGCTACGACTGTCTACATAGACCAATGCCTGTATATTCTGTTTTACACCAATATAACGAGAGGATTCAAAGGCAGAAATGACTTCTCACTAGAGTTAGTGGGACAATACGAAACAGAGGGTGCGCTTAGTTTTTGGCGGTAATGTGTTGTCTGTTTATCCATTGCATAATTCATGTATGTGCAGCCATACAGTTCAGAAACTTGGGTATCTTTATAGGAGAGATACGTGAGGACTCGGTAATTAAGCACCACGGTCTTCGCAACGTTCCTGTATTTTGTGTATGTGATGATGAGGTGGGTTGGGTGAAGTGAGCTTGAGGATGGAGTGATCTGTAGTTGGGACAAGGCACACAGAGGAGTCATGCTTAGCAGATGTAGATGTTCTCGGAGATTGAGGAGCACATAAGCTTGGTAGATGATGTTTCTAAATAATTCCAGTCAGCTGTTGACTGAATTCCTCCGGTCAGTAACCTTACACTGAGGTGCTCCTGTTTTCGGTCGCCTTTAGTTTTATTTTATTTATTCACCGAGCAAGATTCCAACACTACGATGACGATGGTGTAAAAGAGTGTTGAGTCTATCATTGATCTGAATGTTATGAACCCCTGCCAATGTCAGCGGAGGAAATTGATTATCCATACTTCATCCCAGTCGTTTTATTCGAGGACTTATCTTCAGTCCTTGGACAATCTAGTGGAGCTTTCAAAAAACATGGCGTTTCCCAGAACGAACCAGTCAGTCGTTAGTCTCTTTATGGTCCGGTAACCACCATAAGACGAAAATGACTGCGACTGCGACTGCTACTGGGACCACTAACCACATCCTTCTTTTCCTTGCACTTCATAAACCGGCACCGTTTGCGCTTAGTCACAGGAGCCTGATCAGTTGTTGTTTGATATATATACATATATGTAATATTATATTGTAACGGGGAACGACGTGAAGATCAAGGCGAACGGACGAACCAAACGGGGGCCACAGACAAAAGAACAGACGGTGAATACGTCGGAGGCTTCCCGAAGCAGACAAAAGGAGGCATACGGACTACCAGAGGGGAAGCAGCGGAATCTCCGGCAACCAGCAACGTAACCCAGGTGAGGGGCTGCTGATCAAGCCGTCAACTGAGATGGTGGGACCAAGTGGATAGAACTGACGCCCAAGAGGGGCAAGCTATCGGCCACGGGCAACTGGCCAGAACGCAGCCGGAGCACTCAAGCAGTCGCAACAGCAATGTTGGTGCAGCGCAGTCTAGAGAAGGGCCCATATAAACGATTGTGTTTCATGACTTGACTTGTTTGGCTGTTGGAATACAAGTATCCTACCCGGTGTTGTCGTCCTTGTTGCAACATGTATATATCACACCGGCTTGAGAACAAGCATGGTGCCAACGCGACAACAACAGATAAAAGTTACAAAATTGAGGAGCAGGGGACGAAGAGTCAGCCTGAAGATTACAACAAGTAAAAGTGATTTTTTTTAGTATTTTCACCGTACACGTTTTGTGAATTTTTTTGTCCATTTTTCAATTGTACATGGGAACGGGAAGTCTACAGACAGGCCATACAGCATTCGCGCCACTGGATTCGGTTCTGAGACATATCTCTCAGCGTCTCTAACCGACGGTAGTCCTCATCTCTTGGACCCTAACGAGGAAGGCGGGAAGCACCCCCCGGATTTAAGGCCGAAGCTAACTTCTTAATGCCCCTGCGCCAAGTCAGCCTGACCGCTGCGCTGCTTCTCCCAGTTTTGTCCAGCAAGTGAAGGAAGGACAGGAGTAGGTAAACAATGGTCAGGCGTACGCTCGCGAGAGGAACATCCGCGAGCAGAAGGCTGGATTCCGTCCAGGTCGAGGATGCATCGACCAGGTTTTTACTCTTCGCCGACTATTTGAAATGCATCACATGCACCGCCGACCGACAATAATGGTTTTCTTAGACTTGAAAGGCGCCTTCGATTCAGTTGATCGAACAGCGCTTTTCAGTGCTCTTCAGTGAAGAGGTATGCCTCAGAAGTTCGTGAACCTAATAAGATCATTGTTTTCTCATACTTCTGGCCGCGTTAGAGTTTACGGTGAACTATTTGGTCGGTTCGAAACGACCATTGGTGTTCGACAAGGATGTCCCGTTTCTCCATTCCTGTTCAACTTCGTCATAGACGAGATGATTGAGAATTCTTTGCTAAATCTTCAGCATGTGGGCGTCGAGCTAGGAAATAGTGAGAAGCTGTATGACCTAGATTAAGCGGACGACGTTGTCTGCTTGTTCGGATGCACGGAACATGCTCAATGTGCACTAGATAGACTTGCAAGAGCTGTAGCTCCATTCGGCGCGCGCTTTGCACGATCAATGTGTAACGTGATGATAGAAGACTGGGCGTCAACGATTCCGGGATCGATGCTCGATAGGGAGGTGCTATCAGATTGTCAACCACCTCACCCACCTCGGCAGTCGCGTGACGACGGATGGGAGCACAGTAGTAGAGGGGAGCACGCGGATATCTAAAGCTCAAGCGGCGTACGCTGGACTGAGGCACTTGTGGTGTCGATCTGATATTTCGCTGAGGTTGAAAGGTCGTGTATACTGTGCCACGATACGTTCAGTTTTGTTGTGTGGTTGCCAGACTTGGAGACTACGTGCTGAAGATACTCGTCGTCTTGGGGTTTTGGACCACCGATGTTTACGTAGTATCGCTAGGATTGGGTGGAATAGACGAATAAGCAACGATGAGGTCAGAAAGTGAGTATTAGGTATTAATTCGGAGAACGGTCTGTCGCAGCGTATCCAGATTAGTAGACTTCGTTGGTTGGGGCACGTGTTGCGAATGGCATACACACGTCCACCTTACCGTGCTCTGTTTTCCGTTCCTCCTTAGGAGTGAATGAAATCACGTGGAGTTCAACAGCTGACGTGGCAGCGAGGAATGAGAAAATGTACAGGGAACTTGGGAAACGTAGGTGCCCCACGTTTTAGTGATTGATGTCCAAAGGATCCCTCAACCAGTTGGCTGGAGACACTGCATGATATGACAGCGAGCCGTGAACAGTGGCGATCGCATTGTCACTTTCTGTCTAGTCAGAATTACTGATCGATGTGCGTTTGCACAGTTAGACTGTGTATTCGGTGTGTTGACTATTAGGGCGTTTTTTCCTTTTCCCACTCCTGTAGATCTGCTCCCTCTCCTCTTGTATATTCATACTTTCTAATTCAACGTGTTTCATGGTGAGAAAGGCAGTGGTCAGTGGGGGTTATGTTGCTATTTAACGCTGTACGATTATGACACGTTAATCTCAAGTAAAACCAATGGATAAGCAACGATTGGACCGGTTTTTTATCCCGTGTTTGCCCATTAGGGCATGAGCCTATAGTTCTCTAGAATTGTTCCGGAAACCGTGACTGTTGAACTCGAAATAAGAAACTGCTCAAGGCTGTGGTTGAGGACACAGACTAGTGATTTAGAAGTGGCCACTATTTGTCGGTAGTTATGTGGCCCAAGTCAGGTCATATCGTGTGTACGCTTTATTCCCTCTGAGGGTGGATATTCCCTGTCCGCATGATCACTTCCAGTAGCAAGGTGCTATTGCGAGCCATGAGTGAATCATTATGTGGATCATGCATCGAATTTATTTTGGTATTGAGAACTGCAGGGTTGGTGAGCAAACGAGGAAGATATGGTACCGTAGAGGACTTACAGGCTTTTGTGTGGGAAAATCAATGTTTTTAGCTTGTTCGTTTGTTTGATGTGTGAATACGTTTGCCGAAATCGGGGCAAGAGTGTGCAATTGGCCAGCCAGTATCCTACGGGAAAGAATGGATTGCGATGTTGGGATATTAAAAATTTGGCATGCCAGTACTTTTAGATAAATGTTTCCAGGTTTGGGTTATTAGGTCAAAGTATTCAGTACATAGTTCAGACAATATATTACAAAGCAGTCGTGGAGCCAGTGGGATAGAACGCAGGAGTAAACAAAGTGTCAGATGAGGTTAAGTGGGGTGCCTTAACTTTAACCTTTATGCGACTATCTTCTGGTAGAGTCGAATCTACGAATATTTGGGGAAACATTCGTGGAGATTCTCGGGAGTATAGTACGAGTCGGTACCACCAGCACCGTTCGGGACTGTTGTACTATTCGGTTGCCCAATCCGGAGTAGGAAGTAAGTTGAGGGTACCTCATCCGGCCCAAAGGCAACAGGGCTTTTCCGGATGAGATGGCGGCCTGTTGTACGGCTCATTCGCCTTTTCTGTAATACTGGGTCGGGTCGGTTGAACAGTTTTCCCATGTAGCCGTTGGATCAATGAATCTCGTCCTCTCGTTCATCAGTATTTGCCTTCGCATACCGAACGCCGTCTCGCCGAGGTTTTCCAGACCTTGGTCACCTTCAACGTGGCTTAGCGCGCCTTTCGAATGGATCGTCGAGGTGTGACCGCTGATACATGCATCAGCTTCGTAAAGCCACAGGTGAGAGCTGAGTGAATGATGGAGACTGATGAGATGGGGGATTCCCCAAGGGATACGATAGTCTCCCAGCTCAGAAGCGCTGTTCCTCTCAGATACCCCATACACTGAATGCCAAGAGATTTGGGTCGTGAATTATCAAGCTGAAGCCGTCGTATCTTTGGGAAGATTGCGGCGATATGTGCAGATCTACGGAGGTCACGGTTACAGAGGTTCTTCACTGCTGAATTGCTTCGCTGCGCTCATCGTCTATGGAAAAGTAAGAAACGGATTGTGATAGATGGGAACGCTTAATCCCTTTTGTACATATTAAACAAAATATCGGAAGACCTTTAGGGATTTATTCTTAGATTGTGGTTATCGGACCAGTTTGTGAGCTCAGTTCTGCCGCCCTGTGAAAGTGGCTGATTAGGTTGATTGTGGCATGATATGCTACAGACCACATCATTCGCCTATTTGTAAGCATACAGTCATTGTTCATAGGCATAAAAGAGATATATTAGAGGACCAGAAAGAAGATTGCGCTTTGTAAAACACCCTGTGTAGGTGGAAACATGGAGAATTTTCTGTCCCGTGTAAATGCTTATCTACCAGAAAAGAAATTTCACACTAGATGTATGCCGTTTGCCTGAATTCCGCTGTCAGCTAAGATCCATTAAAGATTGGACCTGTCTGCACGGTTGAATACATCACCACCATCGAAGGAGCAAACCCTAACCGTCATACATTCTGATTGAGTGATAACGGGACTGATTTTCCGAAGGAAGCGAGGGCGTCAAGGGTTGAGCGTGAACGACGGTATGCGAATTGGTTGCTGTCAGCTTCCTGGGGAGATAGCCTTTGTATTATTAATCTCCCGAATACCTTGAGGACAATGGGCTAATGAGTGAAATCTTTTTTTTTCTTGGGTACAAAGCCTGTTGGGATTTCGGTTAATAATGCGTACCAGTCTGTCTTCCTTGTGAGTAATTGAGTTGAGTTGTTGCTGATCGTAACGCTCAGTGTAAACTAGTTTTACCGTTCACGATTGACTCCGGAGTTAGACAGGGCTGCCCTCTTGCCTCGATAGTCGTTTCTCTCAAACTATACGAACGTGGATGGTGCTATTAAATGCGTTTAGTTAGCTGTTTTATCGTTCGACCTTTCTAAGTAGTACTGCAAGTGCGTTTTAATTGGTAAACCGTTAGTCCAGACGCAATGTGGTACGAACGCATGATTTGTACTGAGTAAAGATGATTTATTTTGACTTTGCACGCAGGCGTGTCCCGTTTTTTTCTGCTTGGCGCTCGGGATAAGAACGTTCGATAGGATATTGCAGTGAATTTTGTAGGCTTTCTCGAAATAGTGGCAGGTTTACATCAATTTGGAAGCCCCAGTCTGTGAAATTAACTTCACATGGCGCGCTTGAATTTTTGATTAAGAACCCAATGGCTTTCCACGCGCTTACTGTCAGGTGTCTGCTCGTTAGGCGCGCGGGTTCACCGTTAGACTACATAGAGAGGGGAGACATCAGTCTTTATTTTTGTGCTCTGAGTAGTGAACTTCACGGGGTTCAGCGAGAGATGACCGGTGATGTAGTCAAGTTTCACTTTTGCCACTTTCACAGTTGTATCTAAATTGGCTTTTGTCTGTTTAACAAATGCACCCATAAACTCTGCTCATGGTCGTTTGGCTTTCGCGTCCCGTGTTCCCTTTTCCATTGAACTCAACTCATCACTGGATGTGATGTGCAACTATTTCATCTGGCTTGTTTTGGATCATTAACCGCAGTGAATATCTACGGAACTGAAATTAGGACATCTGACTGGGAGCCACATGTCCGTAACCATTGGTCTACCAGAGCTTCTGTGTTTCTCATCTTCAGCTGTGGATGAAAATACTGAGTGAACTCTGGGGAGGTGAAATTCCGCAACTCACACGCTTGTTAGTAAGCACAATAGTGGGGAATCCACAAAATCCGAAACAAAGTCAGATACATGCTCGCACACTACTCGCCAGTGATTGTGGCTATGAAAGTTGCAAGCTAGTGAAGCGAATCGGCGAATTTTCGATACGTGGCCCAGATTGAGGTTTTACGCTTCGCACTGACGATAAATAAAGACTGCATAAGGGCACGCCTATCATTAGGTTTATTCCTTGGAAATATATTAAGCAACAGTCTCGAGTCTGAATGGAATTTTAAAATTTAAGTTTAGACGGTTCTTTCATTGATAATTTGATATACGTTGCAGTAGTCGGTTCAGTTCTTGTGTGCGAGTCAGAAACACGACCGCTGTGAGTGGAGAATTCGTGGCGATTATTGTTATTCGAACATTGATGTTGTAGCATGGATGGAATCTAGTGGAAACATCGAATGAACAGTGCTAAGGTTAGGCTCAGTATGTTGTATACAAAAAGATCGTTGGAGTAAACACTAGAATTCGCGGGACCAAGGTGGTTGGTATCGTGTTCCGTCTCACTAGCTCCAGCTAGAAGACTTTTCTGCCTTCGAGTCATCTCAGTTTATATGAGAAGAAGAAACCACTGTCACCATTCTTTGCAACACAGAATAATTGGTTCAGACTTGTACTGGATACGCTCTGTTCTCATTGGTTGATTGATGGAACGGCAGCCACCACTTGATGGAAATTCTTTCTCGTCTCGTCGATCCGCCGTCCTATCGTTCGCAAATCCCTTGATTCAATCCATGTTTTTGATTCCGGAAAGGTGCTGACGTACTGTCTGCTAGCGAGATTTGACCGTCATTCGAGCGATGCGTCAGACGATACCTTCACGGTTGTGACATGTGTGGCGGATGCCTCTGAATAGACTTCCTCGGCGTGGTGTTCGTTATACATTTTCTTACACCAAGTCTACGGTCAATATTACCACCAACACACCGCAGGAGAGTAATCATGAAGGAAGAATGAATAAAAGAATTTTTTTGTTTGTTTCAGCGCATGCATTTCGATATAACTACTTTCGGAAGTTTCGTTCGAAATTTATGGCGTCGCACAGCATTTATGCTACCCGATTCGGTTCTAAAATATATCACTTAAAGTCTCTAACGAACGATAATCTTCATCCATAGAGCCCAAACCAGGGATTCGGAATGCACCAACTGAGACCAGTGCTGAAGTCAACTTCTTCACACTCATACGTCATGGTCTGACCGCCACATCACTTCTTGCAGCCATGACCAACGGGCGCAGGCAGCGCACGGAATGTTAGAGATGCATAAAACATGTCCAAACCACCGGAGGTGGTGTAATGGCCATTTTTGTCAGAGGCTTCTATCCACACTGACGAGTGGTCGTTGAAAGACGAGCAAGAGTGTCAGTGCGTGACGCAGGCGTAATATTAAAAAAAGGCTGAGCATTAGGTTGGACTGTGTGGGGTACGTTGAACTTTCTGGGTTGGGTCTAAGAGATGCACTTCTGTGAAGTTAAATACGTTGGAGGGCACGGCTAGGTGTTGCGATCATTGACGTTCTGCTATTCGCACACTTCATTTACTTGAAAGTATTATCGGGGGTTCGTTCCTTATTTTCCTAAGCTGTTAGTTATTGCGTTTTCTGAGTGAGGCTTCCACTGAATGATAGCGACAGGAACGACCGCGCTTGATAATCCGCTAGTGGTTGTTCCTGAAATATCGTGCTCTTATTACATAATGAGAAGCGAATGAAATAATGTAAAAATCGGAAGTAGACGAATTCTTATTATCGTTTCATACATGTTAGGTATGTATTACCGTCGGTCTTCTTTGCTCTTGATTTGGTATGTTGGTTCTATTTTGGTGGCATGAAAAATTCAAGCACGTTAGTTGTGTGGTTACCAGCAGTTCTGGTCACATTCGGGCAATGGAACCGCTACTAGAGTTACAGACATTGTCAACGCATCCCGTCGCGTGCGCAGCCCTTGCCAATCCTTTTAATCGACAAACCAGTTTTATCCTCGATGTCAGCACACAGTCTATCTTGTTTTCAGAAGGTAGCAACAGGAACAGTTTCACTGCGTCAGCTTGCAACTTCGATTGGATAGTCGAGAAGAATAAATCCATTTTCGAATACATATTTAACTACTCGTGAGTAGACAGCCTAATAACGACTTCGAAATCTTTGTATTCTGTCCCCAACTGCACTGATCTCTCAGGCCGGCGTGGCTACCTGCATTACCCAACCATTCGATGTGATGAAAACTCGTCTAATGAATGCTCCACCGGGAAAATACTCAGTGAGTTTTGTCCATCATGCTTGTTTTCTACGATCCCACTGTACCACTACGAATGACTCCAGTTTTTGTCTGCGTAATTGGTAGAGTCTTCAGATGCGTCCGTTAGAGAATACTCTAACGAATATGCGATGGTGTTCAGTGCATTCGAACGATGTATCCGGATTCCGAACATTTTAAATTCTCCTTAGCTCTCGGGAATGGATTTGTGATCTTACTCGGTGAAACAAGTCACTGAACATTCATTAATTTTTTTCGTCAGTACTGAACCCTGTCGCTTCACTATTCACCAGTTTCGCATTAATTCTGCGTCATGTATGATAATTTCCTGCCTCATCACACTATTTCAGGCCAGTAAGTACATTGCACTCAAAATCAGTTGATCCGGTGAACTTTACATGCCGTGGGACTGTTTCTGTCATCGATATGTCCAAGAAGAATCAATAAATAAGAAATAAGGGACTAGAAATTAGTTTGTGTGGAACCTCGTTGCATGTTTTCATGTCGTAACGTTGTCTCGGTAAACATATATGTGTGTGTTGATCGTAGGGGATGCAGTTCGCAGTCGTATTTTCGGTGAAAGCATAGTTCCTTGTCGCTAACAGTAACGGCAGAAAAATCGTGATTCTGTGCAGTGATGGTCATATTGTCAGGAAGCCGTGTTCCATATACTGTAAACAGTAGTGTGAACGGCAATAAATTTTCGTGCCTACAGTTACCTGAAAACTATTCAGTGCACCGTAGTTGTCTGATCATTTTGCGTTATCCGGTTTGGGTAATGCGGCTGTGCTTCTTACTCTTCGCCCTGTAGATACAGTACTTGTAATAGTAGTAAGTGACCTCAGCGTTACAGTCCACCTTATCATGCAACAGTGGTACCCCATTGAATTGCTGTAAATGTTAGAACTCGTCATCTCCCCTGGAATTCGACTCCACGCTTCACTTCCGTGTTCACTCGATCGGCTGAGCTTCAAGACCAGACCGGGCTCCGTGTATAACACAAGTCGATCAAACTAATCGTTGATGAGTTGCATCTGAGCAGATTTGTACAAGGGTGTACAGACGTACGCTATTCGTGTTAAAAGGTAGGGTTTCTTATTTACCTACGCATTTTCGTGACTTTTTATTTCTATGTATTTCCTTTGTTTCAAGGGTTTGGCTAGTTGCGGTTTGGATATTGCCGTGACCGGACCGTTGGGCTTTTTCAAGGGATTGGTGCCTGCATTTATCCGACTCGCTCCGCACACGATACTCACATTCGTGTTTCTGGAACAGCTCAAGGCGAACTTTGGCTATGTGCCAGTTGCCAAGCCGTCAGCCTAATTACTGAACCATCTGTTGGACCACATTTTGACTGACTGTCTCAACGTCACCAACAGTTAATCCTGTTTCGAAAAACTGAGACTACATGGAACGCGTTGCTCCACCCCTCTTTTCGTGCGTTCATTTCACCTCGATCATGTGGTTAGTTTCTCGGTTTTTATTTTGACCTAAGTGTTTTGATGTGCCTGTCTATTCACGTCTGATTTCTGTAGGCGTTCTTGATCTTATCTCAAAATGCTTGTGATCGCAATCCTTTCCTTCCTTTTCTTTGGTTTGCACACCTATCGGCCGATAGTCTGTTTCATTCAGATTCTGCTCATTCTAGTTCTCTGCTTCGTCTAAGTCTCCTCTCTACCCGGTTCAAGTAATGTTGTCTTTGTTGATCCGTTTAGTCTTTAACCCGGTTCGAGATAGGTGACAATTGCAGTGCTCTGGAACGTTTGACTTTTTCGACAGTCCCAAGTGTCCGATCTTCAGGGTTCGTTTTTTGTTGCAACTCTGATCTCGACCGATTTCGTGTACGATTTCTTTTCCTACCCCCTTCCCCCTTGTTCTCTTGCTCTTTTCCACAGTTCATTTGTTCCCAGTTATAGGAGTGTTTTCTTAACCGAACCACTGTCTCCAGTTCTTTACCAGTTTGATTGTTTGTAGGACCACCTTCCAGTATCGTATTTAGGTGTACGTTTCTCCATAGAGACCTATCTCCGTGAATAGAAAATATGCGGTACACGTTGATCATTTTTGTCTTCTGATTTGAGTCGTATTGCAATTTTCCCAGCTGAATAAATTACCCGTTCCATTCGCACGTTCCAAAACGTAGATACGAGTCTTGCTGCCACTATTATTTTTGCATCCTTATCTCAATCGCCTGTTGAGTCCGAACGCCTAAGCATCGTACAGATACTCGGATCATGTGCTGTCTGAACTATATTGAAGACCAATGGGAAAGCCTTCACAAATGAATCAACACTGTGTGACCTGAAAATTGGGATGGTATTTATAGCGACCGGAGCTTACAGAATGCAGAAGATAACTTTTGGCTCTACGGTGTCACACGGGTAAGCGTTAGGGCGCTCAGCGGGGTTTGGGATGTGGGACTTTTGGTGTCATATATCACCGATTAGAGATGCAGACGTCCAGTGTCTCCGAAAATTACTCGCGTTTGTTCGCAACATCGTGTGAGTAAAAATGAGACCCGTCATCATGTTTTGATTGGGGAACTCTGCCCTCTCAGCGAGATAATCGGTTCGGTTCGGACAACCAATACCCATGTACTGGGTGCAGTGGCTTTAGTTGCTGTCTCAGCGGCAACCTCCGTGAGAAATAATTCGAAAGAAAGCGGACGATAGGAATTTCATGATGGATGTGGATTTCGCTGGTACAGCTTTCAACAAGAAGCAGCACCAGAGAACTGTGCAGTCGACTGAGTCGAAAGCCGCTTTAAGATCGAGGCAAATGGAGATAGTGAGCCTACGGAACGTGTGCCTTTGTTCTAAAATTTGTCGGAGAGTGAACGCGTGATTGACATAATGTCGAACAAGTCCAAGCCGAGCTTGGTTCCTGCGCGAGCACTGTTCGCGAGCGTCAGATATGCGGTAGAGAACAATACCAGCGAGCAGTTTAGATGCGATGCCAACTAGACTTATTTTCCTGTGGTTTTCGCAGGAGGACATGGCGCCCTTGTAAATCGATACGATTACCGATATATATCCATTGTTTGGAACGTATTTCCTCTCCCATATCAAATTGAAAAGTTTTGTCAACCCCAATAGCGATGCTGAGCCACCGTCTTCGAAAGCAGGCGGAGACAACCCATCCGGTCCAGCAGCCTTATATCTTGTAAGATAACTTATTTGACGATGAACCTGCGCTTCTTACGAAGTATTCGTATCTACAACTAAAGATGTAACCATCGTGGCAATTAGCAAACCTCTTATGGATGAAAGCGAAGTAAACTGCTTCTCAAAATGCTCCGCCCAACTGATTAGACAACGTTCCTGAATCTGAACTAGTGAGCCTTTCGCCTCTTTGATCAGTTCGCTGAGGCTTGGCTTTCGTGATCCGGTATTTCTAATAAGACGGAAAAGGTTGTGGCTTTGGCCGATCGTCACAGCTGTATCCATCTCCCTACACTTCTCAACCCACCACTGCTCACGGTCGTTTCTCAGGCTCCGAACCAGTCGTCGTTTAACGAATATCCATGCCTCAGGAATCCGGAGGAATCGATCTGCGAGCATCTAACAGTGCAAATGATTATGCAGATGTCCATTGTATCTGTCTGGTTCTTGGGCACTGGTAACCTTAAACGGGGCTTGCTTGACCTCTGTCTACCCTTCTTCTTGGTGCTGGGTATTTGATTGCATCGACAACTTCTTGAATGTTGTTGTTCGTGAAGCAGACCGATGGTTATCATCCAGTGGCAGCTGCGGGAGCAGTTGGCTTTGGCGTTATTTCGGTCACCGATGAGACCTTTACAGAAACGCACGCGGACAAGTGCGCGACCATTGTCCACAGACTTGTACCAATATGAACGACAGTCTTGAAGTGATCCGCGCTAGGAATAACCAGTAGCAAATGGATCGTTCAGAGTCCAAAACTGTGAAGATGCAGGAGGCCAACGGGTTAGTCGGTGTTGCATTTTTGCAAGGGAGTTGCGTTCCCTGTGCATACTTTATCGTCAGTTTAGTTCAGCCCATTCAACTATTAACCTCGCACTCCTGTGCTCTGGTATCGGTTGCAACCCTCCTGAATCGTCCAGTCAAGGGCAAAACGAACAGAAGCATAAACTGAGAAAGAGCTGAAAGCAAAGTAATCAACGGAACTCATGGAGAAAATGAAATCCAATGCAACTACACCCTGGGCCGTGACACCTAATCTTGGCAATTACTGTTTCTATCCATTTGGTGTGCGGGTCTCGTGGATCCCAACCCGGATGTCTCACACGTCCTACTTGGCCAAGTGCACTGGTCAAGGTTTTCACATCTTTTTGCTATGCAATGGGCTGACCACCTTGACCTATCATCCAACCACTACCTGTCTCTGAAAAGAGCGTACACCGGAGAAATCTATCGATGGGCATGTGTAATACATGCACCAGCCGTCCCAACCCGTGTAGATTCGGTTCCAGTGCCTTACCACTGGTTCCGAACACCCTAAGCCTAACCTCGGCATCGCTGTTGCGGTGGTCCCCCACATATTCGAGTAATGCTGCTGAAACATCGATGTTCAAACATCGACAGTCTTCGCCTGTCTTCTAACCTTAACGGCCATGTTTCCCAGCTGTACAAGAGAACCGATTTGACTGCCGCATTGTGCACCCGACCCTTGACAGACAATAGGATGTCACGGTGGCGCCACAAATGGCGGGGTTAGCAAAAGCCAAATGCGTTTTCTGTATGCTCGACGACACTCCACGCGATATCTGTTCGCCTGGTAAAATGTAACCCCCTGGTCAACGACTTATCTACTTCAGCTCGGATTTCCCCTGTCAAGACAAGGTACCGTGTATCGCCAACCCAGTCTTGCAATAGCATTTAACACTTTGAAGGTGCAAAACGTACCTCAAACATCGCTACAATGTTGTCTAGGCTATCTAGGAAAGTATACAGCTTACCTGGATCTTCACTCAGATGAACAATGTCGTTTTCGTATTTTAAGTCGGACAGTTTACTGCCTGATAAAAGGTCGATGCGACACCTAACCTATTGAGACCTTATGTGGTTCGCCACTCCAGGTCTCCGGGTCTGGTTGCCGGTTATGTCTAATTGTGCATTTGGCCTTCGTGGATATGGGATATATCCCTTCCACTGCACTCATGCGTAAGAAAGTGATAATAAATAAGTAAAAACTACTTTAATATGATGATAGGGCTATCTCAGGAATCAGTTGCTGCAAGATTGTAGAGGAAGGGCGGAAGAAGGAAACCGTGACAAACACTACCTCTTCTGGTGAAGTAAGATGAAAGATCGTAAGTTCAAAATCAGCTCCGACCGCTTGCATACGTGCATTGAAGAAGATGAACAAATTTCTCTGGCACATCCCTCCGTGAGAGGAAGCACCAGAGAATTGTTCGGTCGGCTGGGTTGGATGCCCCTTTCGGATCAAGAAAAATAGAGATAGTGGGCGTAAGGAGGGTGTGTCAGTGTTCTAGAAGTTGTCAAAAGGGTAAAGTGTGAGCGACCTCGATCAGGTCTGAAGGGACTTGATTCTCGAGCGTGAACCTTTCACATGTTTTGAATAATCGGTGAAAAATAATTGCAGCGACCAGTTTGAGTGTGATTTTTACCAAGGTTATCCATCTTTGGCTTTCACAAGTGGACCTGTTGCCTTTCTTGTATGTCGACAAAATTACTGATTCACGCCATTCCATGGGAATCTGGTCGCTTCTTCAGATTACCCGGAGGAGTTTCAAAGCTTCGCCTCTATGCTTGGAAAAGAGTGAAGACACCCCTCCCTGTTCACCAGGTTTTCCCATTTCCAGCAACTTATCTCCTGGATAACCTTCATTTCTGATGGAGTGGTGATATATAACTGCGTCGTTTCTCTTGCAGGCATATTCGGATCTTCCGCTGTAGAGTTGTCCCTGACAGTGCTCCGCCCAACAGTCTAGACGACTTTCCTTGAGAGTGAATCAGTGAGTCGTCGGATTCCTTGATTGACTCACTAACACCTGGCTTACGCCAACCGGTACGCCTAATCAAACAGTAAGTGTTGCGGCGGATGCCAATAGACGCAGTCTTTCCCATTCCCCTCCAATTCGCAATCCAGCATTGCTCATGGTCATTTTTCCAAGTCCTAGTCAACTGGCGCCTCAGGGTGTTGCGATCCTCATTGAATGTAACATCACAATGGGCAGGTTTCGAGCATCTAACAGAGCAGCCTATATCAAAGACACCCATCGTTCGCTCTGGTGTAGATGCGGATCGTTGGTTCTCATCTAGAAGCAACTGTACTGTACTGAACAGTTCTGTTTTGTTTTTCTGGACATTCTGCGTTTCTTGTTTTTTTGTTGTTCATGTTTGATGAGTACAACTGAAACCGATACACTCCTGCCACCGAATTCGGTCTCGAGTCATGTTCATTAGTGAGACGAGCCAGCATTCCTTGTCATCTTTACCGTTCCAACCCGGCAACCGAGGCGGCCATACACGTGATAGACTGTTAGTTTATTCCTTCTTCTGCGCCAAATCATCGCTTGTCCTCCATACTCTTCCTCTCAGCCAGGCCCGGGGAGCGCAAACACTGCGCAAAGCGTCAGGCACTGGGCAGGCATTCCTAATATATGTCGTAGCCAGCGGATACGGTGCTGCAATAAGGTCTTTTCTAGGGAGGAGTCGGTTGTACCAAACACTCGCCTGCGCACTTGATCATTGCTGGCGCGTTGCTTCCATCAAATACGGGCAATGCTACGTAAGCAGCGAGTATCAAACACGGCCAGGCGACGGATATTTTGAACTGAGAGGGGTCATGTTTCACAACCAAACAGCAGTACGGGGAGCATGGCGGTATTGTACACTCGGCCTTTCAAGGGAAGGCTGATGTCGTGTCGGCGCCAGAGATGTTTGAGATTCGAAAGAAGTAGTCTGGCAATTGTAATACGCATGGATAATTCCTCTCTCAGGACGTCATTTACAGCAATACAACAGCCAAGGCAAACCAAACTTTCTGTAATCTCCAGTCTTTTGTTGCCCAAGTATAGCGCAGGCACACGCTGTCACCTTACATTTTTACTGTTCGAAGTACCTTCCGTATCGGGCCATCTCAGTTGTCATGCGGTTCAGTAGAAGTTGAGCTGCTGAGATGTTAGGAGCGAGCAGGACAATGTCATCGGCATATTCCAGATCAACAAGCCTTTGTCCCGGGGGGAATTCGACATCATCTTCGAGTTTATATGTAGGGTGCGAAGAGTAATCACAGAAGTGGGGTCCGGTATACGTATTTCTGAGACGCAGCATGCATCTAATTTATGCACTCCAAGATCTCCATCGAGCACACTCTGTTGCTGTATCTGACATAGCGTGCGTACAATAAATGCAAGTGAGTGAACATAATATATTGACTTCAGAAGTGTGTTTGATTAATATCCTATTCGTGAACTGCCGCGTTCTTCAGAACTGTTGTATCCCGTGACGTGCTGGTTCGATCATGAGCTAAAGTAGAGGGGATAAGTTAGTGAGGCCCTTTACAGGAACGGTGCTGGGGGTTTCTGTGCAAATCATACTGCGTGGCTGCCGATATTCGAAGGGGTTTTTCTTTGGGAAACCTGAGCGAAGCCTTTGACTCAGAAGTCGGACTCACAATGCAGTGGGGCGTTAACCCAGTACGGGAACGTGGCCGAAGAACCCGTGGAGGAACTTCGTCTGGTCTTTCACGTGAGACCTGATTGTTGTACGCATTCTGTCTTGTGTTCGCTGATGTCTTGTTATCAGTTCGCTTTTCGGATTCAGTCCTTAACCCGTTGAACTCAATGGAGCAAACGGAACGTGGAAGGAGCAGCATCCTTTGGATCGGGGGCTGCCCATCTTAGGCGACCGATATTTAGATGAGTCAGCCGCCGTTATCGGTCTCTCATGTACCTCTCCATCTTGTTCCAACTTGAGCATTGAAGTCGTTATCATTAACTGTTATATCCTTAGATTGCACGCAAGAAGGAAAAATCACGGTGGAAATGGTCTTTGGCCTCAGGAGAACAAAGGTCAGTCGGGGAATACAAAAAGTTAACGAACAAGCATCGATACTCCAGTCGCTTGCCGTTGACGTGCACAGAATCACACAAGCAAGCAACTGTTGGCTGTGATCCAATCCATCCTTAGACACCGAATCGCCCAACACGCAAGGAGTTATTACTCTGTGCGATCTCTGATTACTCGGAAATATTTAGCGTGGCCGTGGTGGTTTTTTTACGCGTTCTGTGCATTGGTAGAAGAAGAAACGCGTAGAGTGTTCTCAGTTGATGTATTAGGAATTCCGGGTTTTGGGCCTAATGTATATTATATATATCCACACCCGCCTGATTTTAGACTGTGTGCCAAGGAAAACATGGTACAGTCGGGGAGGAATGGGTAGGTAGTTCGAGACCATGATTTGTTTGTGGGCACGTTACTGCCAGGTTGCCCAAACCAAAGGAGGTGATTTCCTTAGGGATCCACAACCGGAGCCTTTAGCTAGCCAAAGCTTAATCCGGAAGGCAGCGCGACGGAAATTGGGGTCCGCAACTCACTGGAGGCCAGTGGCTGATTGCTTAGTTCATACGCCTCTCGAGTTAGGCCAAATATTTTGGTTGCCTAGCGCACCTCTCCGCCACAGATGCCGGTGAGCTTAGTGTTGTACGTCTCATACACCACCCATGGTTGGGTTGGAATCAGAGTTTAGCCATCTCCCCTAGACTGGCTATGAGTCACTCAACCCGGTGGAGAGCACTGAGCATTCGATTTCATCCACGCTTTAGTAGGAACACCTCCACCTCGAGAAGGCAGTGAGTAGGACTTCCTCGGCAGAGGCTGTGTTAGATGTCGAGAGGCGTTCAAGACGAGTAGCCATCTCGGAGCTTGAGACACCCACCTCTGACCATACTGAGGCATTCGGAGGCTCCTATATAGGAGGATTTTTGTTAGTTAAAGCTATCAAGGAACATGGTTCAGAGTGGAATTCAGTCTCATGAATGCTATGTGTCGTGCTTATTGAACTCTCGCCGTCACCGATTAAAACATTGAAATCGTCAGGCAAAGAATGCTTTGAATTTCTCACTTGCTGTTTGTTTTTGTGTCATGAAGTCTTTTTATTTGGTAGTGTTTGGATAATGAATACCTTCAAGGCTGTATATTTTTATCACCGGAGAGTCTCGCGGTCGCTCTGAACTTCTGGACAGACGTTCACAGAATTATCCGCGCCATAGAAAGTGAAGGATAATGTTCCTGTGTTTTTAGTGGCATACAGTTGTTTCGGTGTAGGCGATCCGTAATGCCTTGAGTATTCTCATGGTGATATGAGAAAATTAGGAACACTTTCGTGAGGTTAACCCAGTGGCTGGTGACGATCAAATGACGGGAAACAGTCGAAGCCCGTCTGCGGGATGCGGTAGATGTGTGTCGGTTCGGTTGGACCGTTTTATTTTGTGACGTGTATGATGGAGAAGAACATGCGGAAAGACACTAACTTGGTGCAGCAGAAATCCTAAGCCCAACGATGAGCTATTAGTCCCCGTCCCAACCAGATATCTGATTTCAATACGTAGACAAACTCTCGAAAACCGACAGTCTGATCTACTCCCGACGATATTTGCATTCAGGATTGGGATTGTTATCTCGTTTTTGTTTGTCAATTGATATTTTCCCACCGATAATGTTCGAATCAGAAACACAGAAGACCTTGTTTCCGGGACTGGGAACGGAATATTCCCTGCAAAAGTTCCGACATCAGACGAATGGGAAACTGTTTACCGTGCAAGTCTAGGTAATTTTTCACCGACGTCATCAGGTCAAACGCAAGGGGGCTTGTTGAGTACAAGACGTGTGTAGCTAAATTCTGTCACCGGAGCTGCAGAACAAGTGGAAACGCCACAATTTTCTGTGTTGGGGCATACATTTCGAAGCTGTCGGGCATTGCTGGCTGTCGTTGAGAATGACATCTGAACATGCTTAAACTCGGTGATTCTGATCAACCCGGACGGGAAGGGGGTAGAGCAGTGTAACGCGCACACCATCAAGGTGAAAATGCCCGTGTTCAAACCTTGAGTGCGGCGGAGAATATGCAAAGTGGTGAGCTCTAACAAGAACGAATCTCGAGTCTGGTACTTCCGAGCGCACGATTGATCGGATGGTCCGAGGTTTGGGCATGAAAGGTTGAGTCCAAAGCACAGTCAACGGAACAAAGTATCGCCACTCCTGCACACCACTCGCAAGTAACGGTGATATATATATATATATATATATATATATATATATATATATATATATATATATATATAATTCACATTGTAGATACATGTGTAAATTTTACAGCAGTTCTATCCTACAAAAAGCGGTCCATAGGATTGGAAAGCTTCACAGTGCTCTCATGGATTCCAATCTTCCGTTAAACATGGCGAGTTATACTGTCTATGACTCCAGTCTCCTAATACCTTTGCATGTATATGCTGATAGTAGGTAGTATCTAAATGGGTGAACACACTGTCCCCGCATATCATAATTTTCTTCCGCGTGGTTCGTCCTTATTCTTCAAATCTCTGACAATTCTACCGAGCGTACCCCAAAGACGATGTCTATATAACTTAGTTTAACTGGTCTGTGTAGAATAAATCTAAGACCTGATCCACATCTAAACACAAGACAAGCTTGAGAAAGCTGTGTGTGTCTCGTTTGAGTGTGTATACTATACTCCGCAACTCAGGTGACCACATGATCATCACGTGGTATAAATTGAAATCTAATAGTCAGCGCCAGATTCATTCAAAATGCACCTTGTTCCTTTTGTTGTGTTCATAAATGTGATAAGTCCTAATGGAAACTGATGACGTGGCTCTACGTTCAGACATCTTTATTAGTAATGTTTTGCGATATTCGGATCGGAGAACATTTTCTCTCATCACTTAACCAGTTTGAATGCAAGAGGGTATCTCATGGGATGGTATTGGCGAGGCTTTCGGTGTGGTACTGTCGGCTGAACAAACTCTCTCATTACTTTCCTCATTAGGAATAGTGTGACAGGTAATTGGGAACAATATGAAGACTCGTGGTGCAAGCATGGATGAAGGAATGGAGTTGGGTGAGAGTTGGAATGTTGCGCGTGTCGAGAGATTATCTGGAGCTGTTAATGAAAGCAGAAAAGAGAACGTGGAAAGATTCCATGTAATGAAACGTTTCTAATGAAAATATCTTGCCCGTGTAATTGCACACAAATGCGATGATCGTTTTTTAGGAAATGACTGAAAAACTCATGAGATGTGAGAGAATATCCCTCTGAGCTAGAGTTCATTCGGTCACAATAAATGGTCGATCAAGCCACAAAATTTCGATGATTATCTAATCCTGAATGAGAAAACTGAACTTGTATAATCAGAGCATATAATTCGTGATAGGTTTTCCAACGGTGAGTTAAATCCGAATTACTATGTGGCGAATCGCGTACTAATCAAATCGAATCTCCCACTTCTGAAATTGACGAGTATCCAGGTTTTGAATGCTATTTTGAAAGTAAAGTTTGTCGTCATTTGGGCATCTTGCGGCGAAATCGTTATTCATAGGAGTCGATCACTGTGTGGTCAGTTGGTTATCAATCTTGAAACGTCGGCGATGAAAATTCGCTATATCATTTCGTGATAAAGTTAAACAAACCTCTGAGGACCAACCCGAACAGGTTGCTGGGTAGGCGTTTGAATCACCGTCGTTCGACGTAATTCCAATTCTCAGTTTGTGTTCGGTGCATATGCTCTACAAACGAATCCAAACAATGATGACGCAGCTGTGCAGCGCTGCCATGGTTCTAGATGGTGATTTGTCGCACGTCGATTCCTTTGGTTTATATATTTATGAAATGTTTGTAAGCTGTTGGGCTTAAGCATTCTGAAAGTATCACATGGAAACCCAACGAACAATATTAGTTTTGAGTGCAGCTGTGTAATGAGTTAAATTTAGCGGAAAAATCTCCGTTCACAATAATGTCTTTGCAAAGCAAGAACTAGCGAACTAGCTGATTTTTCATAACAATGTACTTTGGTCGTTATAGATATGTTTGAATAATGTTTACAACATCACAGTATGTTTGGATAATCAAGTGTCGTAAGTTAAATGACTGAGAAAAGGGGGAGTTTTTCACTGCTTGTGGTTGAATAAGTTTTGCGAACGAGGTGAATGTGGTCGTGATAAACTATTTCATTTCTTCAGTGGGAGGTCGTGTTTTGGGTATGTAAGTCTTGAGTGTTGTTTTCGACTGACGGTCAGGGTAGTTGGAGTGAGTGGTTGAATCGATTGTGTGAAGAAGCGATGGATTTACCAGCGTGATCGCTAGTTTCCTTACTCTTGTTGAATGTAGGCGACAAACGTCGTTTGGTGAATTGACGGACGTTTTGCAGGTGGCCCGGTAGACAAGCTCATCAACGCGGTGTCCTGTGACTGCAAGGTGCGCGGCTATTGCACTAGCTGCGGTTTTTTGTGTTCCTCACTAAGTTGGGCCTGTTCGTGTTCGTTGGGTTCTGTTTTGAGGCGCTGTGTCGCTTTTCTCATATTGCTTATTGAAAATGAGCATACAAATTAGGACGTTTACACTGAGGCGGAAATAATGAGCAAATAAGCGTTCAGATACTCGGAGAACAGTGATCGGGTGTATGGTGTGTGGCTGCTGGAAATATGCGTTTCAAGGGCACCGAAATAGCGGTTCTGATCAACCATCTCATCTGAAAAACAGTCGCGATTCCTGTTCCTCATTTTGTCGTTTATTATTAGTGCTTTGAAAGTGTCCTTGTGGAAATCTCATTTCCAGACGAAGATTCTAGAGTAATTGTGCCATTAGTTTTCTCATGTTGATACAAGGCAATTATGTAGTAAAGGAATCACGTGGTCATTATTACCTGAGAGATAGACTAAAATGAAGAACGTTTGTAGGGTTTCAACGGCTGAACGATTGGTGGGTATTTATTGGAAAACTATTTTTCACAAGTTGCTTCTGATCAAACATTATGCAGGATTCAGTGTGTCTATTCTCAAGTGTAGCGTAGTGGAAATAAATCGTATCGTGCCATGCCATAGAACTATATAATTTTGTTTCAAATGATGGGAAAATCTTTCGAAGTTCGGTATGGAGTAGGAAAGTGTTGATAGGTCAATAAAAAGGCTTGGTAATGAGGTATGGAATTAACTAGGTTCACGGATATATAGTCAAATATGATGCAGTCTCCTAACGCAAAAGTGGACGTGCGGCGATAATTGGCGGTTGTTGACCTAAATGATTCATAGGTGTTCAAAAGAGTGTAATGTGGAAAGAGGATTTGTGTAAATGGTTACGGTGCCCATGGGAAATGTGGGTTGGGTAGGGGAGTAAGTGATCTCTCCGAACATTTATATAGCTTTATTGCTGAGGTCACAATAAATGAATACGACTTCAATGTTTGGTAAATTCCCTTTGGTATGTTTTGACAAAAAGCACATGGTCTGTTTACTAGCTGATGAATTGAAAAAAATGAGTATGGGTAGAGCACAGTGTTCTTACTGATCTCCAGAATCAGTGGTTTAGAGGAGTTTTATCTTATTCCGTGAACTGCTTCATCTCATCAATGTGGTTCGATAGCTTCTTTTGAAATCCACATGATACTGATTTCAAACCTTGTATGTGATGAAAATATGGGGAGCAAACAGAATAAATGTCCGGCGCCCAACCGAAGTTGGTTCTCGACTATTCCCTAATAAAGTGAACAAGGGTTGTAGTAGTATCTGTAAAGCATGTATTCGAGTCATAGGAAGACAATAACGTGTCATGGTAGAGGTTCAACAGAAATGGTGAGTGAGTGAGCGAAAACCACTTTACCAGTTTTTTGTTGAGTGAATAGTAAGATTATTGACTTTGGACGATTCTGATTGTTGTCAAATTCGGAGCAGTCTGATTTGAAAGAACGGCTATATATCTTCTGAGTTCTGGCACTGTATATCAGTTCACGAATTATTTCATTGATTTATATGGGGAATTCGCCTCGAGTCAAGGATATGCGATGGGGAAACACCGTAGAAATCAGTTGACATATTCTAGCCTGTTTATCTGTCTGTCCTAATACCTGCCTGTCTGTCTTGCTAAGTGGGAGATGAACCAAGGTTCGCATGATTCTTCAGTTTTGTAGTGCTAGATTCTAGATATGCTTAGCACAAAATATTTTTGTATTACTGGGTTGGATATTCCTATATTGCTTCCATGGAATTACACATTGTCATCTTGCATTTCGTCATGATCGTGTGATAATAAGTCTTAAGTTGATGGACATCAAATGATCTCGGTTTACAGCAATGGAATGGCTTTTGCTGCATTACTTAGCATGCACAGTAGATATAGGAGCACGTTGTCAAGTTATCGATGATAACAAACCGAACATTGGATCAACATATAGCGATCAGTCACTACTAATACTGCTGTGCACCTCAGATGTGAATTTGAATTCCTTGGACAAAGATATCGATAGATTGATGGGTAGTCACGAACAGTCATCCCGGACCCCTTTCGGTAGATATATTCTTCTCACAGCAATTTGGACCAATTTTCACCACGATCTTTTCTGACCTCCGTTTTTGGCTTTACTGTTTCTTCGATTCCATACTTTTCAATGAAATGAACTTCACTAGGATGCCGTCGACTTCGCTTTGTCAAACGTTTATCTATCGCCGTTTGTGCACGGACATTTTGCTTTCGTGTCGTTGCTGCGTTCTGTTTATCTCGTGTGTATTGCTTGTACTGATATTGGTTTTGGTACCACAGAATATTAAATTCACTCACGTGTCTGTCTACAAACTCGAATCGTCTCCTTAATTTCAGTCAAGTAGATTTTAATAACTGTATCTTCGGACATGCCACACAAGATGCTGTTGTGGTTCGCATGGCGTCCGTCGTCCATATGCACTATCTATCGACGCTAGGTAGACGATGTGTTCGTGACTTCAAACACCGAAGACGAGTGTAAAACATCATTCTCTCATTTCAACGTCATCCACACAAACAGTGAGCTATTATTGAATGGGATGATCATACCAACATCATATTTCTAAATATCGGAATCTCCCGCCTACGAGATGGATCAATTCAAAACTCTGTCCATCTCCAAACTACGTAGTCAAAACAATGTATGCCCTTTATCAACTTTGTTCCGATAAAACACGACATCGGCCTATTCGCACAACGTTCCACGGGACACGTAAAATGTGCACAACCGACACATCAGAAGGAGAGTGTTGCCTGTCATTTGAAATATGGGGACCAACCGATATCGGACATCATTGGTATCCAGACACTCACAGCCACCTCCGACCAAAGCCGAAGTCTTCAAAGTTCCAAAAGTGATGCACGCCATACAGTTACTTTACAATTGCGATTGTATCAATAGCCTGTTCGGTAGTCACCTGGGGTGTGCCAATAATCGTATTTGTTATGCCGCGAAGATTGTCTTTCACTCCACGGCCCCGCGGATATGAATACCATTAGGTAAAGCATCATTGCCTTTCCAAGTCCAATCTAATTGTGTTTACCAATCGAAATGTGTGGTCGCCGTCATCTACATGTACACAGAGGAAAGATAACTGCGTCGTCGAATGTTTGAATATACTCCAACTTGGCTACGAGGAATGAGGGACTAGACAAAATCGGTGACGTCATCGAGTGAACTGGAAATTCTCAAGTCGACCATCACGCCTGTAGTAGGCAAAGTACTGCATTCATCTCAGCACGGTCATCAGTGTCATTCACACCGAAATCCATCGTGGGCTGTTGAGATATTTGGAGGCACTGCGAATCAGCCATCAGCACCCATAATAATGGAAGCAGCGTGAATAGTTAGTTACGATAACCTTGATAATATTTTTCGTTTATAGTACTTGTTGTATCACCGATGTTGTGTGTGTCTCTTTTTGGTTTTAAAAGGAGTTCAATTCACCATTCAAAAAGATCATTTTGGCTTGAGTATGCAGTAGTCAATATGCCGTGAAATACGTTGAGCAACCCAATGCTGTTGTTTTTGGCGTCAAGTAAATTCTGTTTTCGAAAGTGATTTCGACCAACAGTTTCCTCGTTTCTAAATCCCAGTTGGTAGAACACATGTAGCTCAACATCAGGTAATGGTCCAATTTCAAGGAACGATCAGGCGTATGTGGATTTTTCACGAACTAGGGAATAAGCGAATATGTTAAGAGGTGCCCTACATATTCTTACAGCTCCAGAAGACGTTATCACGGAAGCCTCGGTGATGCGGCTTTGATTTCTCGTTAGTACGATACGAAGGTCATAAAAATATGTTTCTGTTTATATTTTAAACTCGACATTTAGTTACACAGGTACTGTATGGGGCTGTTTTACAATGGTTTTATTCTCAGTGTAAAATTTCAGTTGATCCTATCCATTTAAATCAGAATTGAGTCTGCTTACAAATAGTGAATGTGCAGTTTATCTAGTGCGCATAGTGAAGTTCTGGTCGTATTTCCAGAACTATGAGGATCAGATGTGATGAACATATTATCCTAACTGTGATCTATCAGAATGGGTTTTCATTATCTGGACGGCTGAATGTTCAGCAGTCTCGTCTATGAGAACCGTCTCTTGGAGTGTTTCGGTATAGAACTGGAGGGTGAATGCAGTGGAAGATTGGTAGCAAAAGCAGTTGACGGAGAAGATGTTAGAACATATTGTGGACTACAAATATGAGTAGAATACTAAGCAGAGTATACGATCAACTGTAGCAGTAGGACGACATGAATTGAGAGATCACGGGTACAGTTTTAGATGAAAATCCACTGAATCAATGTGATAAATTCTTCTACAATGTGCTCCTTGCTTGATCACCTTGCATTGTTTGTAGAGCAACTACTTCGGTTCTTAGACGTCGAAAGACGCACAAAACAAGTGAGAATGAATGGATCGCTTGTTCCACGTTGTTCTTTTGTGTACTGCCCTATGGATCGTGTAGTAGTTGAGAAGATTGAAGTGATCTTTCAGGGATGCGTATAGAACATGAATTTTTGCTTTTTCAGTTGCAAGTTCACACAAGTTGAGCTAAAATTGTGTAGTGCTTGACTCATTCACATACAATGAACAGCAAGTCGGTTGCAGAATTATTTTGAACCACTTATCAACTGGATGGTAGGTGAATTTCTCATCTCGATGGTAGGTCTCTAAAGAACTCCATTGATTGCTATTGTCAGTCATTTCATAAAATGTGTGAATGATGGTTTCCGTGGAAGATATCTTCTAACTTTGGCCGAGTCAACTCTTCATTTACGTTTTAAACACCGAAGCTGTTTGAGAGATACTTCTCTATATTGTGTGTTTTGTCACTTCGTCGTAACCACTTTCACAAATTACGACTTGTCATTTGAAAGAATTTACATTTTCACTACTCCCATCTTTTACAATGGCCATAAATGAAACTTGAGCGGTAGTGTATGAAATATGAATTACTGAACGCTCCGTACAGTGCTTGGTCTCATTAATTTTCTGTGGACAGTGGAGTTTTATTACTGTATGAGAAAACAGGTTATTCAAACAAGACTGAGTTTCATTGAAATCCCTTGCAATATACATCGTCTTACTTTTTCCAAAACAGCCTCCTCATCGAGAGACATGGCTCTCACATTCGTTCCTCTCGGTACACCGAACTCGGATTCCATCAACTGGATCATTGACGTCTCAATGGAATCTTGGGACTGAAGGAAATTTATAAAAGTCACTCTTGTGTCCTGGTCAAGGGCTAGGCCAAATAATACCCAACCCAGTGCAGTTAGCGAAGGATATGGTTGTCGAGGTGTACCTAATCGTTGATCTAGCATCCAATGAACTTCACGTGTGTTGATTTCAGTAAAGTAGCTCATTTCCTAACAGTGAGTCATGGATAAGTGCACGTCATTCAGGTGTTTCCATTATTGGAGGACTTTGGCTGAAGGACCTAAAGCTGTTGTGATCAGTGGGCTGTTGAAAGAATACGTTCGTGAAATGTCCACGCGTTGATCACCATTTGTCGATTCGATTCTGAAAGAGACGACTGCTGATCCATTCAACTTTACCTCTTTGACAGATGAGAGTTGAGGACTAGTGGTATCACCTTTTAGGCCCACCTTGTCAGCTGCATCGCGTAGCAACAGCGTTGACTTTGAACCGCTGTCCAGGAAGGTGTATGTCATTAGAGTTCGCTTTGGTCCGACACTGTTAACCAGTATGAAACTTAAGTACGAATTTGGTTGGCGACATCGCGTGGGAGCTGTGTTGGCATTCGAAGCTGCGCACATTAGCTTGAAGTGGGTCTTGTGCAGCAAACCGGGGTTCTTTCGGCGACAGCCAGCTTCATCACATTGATAGGGAGCCCGACAGTCGTGGACACCGTGGTTAGGTTTCAGGCAGTTGAAACATTAATTTTGGTTCCATGACTGCGTCCATTTTCTCACTCAGTGTCATAACAGCGAGTGTTCGCTGGAACACAAAGGACAAACAACACTCACTCCCATTGTTGTATTCACACACTGACTAGCCGAGGGTCTCCGATTAATGCATCCGTCGCTTGGATCAGGGTTCCTATTTCCACCGGCGATTTGTCCATAGCAGTTTGTGGCGACTGACAAACATCTTCCACGAAATTCGACTAGATTTCGAAGAGTCAGTTTGGAACTTGTGTATAAAATTTCTTCAGTCATTTCGGCACATTTCATTTGAAGATGTCGTGGCAAACGTTGCACGATAGGCTTAATATTGGTGGAGCAGTTAAGGCCCGCAGTGTGATTCATTTGAGACAGCGCCATCTCATTCTTTATCATTTGTCTCACTTTTTTTTCAAACCTTGGACATCAGTAACAGCGATGCTTCCACCGTCCAACAACTCCGTCAATAACTGAGTGTCATTTCCTACCCTTTCAGCAACACAATTTCCGAGGGATTTCACGAGGCCCCATCAAACTCATCTATTTCAATCTTCGGCAAACTCGACGTCGTCACCACCTCTCTGACGGCACTCATTGTCTTCTCACAGTTAGTATTGTGCTTCAGAATGGACGCAGTCAAGTGGTTTGAATTGATCTCCACCAAATTGGTACCCACAGGCAGCATCCCAGTTTCTGTTGTCATCTTGAGTTGACAAGAATTTGAGGATGGAGACTCCCTTTTTCCGAGCGCGATTGATTTCCTTGCCTCCAGATGGTGGTTTCTCAACTGTAGTTTTTTTTAACTTCAGTTCAGTTCACTCTAAGACTAGATCCTCACATGTGTCTCTCTTCTTTGAAATATCCTCCTACCTACTGGACCTGCTAATACCAGTCTCGCAAGCGATGGGGTTATGGCTTAAATCGTCAGGAATATCATGATGAGCAGAGCTAAGGCGGTTCACCTGAGGTGTAGAAGTGTTTGGGATTGAGAGTGTCACCATTAAGTCAGACGACGTCAACTGTTTTCCTTTATGGTCTAGTTAGGGGCATCGTGAATCCCGATGGTATGTTCAGTTAGGAGGTGATGTCGAAGACTTCAACCGTGAAATCTAGTGGGACCAATCGAGTGTTGCATAAAATCCGGAGCCGTCGGCGACAGAGAACGAGATTTTCTGATGATGCGGTATTAATAAATGAATCACCATCATATATGGAAAATATGCGAACTTCGAATAGTGAGGTGGTCGGGTGTAGTTGTACACACCGTCAAGGCACGATCAATGTGATTGTGCGTCGTTTGGTGAATAATTAACAAGAAAATTATTACATACCAAAAGGGGTGTAAGACCGTGTTCGGCTGTGTTCGACGTGCACTAAACAGTGTCCAGCTGCGAACCTGCTTAACAGCAGTTAAGAAATGGAATGTGTCTGAAGTTGGCACGTGATGCATGCGCAGAGGGCAGAGATAACAGTGACACGCCGTTCAAGAAGGGAACCAATCAGATGAAAGAAGTCGGGGTGCACACAAAACGAATGGGACCGGGAATGATATTCGTGGGCCGACGAGAAAGCTGTGTGTGTATGTGTGTGTGTGTGTAGTGTACGAGCACGTGTAGTACATGGCTCAAAAATGGAACTTTTCAGGTGCAGAATCAGGATACATACGAGATGTGCTGAGTCAGACGAGGAGCTGTGTGTGTGTGTTTGTTGGGTTAGGCGAACGACCAAGCGGTTCTAGGTCAGGAAGAACAACGTGATGTGTGAATGGCGATTATCGGGGATGGAAATGAATGTCAACGAGCACTAAAGTCCAAACCATCAGGAAGATAATATGAAGGAAAGATAAGAAGAAACTGTGAATCTGGGGTCAGATTTACCAACGCGTGTTCCAATCCCGCCACGTTCGAAGACTTTTTCAATTTCGACCACTTCAGTATTGAAAATCATAAAATGGTTCCAATCAAACATCAGATGGGTAATTTCCAAACATCGTGTTCTTAATTTACATTCTATCATTTTCAGTTCACTTTGCTACTACTACTACATCTAATAATACTGTTACACTATTGCCTTACCTCACTCGCGTTACTCACTGTGGTTACTCAAATGTTTTTCCTCGAATCTTGCATATCCAAATGTTTGGAGTGATTATGCTGTGAGAGGTAAACACCACTGGACATCAGAGCGAAAACTATGTATCGGGGAAATTCGAATGGCTGTCGGCGGGCTTCGGAGCATTTGTTGAGCGCGTGACGGAAAATTCATCATTTACTCTTGCTGTTCCCCCAATTTATCTATGTTTTACACGGTTCCTGGAGGCCGACAGGTTTCTTTTCTGTTCGATATTTTATAGGTCACACTTTATTGACACTTTATCTTATCTCATCAAATCTTATCTCTTCCTAATTTCTGTCTTATCCACTTTCGGAGACGTGAGCTCTGAACTTGGAGGAATGTCGAACGATTGGCCCAGTAGTTCGTAATTGTTATTGTTTGAACTTTCATTCTTATCACCGAAGTATGCATTAGTTGTCCCGCATTATTTTTCTAATCGGTATTTGATTATTCATTGATTTTTCAATATATTTCGCATGTAATACATAACTTGAAATCACATTGTCTAAGGGACTCATTTGAACCATGAGACATCCTGGAGCAAATATCCGTGAGTTCCCGAAAAATGTTTTCTGTTGATGTTGATTCACTTCCCATCATTGTGCCCCTTAGGGAATCGATAGAGTATTAACGCGACGTAGTATCAACACTCAGTCCCACTTTTCCGATTCCTGTTACACACATCCGGGACCTCATCCTCTATTGTACAGAAAATATACGTTTTGATTTTGAAGGTCAGTCGTACAGAGAGATTGATTGTGTTGCAATGGGTTGCTCCCTTGGACCCACATTGGCAGATATCTTTTGGGAATGATTGAGAAAAATATACATCAGAATATCATCCAGTTTACGCTGTACAAGGGTTATGTCGATGATATTTTGATTCTTACTGAGGAAAAACGGTTTACTAAGTTCTTCAACCTAATGAAAACCGTACATCCCAACTTATGAGTCACATGTGAAAGAGAGAGTTGTAAAAGTCTCACTTTTTTGGATGCTGTGATGACAAGAAGTGCAGATGGAACCATCGAGATGGAATAATCCATTCATCGTGAAGTAACATGGAATGGACAATACATTCAGTTTTCCAGTTTCGCTCCAGTAGCCTACAAAGTGGGTTTGATCAAAACCCTCTTCCACAAGGCAAGTAAAATCTGCAGTGTAGACCAGGTGCAAAAGGAGGAAGATTTCATAAATCAAACTCTGTGCAAATCCATACTGCGATAAGTTCATTGAAGTCCACGAAAAAGTGTTGTGACCCTAAAAGCCGACATGATGGAGGAAAAACGAGTTACTTTAGTGCTACTATTTAAAGGGGATCATCTGTTCAACTGGATCAGTCAAAATGTGAAGTGTGCGCTAAAGCGCACCTACTTAGCGGCTGAAATGCAGATTTTGCAAACTTTCAGAGGACTGAACCTCCAAGCCCATTCAAACAGTGTCACTAACCTGAATGCCTCTCACGTCATGTATCAGTTCAACTGCAGCTGCGATAAAACCTACGTAGCAGAACGGATCAGTGTCTCAGTGCAAGAATAGGGGAGCATGTACCGAAGTGGCTAGTGCGGTGGATGAGCCATCCTCTACCAGGACTACAAAAGATTACGTGAAACTCGATTTCATCGATCGCGAAACACTTTGTGACTTTTCGTCATCAGACTGATCGGACTCAAGCTGCTCGAGTGATTGCATGGAATCAGAATCTAAAGCTTCTAGTTTTTTGCGATGCTGTGTTGGTAAGTAGACTTAGGCCTCCACTGTGTGCACAGAAACTTTTGACCCGTAGTGTGTGTTTGCCGTGACAGTAACCGATCAGTTTTACCGGATCGTTTCTTAATTTCGTTCGACAATTTCTATTCCATTGTGCTGCTCAGTGGTCCATTCGAACACATGTTTTCGCATATTTTACGTAGGGGATTGAGAAGATTGAAATAAATGCTTGCTTCTCGTAATTAATGTCTTCTATCTGTTTTGATAAACGTATAACCTCAGTTGAGAAATTGGAACAACTTAGGCAATAAGTACCAATTGTGTTGAACTTATGGTCGATTGCATTTGGTATGTGATTGTGAGTAAATAATTGTATGAAACGAAGAAAAATGAAAGATAATGCTTAGACAAATATATTATTTACAATATTTAAACAGCCTTTGTTCCGATTGTATCCGGGACGTTATTTGCACTCAGGACTGAGATTGTTATTCTGTTCTTGTTTTTCACTTCATGTTTTCCAACACTGATAATGGTCGAATCAGTGACACGGACAACCTTGTTTCCGGGACTGTGAACCAACTATTTTCTGGCGAACGTTTTCATGTCAAGCCAAAAGGAAACTGTCTACCAAGTATGTCTTTCTGTAATTCTGCAATTGAGTTGATAAGGATGTAAGAGAGGAAACGTGTCAAACACACGACGTGTGTAACTAGATTCAGTCACCAGAGCTACAGATTAGATAGAAGTTTCATGTTTTATTTTGGTACAATTCACGACTGATTTTGTTCGGATAGATGATAGATTTGACAATGTGCACAAGGGGACAACATGAGCACTGTCTTAGGAAATGGTACATTCTACCATTTTAGAGAGGAAAAGCTCATTTTGATGTGAACCATCACACCGAAATCGGGGACCAACGAGTTTTCCCCCAACTGATTGTTTACAATAATTTGATCACAAATAAACTAGTTCAGCTTCGATTGTTTGTATCTGGGCTTGCCAAGCAACGCCTGCTGACGTTTTAACTGAATCGGGAGAGTGATAAATGAGTGCACCACTGAAAATATATTACATCCAAATTGTATACAGTGGAAAGCACAGTGACAGGTAGGACACATATGTTACTGAATTATAAATAAATACCCTAAACAATGGATTACCTTCCCCCGTGCGTGTACTTTTATGCACTATACGTAAACGCACAAGAATTCAGGAAAGCCACCGGGGCCGGTATAATGCCTCCAAATGCTCAGGTGACCAGTGGTGGCGGGAATCGAATTCGAGTTATTATTATCCACGATGGTAACCACTTGACTACTTGAATTGTAAACAAAGTAGGAATAATAATGATCAAACTGATAATGATAATAGTTATACACATCGGAGCCTATTTCCGCTGTCGATTCTACAGTTTAAACTGATAAAACGCCGATTGACATATCCGTGGGTGATATCAGATCCCAAAAGCCCAGACATTCTAACGGGAAGCACCTGCAACGAAGTAGTATGCTCTTCAATAGACGTAATTAGACAGTGCACGACCTGTCACTTTAGTTTGGCCTAATAGGTTAAGAGATCTGTGAACTCCAGTTTCATAATTTGGCATCAGGCACAAACGGCACAGTCCATATTGGCCAGTGAAGTCCAACGTCTGTGTGAAATCTAGTGCTTTGAACATTTCACACTGATCGGTGTGATGTATTTCTTCACACTGGAGAAAACGTTGTTGATTGAATGTGATGCATTGGAATCCTAATAGATGACCCATGACCAACTTGTTTACGAATCTGATTAGTGACTGGTTTGGAAGAGTATGACTGGTGCATCATACACACGTGGGCTTTTTCGTCCACATATTCCATCAGGTCATTGAAGGTTGGCTACCTATCAAACGGTAGGATATACGAGGCGCATTCAGACCACTTGAACCGCATTGGTTGAGGCAGACGTTTGACGATGGCGAATAGTATTCTGGAATCGTTTAAATCAGATAGGCAGTTCAGATATCACAAGGGACTTTTCAGTTCTTCATTTCACTGTTGATTTTTAATAATGTGATGAGGTAATGAATTTAATAACCCACCCATCCACCAAGTTATCTATGTGAGCTTTAGAAATTAAATGGGCTGTGATAAAGTTGTCTAAGGGCCGTCGCTGCTTCACCACATTCTTCACTAAGTCCTAGGATGATACAGCTCGAATGACAATCATTTCCTAACCCGGACAATAATGAATCAGGTAGGATAACCAGCTCTTATCACCATCGACGCAGTCGATGTGGAAACTCGTCACGAAAAAACAATACTGCAGAAGATTATCATCACAATAGACTATCTCTCGTTGAAGTAGTAAAACTTGTGACGTAGCAGGCAACTGACAATGTTCCTTAGAATATGAAACCCTGCGTACTGAGATATAAAGGCGACTGACAGGTGGTCAAACTTCGGTTTCGCTAGAAGTCAGTGACCGCAAGTTTTCTGCGACATATTGTTTACCGCAAGATTTGTATCCAGCTCTAGTGTTATCAGTTTTATGGAAAGCACTGGTTGGCGAACAAGCTCGTTTTCAGTGATTCTCAGTCATGTCAACTACATTACAACATGTATGACGAGATATATGAGGTGAAATAAGTGAGCTGTAATGATCCGTGTCCAAACCTGTTGTGGCACTCGTTTATTGGGAGACCTGATGTGACCGGATTATCACATGCACAGCGTGTAATCTACCGGACTTTGTGGAACCTGTCACTAGTTGGTGAGTGGGCCAGGCTTTACTGAGTACATGCACAAACTGCTTCTGAGCTCACAAATGGGAGGGTTGCAGGGGCGAATTCCGACAGCTCGTGCTGTGGTAAAGATGCATCTTCTCACTGATGTGCTACAGAAGTGGGTATACTGTCTACTCCATGTTGGTTTTCTGTGTGTCGACTGCCGTGTTGAGGCATCTTCTGGACGAGTCAAAAATACATCTAAGAAGGCCATCGAGTTTTCTGATTCTAATTCTACTCTAGAGTGCAAGTTTGAAAGCAGCAAGTTAGAACTGTTCATTAGTTGATCTCTGTTGGCAAATCTATCCGTTATACATAGAATTGGTCTGTTATTAGTTATTGAGGCCTTCTTGGCGAGATCTTCTTCCTTGAAGGACTGGATGACATCTTCGGAATTATCTACATTTCTTGAATATCACTGCAGATACGAGGCCGAAAACGAACTCATTGAATCCCCGATTGTAATACTTCAGTATGTTTCAGTCAACTTTGTAGGAAAAACTCGACTGCTATTGGTAAAGGCTTTTCGATTGTCTTCTAATTCATTTTACAATCCTAGCGGTTTAGCTTCCCAAGTTTATTTTGCTTGATTCAGTTTAATCCGTGTCTCATCCGCCTAGTAGACGCACTGTCGATATACGTGATCGGTATTGAATACGGTTTTGTTATAAATGTAGATCAATAAATCAAATAAGCGAAACGTACAACTGAAATTCTGCAAGCATACCGATATTACCGTCTCTAGGTAGTCATATGGAAAGTACGCGGATGTAGCGATGTGAGGTTTGAACAGAATGCACTCCGGATGAACTGGGAAATAAGAACACAGTTTCGAAGAAGAAAACAAGGAAGGGTTTAAAATACTGAGGAATTTTCTGTGAACTTGAGAACCTCACTGATCGAAGTGAACGAATTTTGACGAGTGAGAAAAAGTGAAACACTCCAGCAGAAAATTCACAAACGACAGGCGACTGAGAAGTAAGAAACAGTGTTTGCCTACTGTCTAAAGGAAGTAGTGTAGAATGATGAATAATAGGTACTATTTACCACTGCAGAAATGAAACTGTTACGTTGATGTGAATAGTCACACTGATATTAAAGGGACAGATGAGTTTTCCTCGAAAAACTTGTTTACATATTTTTTATTACAAATAAATAAGCTCAGCTTCGGTTGTTTGTATTTGGGCTTACCGAGCAACATCTACTGAGTTCGAACGTTCCTCGGGAGAATGGTTAACAAGTGTACGACTGGAAATGTATTGCATCCAAATTATAAACAATGAAATCCAAGTTGACGAACATAGCACATTTATTACTGAGTTGAAAACAAACTGGAAATAATATGATTTAAAACAATGATAATGAAATACATTACCTTTGTTCACCAACAACATAAATTTTTCAGACCACTGTGCATGGATGAATAAACAGGATGACGCAATTCCTGTGATCTCAGTTCTCTTTCCGATGTGACAATTGTTATGGTTTTCCAATAAATATTGTATATCTATCTATGTTTTTCTTGAATCTGCTACCAGCATCACCGAAAATATCAAGCAGGAGTTGTGTTTTTCTTCCCAAATCTGACTAGTGTGAATTAAATGTAAGGCTTGATCCACATCCAAATACAAGTCAGGCCTGAGAAAGCTGACCACATGATCATCACGTGATGTAAATTGATATCTTATAATCAGCAGTAGAATCAGTGGAAATACAATTTTTGTTGTTTTTTGTTCATAAATATGTGATTAGTCCTAATGGGGACTGATGACGTGGCTCTAAGTTCAGACATTTATTATTAGCAATGTTTGCCACATTCGTATTGGAGAACATTTTCTGTCATCTTCGAAGCTGTTTTGATTCAAAAGGGGTGTCACACGGGGATAGTGTAAGCAAAGGTTTCGTCGTAAAAATATCAGTTGGTCAAACCTTCTCATTACTCTCCCCGTTATAAAATAATGTGACAAGTAATTGGGAACAATGAGAACACTCGTGGTGCGAGCGTGGAAGAGGAAATGAGGTCAGATGCGATTTGGAATGTTGCGTGTATCGAGAGATGACCTGGAGCTGTTGCTGAAAGCAGAATAGAAGTGGGGATGATTCCGTGTGATGAAATGTTTACAAATGAATGTGTCTGGCTCGTTTAATTGAATACAAATGTGATGATTGTTTTGTAGGAAATCATTGAAAAACTCATGAGATGTGAAATAATATCCCTGTTAGCGAGAGTAAATGTTCGTTGTCACTTGAGTATCTGAAGGCGAATTGGTTATTCATTGGAGTCGATCAATGTGTTGTCAGTGGGTTGTCACCCTTGAAACAGCAGTGATGAAAAAGCACCACATCATGTAGTGATATAGTTATAGAAACCTCTGAAGACCAACCCGAATAAGTTGGTGGTTAGGTGTTTGAATTATTGTCATTCGACCTGGGCCCGAGACCCAATTTGTGTTCGGTGTATATGCACTACAAATGAATTCTGACATGGGTGACGCAGCTGTGCAGCACTCCTATGGTTGTAGATGAAGATTTATTGGATGCCAGTTCCTTTGGTTTTTCATATTGCTGAAATATTTGTAATCTGTTGGGCTTGAGATTTCCGAGAGTATCACATCAGAAATCATAGAACGATATTAGTTTCGAGTGCAGATGTGTAATGGATTAAACTTCACCGAAAATTTAGCACTCACACTATTTTCATTTCAAAGCAGTGGTGGACAGAATGGCAAACTAGTTGATTTTTCATAACTATGTCCTCCGGTCAATACAGTAACGTGAATATACGGTCGGAATATGTGTTGGAATAATGTTCACAACATACCAGTATATTTACATAATCAAGTATCACATGGCAAATGACTGGGAAAAGGAGGAATTTGGTCATTGCTTGTGGTTGAATAAGTTTTGCGAACGAGGTGAATGTGGTCGTGATAAACTATTTCATTTCTTCAGTGGGAGGTCGTGTTTTGGGTATGTAAGTCTTGAGTGTTGTTTTCGACTGACGGTCAGGGTAGTTGGAGTGAGTGGTTGAATCGATTGTGTGAAGAAGCGATGGATTTACCAACGTGATCGCTAGTTTCCTTACTCTTGTTGAATGTAGGCGACAAACGTCGTTTGGTGAACTGACGGACGTTTTGCAGGTGGCCTGGTAGACAAACTCATCAACGCGGTGTCCTGTGACTGCAAGGTGCGCGGCTATTGCATTAGCTGTGTTTTTTTTGAGTTCCTCACCAAGCTGGGCCTGTTCGTTTTCGTTGGGTTCTGTTTTGAGGCGCTGTGTCGCTTTTATCATATTGCTTACCGAAAATGAGCACACAAATTAGGACGTTTACACTGAGACGGAAATAATGAGCAAAATATCGTTGAGATTTGCGGAGATGAGTGATCAACTAGCGCATCGGGTGTATGGTATGGCTGCTGGAAATATGCGGTACCTTGCTTTTCAAAGGCACCAAAATAGCGGTTCTGATCAACCGTCTCATCTGAAGGACAGTCACGATTCCAGTTCGTCCCGTTTGTCTTTTGTTATCAGTGCTTTGAAAGTATCCTTTTGGAAATCCTATTTCCAGAAGATTCTAGAGTAATTGTGCCATTAGTTTTCTCGTTGATACAAGGCAATTATGTAGTATAAGAAATCACGTGGTCATTATTACTTGAGAGATAGACTAAAATGAAGAACGTTTGTAGGGTTTCAACGGCTGAACGATTGGTGGGTATTTATTGGAAAACTATTTTTCACAAATTGCTTCTGATCAAACATTATGCAGGATTCAGTGTGTCTATTCTCAAGTGTAGCGTAGTAGAAATAAATCGTATCATGCCATGCCATAGAACTATATAATTTTGTTTCAAATGATGGGGCAATCTTTCGAAGTTCGGTATGGAGTAGGAAAGTGTTGATAGGTCAGTAAAAAGGCTTGGTAATGAGGTATGGAACTAACGCAAAAGTGGACGCGCGGCGATAATGAGTGGCTGTTGACCTAAATGATTCATAGATGTTCAAAAGAGTGTAATGTGGAAAGAGGATTTGTGTAAATGGTTACGTTGCCCATGGGAAATGTGGGTTGGGTAGGAGAGTAAATGTTCTCTCCGAACAATCATGTGGATTTTAAGCTAAGGTCACAATAAATGAATACGATTTCAATGGTGAATCCTCTCTATATGTATGGCATTCAGTAGACTTGGCAGTGTTTTGACAAAAACACATGGCCTGTTTACTAGCCGATGAGTTGAAAAAAATGAGTATGGGTAGAGCACAGTGTTCCTACTGATCCCCAGAATCAATGATTTAGAGGAGTTTTATCTTATTCCGTGAACTGCTTCATCTCATCAATGTGGTTCGATGGCTTCTTTTGAAATACACATGATAGTGATTTCAAGCCTTGTATGTGATGAAAATATGGGGAGCAAACAGAATAAATGTCCGGCGCCCAACCGAAGTTGGTTCTCGACTATTCCCTAATAAAGTGAACAAGGGTTGTGGTAGTATCTGTAAAGCATGTATTCGAGTCATAGGAAGACAATAACGTTTCGTGGTAGGGGTTCAACAGAAATGGCGGGTGAGTGAGCGGAGGCCACTATACCCGGTACTGTGGAGTGAATAGTAAGGTTATTGATTTTGGACGATTTTGATTGTTGTCAAATTCGGAGCAGTCTGATTTGAAAGAACGGCTATATATCTTCTGAGTTCTGGCACTGTATATCAGTTCACGAATTACTTCACTGATTTATATGGGGTATTCACCTCGAGTCAAGGATAAGCAATGGGGAAGCACCGTAGAAATCAGTTGACATATTCTAGCCTGTTTAGATATAGGAGCACGTTGTCAAGTTATCGATGATGACAAATTGAACATTGGATTAACATAGCGACCAGTCACGACTAATACTGCTGTGCACCTCAGATGTGAATTTGAATTCCTTTGACAAAGATATCGATAGATTGATGGGTAGTCACGAACAGTCATCCCGGACCCCTTTCGGTAGATATATTTTTCCCAGCAATTTGGACCAATTTTCACCACGATCTTTTCTGACCTTCGTTTTTGGCTTTACTGTTTCTTCGATTCCATACTTTTCAATGAAATGAACTTCACTAGGATGCCGTCGACTTCGCTTTGTCAAACGTTTATCTATCGCCGTTTGTGCACGGACATTTTGCTTTCGTGTCGTTGCTGCGTTCTGTTTATCTCGTGTGTATTGCTTGTACTGGTATTGGTTTTGGTGCCACAGAATATTAAATTCACTCACGTGTCTGTTTACAAACTCGAATCGTCTCCTTAATTTCAGTCAAGTAGATTTTATTAACTCTATCTTCGGGCATGCCACACAAGATGCTGTTGTGGTTCGCATGGCGTCCGTCGTCCATATGCACTATCTATCGACGCTAGGTAGACGATGTGTTCGTGACTTCAAACACCGAAGACGAGTGTAAAACATCATTCTCTCATTTCAACGACATCCACACAAACAGTGAGCTATTATTGAATGGGATGATCATACCAACATCATATTTCTAAATATCGGAATCTCCCGCCTACGAGATGGATCAATTCAAAACTCTGTCCATCTCCAAACTACGTAGTCAAGACAATGTATGCCCTTTATCAACTTTGTTCCAATAAAACACGACATCGGCCTATTCGCACCATGTTCCACGGGACACGTAAAATGTGCGCAACCGACACATCAGAAGGAGAGTGCTGCCTTTCATTTGAAATATGGAGACCAACGGATATCGGACATCATTTGTATCCAGACACTCACAGCCACCTCCGAACAAAGCCGAAGTCTTCAATGTTCCAAAAGTGATGCACGCCATACAGTTACTTTACAATCGCGATTTTATCAATAGCCTGTTCGGTAGTCACCTGGGGTGTGCCAATAATCGTTATTGGTTTGCCGCGAAGATTGTCTTTCACTCCACGGCCCCGCGGATATGAATACCATTAGGTAAAGCATCATTGCCTTTCCAAGTCCAATCTAATTGTGCTTACCAATCCAAATGTGTGATCGCAGTCATCTACATGTACACATTGGAAAGATAACTGCGTCATCGAATGTTTGAATATACTCCAATTTGGCTACGAGGAATGAGAAATGAGGAATGAGGGACCAGACAAAATTGGTGACGTCATCGAGTGAACTGCAAACTCTCAAGTGGACCATCACACCTGTATTAGGCAAAGTGCTGCATTCATCTCAGCACGGCCATCAGTGTCATTCACACCGAAGTCGATCGTAGGCTGTTGAGATATTTGGAGGCACTGCGAATCAGCCATCAGCACCCATAATAATGGAAGCAGCGTGAATGGTTAGTTACGATAACCTTGATAATATTTTCCGTTTATAGTACTTGTTGTATCACCGATGTTATGTGTCCGTTTTTGGTTTTATAAGGAGTTCAATTTAACACTCAAAGAGATCATTTTGGCTTGAGAATGCAGTAGTCAATATGCCGTGAAATACGTTGAGCAACCCAATGCTGTTGTTTTTGGCGTCAAGTAAATTCTGTTTTCGAAAGTGATGTCGACCAACAGTTTCCTTTTTTCTAAATCCCAGTTGGTAGAACACATGTAGCTCAACATCAGGTAATGGTCCAATTTCAAGGAACGATCAGGCGTATGTGGATTTTTCACGAACTAGGGAACAAGCAAATATGTTGGGAGGTGCCCTACAAATTCTTACAGCTCCAGAAGACGTTATCACGGAAGCTCCGGTGATGCGGCTTTGATTTCTCGTTAGTACGATACGAATGTGATAAAAATATGTTGCTGTTTATATTTTAAACTCGACATTTAGTTACACAGGTACTGTATGGGGCTGTTTTACAATGGTTTTATTCTCAGTGTAAAATTTCAGTTGATCCTATCCATTTAAATCAGAATTGAGTCTGCTTACAAATAGTGAATGTGCAGTTTATCTAGTGCGCATAGTGAAGTTCTGGTCGTATTTCCAGAACTATGAGGATCAGATGTGATGAACATATTATCCTAACTGTGATCTATCAGAATGGGTTTTCATTATCTGGACGGCTGAATGTTCAGCAGTCTCGTCTATGAGAACCGTCTCTTGGAGTGTTTCGGTATAGAACTGGAGAGTGAATGCGGTGGAAGAATGGTAGCAAAAGCAGTTGACGGAGAAGATGTTAGAACACATTTTGGACTACAAATATGAGTAGAATACTAAGCAGAGTATACGATCAACTGTAGCAGTAGGACGACATGAATTGAGAGATCACGGGTACAGTTTTAGATGAAAATCCACTGAATCAATGTGATAAATTCTTCTACAATGTGCTCCTTGCTTAATCACCTTGCATTGTTTGTAGAGCAACTACTTCGGTTCTTAGACGTCGAAAGACGCACAAAACAATTGAGAATGAATGGATCGCTTGTTCCACGTTGTTCTTTTGTGTACTGCCCTATGGATCGTGTAGTAGTTGAGAAGACTGAAGTGATCTTCCAGGGATGCGTATGGAACATGAATTTTTGCTTTTTCAGTTGCAAGTTCACACAAGTTGATCTAAAATTGTGTAGTGCTTGACTCATTCACATACAATGAACAGCAAGTCAGTTGCAGAATTATTTTGAACCACTTATCAACTGGATGGTAGGTGAATTTCTCATCTCGATGGTAGGTCTCTAAAGATCTCCATTGATTGCTATTGTTAGTCATTTCGTAAAATGTGTGAATGATGGTTCCTGTGGAAGATATCTTCTAACTGTGGCTGAGTCAACTCTTCATTTACGTTTTAAACACCGAAGCTGTTTGAGAGATACTTCTCTATATTGTGTGTTTCGTCACTTCGTCGTAACCACTTTCACAAGTTAGGACTTGTCATTTGAAAGAATTTTCGTTTTCACTACTCCCATCTTTTACAATGACCATAAATGAAACTTGAGCGGTAATGTATGGAATGTGAATTATTGAACGCTCCGTACAGTGCTTGGTCTCATTAATTTTCTGTGGACAGTGGAGTTTTATTACTGTATGAGAAAACAGGTTATTCAAACGAGACTGAGTTTTGTTGAAATGCCTCTCAATATCCAGGTTGGGGGAATCATGCGTGTGTTCAAATCCCGTTACTTTCGAATTCTTTCGCGATTTTGACCATATCAGAACTGACAAATTATAAATGGTGCAAATGGAATATCTGCTGTATAATTTCGAAATATCATGTTCTCAGTTGAATTTTCCATCATTTTCACTCAACTTTCCTACTATCACTACATCTTCTAATAGTACTGTTACACACTGGTACATTGCAATATTTTTTTTTCAAACATTAGACATCAGTAGAAACTTCCGTCTGTCCAACAACTCAGTGAAGAACGTCGCCCCTATGTCTTGAGGTCGCCGAAACAGCGTCTTTAGTATGTTCATTTCTGTGGTGTAACCCTTTTCATCAGACAACCAAACACAACGTTCAACAGCCTCCTTTGTCTGACCACAACAGTAGTGGATTAGGTACATCAATCGCTGAGCTTCATCTCCTACCCTGTCAGCAACACAATTTCCGAGGGATTTCACGAGGCCCCATCAAAATCATCTATTTCAATCTTCGGCAAACTCGACGTCGTCACCACCTCTCTGACGGCACTCATTGTCTTCTCACAGTTAGTATTGTGCTTCAGAATGGACGCAGTCAAGTGGTTTGAATTGATCTCCACCAAATTGGTACCCACAGGCAGCATCCCAGTTTCTGTTGTCATCTTGAGTTGACAAGAATTTGAGGATGGAGACTCCCTTTTTCCGAGCGCGATTGATTTCCTTGCCTCCAGATGGTGGTTTCTCAACTGCAGATTTTTTAACTTCAGCTCAGTTCACTCTAAGACTAGATCCTCACATGTGTCTCTCTTCTTTGAAATATCCTCCTACCTACTGGACCTGCTAATACCAGTCTCGCAAGCGATGGGGTTATGGCGTAAATCGTCAGGAATATCATGATGAGCAGTGCTAAGGCGGTTCACCTGGGGTGTAGAAGTGTTTGGGATTGAAAGGGTCACCATTAAGTCAGACGACGTCAACTGTTTTCCTTTATGGTCTAGTTAGGGGCATCGTGAATCCGATCGTATGTTCAGTTAGGAGGTGATGTCGAAGATTTCAACCGTGAGATCTAGTGGGACCAATCGAGTGACGCATAAAATCCCGAGCCGTCGGCGACAAAGCACGAGATTTTCTGATGATGCGGTATTATTAAATGAATCACCATAATATATGGAAAATATACAAACCTCGAATAGTGAGGTGGTCGGGTGTAGCTGTACACACCGTCAAGGCACGATCAATGTGATTGTGCGTCGTTTGGTGAATAATTAACAAGAAAATTATTACATACCAAAAGGGGTGTAGGACCATGCTCGGCTGTGTTCGAAGTGTACTAAACAGCGTCCAGCTGTGTCCAAAATGTCGGCGAACCTGCTTACCAGCAGTCAAGAAATGGAATGTGTCTGAGGTTGGCATGTGATGCATGTGCAGAGGGCAGAGATAACAGTGACAAGCCGTTCAAGAAGGGAACCAATCAGATGAAAGAAGTCGGGGAGCACCCAAAACGAATGGGACCGGGAATGGTATTCGTGGGCCGACAAGAAAGCTGTGCGTGTGTGTGTGTACAAGCACGTGTTGTACATGGCTCAAAAATGGAACTTATCAGGTGGAGGATTAGGATACACACGAGATGAGCTGAGTCAGGCGAAGGACTGCGTGTGTGTGGAGGTGTGTGTGTGTGTGTGTGTGTGTGTGTGTGTGTGTTGGGTTATGCGACCGACCAAGCAGTTCTAGTTCAGGAAGAACAACGTAATGTGTGAATGTCGATTATCGGGGGTGGAAATGAATGTCAACGAGCACTAAAGTCCGAGCCGTTAGGAAGATAATATGAAGGAAAGATAAGAAAATATGAATTTGGGGACAGATTTAACAACGCGTGTTCCAACCACACCACGTTCGAAGACTTTTTCAATTTTGACCACTTCAGTATTGAAAATCATAAAATGGTTCCAATTAAACATCAGATGGTTAATTTCCAAACATCGTGTTCTTAATTTACATTCTATCATTTTAAGTTCACTTTACTACTACATCTAATAATACTGTTACACTATTGCCTTACCTCCCTTGCACTACTCACTGTGGTTACTCAAATGTTTTTCCTCGAATCTTGCATATCCAAATGTTTCGAGTGATTATGCTGTGAGAGGTAAACACCACTGGACATCAGAGCGAAAACCATGTATCGGGGAAATTCGAATGGCTGTTGGCGGGATTCGGAGCATTTGTTGAGCGCGTGACGAAAATTCATCATTTATTCTTGCTGTTCCCCTAATTTATCTATGCTTTGCACGGTTCCTGGAGGCCGACAGGTTTCTTTTCTGTTCGATATTTTATAGGTCACACTTTATTGACACTTTATCTTATATCATCAAATCTTATCTCTACGTAGTTTTGTCTTATACATTCACGGATGCGAGAGCTTTGAACTTGAATGAATGTCGAACGATTGACCCAGTAGTTCGTTATTGTTATTCTTTGAACTTTCTTTCTCCTTACCGTAGTATGCATTATTTTTTCCACATTATTTTTCTTAATCGCTGTTTTGCTGTTTATTGACTTTTGGATGCATTTTGCGTGCAAGTAATCCATCGAATACGTATATCGTCAGTGGAAAATGTGAAACAACTTAGTTGACAGGTACCAATAATAGTGAACTTACGGTCGAGTGTTTTTAGTATGTGATTGCATGTGAATGATTGTATGAAATGAAGGAAAATGAGAAATAATGTTCAAAGAGGTGTATTGTTTTCAGTATTTAACACTGGATTTAATTCCCTTTTATGTGTACTACATAACAACATACAACAATTCGGGAAGGCCACCGGGCCAGTGAAATGCCATCAAATGGTCAAATGACCGGTAGTATCAGGAATCGATCAGTCGTTACTATCCACAGTCGATAATGGTAACAGCTTGACCAACTGATTGGTGAACGAAGTGGGAATAATAATGATCAAACTAATTTTGGTAATATACACCTCAGAGCCTATTTCCGCTATGGTTTTCCACAGTGGAAACTAATAAAACACTGGTTGACATATCAAGCCTGTCTGTTTAGACAGATCCTTGTCGATCAGTGCAGAGTCCGAACTACTTTTGAGAACACCATGTGTGTTATCTGATCCTAAAGTCTCAGATACTCTCATGGGAAGCACCTGCAACGAAATAGTATACCTTCCATAGCCGTAAGAAGACGGTTAATGACCCGTGCTTTTAGTTCGGCCGAAGAATGTTTGGCCACAGAGTGAGGGTGAAGCAAATGATGAGGACCTAAAAGGAATATCGCCAAGCCACATAGCCTACGAGATCTGTGGACTTCGGTTACATGATTTGGCATCAGGCACGAACGGCACAGTCCATTTTGGTCAGCGAGGGCTAACTTCTGTGTGAAATCTAGTGCTTCGAACATTCCACACTGATCTGTGTAATGTATTTCTTCACACTGGAGGAAACGTTGTCGTTTGAGTCGGATGCATTGGAATCCTAATAGATGATCCACTATCAGCTTGTATACGAACCTGATTAGTGACTGGTTTGGAAGAGTATGACTGGTGCATCATACACACGTGGGCTTTTTCGTCCACATATTCCATCAGGTCATTGAAGGTTGGCTACCTATCAAACGGTAGGATATACGAAGCGCATTCAGACCACTTGAACTGCATTGGTTGAGGCAGACTTTTGACGATGGCGAATAGTGTTCTGGAATCGTTTAAATCAGATATGCAGTTCAGTTATTACAACTTGTTTTTGCGATCCTTCGTTACAAGAGCGAGTTTCAATAATGTGGTGGAGTCTATGGATAGAATAACCCACCCACCCACCAAATAATCTTTGTGAGCTTTAGAAATTAAATGGGCTGTGATCAAGTTGTCTAAGAGTCCTCTTTTGTTCTTCTTACTCTACACTTAGCTCTGGGATGACACAGCACTGAATGACACTCCTTTCTTCACCCGGACAGTAAAGGGGCCGCAGAGATTACGGGCTCTCATCATCATCGAAGTTGTCACTGTAGAAACTCCTCATGAAAAGTGAAAACTACAGAGGATTACCATCGAAATAGACTATCACTCGTTGAGGTAAGAAAACTTGTTTTAAATTCCTCGGGAGAATTGCTTATACATGCATGACTGCAAATATATTGTATCCAAGTTGTAAACAATGAAATCCAATTTGACGAATACAGGAAATTTATTACTGAGTTGAAAACAAACTTGGAATAATATTATTTAAAACAATGATAATGAAATACTCTACCTTTGTTCACCGTAGCATAAATTTTCAGACCACTGTGCATGGATGAATAGACAAGATGACGCACTTCCGGTGATCTCAGCTCTCTTTCCGCCGTGACAAGTCTTCCGCCTTCTCAGTATTAATCGTATGCCCATCTTTATTATTCTTAGAATTGCTACCATAATCACTGAAAATACCGCACGGAAGTGGTGTGTTTCTCTTCTCAGAACTAATCAGTGAACAGCTAAATGCAAGTTTTACCCACATCTAAACACGAGACAGTCTCTAGAAAGCTATGTGCCTCTCGTTTTTGTGTCTACCTTACTATCCCACTTAGCTGACCACATGTTCATCACGTGATGTATCAGTGATAAAAAGGCGCAACACCAAGTGGTGTTGAACTTGAGCAAACCTATGTGAGGTGTTCGAATCACTGTTGTCCCACCCGTGTTCGAGCCTCAGTTCGCTCTTTGTGGATGTGCAGAGATGGTTTTTCCTAGCAAGGACGTCAGAGTCTGATAGTTGTCCCATGAATTTCAATGATTATGAGATGAAGTAGGTCATATTTACTAGTATATAACCCGGTATTTACTCCTACTTTTCACCTATCTCCGAGTAAACATCCAGCTGATAATATGACAACCAAACTATAATTTTATTTTGATTGAATTACTGTAACTAAATTGGTGCTAACTGTCCAAGCCTTACGCCTCACCGGAACCGGTAGCTAGGAATATGGTTCTCTGTCTCGAGAATTCGGGTAGACAGTCGTTCTGAGTTTATGTTTTGTTTCAAATGAGCACTTCTAATTGCTTGTCATTGCAATCTCCTCGAAAATCACCGAAGCATGAATGACAAGCGGACATATGAAGACATTCTTGTTTCGGTTCATCTGGTTTCCGAGAACTAATCTGAGGCTAACAGGGTTGCTCATTGTGCAACCGTAAACAAATTCCATAGATTTGTGATTTGAGGTTATCTAGAAAACGGATATATTCCACGCTGATGTACACACCTCTTCGTGTTGCGCTCAGACGTATCGATCCTTCTCACGGACACGGTTCCCTTTAGATGGTTTTCTGTGCAATTTGTAATGAAGGTCATGTTTTATAGCAATCGGAATGTACTGGACCAAACTTTGAATCATCAGAAGTCTCATATTTCTGTTATTTGATTTGATAAGTTTTAGAATGAAATCTTGGAGGATGAGAATATACACAGCTGTGAGACTAGGATTGCACGGAAAGCTTTTTTGTATATCAATAATCATATTAACCATCGTGCAGGAAGCAGCCGTTAAAGACAAATTCCTTTTATGTTCGATGCTTCCCCAACTGTATCCCATTGAAATGTTTCCCTTTCTAAACACACCGACTGCTCTGGGCTGGCGTATGATGTCTGCTCATTCAGAGAATGCGTCTGATTCAGACGTGACTGATGCGCACTGTATAGAAAGTAGACATCCGTAGCTTTTACTGTTCACCTTTCGTAGAAAGAAAATCAGTAATCCGTAGTCGGACATTTCTTCGTGGAATTGGAACTTTTCAGTGCAAATGTTTGCAGATCTCCCTGAATGTCTCAGCTCGAGAACGGTTTTCAAGTCCAAACTCCATGGGTGTTGTTTGACAATCAGGTCGTACTCACTCTTGCCAATTTAATCTCATGTTGGCTTTGATAAACGATGCTTATTTCATTAACCAGTAAACAAAGAAATGCCGCCTAAGAAATTTTTGCAACCATCCCGGAATTATAACTTGGAGATGAGTGAAATTACTCAAAACTCAACAAAATCCGGTTGCGTTTTATATGTGCTGAACTGTAAGGGGTAGTTGGATTCATCCAGCTTATAAACGACAAGACTATTGCGATGGAGCTGGTCATTAGGGACATGGGATAGATCAAGCCCAAATAAATCATGGTTACTTGATGATTCGATTAGTAACTCATGGATTCCCTTAAAATAGCACTATCGCCTAAGCCATGGGTTTCGTGTGGGGGCCATCAAAGTGGACATGCTTTTCACTGAAATACTTTTTTACATTTTTTTCTATGGATCTACTTGTCGTACTAATTGTTAAAGCTCCTCAAAATAACAACGTGTTGTCCTCCAGGGGCTGCTTCCCAAAATAATTGTTTTCGAGCAAAACGCTGTCATTGAAGGTTTCTAAAACAAAGCACGAAATTAATCCAACCTGGTAATGAAAATTCAAAAAGGTCAATGAAATAGCACCACGTGGAATGTCTTGGACGATGCACTGCTGGAAGATCTCAGAATACTGGGATTTCTCAAGCAATGGACGATTTTTGTTGTGGAAAATAGATGATCTCGCATAAATTGAATTGATGAAGGAGTACAGAAATGGTGAATGCATCATGCTGCAAGGGTCTTGGCTGGGCAAGAATATAGCGGATGAAATTAGACACGTAGATGGCTTTCACGCTTCATGAGCCGACTGACCTACGTGACTTCAAAATCATGGTGGTGTAGATATCGCCCGCTCGAAAACAAGAGGGAGACAGATAATAAAGTTGGTTGATAAACTCTCGATTGAAAGTATAATTTTTCGTGTTATTGAATGCAAGCAACGGTTTTTGAGCGGATTTTTATCAGTAGTCATCAGTAACATTTAACCAACACCAGAAAAAGTGGCAAATGAGCTCAGAGCACTTTCTAATTTTCTATCGACTTCAGTTATCTTGGACTGTGATGACCCCCTGTGTTTATTCGGCAGCGATTTCAATAGGTTTGGCACCGCCTTTCTTATGAAACTCGGTTTGAGAAATTTAGCACTTTTATTAAACACAAATGAAGCCTGCCAAAGTGAAGTTTTCACAAACAACGTACGGTTATTTGTGGTCGAACAAAATGCACCACCGAGCTGTTTCGATTGCTTTATTCTGAGGGTTTTCGCCTAACTACCAGCAGTTAGAAAAATCGATGCACATTTTTAGGAAAAACATGCAGAACCGTCAAACAAAGAACTCGCTCTTCCGAAAATCGAGCACGTTTACGAACTGTTGTGAGTTCAACTGATTTACCAGTGTTTGACAAGCAAAATACTTCAATATCTTAGGCGAGTCTTATTATTTATCTTGATTTGTGTTTCCACAACAGCTGTTCGTTTGAAACCACCTATTCGAAAATCTTCCTCTGCTTTACTTAATCAGTTACGTGGACTGAAAGAAGAGGTCTACGAAAGCTGACCGTAGCCCTGGAGTAAAGCGGGCTACTAAGCTGATAAAAATGGAAAATCAGTGTCTAAGTAGGCCATATGTATATACTTTCCTGGGAAACTCAAGATGTCGGGAAAAATGGAGTGCTATAAAATGCATTGTAGCAATAAATCAAGCAGCTGAAACTGTTCCGTTGACGTCAAAAAAAGTTAAACAAGGATTTTAGTCTGCTGTCCTAGGATATTTGTTTGCCTGTTCATAGCAGCAACACTGAGCCTCTTCAAATGGAGTCCTCGGCTGTTTGAAAGCAGCTGAGTACACTGAAGACTATTAAAGCCTCGGGGTCCAAAGATGTAGCCTCCGCCCCTCTAAAAGTGTTCGTCGATGCTCTTTCGGGTCCTCGGATGGGTATTTTCAATTGTTATCTGAAAAGTGGTAAGATTCCCGACTTATGGAGATGTGCAAACATAATGCTTGATCAGAAAAGGAGCCTAGTACTTGCCACCCCACTGCAAGTATATCTGAAGTTCTCAGGATGCTGGGGGAAAATTCTGCCATCATAGATTGTCATCGAGAAAGCTGCAGAAGATATTCATCATTTTGGATATAGATCGTCTCGATCCACTCTTTGTGCCGTAGCCTACATGGTAAGCTCTCTTACAGCCTTTTAGCTAAGGAATGTAAAAATGTGGGGATGCTACTCCTGGACTACGAAAATGCTTTAGACAGTTTCAATAGGTTACTGTAGCTCAATCCACTATCTATATCAGGAGTTGATCAGAGCTTACCCAGAATGATTCGCAACTATTTCAATGAAAGGACTCAGGTGACGTCCTTTGATGGAATGACATTTTCTCCACTGCTTGCCAGTGATGGTGTCTCACAGGTGCCATCTTTTCACTCCACTTCTTTTCCTAATACTTGAAATAATTACTTACTCCATATTTGTTTATTTCATGTAAAAGTGCAGACGACGTCGTTTTTGGTTATGAGCGTTCCAGACCATAGGTCACTCCTACCATCCAAAACAGAATAGAAGATATTGTAAATTGGTCCTCTTTCCGTTCTCTGAATTTCACTGTATCTAAATATCACGATGAATAAGTTCTTATTATCCAGAGGAATAAATCAAAAAGTGCCTTCAAAATTCCTCTGTTTTATTGTACAAAACGAACATTTTCCTGCATCTTCCTCAGTCACTTACCTTAGTGTTTTTATTAACCACAATATTTCGTGGTCTATGCACTTCGGTGATGTGTTTGGCAAAGTTAGAAAGCTATCCTTTGCCTTACCTAGACGACGTATGGCCCTTGTACTTCATAAAAGCATTTCGATAATTGTAACTGCTTTCATTATTCTACACTAGATTTACCGTTGTTCAGTAAATTTTCCTGGTTTGCTTAAGTAGGACATCCGTTTGATCCTAAAATCCATAAAACAAATCCCTAGGTGTAGCGGCTTATCTAGATTTATACTGGTCGACATCCACATAAACAAGCACTTGTTGTGATTGTGATAATTTTACTCCGAAATTCCTCTCTGACCTCCGTCTTCCCCTGCACGGTGACCTTACAAAGACTGTATCAGAAATCCCCACACGGCCTAGGTGAAAATGCTGTTTGCCAGCAGTTCTGCGTATCGTAATTCTGTTTTTTCGTACCTTGCTCGTCTAACTGTTCCTCGCAAGAAATTCCTCTCAGAAATACGAAACAGCTGTATTGCCCAACAATAATTTCTTCTCACTCTGTCTTTTCCTCGGTTAGAATGATGCATTTATTGCAATATTTTATCCGCAGAAATGATGTGAATGTTAAAAAACGGAGGGGGGGGGGAAGGCAAATAGCAGTTGTTGACCTGAATTGACTTGGGAGTCTTTGAAGTTTGGGATAACACGTACAGTTTCTTTTCTTGTTATTGCCTGACTGTATTAACAGTGGGCTGTTTACTTTTTGAGTGCAATGACCACCGGTGACTCGACGAGCTGATAGATGGAGCAGTTTACATAATGATGATTTAACACATGCTTGCAAGGTCCATCATTACGTCGTGGATTTTCTTCACGTTGTGACGGTTTCTTCAACTTCGTCAGGGATTTTGAGTTTTTAATTAATCTATGGCGTTTAAGGCTGTCAGTCAACCCATCAATTTTGGATTCTCCCCGTCTCTTAGTCTGATCAGTTACATATATCTTTGCATCATCCAAAGCTGTGTCTTATGAGGTTACATATAAATTATGTGCCAAAACCTTTGTCTGTTGGAATCTATAGGCTTGGAAGCTCATGCGACCAGAAATACATAAACCACCACGTCTTTTCTAACTAATCAATAATTAACAGCTATCTGTGTATGGATCTACGCAAGAGATACCCCTGGTATTCTAACTGCAAATTCAGCATCCTGAGATATCTATATCAGTTAACTGTTGAACCAGTTGGTAGTTAAAATATGCGGACAGATCACAAACGACTTCGTTGATTAAATTCCGAATTTTCAACACATTGGTCCAGCTCAAATTCTTCATATATTTACATAACATCCTCGGCATTATGTAGGTTTATATAATATCGTACTATCCTTGGTTCGAATGTGTAGCTCTCAAGTTTGAAATAAAACTGCTCAGTCTGAAACTTGAAGCTTCCATGATAATATATTTTGCAGCACTCTGAATTTCTTGGTCAGCAAACCCTTACAGATAAATGATTCAACGAGAAGTACTAACTCATAGCTCATCTTCAAAAGCTGTGGAAACACTACACTGGCTTTATTCTCATTAGGGACCGTCAGCATTGCACATTCATGGAGCTTCGGATGAAGCTGGGAACCATAGTAAACGATTTTGAGTAGACTAACTAACTACTAGGTTATCAGAACTGAGTCTGAAGGGTTCGTTTGACACGACTGCTTGATGATTTAGTGTAACAGGCAAGGGCATTGTTCTTCCGACGATAGTTGCACGTGTGCGATCTGCAAAAGCAAGAAAGGAAGAAAAACTACGTCAGCCGAGGCTCAGTGAAGTGCATCAAAAAGAAGGAACATTCACGAAAAGAGAACATTAGGACGGCAGCCTCTAGTCTGGCCGTTACAGTAGCATTCATCGACTCATTGATTGCTAAACAGTTCCAATTCGTTTCGCCACCCAGCGGTCGGCTCCATTGACGGGAGATATATCTGTCGGGCTCATGTAAAGCGAAGGCTCTTCTTTTCAAAAAACCCGCGGCACTTGGACACTTGATCCGTATTGGTCGAAGCAAATTTTGCTTATGTATAAAATGCCTCAAGAGGCCGTATGAACGCTCAACTTATATTTGGAAGCTATGGAGGCACTATAGCTGTTGCATTAAGCTTGTAAGAATCGTCAGAGCATATTCACCATGAATTGCTTGAAAAAAGATAACACTATGAGAAATATCAAATGTTCAGTCATGGTGTGGAATCCACGCGCAGGGTTGCATCATTCAGGGACCTTACAACCTTGTGGTTGCTAATGATGAGAGCACACGGAGGGATCCGGTGGTGTTGAGTTCTGCTTGTTCCATTCAGTTTTATTCCAAATGCCCCGTGTGCTTTCGACCAAGTCTTAGGAACACCTCTTATTTGTGCTCCACATAATATTTCTGTTTGAATTTGCACACGATTCCGGACTGGAAATTAATAGCAATGGACTTACGACAGCACAACAGCTGGTGGTCGAATGGGTTAGGATGTTTGCTCACTACCTCGGACCTCCGAGGTTGGACTCGCCGCCGTCACGGGTTACTTTTGGTGATGCAGGTGTTTACCGGCGGTAACCAAAACGTCGGCCTACAGTTTTTCACCGACAAAGCCGTGTGACTGACGCCATATCTCGTAGACAGTAATCCTCCGTCGTCCGGATCGTTACCACACCTGACCTACTTGACCTTATGTGGTTCTCCACCCCAAGTCCCAGGGTCTGGTTACCGGTTATCCCCAGCAGTGCAGTGGGCCTTGGTGGCTATGGGGTAAATGCCCCTTGCACTACACTCAAGCGCAAACATGTGATAAAAATTAAAACAAAATAAGAAAATATCGAGTAAACCGTTGATTTTGGCAGCAAGTAATATGCGGGTGCATGGACAAAGTTACTCGGAAGCACAAGGCCGATTTCGTGGGTATTACTACAATTTCGTTGGGCTTATTCCGTACTCCTCTGCCCACTCATTCACATACTCCAAATTCCACTTACACGTTGGGAATATGAGTGGATGCTACTCATTGTCTGTCATATACTTCCACTAATCTTTGTCCTCCCAGCTTTCATTTAGTGCCAGTTGCCGTTCATGAGGCTTGCTACTACCGAAAATTAAATAGCTATCAGCTAGTTACAGTTGTGATTCTCTGATGGGCTGCACAATGAGGACCACTCAGTCATACTGCTGGAGCAGAAATCTGTTTCTCGTGGTTAACGAAAGTTGTCCGTGATTCTTTGAGATAAGGTTTTTATCCACTACCAGCTCGAAATTCGTTAGATTCCTTTTAAGTGAGCACAAAACTAAACAAACTTCTGAGACTATTGGCAGTACAGCTGCTATCTTTGTTTCAACTTGATGATTACCCGTAAATGCACTGTGAAGGAAGCATAACTCATAGTCTCTACTGTCCTCAGCAGGATGAAAGAAAACTCGGAATGCGTAGCACTTGGATTCCTAATAGACTGAAGGTATTATCATGCAGTGGAGTGCCTGAGTACTGTTTATGAATAAAGTTATCATCGATTGCTCAGACTCAACGGCTCGGCGGAGCCTTTGAATTGTGCCATGGCATTTTGAGCTTTCTCTACTGCTTTGAGATATTTATATCATTGTATTTTACAGCTTTTACTTTGTACGTCAACTTTGAGTCCTAGACGCTCAAGTACAACGAGTAAGTTTGGATTTTTGTGTGAGATAGTGCTGAACCTAAAATAAACTCGGAATTACCTAATCTTTTTCATTCTATGGAAAATAAAGTGAAAAGAGTCAAACAGCATGCTGCTGGAAAAATTCGCAAACATCGAACTGAATGGCAAGTTTGCAGTCCCGAGGAAGAATATTAAGCCAATGTTGGTCCCGCTGACCCCGTCGTCTTATATCTGTCCAGTCATGTTTAAAATGTCTGGTATCAGCTACTTGCTGAGGTCTTTGGAATACGCAAGCTGCGGTGGTGTTTTATTTCAATAAGCCTGACATCTTTTGGTGATAGATGATTAGTTATTAAATCTTGATTTGTTCACCAGCCATAGGCTGGAGAGACAGCCAGGTAGGAAATTCTTTTTCTTTGCTTGCAACATGTATGACCTTCCTTCCACTTCGTCGTTTTGTACTTTCAAATACGCTGACTATATTGTGTTCGCTTCTGAATCCCGGGACAGTGTTAATATCATTTCACTACAACAGTCTTTTGGAAGGTCCAAACTTGAAAAGAGTCCAATGAGACAAACATCTCTATATACCGTTCTCATCAGATCTCAATTTGGCCCATCATGCACAAGATATCTTTCTGAAGGTGAGAAGGACGACAGTTTACATCTCACCTCTTAGAACTCTACGTGTACCCACCCCTATAATATCTAAGTTTATCCAATAATATGCATTATGTTACTGGTTATACTGCTCCCCTGTCACTTTTCCTGGTTTACTTCTCAAACATCTTGTTTTGATCAACAACTCCGTTAAGTGCAATTCTGAGTGCAGCAAAATATCCTACTCTAAGTCACTGAATTTGGTGGAAAAATCGGTTGTTTTGCAAGTACAGCACCGTACATTCTGACGAGGAATAACTGGTACCTTTATCTCTAACTCGATATAATTGCCTTTCTGCTACATGTAGTTAGTTCAAAGTGGAACATTCCCGAAATACTACTTTTAACGCTCGGTTATTCCATATGTTGAAAGGTTTCTTGCTCCGAAGAAACACCTTGTGAGCGACATGCGAGAAAAGCTGACTTAATCACCACAGTTCACTTCTCATGATGTACTTCATGGAAGAATCTGTCTTGCTGATCAGCACGATTCAACCGCCACCGTCATTTCCCTTATCATTTATTTATTGCCATTGACGAAGCGCGTAACTATTGTTTCAGCTGGAATTTTCTTCGTTTGGCCGAATAAAGTACATTCTTGACTTGACTGGAAACTTTGAAGGTGGGCCATTCCATGCATGTTCACAGTAGAAATGGATCCAGCTCATTTCGGGTATCTTTATTTTTGACTTCTGTCTTCAAATTCCGAGTGTGCATTGTATGGACTATTTGCCCTGAGAGTGATAGTGAATACAAAAATTTTGCTCACCTTGTTCCTTCCAACCTGTCACACCTTTCCCGTTGAGATAAATTTTATATCTACGGTCTATTTTCAGTGACCTAGTTAACACAGTGACCACTTCGGGCGGCTCTGAGTTGTTTAATGTTTTCGTTCGTTTATTCCCTTTACTTTAATCCCGAAAAAAACTTATTTTTTGTTAAGCGAAAGGGCAGTATTGTTGCTTCCATTAACTTAGTATGGCTTCAACTGTTTAAACATATCTGCCGCAACCTCTTGAGTCTTAATGTAGGAGACCGGATGTCTCTCACGTCATACATTTACCAGGATGTTTCTTATTTGGTTGTGGCTTTTTGCTCCAGGCAGGTAATTTTTAGACCGTTTTTCACACATCAGTCTACGCTGCTGTACAAATATTTTGTAATGGATCATATATTTAGGGAGAACAAAACAGCAAACCGGGAGATTTCGAATGAGAGAGGAGGTCTTATTCCAGGGGACTATCACAATTTCATGATTGCATATTGGGACAGCAGAAGATGAACTGGGGTGAAACTCAAGCGGAAGGCGAACAGGGAAACATGAAAGATCAGACGAGTTTACCAATTTTCCTGAGTCATGCCGAACCGAAAAATAGACCGGAATTTCCGAGAAAGATAAAACAACTGGACTGGTATTTAAGTGGTAAAACCTTTCTGTGTCCATCAGGTCTAGTTTTCAAGACCTATTAGGGTGTTGGAAAATAGTTCAGGTGTCACAGAGCTGCCGGACTAGAACAACGTGAAAGGCTGGTCAACTTCACGGGCGCATCCATGAGGTCACCAATTATTCCCCACCAGAGTAATCAATCGTGCATATTTATTCATCGTAATCTTATCTGTGTGCCAGTTACGTATTTAAACTACATGCAATAAAACACAGTAGCTACCGGAGGACGACACTGGTGGCTGAGTCAAGTTGATGATGTGCCATTTGACAGGTAGTGGGCGAGCTGTATACTATTGTGTTTATTACTTCCGAAGAATAGGATTTGAACTCCACGACATCCTACCTCATTGGCGGCAAATTGCGTTTTGCTGTCACTCGGCTCGTTATCACTCCTGACCTGTCGCGGACTGATGCTGCGGTACTCCAGGTCAAGTCTTAGAATCTGCGTTATATGCTACCTTTGATGGAGCAGCGGGTCTATAAGGTCATGGGATAAACTCATTCTACATAACAATTCCGTGAGCAGAGGATGAAAAAGACCGAATGGTCTATCTAATGAAACTTCCGTATGGTGTCCGAAAAGGTCCCACCCACCAACGAAGATTACATATCGATCGTTCAGATCGAACCATGTAACTTTTCTGTCTTTAAATCAAAAACGCCTGCAAATTCGGGTATACAGCTCGTGAAAACGAGCACGAAGATATTGCTAGAACCATCGGTCAAACAATATTTAATGTTAGGTACTTTACCACCGAACGAGTTTCGCTGTGTACCGAAGAAATGGTGCAGTGAGTTGTTTTTCATGATTTAGATGTCAAAAACAGCGTTGTCGGCATGGATTATGATAAGTCATCTTTACAGGTGCCGCAGGATTTCGGCCCTAAAGTCTGCTTCGAACAAGGCTGTTTTTGACGTTAAATCATTTAAAATATTTAATTATTTCGCAGCTGAATGTCTGATTTCTGTTACTTTCTGCTTCAGTTTAAACAACCTATGGTTTTTAAGGCCGCATGAAAATAAATCAAACAGTTTATTATAAAATGCAATAAAATTGCTAAATCACAGTCTGTTGACTCACGCGGAAATGCCAGAGAGAGAGAGAGAGAGAGACAAATGCTGGCCACTGTTTCCATTATTAGTTCACTGCGCAGGTCCGGGCGCATACACACGTAGGCAGGTTCGAGACACACACGTGGAACGAGATAAATCTAAATTTTCCTGTTTTAGTTCCTTTTGCACACCCACATACTGCTGTCTGATATGGAACACTTGGAATGGAATTCATTCTGACATTGCAGAGCGCTCAGCTAATTGTGACAGTCCAGGAAATGGCCTGTATGCTCTAGTCGTCTGTGGATTCCTGGTGGGGGGCAAGGGTTGTGAGTTGATCAGCGGAAAAGGGAGGCGGCGCCCTAAATGTAATTTGAGTTATTTTCAAATTATCAATTTGGTAATTAAAAATAAACAACAGAACGAGTCAACGCGTACAACGGAAACTGTTAACCGAAATTCATCCTAATCTGTAGATGGCGTTTTCCGTGAGTATCATTCTGATTTTAAACAGGAGATCTCTGAAAGCAATAGATAAGGTAATTTTAACCTTAACCGGTAACCAGAAGTTATCGGAAATCGGGAGAGATCTACCGCATCCCTCCTATAGAAGGTCCTAATTGCTTTTCGTTGATTTATTTGGCAACAGATCTCGTATAGTCTAGAAAGATATGAAGTAGAACAGATCAGACTTTTTCCTTGTGTAATTTACTAATATAGGGTTGTGTTGATGTGTCAATCTCACAATAGGTACTCAGAACGGAATGGCCTATTGAATAACGGTTTCAAAGTTGAAAGAGACTAGCTCACAAGGGCTGTTTTATCTCCACGCTAAAAGGGCATTGCAAGAATAAAGTCAGTGCAAAATCTCCCCCCATTCCCTTCGGGCGCAGTTCCCGATGCCTTTGAACATTGTTGACGTTCGTAAGCCATGCTGATACCAACACATTTTCGCCAACAGAAATAATGTCAAAAATCTAGGAAATATTCCAATTAGGAATCAAGAACTCACGAAGTGTTTAGAAAACCAACTAGGTGCTTTTCACTTCAATAAATTAAATTGGTGTGGTAATTCGATAAACAGGGTCTCCTGCGTAACACAAAGTCAACTCACTCAGGAAGTTGGTAACCGTGAACAGACACGAAGTTTACCTGTCCATATCTAAGAAACGCAAATTTTCTCCACTTACGGATCTCATTTGGCAACAATCTAAAACTGAGGCTTAACAAAGGAGACGCATCTGCTGAACAAATAAACTGGTCAGGGTTCTCATAATGATAATGATATTACATAATATTGGTAATAATAATAATAACTGTTAGCTTGTAATATCTTCTTAGTTAAACTTCAAAACTCTATGGTGAATCAATATATTATTCAAACTACTCAAAAAAAGATAAAGTCATCATTTCAGAAAATAAGTTAGCAATTGCCAACCAGTTGAATATGATTTGTTGAATTTTTTCACAATTGTAAGGTGTTCAGTTCAATTAGGTACGGACAACCAGCAACCCTGCTGTCTCCTAGCGTCAAGCTCAATAGAGAATAGTGAAAAAAACAACCCAAATAGGAATTTCTCATTTCACGGGAAAATTATTTTTCACTATTGGATTATGCTACCTTTCTGAGTCTAGCTTCATATAGTGAACTAAAAGAGCAACACGCAGAAGACCCAAAAAAACCAATTACGAAATCCCAAAAACGTTTATCATACTGTAGGATTAATGTAATGGCCAACTACATCCAAAGGCGAGAAAAAAACAGCTTTAGTGCAAATCGATTGAATTTTATCCGAACCTTGCACTGGCGATGTGTGCGTACTAGTCAAACATATGAGCACTAGGTTATGAGAACAGGCTGTACGTCGTTTTCCTACTTATCTGATACACTCACCGACCACTCCTTAACTATTATAAACAAAGAGTAAATGAAGCGTGGTTTTAATCAGTATTACCTGATAGGACGATATATCTCAAGAAAGTGAATAGCGACAAATATCTGGAAAAGTAAAATTTGGTTTGCATGCTTTTAAACTGCCGTTGAAAACTGATGACGCAGGTTTTGACTCCCGTCACACCAAGTTTGGCAAAAAAGGTTCTCTGCTGGTTAGGGTATTTTTTCTATTGATACGATTTTTATTTTACCGTGCAAATCTCACGGTTAAAACTTCTCAACCTTGATCAGTGGTGCTACTAGGTCTTCCATCAATTAGCTAGTCCTACAAAACAGATGTAAAGCCACACAGGTATAATAATTTTGGCCATTATTATACAAATCAATGTGTGTTATGTAGTGTAGGTGTTTCATAACCCATTGAGAGCCAGGTCGGTTGGACTGATGTTTGGGTGTTTAACGCGCAATCGCTTCATTCGGATTCAAGTTGCGTTGAGGTCTTGGCCGGTGTGCACTGCTGATGATTTCTGAAAATAGGTAAACCGGACATTGCTTCTTTTGGGTTTCTCAGGCTGATTTGGTTGTTGTGCTCAAAAGTTTCATTCCGAATATAAGATCGGTCTGAAACTTTGTTTTTGGTAAAAAGGATTGATAAACGAGGAGTGCGAAATAGTGGGAAAGCTCTTCCGGTGTTGCCCTTTATCTCCGAACACATAAGAGATCAATTTTTAGGCGAATTAAGCCAATAGCTCCCCAGCATATACAAGGGTTATTTAGAAAAAAATGAAGTTAAGTCAATAAAACAACCCATATTAAAGAGTATAAAACTGTTGATAGTTTATTCAAACGTTTTACGAAGTAGTTCGTGTCCCATGAGCTATTCGGAATTTTTCGTTTCACTGTGACTTATCCCAAACAGAGAAGGAATTTGTGTACCACTGATTATGGTTAATAAATACTCATCTATATTGCCCTCATTTATTCACTCGCATTCAGTTGACCAGAAATTTGTACGTAGTACTGTAAGATTTCATAAAAATTTAGTTTTATTTGAGCAGGAAAACTATTTCGTCTTCGTATACAGGGGAAACCGTTGTTCTCTCTTTTTCCGGTCACATTGTGTTTAGTGATGCAACCATGCGCTTCCACTTGGGTCGTGAGCGGTGCTGTTGATGGTGTCGAATAAAACCTCACCGATGTCGTGACGAAGTTATTAGCAATGATGACGTAACTTTTGCCGCTGAATCATTCAGTTCAGTGAAGTCTGTTGAACTTTGAATCAGGGGAAACTTTTTCCTTGAAACTTTCAACAAAACCCCACGTTTACGAATTGAGAGTGAATAACATGGACGTGAAAAACGGCTGTCAGTTGGTCATAGTGATTAACTCCAGTGGGTTTGAAATATGATCTACAAATCTATTGTGAGACTCGTTGATTATCTGTCACAAGTTATGCAAACATAACTTTCCCCGACCTAACTGAAGCAGTCCATGATTTAAAGAAAGGTTTATTGTCTTCTCGGTTTTTCCGTATCAGTTCTTCTAACAGGATTAGTATTAGGCAGCCGTATGTCATTCAACTCTGACATTATTTAGGTCGTAATAACGTAGTGATAGCATAGCCATTTGTGAAAATGCGGAATGACTGGAATTTGAATTACTGAGTACGGAGCAGCGTAAAAAAAATGGCTTGTAGGGTTTTAGAGGAAAGCAGTAGTGTTCTACTGATAAATTATTAATTTTGTGTTAAAAAATCAAATTGCTTAGGAAAGCTAAACTTACAGAAGATTTACTCTTTATTGTTCTGCTAGGAAAATTCAATCTCAGATATTTTTGGTCTCAGTAGAATATCTTTTTTCAGATGTGAGTGATATTGAATAAATATGTATGGATGTAGGGGTGTGAGTATAAGGTTTTACGGGGCTATGGGTGGCCGTAATGACATGATATATATATATATATATATATATATATATATATATAAGAATATAACGGAAGAAGATATATATTGTGAGATGCAAGTGGTCCGCCTATTCTTACAGACTTTGAAATTATTAAATGTCAGCTTCGGTACCTAGGATAAACGATGGAAAGAGGATACGAGTTTGCGATCAGTTTGGTGGCTTCTTTGCTCCGTTGCTAGTGCCTCACCCCTCGATTACCATTTCACTGTCAGTTGGGGTGGCCAGTGCGCCGGCAGAACAGAATGAAATCTGACCGAAACAGTGGCTGAACACACACCAAATTTAATTTTGTACCTAATGAGCGAATTGATTGGGACGAGCTACTTTGCATGAGAAATCCAGCATGAGCTATCGCGGAGTATATTCTTTGAATAAGTCGTCGTGTTAACCTAACCCATTTATTCAGGGTGCGGCTACGCAAGCCATATACAGAGATGCTAATTTTCCACGAAGCCATACTGATCAAATGGAACATAAGAATAAGTTGAGAGAGGAAATGTGGGCAGAACTAGTTACAAATGTCATTCTTACTATCCGGTAAGTCGTCCAAACCGTCCATCTCGTTGTTTTTGTGTCCGAAAGCTACATCGTTGCACTGCAGGTAATCACTGTGATTAAGCATAATGGGGTGCCGACGTTACATCTGTCCCCAGAAAACATCAGAGATAGTATTACGCAAATTTACTCAGTTATCGAAAATGAAGAAATATTGCTTGTTAAAATTGATTTTACTTTTCAGATACTGTTCAATCTTCATGGACAAGACAACGAAATATTCCATTGGAAGTATTTGTTTTAGATACCTTGTTATTTGGAAACGGACCCCGGACAACTTATCTAGTATACTGGAACGGCGCTTGAAACAAAAGCCGTAATTGTAGTACAACTTCATAACTATCAAGATGAATCTACCTTCCATCTTCTTTGTTCCTAACTGCATATGAAATTAGTCTTTCAAGGGACGAATTTATAGGAAAGACCAATGAAGATTTTTTACTAAATTTAAGATTCCTTTCCAATAATATTTTCAAAGTACTGAAGAAAACCAAATACTGTATATCAGTCAATGCAATGAAACGCAAGGGTAGCATTCATATACTCCAGACATATTTTGAAGACTGCATAAATTCCCAAAATTAAACAATCAAAATCTCACAATAAAGGCCACTGAAATCATGACGAGACTAATGTTGTTTTGAGAATGCAACCGGATAAAACAAAGATCATTATTATACATTCGCGAAGAAACAGGGTCTACATTCAAACTGAAACGCATTTCATGAATGAATTGGGGAATGCATATGGTTTCTCGAAGAATAAGAAAGTCGGTTAAATTGTTTGAAAAATCCCACAGAACACGTCGAGAATAAACAACGTGGCGAACAAGCTCGTTTTCAGTTATTCGTACTCATACAAATGTATGACAATATATATTACTCACAAAATAAGAACGGAGAATGGCAATCCAATTCTGTCTCTACACGTGCGTGTGTCCATGTGAAATTGATCACAGTGTGGAATGTTCAAGTGGTTGCACATGTGTTCGGGACCATGCCGTGGGCCACGGAAGCTTAAGTGCTTGCACAAATTGTTTCTGAGCGCACAGGGGAGGATTGTAGAGACGAATGCTCACGGCTTCGGCTGTGGCTAAGATGCGACACTTGACAAATCTTGATTGCTTTCCTCGGACTTTGTAAATGGTGCGAAAAGCGTTTATCACCTCCACTGAGTGGTTTGACTCAACAAGGTGTGAGCACACCGCACTCGTAATTGTCTTAATTGCTCCCGTGTTCAGCCAGGCCGGGTGGTGTTCGCGAACGCGTTCGGATAAGCGCCGAGTCGTGCGACTAATGTACCTAGTTCCACAGGAACAGGTGAAGGAATACACACAAAACAAGGTTGCAGAATTCGGCACTCTATCCTTCAATCGAAAACACACTATCGGTTTGGAAAAGAACAGGATTTGCAACTGTGCAGCGTAGAATGTTTTGTTGATTACTCCCGATAATCTTCGTTGAATAATTTCGGCTTCCGTGTCGCCTTTGAACGGTAAACGCACATATAGTATCTTCTTGGCGGCTCCTATCTCCTTTGATTTCCTTTCATTTCCTTGCATCGTCTTGTCGATAAACCGTTCAGAATCGCCGTTATTTAGGGAAACACTACGCAGAAAAAAGAGTTCATTTCTTATTGTGAAAAGGTCACGTCTTCAAATTTATAAATAATTTATGAGTCAGGCTGCAGGCTGCCATATTGATGCTCGAATAATATAAGTGCGGGAACCAGAAGAGGCGCTAACTGAGATGAGCACATGAAGTTTTCTGTGCTCTTGTCATTTCAGACTGAACAACTGCGAGCCCCCTCAGGGAAGATCACTGGCCCGGTATAGTTTGGTACTACTAGAAGAAAAAAAGTTTTGCACCAATGGTTTGAAGGTCCTGTGAGAGCTTAGGGTCGGATCTAAGCGCACAGCCATTTTAGTAAGACTTTCTTCGACTGCACACACAGTGTAGTCAACTAGATCACTGCTGAAGCACTTGTCTACTGAAATTTCAGTTCAGTCATCGAAGGATTAGGGGAGCCGCTAAACTGGTCTCCAAACACAAAAGGACAGAAATCGCCTACCTACGGTGTTTTTGGTAATCGTCCGAAAGCGTACAGGCAATTCATTTTCAGGACTTTTCCGCGCAATTTGCACGACCTCACCGATATTTCAGTTCAAAAGTATACTCTTTCATTGCACACTCTTGGTAAAAGTTTTTTTTTACTGGACTTGTGCGTATTAGGATTTTATCAGTTGCATTTGCTCGTCTATTTGAAATGGATCACCTTAAACTCATTGAATGTGTGATCTCCCGTCGAATCGCTTGTGCCTCTTTGATAGCACTGTAGAAAGGAAACATTCACAGGAGGAAAAAACGCATGTCTCGACTCGTTCCATTCCTAACTGATGACCGCCATTTAGGGTCATGATATATCGCACACAGATAAAAAGTGAAAAACAAACATTTATCCGGTTTCTATCCTTATGTAATAAAAGTAATTTGCAGAAACAGCCGACAGTTACTACTTGGTAAAATACTACCGTGTTGTTTGAAAGATGAACTCCGTTTTTCATTGGATCCAGTTCAAAATACCTTATTAGTCGTAATCTTGGGCTGCTTATTAACTCTTGCTCTACCAGTTTTGCCCACTCTGTGGTGAAAGGGAAGAAACATCTGTGCAAAAGGAGCGACCAGTACTACACATTTTTCCATCCCAAAGGTACATTTAGAATCACCTCTACACTTAGCCCATAATGTTAGGACGATGGCGATTATGCAGCTGAAAGAAAAACCTCTTTCAAACGTCAATAGAAACACCAGACGTATGTCACCCACTTACTTACTAAATGGTTTATCACCATCTCTGAAGATATGGTAAAGCAAATCCTGAAACCCGAATAGCGCAAGTAACGTAACCAAGAGCAGTCTTTACTATGCCCGTTGTCACAGGATGCAAAATTGCAACTCAGCCATATCACTTGTTTAGAAATTTTATCTTGCCGCCACTTGCACACCTTCCTTTTTGGCATTTTTCCACTTATTTTCTGAAGTTGAGGTAAACTGTCCAATTATTTTAGTTCCACTCGAACATTAATGAATCACTCGCAAAATAACGCTTTTCCACGTTTTATAAGTAGGAGGTTTTTTCAAATATTATGATACATCATGCAACATTACTACTAAACACACCTCTGAAAAATATGGAAACCATGTACAACTGTTTCATTTGACTTGCTTGAAGTCATCAGCAGTGCCCATTCAGCAAGCATTAGCTGGGAATCAAACCCGTGGTGAACGACCATGAGTCGATCAACTGATCACCACGCTAACCGGGCCTGATTCTCAACGGTTTGTTGAATGAATACACTACCTCATATAGTAACTAGCCCTGAACAGTTACAGCCCGGTTTTGGCTAAGCAATGGACTACTGTGTTGTGGAACTTCACTGTATGGGCTCAAGTACAACGAAAGTATTCTGTTATAAACAACCGGAAGAGTTTGGGTAAAATATTATTACAAGTATCAAGAGATTAGTATTCGTATAAACTTGGATGGTAGAATTTGTTAAAAAACCTCTGAGAGCTATCACTGATAACCTAAAGGTAAGGTTTTCGACGCGTAACTGTTCATTCTGGGTTTGAGTCTCAGTAAGAGTTTATTAAAGGTGCACTTTTGATGACTATTGGAAAGCGGGTGAAATAACCGCGCAATGCCGTGGGGGTTCGCAGTAGTGAGCTGTGCGTTTCTAATAAATGGTAAATCAGATTATACATAAACACATTCCGTTAAGCTGCTCAGTTGTTTACTTATGAAACCTCCGTACAACACTTTGAGGCGATCATTCGCAAGGGATGGCTTGGTGTACCAACTTATTCTGTGGAACAGTAGAGGGACTTTACGATTCACTGCACCTTCACCGTTGTAAGTATACAGAGTTATACACCGGTTTACTTGACTTGAGTAGTACTGAGTGTAGTTAGATTAGTCTGAATGCATTTTGAGCCGCTTTTGTTCAGTGACGGAAGACACCTTCTTTTGGATAGGTAATGACGAGTTCAAATGAGTATACTCGATGATACGTCGAAAACTGTTCTTCCGTAAATAAACGTTATTACCAATCATCATCGCCATTGACATTATTATTTCCAAAACATAGAAATTTCCGAAATCCACTATTAAATAGAATGATGTTTTTCAAACAAACCTAACGAGCGTAGAGGATACCAGAAAAAAATAGCGAGCCACAACTCCTCGTAAATCTTTCGATATTTTCGGTACCGTGTTGGTATTTTGTAAACTGACAAGTTTATTGTAATCAGCACTTTTCCTTGCCGTTGTGTCCAGGATGATATATTCCCATACAGTGACTTGAAAGCCTGTCACCGTTATTCTGATCTATTTGCGTTCATACCACAGAGTGTTTCTTGTGTGCCCAATGTCGCAATCCAGTTCATCACTCCTGTATCCAAATGGTTATTTGACTTTGAACGGGAAAGGCTTCATGTTGCTCTTATGCTATCTACTCCAGTTGGGCGCCATACACTACCTGTGGATTTCATGTGACCATCTGCACGTAAAAGTACACCAAAAGCATTTGGATCCCGAGGTGTATTCTCAAGCTTAAAGGGCAAAACTTAAATTTTCACTGAACTGGATGGGAGATCCACCAAACTGCTCTAAAGTTTCACTTCATTATTGGGGATGGTCGGAGAACATGAACAAAGACCTCACTCCGGTTACAGAGCCGGGAGATAGCGTGTTGTCCTATACTACCAGACTGACCAGTGGGGGAAAGATCGCATAGCCTATCCGACCATCAACAAGATAAGCGAACCGAGTGAGGTAGGGAACAAATCTGCGGGATTTTCAGTGCCTTTGCTCAGTCAACCATTTCCCAGACATATGCACATCTTTCCGGACGGCTCTTGTAAAACCACAGTGCTTGGTTTTGCAAATAATGAGAAACTTCTTACTTGGCCCTTGCGAAAAAGTATATCAATTTGCTGGTTCAAACCGGCAGCTTTAAATTGCCCCGTCCCATCAAAATGCATCCAATGTACTGTTCATTTTGTGAAACGTCAGATAAGGGAGCTCAAGAAAATAAAGTTTTAACCTTTCCAATTTTAGCTTTTAGGTAATTGGTAGTTGAGCAAAGCGATACAAAGTAACTTGACTGTTTGTGGTTCAACTAAGAATCTTTTGATCAGGAAGAAAGGACTATTGGATAGATTCAGTGAAAGGCATCTTGAAGTACATACACCTGAAGAGCGTATATGAAAAGGTAACAAGTGTGGAAATCAGATATCGAAGTTAGTCGAAATCTTCTGTCGTAGGAACGAAAGTGTCATTCTTTTGTTTCATACGGGTTCTTAAACGGTTACAGTTTGCTGTCCTGCTTGTATAACTCGTGATTCAGTGTTTAACTTTCTGTGGTACCTGATGTGGCATGTGTGATGGACCGTAGGGGGGTTTAGAGGTTTCTTTATCATACCAATACAACGGTGTTCAAGAATTTTGTTTCATCAAAGCATATTTAGATGGGTTCAACAATAATGAAAGTCTACACAGCAGCGTAATTAAGAATACAGTCTATCATGTGCTATTTACTTGTTTGCATCGGTTATTCAGTGCTTTCGTTCCTTACGGACATAATATATTTCACTCGGCAGGTGTCGGTTCTGAATCTCAGAGAGCAAAAAGAACCAGCTATTCGCGATAAAATATCCAGAAACAAATGAATGCAGAAATTGCCACCTCTGGAATAATAGTTCACTTGGGTTTGCGACGGAATAGAAGGGAAGTAATGGTCAAACTCAGTGGTCGGAAGGTTTTAATAAGTATCAATATGAGCTACAAATACAACCAGTATTGATGAGTATTTCACAGGGAAAAACGATCAGGTTGAAAATGGGACAGTCAGAAATGAAATAAGAAATCTAACGTTCGACTCATTTGGGAATTTTGAGCGCCGTGCAGCTTTGGTATTGGTGAACCTTTTGTATCGAAGACGGCAAGACCAGTGAGGACAATTGTATTTTGACTGAAAAACAAGCGAAGATTATGGAACACTTGAAATCGTCCATATAACCATTTTTCCAGGCCGCGCTGCACCAAAATTGCTCTTGCGGCTGCCTGAGTGTTTCGGCTGCTTTCTGGTCGTTTGCCTGTGGCCTTCAGCTTGACTCTTTTGGGCACCTCTTTTGTTCGGCTAGTCTAATTGTCCCAGTTGACAACTTGATCGTTAGCCCTTCATCCGGGCTATCTTGCAAGTTGTCTGCGATTTCTCTGCTTTCCCTCTGCTAGTCTGTATGCCTCCCTCTGTCTGCTTCCGGGTTTCTCCAACATATTCGCCTTCTGTTCTTTTTTTGTGATTCACAATAGGTTGGCTCGGTCGGTTTGGTATTAGTGTGGTCTTGCTGCTCTAGCATTTCCCGCTTTACTTTGAACGGGAAGTAAAAAAAGTATCTACTACTCTTAGCCAGGCCGTGAAAAGGCATTTGAAATTCACTCATCCACTGCTATCAACCACGGTGCTAAATCCGTACAGAGGAGTTTAATTGTGCAGCAATAACATCGACGCAGGGTGCTCTAGTTATTCAGGAGACTTAGGTGTCAACCAGATTAGTTTATCAATTGAAGAAGTCTCCTCACCATTTCGTTTGGAATAGAGAAAGTCGAGAGTGAGCCCATATGCTATTTTCATTGTGATAGGTTTTATGTGAAATAAGCGCTCCAAAGAATCAGTTTGACTAGCGGTTGTCCATGCAGTCCAGTTCTGAAGATTGTTTTGTTCCTTTTCACAGTAACACGAAAACGTGTACCATTGTTAGTTTGATAAAGGCTATTCACATTCCACTTTTCTACCATCATTGTGCAGTAGATTAGAAGAAACGCCAAATGCCTCTTAGAAAGCTCTATCTACATCTGGCTAGTACTTGTAAACGACAAATTTAAGCTCTTGGTCTATTTTTGCCGACTAGAAAACTTTCGGTCGAATTGTAGATATTTGTTTTAAGCAGCAAGGAATCACCCCCGGATTGGAAGGCTGTTTGTCATGTGAATTACCAAAAAAATCATGTTGAACCAAGAAACTCATTAAAAAAGAGGACCACTTTAGTTTTAAAAGATTTATTGAAATATTCCACAATTTTCTGGAATGCATAGAGTTTGCCTTGGTTCGCGCTTACCGACAGAGCTTGTCCATATCTCTCTGTCTGTTCATGTGTTATGACGTTAGAATTTTTCAACCGGTACAGGCATTACACAATCTTCCGTGCACCTTCGCACTTTATTCATACACTCTTGGAATTCCTGTCCTTCGCGGTCACACAACATACCGACCATTGCGCACTCGACTGTGCACCTTTCCCGAAGCACGCTGGACAACGAGTTCCTCTTGAAGGACTCCGTTTGATCACTTAAGAGTAGTAGTAGGAACACAAGTGTGCACATTAGGTGAGTCCACTGAAGATGAGGCATCGTTCGGATCATTTGTGGGCCGTTACGAGGCTAAAATCAAAAAGGCGGGATGAAAAAGTGATCAACATAAATGCAATGGAAAAGCTCCGCGTAAGCTGGTAACCTGCTCAGGGGAGTATCAGGAATTTTATGAATGAAGTCCAATAGTCAACGTACAAAAATACGCTCCTGTGTGGGAACATTCTGAGATACAGAAAACTGCATTTGTCGCGATTTGGGAATAACGACAATTTACCCGTGAAAAATCATTTGCAATTCACGAATTTCATAGGACTTACTAGTGGTTTTCAATACTGATGTTAGTTTTTATTACGGTCGTGGGTAGCCATGGTTTTCTCACAGCTGAGCTTAGTCTTTAGATCGCAAACGTTTCTTCTCTAGTGGAGGTTGTCCAGGAGCAAAAAACTCTCTGAAAACAAGCCCTCGGCGAGGCTGCAGTCCACAATATTCCAACCCACGGGCAGGTTGCTTTGTTAAAACTAACCAGCCACAAGGCCCACACGGCAGTGCTGTCATCACGCATGTGCTCATGAACCAATCATTCCGTCACACGTCAATGCTCACGTTTACCACTGAGAGACCACCTACAGCCTACAGTTCACACCCACCCGCCGACCAATTAGACACATGGAACACTGCGATGCGGCGCCTATAGATCACGCTGGGAACCCACTAACAACGTCATGTGTTCATGTTCTGTGTCCCATACCATGTAAGGTGTGATTTTCGATTACAGTTGAAAATACATTTTTCTGCACTTATTTGTGGTTACTTTTCTGTTAAGATTGGACCGTCGAGGAATTACTGACCGGGGGCTATACCACAGGTTTGCTTGCGGACACAACAGAGATGACATCAACAGTTAAGTTTGCGATGTAAAAGCCAAGCTGAACGATAAGAACGTCATGGTAAGATTTACCAAAATAAGCCAAACTCAGCTTTAGGCAGAAAAGGAAATGCTCCTGTATAATTGGTTGGTGCATTAGATGATTACCGGTGAACTGACACTGGATACAAATCTCATTACGCAAACAGATGCTTCAAGTACAAACTAGGAACACCTTTATTGTTCTATGGATAGGACTACACCAACACTAAATCAAATACTTGTGCTGAACAGCTCACCAACTGCAGCTTTCATACGTCTTTCTCATCAATGCTCGTTCACGTTGCTTTTGGTTTGCCTAATTTCTCTCACAATCATGTCACCACGTCAGCAGAGGTAGTCCTTACACAAGGGTTAAACGAATTGTAGATATATACGTCTGTTTTATTATCAGTGCTTAAGACAAACTGTGGAAGATAAATCTTTGCGGGTTGAGAAAGTTATTTTCCAATCAAGATTACAGTACATCAAGGTGCAAGAGTAAGTCTATCAGAGGTAACCCGGAGGTTGAAGTGGCTGGCGGCGGCAGTTTTCAAAGTGTCGGTTCACAACTGCTAATGAAAATGTTCGAAACGCGTGGTTTTTATCCTAGCTCCTTTGTATGACTCAACTTGGGTTTGAATACTACTAAGGGTAAAGTTTTTGTCAGTAGGACAAATTCTCCTCTATATTGGACGCAGTTCAGAAGTAATATTGGATCAGGACCCACAATTCCACAGCGTCATTGAATTTCCAACCCGAAGTTCTATGCTGAGTCGTGACTACAGAAATGGGAGAGACCCCAGTTACCATTACTGAGGACAACTGTGGTGTTTATAAGGTGGTGATTATTAACTTGCTATAACGGAGAAAAGCTTTCTTTTGTGCACCCAAAACTGAAAATAGCTACCATCTTCTCCCTTGAAAATACATGGGAGCTGAGCTCTTTTGCAGATGTTCATTCTGCTGTTTCATACCTAAATTACCTCGGCAATTTAAAAAGACCAAAGGATACCGGATTTGAATTATGAAACACAATCTAATAACCCGTCATCCGAGTTATTTTGGACAATCACATCTCTCATGGTTGAAAAATTCAAGGTCGACGTCAGAGGAGATTGAATGAAATGCATTCCATTATTATCAATGTTATGACTAATTCAACGAACAGTATTCTGTTTACACACCACGACAAATCTTAGTTGATTGGGGACTGAACCAGTAACTTTATATCCATCGATAGTGGAATCATCAGAATCATCACTTTTGATATGCAGAGTGATAACTGTTTCTTTCGACGAACTCTATACAGTCTTGTCTATCCTAAATAGGTAAGTGAATAGAACGATTCAATGAAGCGAGTGAGCCAAACTAAACTACTGGTGTGAAAACTATTAGGAATATTGGTCCTTCAGATAAGCTCAATCTTAACAAAAAAATGCTAGGTAAAATGCCTGATCAAAGTTCATTGTTCAATATCATGGTCCATAAACTGTGTATCCTTCACTAAGCTACGGAAACAATTCTCGCAAAACGAAGTTCCGAATGCCCCATGCCGAAAATCTTGCTCTTAGTGAGGTGATACGCAGCACAGTGTATTGGCCAGTGCTTCACTTACAATGGGACGCTTCAGCCTTTTCAGTAATACAGTCCCCATCTACTTCATCACACGGTTCATCGTATGAGCTCTAAATTTAGTCTATTCCGCTTCACTTGTTCCTATAGTGTACCATTTATAAAATTGCACACATAAGAATCTTGCAAGCTGTTCGTTTCCTTTTGGTCCTTTGAGATGCTGATTTGAATTTAGTGGAGGATACATGAAGTCTTTTGGATGATACACAAAAGACTTTTGGTCAGCAGCTTAAATGAGAGGGAGAGCAAGCGAGGAAGACGTAACTTGCAGCTAATGAAGAATGATATAAAATATCACCGTAAATGAAAAGATTCCGGTCCCAGTTCCTGAGACATAATACGTAACGCTGTTGATCAAATTTGCCCAACATTAGCATATTTGGAACATACAAAAAGTTATCACTTTGTTTCACTTAGTTAGTATACCAAAACAACTACTCCCACTAAAGAAATTACTTTTCCAAAACATTGCGTACTATTTTTTGGCCAATCTTTATTAAGAACACAATGAAATACTTCAATGTTGCATTTCTAACGCTGAACGCACCTCTAACCAGGCTTCTGATTCAGAATTCCATTTTTCAGATTCACATTCTAGCTTCGGCACGGTGACTCGGGGATCCAAATAAGCTAAATTGTCCAACGGGATGGCTGAGCCGTGAGTACTTACATGGTTTACTCTGATGTGTTTGATGGTACACAGCTGTGCACAGCGTTTCATTCTTTGCACAACCCTTACTAACTGTGACTGAAACTATTCGATCGAACAAGGTTTAGTGACCATTTTTTGTACCTTTGTCACATTCTAAGGTGAAAACGGAAAAGACTTTCATCAGAGGAACTATTCTCCAGTTAGGTGACTTTTTATTACAATCAAAAATGACTGACTACTTTGTGTTAAGCGGAGCACTGATGACCGTACTCCAGTCGTATAGTGCAATGGTTTTCACATGGCCTTTTGAGTACTGTCTGTTTCGAATGTCTACCGAAATTCGGTAAACGGACCCCAGAAATGAATAATTTCAGTCGGTCACGGGAAACGGCTGTTGGTTTTCTTCTTTCTTTGGTGATCTTTATTTGCTACATGAAAAAGAACCTTTTTTCTCAAAGGTAGTCATGATCAAAGGAAGTCTAACCAATGGAGATGATGGCAAGATTCATGGCCGACACATCTAGGACTAAAATCCACGCCGATGCTCATCTGGCGTGTTGGGTTGCTATTTTAATCAATTGTGTTTACTGCATGTTTGTTTTATTCAATGATGTATATGACACTATCCTTTATTTTTAGTTGTATAGGATCGCGATTTACGAACACAGTGAAACTAATTACGCATGTCGTTTGGCACTTGGTAGACACTGGGTTAAGTTCTCGTTTTTGGAAGTGCCAAAAGATATCCTTACGCTTATATTAAATGACGGTCAGTAGGATACAATCCCGAATACTGCTGTCCAAGTGCGTCTTGCATTCATATCGAATCCGGTTATCTTGACAAGTAACTCGTCCACCGCTCTCGGCCACGTGCAATTCAGGCGAGATAGTGTGACTGCTCACCACTGCGTAATCAGTTACCATATGCTGCGTCTGAGTTCGGAAAGGGTTCTTTTTTGAAACTTGAGGGTTTATTACCTTTTATTCTCTGTGCTCAATAAATGAGCCATCTGCAGGTTGATATGTGGCAAAAACAGCAGTCTCCTCTGTACCCTGCTCAAGATAACATAACAGTGGGGTGCAACCAGATGCTCGTCAGAGACTGCGGAAATTGTTCACAGTAGTGCCGCAAGAAAAAAACTACGCATACAAATACAACAAACGAAAGAAATAAATCACTCAGTTTGTTAACATATTCGAAGAAACTACCCCCGAACCATTGTATGTGAATGCAAATTAGCAAAGAGACTGATTGCACTGGGCAAGCCTATAAATGACCAATTGAGGAGTAATAACGTGGTGGATAAGCCGCTTTTTAGTTATTCGTACTTATACCAGTACATAGAAAAGTCTGCATGAAAAGTGCAAAACATTCCTTTTTCGAGGTTTACACGCCCCAAAATGAAGAGAATTCTGATACTTCGCTTGGGTATTAGGGCAAGGAAAACCTGTTCCCAAGATAACAATAAAAGTCTTTATCTGATGAGTGTACTTTTACTAGACGGCTATTCTGAACTGTTTAGAACCAGGCAGGACAGACCGATGGTGAGTTAACTGCCTCACAATCGCTCACGACGCTTTCGAGCTCGAGTGAGTAATCAGTGGAGGTGTACTGATGATGACAAAAAGGCCATGCATCCACATCGAGGTTTGCAATAATGAAGTGAGTACGGTGACTACATGATGAGTCATGGTATACAAAATTTGAAAATCGTATTACCTACTTTGATTATAGTATTGATTAATGTAACTCGCTTAGTGAATTTTATTCTGTTTCATACTGAGCTCTTGAAAGAAATGAGAATTTTAGGGCCAGATCCAACAGAATAGGTTGCTGATGATTAAGCTTCATTAGATAACCTCGCTCTTTTTCAGATCGCAAGTTAGGCTGATATAAAACCTGAAATCAGAGAGCCTTTGGTTCGTCCTAGTAGTCTCGTAGAACACAAAGTAACGGATTTGTATTTCTCTTTGATTCCCGCGCACATCCGGCGGGACGAGATGTTTCAAGTTGGGTGAATAAATGACCCAAAAATGCTTAGATCTAAAGCTAAGCCAAATGTAAATACCTTTAGGTTCTTCATAAGCTCCGATCAATTAACCTCGGATGTATATGAGTTGCTAAGAGAATCGAGAATGCTTAAATAGTGCCATGAACTATTTTAGCATGCTATGAATAATCACAGTCAGGAGTGCGTGGCACTTTCATTGTGGTAAACCCCAGAAACGTACCTCGTCTTGATCCTCTACTCGAAAATTTGTGGATTGGATGGGAAGCATCGTACAGGTTCACTGAGCGACGTGATTCAACAAGGTTTGAAGACTACTCAGCAGTTCCCATTAAGTTCACCTGTGTTCTTGCACATTATTAGCACGCCATTGAATCACTGAAAAAAGAGCTTGATCAACTCTTTACGTTTTTATGGGGAAAAACCACGGCCGTCGGTGCCAGTCCTCCGAATGGGAATAATGATCAGTGGTGGAAGAAGTACCTTTTGTAACAGAGATCTTCAACCTAGTATTGGAAAAAATCCCCCACTGAAAAACTGTCAACGGTTCTGGTGAGGAGTGCTGTGGTAATTGTGATCTAAACGAAACGGCCATCGGGATTCACCGGTCTATCCTACCCACTAGTTTTATGAACTATTCAGCCTCAACTTTCAGTCAGTCATCTAGAAGCATTTATTGATCTGCTGACTGTTCTGGTTGAGAAGCAAAGTGAACAGCAGCACTCTTCGGAACCTCTTCTCCATGAGATGCTTATTGTATTGTCACTACACAAAAAACCAACGCATTTCAATTATCACAGACTTCGGTTGGCTGTGAATCAGTTGTCAGCTTTACAAGGCAGCCACTTTTGGGATCTTCCCCTAATGAAATTCTTTTGAGCTCACAGTCAAAATAAGGAATTCCAACCAGAATAATTTCGTTCAAGCTGCAAACCTCAGCAAAACTTCAAGAACATGTCGATCTTAATCATCATCGGTACGGCCTTTCATCTAGGGCACCGCGCCCTTTGTATCCTGTTTACGCTACGCAGAAAAAAATGAAGGAATAAAACTTCGGCTGTGGATAAGAGACAGAAAGATGCTTCGCTCTGTATATACTAAATTATTGATGTTTAATATGCAACTAAGATGGCTGTACATCTAGAAGTTATAGCCCTTTATACCTCTGATTAAAAACAATTTCCTTCACGTAGTACCTTACTGAGATGAGGGAGCAAAGAACTTCACGGTTATTTGATCGCTGAGGCTAATGTCTAAGTCGCAAAATTATTTACCTTCGATAGTGGCAATATTAGAGCTCAAGGCACTTCGGTCACAACCTATAGGTCAACCTTAATGATCAGGATATCGTGGGAACCATTAACATCAGGTGAAATCTATGCCAGCTATCAAAAGATTCCGGAATCTTCTGTGCACTGTAAAAGTGGTTTGGAATACCGTGGGTGCTTCGACTAATCGTTTACTTTTGGGTAGTGAAATCCGCCGTAATTTGATTACTAATCATAAAAAGAAGATAGCTTTCAGCAATATAGGAAACTCTCTGATTATTGGAATACTACTTTAAAGAAAATAGTTATGAAATCCGGTTTTCTGTGGATTTGTTATGCTTCCGATCGACGTTTTCTGTGCGAGGCATGGCAGATACCTACGAAACATAATGCTCAATCTGAATAGGTTCCAACCTTTTTTAAGATTTTGAAAGGGAGAAACTCGTACTTTCTCCGTTGAAGGATTTACACGCCAGCAGATGGCTACCCGTTGTGAAATTCGACCAACAGCGGTGGATTCAATGCTGACATAAAATTAAGACCGTGCAAACAGGACTAATAGTAATCAAAATGGTGAAACCTTATCCGTACTAAATGTGGACTGAAAATTTCTCAATACTGGATATATTTGGTAACTAACACGATTGTGATTTCGCCGAGAAAAACCAACACACACCAACACCAACCCATAGAGTGAACTAGGTTTATCACAAAATGTTAAGTCACCAGTCCACAGAAGTTTTTCTATTAAAAACGATGGTTTTGAATTTGTGAGGATAGCCTGAGATAGTTAAATTCCCTTGTAAAGTCAATTAATTGGTTTCTGTCCGCCGGTAAAACACACCATCATGCCTTTGGGAAAAGCTACCACACAATTAGATAATACTCGGGCTGACAAGCTTAAGTATACTCACTGAGATTTAAGTAATAAAAGTGGCAATAAATGTCGGGTCGACGAGGGCATTTGTGAATAAATAAAATGAGACAATGTTCATTAACTTACCGCGTCTGTCACAGGAAATCGGGTATCTGTTTTCCCTATATAGTCAAATGAAACACCCATTCTACCAATCACGCTTCTGTGCATGCGCTTTTTGTGCGTGTACGCGTTCTCCTGCGCGCAGTTCACAAACCGGACGTGACTCTTTTCCGGTCTCTGTGTTTTAGGAGTATTTGTTTGAAAGGAGACACTTCGGTTCCTTATCGGATTTGGGAACAAGAAAAAATGAAAAATGAAGTCAAAAGAAATTTGAAGAAATGTTCCACTCGAATGGCGGAAGAAAATTTATCAAAACTACTGATTTCTGTTCATGGCTAGAAAATGATTTGTCACACAAGTCAAGTTTAGATACACAATAATTTTCCCCCACGAAAAAAGTTGCCAAGAGATGTAACAATTTGTCTATGACGTTCATTCAACTTTTACCAGAAGATGTTGGAGCCTGTTATGTGACCTTTGCAGTTTTCATACTGGCAAGTTTTAGAAAATTTTGGGAATAATCAAGTGATTAGAAGAATAGAATTCAGTTCTATTAAATCTTTGTTTAAAATTTCTGACTTTTGAGTTTCTGATTTTTACTTTGCCACAAGGTCGTATCACGGTTGACGAATTTCCCTTGTAATGCCCACAGTGCGTGAAAACAATGGTTTGATATCGGAATCGGGATAGAGAAGTCAGTATCTCTTTGATACGCGAAAACCAGTTAGTTCACAACGAAGTTAATAAGTGACCATCAATAACCCACCAACAGATTGAGCGCAAATACAGTGTAAATCATATACCACACTGCAAACAAACAAGACTCTATCCATTCTCATTTAACTACCAAGTTGTACAAACTCCATCAAGGACTTCCACTTCCGTCCCTTCCTGACAGCCACACAGTAAGTCCCTTGCACTTTTTGTCTGTTGTCTTACGTTTTTTAAACCGAGGCTCGCCTCCGTTTCCAATGAATATTTCACTGACTGCATCGACTGAAGAAGGCTTATATAAAGATGCAGAAAAGTGGTCCAAGATACATTGTTTAAACCTATTCCTTCGAGTTTCCTATCTGAACAATAGTGAACTTCTCCTCAGCGAAAATGGAATTCATCTTCTAGGCTAATCTCGTTCATTTCTGTATCTGTGTTTTCGGTGTCTGTGTTTGAGTTCAAGTAAAACAGAAGGGAATTTCCCGCCTTCCGGAAAATTGCAATATAACCCAAATATTTATCAAAATGTGATAATGGTGAGCTGATAAGTTTAAAAATGAGTAAAAATGGACCAAAGCAAACAACGTTAAAGCCTCTTTTATTATTTTACTTGCCATAGTGAAACATCGCGAATGAATTTCATTTTGCACGATGGGGTATCAGTTCACTTGATGCAATTATGACTTGGGCACACCAACAGACCTAAACAGATTTTACCAAGAAAAGCCTAACTAAAGATAAGCAGCACACCGGGGAAATTAAGGTTACTGAATAAGACGGCTAATCCCAATAAATCTAGGTAGCCCGTAAATCGGTATTTTCAGTCATATCATCAGATAACAAGAAAGTTGGAACATGGAGAAAAGTTAACTAAGAAGCAATCTGCACGGGGGATCCGCATTGCAGAACTATATCTCGGCATTTTTCTTCGGGTGAACATACTAAACCAAGTTTACAAAATTATCCTTAATTTGTTGCTCCTATGTTTAGTAAATCTGGCAAAATTGCTAGGCCTCTTTGTACTGTTGACTGGGTTATGCACTAAATGATGATTTTTAACTCCGTAACACTTTCGACGAACAGTGAGGAGATTCTGATCGTCTTTACACATGCACGTTGCCTTGAAAAATCGTCTTTCATATGCAGTTGTGTGGTTCACACCAGGAAATTTGAACGGGCGTTTAAAAAGGTCCAGGTAAGGGGTGAGGACCATCTCACTAGGACATCCTAATTCCAAGTCAAAATTGGTGAGCTGCTTAAATGAAGCCAATGATGTGGACACCCTCAAGAATTTTGTAGTATCACTATCGAGCTGGATATTATTCGTAGGAAACCTTCATTTTTTACCCACAGACAGCTGGATATTAATTCTCCTTAGGCCCTTCTTTCAATATTGATATCTATTATAACCAGATTTTTCAACCTGAAATCCACTTCACTCTTTGTAGTTGTATATTAAAGTTGATCAAGATGTGGGTTTCCAGTAGAGACTTTCCTAAAAATTAGGTCACTACAGTATTAGCGCCTCAAAAATCAGTATATACTGACTAGTACGGTTTTGGAAAGAGCCTTTTTATTATGAGTCAAATTTTTCTTTCTTACTTTAATATGATGAATCAAGCTGCTTGTTTTCCAAAAGCAAATGTAACTTGTAAATTTATAAACAAGAAAATATTATCTACATCGTTTATCTTGACAGCTTCCAAAAACCGCTACGTAAAAGGCAACTACTGCGTTGATAAATCTCGTATTCAATAAAACCCTTGATTATTGTCTACCAATCAGTAGCATGAAAAGTGGAGTCCAAACGATCATTATGGCAAGCTTCGAACATTGTGGTCCCTTGTTCGAGTCCAGCTGTCGATCTCAACCACTTTCCTGTCGACAGCCTACAGCGGACCTTGAATTCATTCCCGAAATAAAGTATCGCTTTTGTATAGAATACAAAGAAGAATTTAGACAATAATGTCGGTATGCAGATTCGCTTAGGATTACTAAGCAAAGAGGAAGTCTTTGTGTTTGGAATCAGCTGCAGATGGCTATTCTATGAGATATTCAAGGCACAATACTTCAGAATTTAATCCATGCCTGAAAGAGATAGTGCAAGCAGAGGTACACACATGCGCATTCGTTTTCAGCTCTTGATCCTCGGCTTTGAAAGTTAGGACATGAGCTTTTCTTCACTATTTGAGGTAACATCACCATCCTTGACTGGCGATGAAATGCTTACGATCAAAAGGTCACAAGCTCATATGAGTCGTCAGACTGACCGAGGACCATCGCATTTAGTCAGAACCTTTCCGATTGAAACGAGATAGGACAAGACTGATGAAATGGACTAAATGTTGGTGGTGCATGATGTCGAAGTAGAACCAGGAACTCAGATAAGATGACTGATTTGGCGAAGGCCATGTTAACGGCTTACCTACATTGCGAATCGTGTAATAAAATTGTAAGCAAATCCAAGTGGGACTCTCACTGTTTTTGACAAATGCCTACCAGTGTAGGTATACTACGAAAGTTAAAGAGTTCAAAATTTGACAAATAATTTCAGAAAAGTGGCATTATCAAAAGGTGAGTTGTTAGGCTCAAAAACACCGAGTTTCAATGAATTGGAGTTTATCTGGTCAACGGTGAAAGTACTCTACAGACAGCTGTACTTGTCTTCTGCCAAAATAATTGGGCGGGAAAAAGCAGCCACTGGTCGTACTGGATAATCCGGTGGGAAATGGTAATTTGTTCGTGCTTTTCCCACGTATTTCTGGAACTGATCCAAGTAACAAGCATTTTCCAGTGCAAATGCATGTGCAGACGCTCATTTCTACGCGAGGGGTGAACTGAATAACTAAACCGATTTGGTTACTTTAATCCCGGGAGTTGAAAATGAACACGAAATACCATGATGGTTTACATACGGTAATATCCACATTCAAGATGAACTGTTCTCTGTTGCCGGGGTTTGCCGGTGGTGGCAGGGTTCAGATTTCTTACTCAAGTCTCGCTTGATCCATTCAAATTACCCGCCAATCACAGGTAACATTGTGAGCGCTATGCACTGTTATTATCTGTGCCACGTGTAGCCTATTTGAATTTGGTAAACTAATTGATCATATTTAAGGAATACAGTTTGGCGAACAAGCTGGTTTTCAGTGATTCATAATCATGCTATTACATCGCAATATATTACGACAAGTCAAAGGGTCGAACCAATTAGATAAGTGGGAAATGATAAAAATTATTAATGAAAAGAAGTGGAGTGGAGTGGAGGGAGAAAACAATTGTAATCCGGGCTTAAATCAAAACCGGATGTGTATTGTTTTTCTCGTGATCATAGTCTACCATGTAAAGTGCTGCTAGTCGTGCTGCTTTTGTGGGTTCGAGTGGTTACGGAGGTAATATAAACAGACATATTACCACTAACAGAGGTACAGTCGGTGCAAAAAATGGGCTCAGCGAGGGATTCAAAATACAAACTTTCTATCATCCATATCTGATTGTGGAATGTGTTCCAAAATAGAGAAGAATTCAATTTTTTTAATATTGCTTCTTAATGAGTTGAACATAAGTAGGTAACTGACAAACAGCGTCCGAAGCCGGCCAAAACCAATGTCTCATGATACACACAAGGCGATGATTCCCAAGGAGGATTTTGATAAAAGACATCATAAACATGTAAATACTTTGTGCACAAGTACTTTAATAGCCTCTGAAATGTCACAACGTTCCTCTCAACATTAGTTGCGCCGTTTAGTCGAGCGTACTTTCTGGAAGGTATTTGAGCAAGTCATGGGAATCAAAGACTAAATTTGTGAAAAACAGCCCAAGGCTATTGGTTTAGGGAGTTGCATGAAAAACGAGCCACTGAGCATGGAATGAAGACTGCACTTGTAGAAGGAGGGCACGTTCTGAGGAGGTACTGAAAATGTTGGCACTAGAATAAGATCTACCTCTTAAATACTCTCCTCTGTGAAAGGCTCGCTGTGTCGTCTTTGGTGGACGTTTATGTGAAGCCTAATCTTGTACCAAACTGACTAACTGGGTCACTGACTAAATAAATAACTAGCTAAAATAATGGATAATTTAATGAAACCCACTGAGTCACTGACTGACTTAGAGATTGGCTAACAAACTCGCCACGTAACTAACCGAATAAATAAACTACTGGGCAAATAAATTACCAACTAAACAAGTAACTCGCAAATCAATTAATTAACCTGAGCTTTACTGAAGTCTCCTTCAAACAGTGTTTCCTCTTTTTCCAAAATATCCTCTTGCAATATCATTACAATCCGTTACTCTTAGTAAACACAGTTCCTCTAAAAATCCTCAGTCAATTTTACGGAACCGTCCCTATCGATTCTCGTTAACTTTTAAAGAGTAAATACGATACACGACTGTGCCCAACTATTCAAGTAATTCTAATTACCACTCACAATACATTAAATAAATAATTCAAATGAACCGAAGTGCATATACAACAATTCGGAAAACCTGGAACAGCAATCCATTTATACGTTGATCAAATTAATGTATTCTTTAATCTTCGCCCACGGGTAATGTAGAAACGTTTTGAAACCTATATCAACCATTCACAACTATTGAACACGAGCATTCCGCTCTGTAATCCTGATCACTGGTAGACAAACGAGGATAAATTCACTAAACCTGTCTTTTTGTCCACGATGTCAGCCCAAGAACAAAAGGAAAATGAACCTCAACTAAAAAATAAGATATTTGTCTACAATAAAACTTATTCTCTAATATTCCCGGTACAATTTACTTTCTGGTGCATATATTAGCACGTTGCTTCGTCTTACTCTCGGAAAATCATGTGAGACTATGGAATTAGAGCCCGTGAACCTGAAAGTGAGACCATTATTTTGTTCCTCGATAAAATATATTTATCAATCCCCCCTCTGAGTCCTGATGAAATGAGAGTTCATGAATTCTTTTTTGCAAGCGAGGTCCATTTACATTACCATTATATTCAGATTTGGGTTGTTGTGAGTTATTTGGGACAGTGTTACTTTGAACGTGGTGCAATTTCAACACTGTAAAAATAAACGAGTATTGAATAGATATGTCTATGACTATAAGGTAACGGAATGGTGTTGCATGCCATAAGACGCATTACACCGTAATAAGGAAGTCTACTTTGAAGCACTTCTGATCCGAAGGACCGAAAACGACAGTTAAACCGATTATTTCTGCGTTATTCAAGGCGTTGCATGTAGTACTCCGCAGTCAAGATTGACCACTATACCTTGGAGCTCATATCAGCTGACGTAATGCGTTTTTTGACCTCCATGTTACTGAGCTACGTTTCTATGAGAAAATCTCATCAGGAGTAACCACATTGTGACCTGTGCAGATCTCTTCTCATATACCATCCATGGTGAAGCAGAAAAAAAATCAATTTTTGATATCATTTGTTCATCTTTGCGAATGCACGCGTGGCCCACGATGCATAAAGTATTGATGAGATCGGTCGAAGGCTGAGTCTATTTACTGTTATTCGTTCACCTTCGTAATAGCACGGAAAAAAATATTGCAGATTTTTTTCCTTGGGGGAATATCCAACTCCTCTAAGTTTATTTTTCATACAATGCAGATAATATCATCACCAAAGACGAATGTGTGTTTTTGCCAACTGCATATTTTTGTGACGTTAGGCTTTACGTGAATGATGTGAAGAACGGATCTCTAAAATTATCTGTCACAGAAACACTTGTTTAGCGGGTTTGCGGCGAGCAAGCCTAATTCCTTTTACTGGAGTGGAAATTCCTGGTTTTGAGTCTGCACCACTCCATCGTTATGAAAACAAAAAAGGTGTGCACTGGAACACGGTAACATGACACTAATGTCAGGGTGCCACATTTGTAATAAACCGAATGTTTCAGTCAAGTACTCTTGCTTGATTTGGGGAAGGCAAATACATGATTGCTTTTCAACAAAAGAATAGCTCCTGACTTAAATCGGCATTTACTTGTTATTGATGAATGTCACCGCCAAAGTTTCAAAGAGTATTTTCATGAAACTATTCACTTTATTTGAATTGATAAGCTTCCGGCAGGTCAGTCTTGTTAGCCGGGGCCAAAACAGGTAAACGACTGTTTCCTTGAGACAAGTACAGCATTTTCAGCTCAACTGCCATACTCTGACTGCTAAGAGAGGTAGAACAGTTTGCCTGTTTCAAGTGCTATACTGTTGGGAGGGCACTTGCGCACTCTTCAGTACAAGAAAGGTTCAGCATTTCTTGATCAGTCTGAACCTTACGTTGATCTCATTGCTTCATTGGTGGTCTAGCAGCTTACATTCATTCAGGAGGGCACATGAGAAAGTGGAAAATAAATAGTTTTCTCAAGAAGCTATTGGAAATGTTGTCAAATGATGACCACATGCACTGACGCGGTTTCCGGGTAGAATACAAATCTGTCTTCCGCTAGGGCAAAAGCAGGTCCTTAATTTGTTTCTACCTGGTCATCCAAACTGTCATAACAAAACCAATGTAGAAAGCTATTTGCTTTGAACCATACCCTACCGGAGAAAAGCCAAAGAACTCCACTATTTGCTCAACGAAATCAATACTTCATACGATTCATCATCTCCTTACTGCACAGCAAACAGTCCCTCTATCAGTACTGTCCCATCCAGGAAAGTACAAATACGTTATCTGTTGCCTCATGCGGTTTACTGTACACCAGCTGACATGTTTAATTTGCCGACTGGAGAAAGCAAATTAAATAATTGGATATCTCGGCCTTAGTCTTCTTTCCTTTTTCATCAGCTCATCTGTCGGAATAGCCAAACCCCATGTCGTAGCTTCATCTAACATGAATGATAAAGATGGTTTACCAAGTACATTTTTCGAGTATTTTGATCAAAAGTAAGCCTGAGAAAGGCCAGTGTTCCATGAATTGCACGACTACAACCAAGTAACGATAAAAACAAAATCCAAAAACTGTGTTTCAATTTAGTTTTATTTTTACTATCACCGTTGTCCGTATAAGTGAAGTTCTGTACACTTGAAGGTCATTTGTCGAGTCAATAAAGCATCCCGGTCACTTTCCGTGAATCAACAGAACTGAAAATAACAACTCCAGCAATAACGCGATAATGGCCTGTTGACCTCTTTACGCATGACATCCGAATACGTGCTATCGACTGGGTTTGCCGATGCAGTGAAAAATGCACGACTGTGTTGACCTGCAAGCGATTTGCAACACTAAACAGATCTTTCTGGTAGATTACCAACTTTTCGTGGGGTTTTTTCCTCCCCCGATTTTTTCTCTTTATATCGGATAAAACAAACTGAAATAAAGTTTATTTTGAACTGCAAAGCAATAGGCACGTATTACAAACTATGAGCTTACCCGAAAATTGAGCAGTGTATTTCTCAAATAAAGCTTGAATAATATATTAGGACTTTATTGATCTTTGAAGCATGGCGAATAAGGGCAGAGCCTATTATCTACTTAATTATGTTCATTGACTTTAGCAAACTAGCGCTTTCGGTTTATTGAAGGTATTCATCGTTATTCGTGATTGACTGTGAAATCAGTAACATGACTGGTTTGCCAGGATATCCTCTGATGGGTGGTTTAGATGTGGAAAGAATCATTTTATGGTTTTGAACAACTTAACAAGGGATGCGATTTGTGTGATGTGAGGTTAAGTCAACTGTTTTCGGGTCAGGACAAATCCGGTCACTCGATGAGCCTTATTCTTTGAATATGAGAGAACTTTTGTTCTAGGTTGGGCATTTGTTTTCAATTTACTAATCGTCACTACCGACAGAAACTGATTACATCGCCAAATAGCAGCTACTTTCGTTGTCGCTAGTTATCGGTACCCCGTTATACGTGCTACTTAAAGACTAGGTAACGAACAAGAAGCGAGTTTACTTGCGTGCAAATCAAAACTACCTCGAATTTACTACCTGACTGGACGAATACGGGATGGACTGTACGGTAAACGCCGATTTTTGACTTTAACTTCATCGTAGACTTTTTCCTTTGGAGGAATGCTGTCTTTACACTCTTTGAATCTTTCTAATTTGGCGAGTATGCTTACGAATGCAATAGAATGATGTGCACGATAAAATGTTCCCGTCAACTTTGGATCTAACTGTCATCAATAAGGAATTCAGTACGGAAAACTCTGGGAAACTCCACTCACCCACAAACAAAAATAAGAAGTGTTTTGGAAGTGGGGTCAACAACGTTTATTATTTGGATCATCAGAAGAATATTATCAAAATCTGCCAAACATCAATTCATTTAAGAAGCGCCTGCTGGCGTTGAAATCTCTCTTCACGCCGAATGACTCTCGAAAATGTACAACATTGACAATTTCTTTACAGTTTGTACGAGGTAAAGAAAAGTATGCGCTGGCTTGGTGGGAAAGAAGATACACAATAAAATTAGAAAAAGTATTTACTTCTATTTAACCTCACGAAGTATTATCATTATATATGTATATATTTATTGTAAAATGTCATGAATTACTCTGTCAGTATTTGTGGATTATATGTTATATATTTTTCATCTCATCCTACTATAACCATCCTGGGTAGATTAGCGATTGAGCTGCTATTGCACTTTTTGTGTTCAATACTCAGCCCTATTGCGCCGTTACTCAGCTGAGTACAACAGTTCACGACCAATGAATAGACCAGACATGAAATCCGCTGAGTGAAGTTCTCATAATTGGCTTATCGAGAGGACAGCGTCGGAATCCACGTTTTTCGATTGGGAAGCTTTACGAAAAGGAGTAACTATTCAGTGGTAATCTGATACACTCATACCTCTCGAGAGGTCAATTATAAGGACTCAGTTAGCCACTCATGGGTTGAGATACCCCATAAATGAGTAACGATGCGGCAAGTCGGAGCGACAGATGCGGGTTAGTTAAACACAATTGTTCACATTCACAGTATCAATGCCGGTGAGTGTTTTTTGATGAAGAGCTGGTTTTCGTAGTTTTGGGTGTAAATTTTCTTCTGGGCCGGGATTTCCACGTATACTTTACCCGTGAGAGGCAGACATACTCATAAACTTTCAAAAGGAGAGACTTTTGGCCGGTTCTACGAAAAGTAATCATAGTATTCCAATGGAAACGGATATTTTTCATTACCATACTGTAAAAGCCAAAATATTTATTATTATTATTTATTAAAATATATGGGAAGTTTCAAAAGCATAACCTAAGTCTCAAATAAAACAAACACTTTAACTCATTCGCCGAAGGATTGCTCGCTACAGCTTCAATGACACATTTCAGTTCATGGAACTGATAAGCGAGCAACAGGCTAGAGATCTGATGGTAGCTTTTCCGGATGTGACATCTTTATTTACCAACTTTCCTCTTCTAGAAATAATTAATTATTAGTGTAATTTCACCTTATAAAACGAAATCATTATCGGCTTTCTAGTAGCTAATCTGAAGGGATTACTGTTAGGCTGCACTTTCAATGTCCAGCTTACATTCAACGGAGAATTATACCGTCAGAGCGATGGAGTTGCTATGGGGTCGTGCCTCGGTACCTTATGGGCTGATATACTCATGGCTAGGGTGGAAAATGGAAAACTTGGTGATACGATAAAAAAGTCACCCATCTACTGTTGATATGCATATGGTATTTCTGCTCTAACTAAGAGTCATACACAGTTGAAGTCATTGGTGGAGGAGTCGAAACAGGATGGTAGGGTGATTGATTCCACGTCAAAAGTAGAGAAATAGGAACATATTCTGAAGAACATCGAAAAAAGAGTAACGATGCAGGCAATTGTACCCGTTAAGAAGGAAGAGTTGTACATTCAACTCCTTTCTCAAAGATGAAAAAAAATGAGTTATTAGTAAGATGCTCGGAAAGGCAATCGTTGGCACCTTCCCACTGCCACATAACGTGCGCGCCTCGCCAGTCGATCAGTGATTTCAATGAACCTTAAACACAAGTCACTTGTCCTCTCTTCATGAACTCTAACCTATTCCGTTGTTTCCTCATTTTTGGCTAGCTGTACAGGTAGAATGACAAGGCGAATATCACTACAAATCAAAAAGTACAAACCAGTTTGGCTGGTGACAGGAAACGGAAAATCCATTATCAGTGCAACTGTGCCCAACTTGCGGACACTGGGCATACGTGTTCCAGATAGTCTACAGAATCCCTACGAACGCATTGAAAGTGGCTCGAAAGTAAACATATAGCAACGGCAGAGGCTGAGGTGATCAGATTACTCAGTCCTTCGCTTTGTTGAGATCCAAGCCCGACCATGGAACTCAGTTTGACCCGAACGATGATCCTTTTGTTGAGACCAGAGAAGAATAAGCCCATAAGCCCACTTTCATGGTACCACTGGTTCTATTTCCTAACCAAGGGAAAACAACATTCCCGCTTCTGTCTTTCCCAATACGTCACACCTATTTTGATGAACACCCAGCCACGTTTTACCAAACAGGTATTGTCCATAATTCAATAATTTCCAACCTATAAATGTAATCCTACAAGTCATCGAGGTGATGCTACCGAAAACGAGTTGGTTCTCATTTTGTGTTTTTTCTGTACATAAAGCAATGCGAGTATTCAATAATTGGCTTATTATTGGTTGAATGGTCGTTTAAGAGCTGCATTCTGTTGATTATGGTTCTTAGTATGGCAGTGCTGGTTTTCCAGTTACCATTGATCCGTAAATAGGGAATCTCGACGACTGGGTACTTTCAGCTTGAAATCTGTTTAACTAAAATCTCCCAGTTGAACTCGTGGGAACAGCGAGTACAATCTGAATGATCATTCTTTATATTGCACCAGCCCATTCAAATAAATGGCTTCTGAAGATGAGACAAGTTATGAGAAGTTCATTCTGCGGATTTTATGCTGAATGCTATGGGTAGCTGGGATATAATACACAGGGCTAAGAAACAATGCGAAAAAAATGGTACGAACCGCGATACAAAAAGGCTAAAAAACGGCTGTAGTCTTGTTTCTTCAGTTCTGTTGTACAGAGAAAACTAGAAAAAACTTACATGCTTGCAGAAGTAGTCCTTTATTTTTTCCTAACCGTATACTTAGACACATCTGATTTAGAAATTCTGTATTGTATTTTGCAATATTTATTATTATTATGTTTTAAAAAATGAGCCAATTAGCTTGATGGGGAAAAATTGACCGCTAATAACAGACCCTACGTTCTCTTACTGCAAAATTGTTTTCATCTGGCCACTTGATGCCTTTCCTCTAGACCAAATATAGCTGTCCTCTTCGAATCTAAAGCAGTAATTGACGCACAGTCAGTAAATGTTATTCGAAATACGGTACTGAAATTAACTAATACTGACAATCCTTTGGACTCCACCTTCGACACACAAATCTCAGGTGGCCCGACCAACCTGCACTCGGAAGCACCAGACTCAAGTTTTGCTGTTGTTAGAACTCATCAGTGGTGCATATCATCCGCCCCACCCAGGGATTGAACCCGGGCCCTTTCACCTCTTGTTTCAGTCCCATACACTATTCGCAAGTAATTACGTGATATATATATATATATATATATATATATATATATATATATATACGCCAAAATGCGAAGCAGGTTTAGAATGAGGGTATGTTGATCCCATCCTGTGAAGAAGACCTGACTTGGTGGGAACTATTCGCTTGAAGTTAACGGGGTAGGTGCCGTGTCTCTGTTCGAAGTTATCGAGCACTTTGGCTTTCATAGAGGAGAACACCTGAGCAAGCTTGACTTGGTGATTCGGATCAGCCCGGACGGGAGTGGAATGGAGCAGTAATTACATACAACCCGTCTAGGTGAAAGGGCCAGGGTTGAAGCTTTGGGTGTGGCGGAGGATATGCACCACTGATGAGCTCTAGCAAACTAATATTCCAAGTTCACATTACTTAGTTGGAGATACCTGGTCAGTTCTTTTTAGCTTTTTCAAGGGCTCTGCAAAAACAAGGTCGGTGAAGTACGGACTTCCTTTAGTGGAAAAAAGTTGCTTCTGCAGCTGAGCTGATTGACTTACCAGTTTTTTGTGTACTTCTCGAAGTAGGACATCCATACATACAATAATACGCAAACAGCAAACAGCAATTAGGTAAAGCTAAGAGGGAATAATAAACTTTCATGTTGGAAGACCACCGATAACAGTCACGTGGTCAAAGTACGGAAAACGGGTAAACTCTTAGAGTGACGTCAACATGATAAGTTATGCAGTCAGCCGTGGGTCCAAACTGTGTGACGAGTCTGTGTTGGCTTTGGTATCGATGTTATCGAAATTCACTTGGGGTAAGATTTCACGCGCAATATGTCCCTCTTTCATTGTTCCGTCTTAGTGTATCATAAAGCAAAACTGAAATAGAAAAACTTGTAGAGCTTGATATCAGTCGCGTTAATTCTGCTGCGTACACTTGGCGACTGAAATTGTGCTACCTGGGTCATCGTGAATAATCAGTCCAAAGTTCAGATATATGAAAATAGCTAAACGTTGAATATTGACTTTTTTGACATCGATAAAGGTAGAATTCACCGACCATGGTTTTCATCAATGGGGAGTAAATGTTGAACTCACTAGACATATCTCCTTTTCTGGGTTTTTACCATGTGTTTGCCTAACAGAAAGAAGCAAATACGAGGCAAAAATATTTGCAGAGCACTTCTTTGCGTATCATTTCAACAGCCAACTGAGGGAGCTTTGTGGTCTCACCAAAAAGAAAAATGCTCAGTTTATTTGGAATATGTGATCTAGACTTCAAGGTCGTACTGGCACGGTTCGTTCGTTATCCATTTTGTTTTCTACCTTGATGAATGATTAGCTGAAAACTGGAAAATGCTGCTGTCATCTTACCGAGGAAAGATTCCTCCTGAGAATGAAAGGATGTTTTCTTAGTGTTTCTGTAAAATTCGATGTCAGAAAAAATTTGTTGTGCGGAAAATGAACGCATTGGACGTGAATATTGTTCACAACTGCACTGCGAAAGAAGATGGCGTACAGAGCGCAGTACGTAAACAATCAAGGGAATGATTTGACGATGAATCTCCATACTTCATTGCAGACACTGATAGACGAATTTAAGTTGCACTCCGCCACCAGGCAATCAGAAGCCAGTGTTTTGCAAACAACAAAAGTGGGTGAACTTTCCAACCATGAAAATACCCGAATCAAATCGCCTATCTCTTTGATCATTGACTCACTTTGAAAAGATTTTGGTGATACTTGACGGACTCAAACATACTTCAGCTGTATGAAGGAATTTCCGACGAAACTCACTTTACTGGCTTTGCGTTTATGAAATACCACCCCAATTGATACCGGCCTCAAAAAATCACCGTCAATTTTATTTGCGGAGCCTTACCAAAAATACCCTAAATCGTAGAATTCATCGTGTTAAAAAAATGAAAGCTCTGTATCTTCTAGACCAGAGGAAATGCTACGAAAACTGTCTTGTTATAGAATGATGCACCATACCATGCCGCACTCGTGACTCTACGTAAAACAGTCATGGATACCTCTAATCAGATACTACTAACATTTGCATTAGTGGAACAACCGGAAATTTTTGACTCCGTTTTTCGAGTTTACTGCACCGGGCCCTAGTTGAATAAGATCGAGACCTTATTCCTATTGTTTAGGAAAAAAACATCAAAATTGGCCGAAGTAATAGAAAAGTTACTCGGGTGCAACCTTGTGTGTGTGGGATAGAAAAATTCGAAAAGCCACAATGTCCAGCGAATTTCGACAGCACCTGTATGGACGAAATGCAATGCTCGTGGTAAGAGTAAGAACCACTCTGCCAACTGTGATTGAGGTAGGAGAAATGAAAACTTGATTCTGGCAGTATTATCAGAAACCCAATGTGTTGTATTTGTTTATTCATAAATTTTGATGACGGTCGAGTGAAGGTCCCAGAAAGTATCCAGCAAGAATTTCTGTAAAAACAGCACAAATGAATGACAGACCAGGAAAATTTGTTGTAAATCTTTAGCAAACTGATCGCAGAAGACTTTGAGTTGCCTAAAAAACTAGTATTCTATCTAAGTCATGTCGTGAAAAAGAATAATGGTGTGTGTGTGTCATTCGTGCACCCATCCACCTCTAGTAACCACACTGAACGCGACACAAATATACCACTCCCAGTTTCCAACGGTTTCAAAGTCCATTGGCCATTTGAACGGTTATGAATCATTCATTTCCCCGATACATCATTCATCACGCGGTCTCATACTAACTTCTACAGGTAATCCCAGCTGCGTGAAGCAAACTCGAAACGCTGAGGTCAGAATTCAAGTTAACTAGTGCAAGTGCATTCCCCAACACGAGTTAGGACATGCTTTCTGAATAGGCAGTCAGTTGGCCAATATTGGCGCAGCAGAACGATAAATCAAAGTAGAACCTTCGACTAATACTCCGACACCGTTTGACCCTCAGATATAAACAGCCTGAGATTGTCAAGGTAGGTGAAGTCAGTGCCCATTGCTGATCGGATTCTTTTCCAGTTCAGGTATGCCTTCGGTGAGCCGGTAATTGAAGTGTTAAAGATTACAGCCCTGTGGAGGTTGTTCACCTGGTTTGAATGCAAAATGTGGCTTAACTCATCCGGAAGGATGGATTTTTAGCCCCTTGGTCATGGGTACATAGTCCTTTCTAACACTTTTGGTCAGAAAAATAACTGGAAAGAGTAGCAGAAAGATAAATGAGGACTGTAAATATAATCAAACAGAAGCTTTCAAGTTCATTTACCATCGATACTGAGCTGTTCAAATATCGCCCAAAGTAGAGTAAGTCAGGCATTCAGACATTGAACTGCCGTCTGTGAGTAGATTAACTTGTAATTGCACGTGGTTGACGCCGAAGACGTTATCATTTAGATGCGCAGGCAGTTGATGATGTGGATATAATAAGGATTTGTCGCTGGAGCAGAAGCGCTTCTTGGCAATGGAATCGATTCAAGTCACGTGGCAAATGCCGCTGGATGGTGATATATATTTTAAATGAGGCGCCACGCTAGACTATTCAGATGATTCAGGTTAAATGGATTTAGAGGAGCTGGTGCTCCCAAACACACTCCGCCTCAGACATTCCAGGGCCTAGGCTATCGTGCTCAGGTTTCCATCGAGAAAAACTGATCGACGGTGTGATATGAATAAGCTCTTTGTTCACAAGGGAGAAAAGAAATCTAGTCAAATATATAGCTTATTCCTCAGTAAAACGTCTGCCGAACAAGTGCTTGCATTTTATAAGAAATAAAATGTGGATAGAGAAAACTAAAGGGGAACACGAAATTTTCATCCGCATTCAAATGTGACCAGGAGTAATATTAGGTCATTGGGAGTATACCAAAAGGAACCACAAAATTGTGAAGAGGTAAAGGTCTTGTTATTACCGGGACCATCAGAAATGTGCTACTCGTGAAATTTCAGTAGCGACAAAATACGGATGATTTGGAATGCTGAGGTTTTCAAAATAAAGTAGCTTTCCTTTTCCATCAATTGCGAAAGTTTCAAGATTCGAATGCACATCGCAAAGTAAAATGATCAAATCTTTCATTAAAAGGCTGGCCAAATGGCATATTCGTGTTGTGTAAAATATAGCTCACGCAAAAATACAAAAATCGTCTAAATGGGACCTTCAAACACTTCATGAGTGAGACTGGAAATAATAGAATCGGTACTAAAGTTTTGGCGTTGTCATGAGACCTTATCAGTCTTTGAAAATAGGCTACACAAATACACAAAACTGATGGAACTTGACGCTTTATCTTCGTGTCCACATAAAAGGAGAAAGAGCTATTTCCCCCCCCCCCTAAGAGAGACGTCTTTAGTTGTCGAATGAAAATCGAATGTTATTATATCATCTGAGTAGTAAGAAGCTTGCACTGACAAAGCTTCTACTTTTAGAGTAGCAAGATGATTCTTCTACAGTTATTAGGTCAGGTAATCAGGGCCAACATTTATAGTCGTCTTGTGGTGTTTCCGGGGAAAACTTTACTGTCATCCGGATGCTGTGCTACAATACTTTCGTCAAAAATCAAAAGTTGAGATCACGTGCTCTCGTTCTGAATTTATTTCTTGGCTGTCCGAGAAATAACTTCTGAGAATCAGCCTATGGTTCTAGAAGTAGACTCTCCCTCCATGCATAGTCCTCACTATTTGGGTGAAGTTACATTGACGAACCAACCGAGAAGTGCTCACCTATATTGACCATTGAGCAATAGAGTACCGGGTAATCATGTGTGATGAGCGTCAAAAACTGCAAAACCGGTGACCTACTTTCAGGGAAAGATTTTCATCGTCCTCCAGATACAACGACACACTGCTTGCACGGAAATAAAATACGACTACTTTTTTGAGATATCTTGGGAGATCCGGTTGAAGACTTTTGCTTTATTATCCGAATTTACCACAGCCCTCAGGTTTATCAGGTATTTCCTTACTTGAGATGGATTAATTTCCAAAAAACACCTACTAGCACTGGGATCGTAGGTTTTTTCAAAACTTTATATAGCTTAGTTCTCCCGTTTCATCTTTAAATGGAATGATTGAAAACGATCAACTATAGGTCAGTTTCTTTACACATAACTGTGGTGCTAGTTTGTGACACTCAGCCATGTCATACAATCTGATGCTCACCACCGGAAGGTTAGTCATCATTGCCGACTCTCTGTGCAAAGCTTGTCTTGCAACCCAATACTTATGGTTTCTCTCCGGAAGAATCCCACCTTATTGGCAATTATTTGGGTTCATTCTTCTTGTAGTACACCTTTAGAGCATTGCACATCTTTCATCTTTGGCTTCGTTGAAATGGGGTCCAGTAACTCAACAAAAAAGCAAATTTTAGTAGAGACTCGCAGATCAGTAAAGTTTAGTGCCTTTTAAAAATTGCTTCTAATGCGTAGAATGGAATACAAGTACGTAGATTTGTTTAGATTCACAAGGCAAACTGGATTTCACATAATATGAGAAAATAACTCTTAACGATCGGCTGTTCTCAGTCGCGATACACTTTGTCATTTATCTACAAAACAGAACTATATTTATAACTAATTTTTATTCGAGGCGGAGAAAAAGCCAACGACATTACGGTCATGCGAGATACGGAAGATTTTCTGGAACTGGTTTCGAGAGGGAATCTTACAAGTAGACATCACGTACGAGAAAACCCTTGTTGGCTTGTACAATGAAGATATAGGACTGAAACACTGAACTTCATATTTTATTGTTCGTGACTTTGTTCACTGGACAATATTTTGCGTCCGACTAATTAGGCACCAATCTATCTCCCGATTGCCGTTGTGCTTTTATTCCTACTTTTCCTACAAAGGAAGCTGAAGATGAATAGAAGCTTCAGCTGAAGAATTTTAGTGCTGCACCCGAAAGCAAATCACGGAGCTTGTCTTCGTACGACCCGAGATCCTCTATCGTCCCGAGCTCTGTTTACACATAGCCAGAGACCAGATGGGTGTAGAAATATATAAATAAATAAATATATACATATATATATGCTTATAAAGTGAATCTGTTTGATAGACAGGTGTCGCAACAACTGCTAGGGATCGATGGAAACAAACTAATAGTTACCCACAATTGGCTAATACTGGTCTAAGATACCACTTTTGAACTTGCCGTGATAAGAAATATTCCAGCTCCTCTTTTTTCAGTAAACCAAGGAGTGCGAATCATACACTTTTTTCGGACCCACTCCAATTCAAGTCTAATTGAACTGTGTTTCATTAACCTCATCTTTCTGGCTGTAAGTGATCAGTTATACTTATTGTAAGACTTAACTGACACAAATGCGTAATTTAATCGATAAACCCAGAGGTGACCCTTTGTGACCTTTTAAAAACTCAGGAACTGCCGTTCAATGCGTTTATACGTAAAGCTGGGTTAGTTCTTGTGGCCTTGGACTGAGTATGGATGACTACCAAATGCGTCCTGATCGGAAAGATATATGAAGCGGCTTGCTGCAATGTGTACAATAAACCCAGAATTTGTTATGATGCTTCGTTCAATGTTAGCGAGTCCCTAATTGGAAGTTGTGTAGCGCTCTGAGGGGGTCGTAAAATGAACGGACAAGAGAACAGAAACCTTCTATTTGTGATCAGTGCGTATTTGAGGCCCCCAAAACAACGGTGTGTTACTGCTGAGCATCAAATGGAGGAATACTGCGAACCAGTACGTACAATACTGAAATTCCAATTATTTGACAGTATGCACCCTTGACCTGTTGCCGCTGTAACCTATTTCATGAAATAGAGAAATACAACACATTTCGAATTATTTTTAGGCTATCGCGAGTTACACACCGTACAAAAAAAGCCCAATTCCGTTTACTTCGTTTGTTCTGATTTATGTATCCCGTTTCATTCTTTTGAGTAAGGAAATATTTTGGAATATCGGGATAGTCTAAATAAGACAGTGTACGGTAAGTCAACGTAAATCTGATAGGGGAAAATATTATCCGAAGAATCACCGTGTAATTCTAGAAATGAACCATCTGTACACGCAAGCTCTATTCGATTCAAATGATATTACAAATATAAATAAAACTGTGGAGTGATTAGGTATAAGGGAGGATTGGGAGGGTGTTTTCTTGCACTTCATGAAACTACCGTTACATTTTAGGCCATACGGTTTCAAATCACAAATTTTGTCCCTTAAATACATGATTCGCATATTGCATTTACCCTACCAGTTTTAAATCCAAAGATGGAGCACCACAAGCTTCAAGTTGACTCACGTTTATCGTTGTTGACAATCCCATAGAGACCTTTCAAAAGTAAACCTGACGGATTCATTCACCGTGGTCTGAGCTCATAGCCAGTTTGTCTAAGAATATCTTCGCCTAATTGATGCTTACAAAATCATACGAGCTTTACTTCGGAGGCGAAATTTGTCGGTAAAATGTTATCTGGGAGGTTTATTTAGTCCAATAATCTAATAACTGTTGTTTCAGTGAGTCGATTACTCTGACATCGTGCACATATCAGTATAGAATTCGGTACCATTTTCCGGTGTCCAAAATGTTTACTGTATTCTAGTCTGTGTATTCATCACAGAACACTCGGAAAAAACTAATTGGTTTTGTTATCTTCCAGACGTTAATAATCAAAGTGAATTTTGTTCCAGTTGGGATCGCGTTGAGTTCAGCAAACTGTAATCAACAAGGCGACGGGGATTCCATCGAAATTAGAATAACCTCCATGATCCGATGATTGAAGAAAACTAAGTCTGTCACTTACATCAGCTCTTACTTCCGACCGCCATGGTCGATGCGTACGCGTAAGAAACCAGGGGCAACAAAATTCATCAATTCACAGAAACTGAATCCGAATACCGCATATCGACGAAAATTGGGTTGGGCTGAGTTGTTTCGAAACTGATAATCTGGATTTGCAATGAAGCTCAACCGAGAAGGATAAACTAGTCTTTTTATACATCAGTACCTTTCAGTGCCGAAACAATAATGATCTATTGCTGTTTTTTATGGGTGCATTTTCGAACTATATCACTCCATTACACCTGTTCTCCTCGTTAGCATGGTAGTGAATATCTCCGCACATCCTGTTGATGGTCCAGGTTCCACAATCGGTCGGGAAATAAAATTTGAGTAAATTGACAGTAGTATGGAGTCAGCATCCATTTTCAGTTGTTTGTTTAAAAGGAAAATCATGTACGGAGGTTTCACTTTTATCGAGATCCATATACAAGCATTGTGGTATCCCTAGTTCGCAGTCACATGTGAGTTGGTAGGTTGTCCACACCACGTCATTGTAGGACGACATAGTCAACATTTATTTCGTTTTTCAGCCTACTGGCTCAAAAAAACGAATGATTTACGGATGTGTTCGATAAATGTACTAGCCGATGAATCAACGATTCGCGATAAATGTGAAAAACTGAGTTGATAACCGCGCACAATGTATCAAGAAACTTCAGAGTAAAGTGCTTTGCTGAAGCAAAGTATGCACTTGCCCATGTTAATTTTGAAATGTGAAAATATTTCGTCTGTAACTGATTCCTCCTCCCTATGACGACTGGTGATTATAATTCGTGAGAATCAACACAAAATAACAAAAAAAAAATGCGGATATGTTTTGAAATTGGAGCCTGTAACGGTATTTCTGTTACGATTCCTGCAGTGAGCAAGGTACTACGGGAGCACCTTGCGTAGGAGGAATTTCAAGGCAGAGTAATCCCGATGTTACGGTTCGCTGCACTGCAGCGTGGGAACATTTATGCCATCGATGTTTGTAAATGCGCTACAATAGTAGTATAATAATAAGCTGTGAAAGCTGAGTGTCCGGCAAATGTATAATAAATATAAAGTTATTTGAGGGGAAAGAATGATGGATCGAAATAAAACTTTTTATCATTATGTAGATAATAGTAGTTCCTAATACATATTTGGTTACTTTATTCCCTAGACTTGGGTGGTTTATAGAATATTCAAGTAGTACCAAAGAAAGGTCAGAGTGTAGTTGAACGTGGGGTTGGCTTGAACGGGTAAGTATACTTTCACTACATCCGTTGCTCAAATCACCCCCAATATTTTGTAATTTCCAGCTGCAGTTATCAGCATCCTTCAAAACCTGAATTGCTCAGACAGTGGAGATTACCTGTCTCCTCTACGGAAGTTCTGAACAATCTCTTTACCATAAACCAAACAGAGATAATGGAAACTTAATAATTTGCTAACATTTGGACAACAGTGTTCACTTAATGGCACTTACCGAAATTTACTCGGCTCGTCTCCCGTGAGAAATTAATTAGCTGTGTTCTCTGTTCAAGTTCGTTAGACGAAAAACGGCAGAAACGACGTCGATAAACAAGTCAGTTTTGTCGGTGTCATTATGCAAATGAGGTTATTTATTCCACTCTTGCTGATCGAATATCCAAGAAAATGATCCAACCACCCTAACTGGATGGGTTTCCGTAACACAGCTGTTCGAGTAGCCACTTAAGCACGCACGTCCTTAGTTCTAATGACCATCATCGCAAGCTCAAGTTCCACCGAATAAGTAGGTAGTTAGTTGCTGTAAAACAATTATGAACAATTATGAAGCGACAATTAAAGTGATTAAGTCACTCAGACTTCAAGCAATAACATGAACCAGGTCAGTCCAACAGCATGATTGCCCTCTACGACCGAACGAAGACTATTTGCGAATGCACTAGATAGTTGTGACACAACTGAGCAGTACTGTTATGACTAATTGATATTTATCTTTTTCCATATGCCTAAAATTCAATAAACGACTAGTTTTCTAGAGAGTGGTTGGATTTATGCCATAGTTCTTGGAGTAATCAATTGGGTGATATTGGTTGTCGTACTGCAAATAGACTAACTTGAAGAAGAACGCTCACGGCAAGCCTGACTCACTCGGTACTACTAGACTGTCCGGGTTGATTATCTGCGGTTGATTTTATTTTGTAGTGCCTTTCTGACGGTGTGTTGAACGATAAAGAACCAATATCTACACGTCGACCAACATGTGTGGTAGGTGTCTTATATGTAGGGGCCTAGGTAAAACAAGGGCATTGCATTATAAACAACACTCAGGGTTTGACTACTTGCCCAACAGAGGTAGCAAAATATTTGATACTTGGGGGCTCGGTAGATGAAAAATGTAACTGATGATTCCTTGAAAGCAAAACAAAGGCGTACGGAGGCTCAATGATCATACCTCATACACATTGAAAAAGTTTAAATATGGTTAAAAAACACCAGGGCTTAGCTTTGGAACATTGTATTTTGGGTGATTCACAAAGTTATTTGACACAGTGTTTTTGTGCGGTTTTTTATGACCACACTAGGTGGAATTCGAGAGTTTTAATTGAAAATGATGAATTCAGAACGTTATTTTTACATAAACTGCTTAACGATTATTTCAAGTGGTTACATTAGCTAAGCATCAAGCAAAGATATACCAAGATGCATAAACCAGTTACGTCTATGTTAATCGATACAGTAGTCCAAGCAAAACAGAATGAAATCCACTGATGGTGAGTAGAGAACACCTTTCTTCTATGTAGGTTATACCAGGTAAAAAATAAACAAGCCTGCTATCAGTATATCAAGAAGTAAAGTTAGATTTTTGAATTCCAGTGTTGATCAGTTGGTTACGATTTCAGTTCGTTTGTCTTGATGGTCTTGTGGTTCATATTTTCTCACCTCTGAAAGTTTCAGATGATCCTGATGGAACCGCGTCAAAATATTTTTATCTCCCAGTAGTTTACCGTTTATCTTTGAAGTAAACCTAATAAATGACCCATAGCTGTCCTTTTATTTTTGGTACTAAGGAATAACCGTGGCCATTACCGTTAGCAAACCTCATAAGCAGCGTATACCTGAGGTGCACTTTTGGATAACACTACAGAGTGGATAATCTAACTGTTGGCATTGATTTTGAGTAACATGGCCAACATTTCACAACATGAAGACAAAGTGTCTATCTAGAGGCAAAGTACTGTCGGTTTCGAAACTCCACCATAAAACCACAGACTGACTTCAACTTCTTGTGAACTAGACACAGCAAATAAGAAATAACACACTACGTGGTGATACTTTCACCTGGCAGATGGTGATACTGATATTAATACTATCAAGGAGACGTTTAGATTCACTAATCGTCTAATATGCGTTGCGCCAGTCCACGCCATCCGCAATCCGCCGACAGTTAAACGATAACATTGAGACTGCACGATGAGCTTGTCCAGACATCAAAATATTCGTTGAGTGATGATTCCTCGCCAAACTAGAAAAATTATGTTTATTGCTGCCAGTGAAAATCTTGTCGTTCTGTAGATCTAATAGAGACTCAGTGGGTGGGTGAAAATCATGAACAAGCGTATGAAAACCTTGTGCACTAGTTCCCGCGAACTTGTACTAATCACATCATTTATGCGGAACTAATCCATAGACAAAACACAGCAAGATTTGCTTCGAACAACTTTGGAATTCTCGGCCTCACCTTTCAATGTGCAACGCCTTTTGATTAAAACGCTTAGGATATAACATTTCGCACTGAATGTTTGAGTTTTACTGACAGCCTGTCATCGGTGGCCGTATTCCACTGTTCCTCGATTAATCTCCCAGCTCTGAACGATGAATAAAAATGGGATGAAATATAAGGTTTGGAAAGGGGTTATAATAAACGTGTATTTCATATTTAAATCAATATTTTGATTGATAATGAAAAATATGAATGTTCTGGGAAAGTATTCTTTTCAAAATTTGAGTCGAATCTGAAAAATGTTGCACTATAAGTAGTCATGAAACACGGTTTCCGTAAAGTCCTTTGTACTCTTTTTACACGGATCATTGGGCCGTGATATAACAAGTGTCACTGAATCAAATTGAGCACTGCCTGTGGTCTGGTTATTATATATGGTTCAAAGTCCTGGGATATGTTCCGAGAAAGTACTTGAGGCTGAAAAATGTACTGTGATTTTGTCTGCAGTTACGACTTTAAAAGCTTCAGTTACTATCTGCCGGTTGTTCCGTTTTGTGGTAACTGAAGCTTAGGACCCTTGTTTCACAGCAATTTTCAATTATATATAGCATAGAATTAGGGTGACGATTTCTTGTGGACAATGGCATTCAGCCCTTTAAAAGTTTCGAAGCAGTGGACTTTGCTCACGTGCACATTCCTTACGATTCAAATGGGACTACTACTCTAAACAAAATGTGAAGTGCTCAAGTATAAGGCTGTATTGGGTGGAAGAGCACTGGGTACGCATACTTGATGGGCGACAGCGATTGCGAAACCGGTCGCGTTGCTTCCGAGGAAATGGTGTCCTGTCACCCAAATACAATAACATACCACTTACACGTAATTCCGTTTTTTGAAAATATATATTTTACTCGAGTGAAGCTTTTCCCCTTACTAGTTTGTGAACTGGAAGTAGATGAAAATGCTACCCGGATTTTTGAAATATCACAATGTTCCCAAAAATAAGAAAGGGGCACATGATGAAATAGTCCTGGTGACTCGTGCACGGTGTCTAGAACCCGAATCGAGAAAACATATGGCACCTAAATGTAAACTTTGGCAGTCAGAACATGTGAAACACCGGGGTTCTGACGTAAAGTAATAACAAACTACAAATGTTTCTGATTTCTACGCCGGAATAAACAGGATTAAACCACACTAACCAAAGAACTAGATAAGGGGATACCCGTTTCGAAAAATAAACTGCTTGCACATATTACTGCCTATTAGGAATGAAATCCAAGCCCTACCTAATATTTCCATGTGGAGAACAATGAAACTTGAAAGCAAACGCCATTTTTCAACGATTACTATTCCTGCTATTACAGAAATTTTGCAGGAGACAAGTTGTCCACGAGAACCTTTGCGTACGGTATTCGCTTCCTAAAAGATGGTATTAAGTCTGTTTGCAGAGCCCACTGTTTACAGTTCGGAAAAAGAGTTATCCCTGAGAGTACCATTTAAGGGAACACGTAGGCAGAACTACGTACAAGATCATTATGAAGAATTAGGAGTTCAGTATTCTCATCTATAAAACTGAAATGTCCGTTCGCCACGTTCCAGATGATTTGCGTACAAGTGAAGTTCCCATCAGCTGAGCTGGTCATGTCCACGTTTAAGTGTCCACTTTTGCCCCTGGCTTAGTTGTTCACTCTGAGCTACAATATTTCAAACTAGTGGGTAAGTGGACTACTGTTCCACTGGTGACGAAGCAATTGGGGGGTACGCCTCAAGTACGAGGTTGGAATTTCGCCTTTAGCGGTCACATTTGATGACTGACAGGGCGCTGTTGTCGCTAACCTCTTTGCCAAAATGCATCTACTGGACCCCTAATGGGTATTGACCACAGGCCTGCTGTATATCTTAGGGCGGTAAAAACACACTGAATTCTTTTTCCAATGGATAAATAAATGGAGGTCCAGATTTTGATGTTTCTTCGGTAGAAGATTTATGTAGCATTTGAGTTTTATCTTTTAAACGAATCCTCTGAACGGTAACAATGTTCGAAAAATATAGCCAGATCCTCTTAAGAATAGTTGCTCTTATCTTGGCCGTGATTTTCTAAGAAAAACGGTGCACAACTGGTACTCATATTAAATCAGAGCATTGTTGTACAAAAGAACAAGTAAATAGGAGCTAGATGTCCTAAGATTTGGAGTCAGAAGTGACCACAGATTTTGAGAAACTCCTTGAGGTCACTGGACGTGGACTGTATGAGATGTGTTACAGAAAGATTATATGATACATCTCAAAAATCATTCCCATTTGGGGTTTGTGAATCACAATATTACATTTAACTTCGAAACCTTAGACCTACTCGAAATATACAAAGTTGGTCAAATTCAGTCAGATGAATGTATTTTCACAGTGTAATACAAACTGATGGTGAGGGAGGCTCTCATACCTTTGTAACTACCGCTGAGTGCAATTTTTGGCAATAGAGCGTTGATGGAAATGATGGTAGTCATTCGATGTTTCAATTACCGTGAGCAACCATTGTGGAGACCAGTATACTATCGGATTGTGCGTCGTTTTTCTACAAACTCCGAACTAATTTCGGCCCCGAAACATTATTTTCTAACTATCATCCCATTTATTATTCTGGTATTCCAAACTAAGACAAAATAGGTGATTTTTATACGATAAGCTTGACATTCGGAGATCAGGGGGCCTACCGAATATCACACCTACGTAATTTGACTTGCACTGTTCGGCTTCATTCGTGGTCTTTCCTTCGTTTGTTTCCAGAACACGGCATGGACTGTTAGATCAACCAAATCCATTTGTCATCCGCTGAATGTAAGGCAGTTCTTAATCCTTCTCTCTCTCTTTATCTCTCGCTCATTTGCCAGACAATACATGGCTGGCCCATAACCCACAGTGGCACCTTGAATCTGTTGCATCATTTAGGTTATGTTCAGGAGCAGTGTGCTTTGTTTTATTAAGTGCACCCATAACAGTCACGTGGTAAAATTTGAAAAAGGGATAAACGCGTAGAGGAAAATAATCACTTCTTAAGTTAGGCAGTCAGAGCTAGGTTCAAACTGCTCGAGTTGTTTCATTGTTGTGGATATTCATCAAACAAATGTTTTCCATAGGCAATAGTTCATCTTTCCTGAATATTTCTTAGTCTATCACAACATAAGGTTGAAATATGAAATTCCGTCTAACCCGACTACAGTCACTTTAGTTCTGCTGTCGTTCCTAGACAACTAAAGTTGTGCGACCTTGGTCATTATAGTAAATTAGTCCGAAGTTCAAAAGTTCGAAATCCGTTAAATGGTAAAAATGGGTTATTGCTAAACAGAAGAGGATGGACTTCTCCATGGGTTACTTTTTAATTGAGAAATAAATGCTGACCCTACCAGAAATGTTTGCTTTACCTGAATAGTTTGTCTTTTGTCTGCCTAACAAGTAGAAGAAAATGAAGCGAACGAATACGGAGAATATTACTTTGTGTAACATTTCAACAGACAACTGACTGTGGGTGGTAGTCTCACCCAAGAAGAAACGTTTCGTTTACCTACCTCCAAGGTCATGTGGGCATGGTACGTTAAGTAACCCTTTTGGTTTCCCTGCGTTGAAGAAAAATTTACTGGAAACCGGAAAATCCCGCTGTCTTCTTCGAGAGAAGGAAGATACCATTAATCAAGCCCATCAACCACCTAAAACTTTGGTAGAAAATGCCCTACTCTTCATGTGAATGACAGTATGCTTTTTCTCATTATTTATCCAAAAACCGGTCATCAAAAGATGGGGTATGCATAGTGGAGATTATCCGTCTTGGATTATGAGGTTAACTGCATTGGAATAAAAATTTCAGCCAGAGAAAAATAAATATTTATTCTGGGAAATGAGTTGATGAAAATATGCCACACGCCTTTGAAAATTAAGAGTAGTTTTGACCTTCAGCCAGTTGAAGGCGAGTATAATAGGAACGACAAAGGTGACTGCGTGTTGCAACCATGACAACACTTTATTCGCCTGGTTAATTGTTTTGGCTACCGACTCACTCTGAACGAAGTTTGGTGAAAATTAAGGGGCTCAGTATTAGGTCAAAAGCATTATGAAAGTTTTCTACTTTGAGGTAGCAAAAGGCTACACGACGATTAATGTGGGCCACACATTTTCACAATCAACATTGTTGATGGAACGTTATTGAAGATATCCTGAACAACGGAGAATTACCCATGTATGAAAGATAAACGTTCCGTGTATGTCAGACAAAAATTAATCGTCGGAAAACTGTCTTACTGTAGGATGATGCGACAGGTCATGCCTAACACGATGCCATGCCTCTTGTAGACGTGGGTCAATCTATCCATTTTTCATTACATTTCATGATAGTAAATCCACTGGAAGGCTTGCTGATCCAGCTCTCACAACTTCCTGCTAAAAGTTAAAATTTGAATAAGACTAGAAACTTGTTCCTTATGTGTGACGAAAACTTTATCGCAAATGAATAGTTTATTCAGGAAAGTTTAAGAGAGTGAAACCTCGTCCTTCGGTGATTGAATATTTCGAAAAAAACATGATATTTAGGATATCTTGGCAGTACGTGGATGGTAGTCTCAAGTAGATAAACGAAGCTTGTCAACTCCCGAGTGCACATTATCGCATCAACAGCCAAAATACAACAAAGTGGGTGGAATTTTCGCATCCCTTAATAGAATCTAACACGCCCTGCGTTAACCGGCCCTCATGTTAAGCTCTTTTCTTCTCTATCAGATTCGGCAATGTTACGAAGGCCTTGGGGTTCAAATACCGACGGTGGACAAAGTTCTGAGGAAAAATAACTGGCATAACTGCCTTCGATATATTATTGGATGCGAAATCGACGATACAACTGGCTGAGGACCACAAAAGTCAAACAAGCCTTCTGTATATACGAAGACGGTTCATACTGTATCTGATCTTCGGGTGGAATTAAGTTACCTAGGCCACGGAATTAGCTTGTTTGGTTTGAAGACTCCGAAACTACCTAAATGTCTGTTGTCGGATCAACAAAACCCTGCAACTGCACCTCGCATTTTGAAGGCACTGAATATGTGTAATTGTTCGAGCTGTTCGGAAAGGCTTACAACTTATCCGGATCTCCATTTATAAGATCTCTATCCTTGGTACACTAAAGATCTGATATGATTCCATCTGGAAGAAGTTCACGACCACTGTCGTACACGAGACAACAACGATCTCTTACACTAACTCGTTCATGAAGATAAACAGACAAGAGAAGAGATCATCCTGAATGCAGGTGACAGGTTGACTCGATCGGAAACGGTGAAAGAAATCTGGGATAATTTCCCCTCCAATCTACGCTGATTTTGGGAGTGTTTATATATCTTTCTCCACTTGTCTGAACTACACACTTTATGTTAACCACGGTGGATGTTTAACTGATGAGTTTGTCTCTTGTGGCTCTTGACATGTTTTACCACAAAAATATGCAAACAGAGATTTCCCGTCATGAATTTGTAACGAGAATTTAGGGTGTAGGTTTGTACAATGTATCTTGGACCAGTTCGCTGCATCTGTGCACGTAGTCAGTAAGGTAAGTAACGAAACTGAGGCAAAATTGAGTTGGATGAAAGGTTACAGAAGCGTAGACGAATGAGACGCGGTCAGGAAGTTAGGTTAACAGGGTAAGGCCAAACTAATAAGCCATTGATGGTGGAGGATAACACCACAGGCATTTTAGTTCGATCCTAGCAAGAGTTCTTCTCCTGTGGTTTCAAAGGAGGACCTGTCACTTTTCTCATGAATCACTACAGTCATCGACTCTCAACAGTCCATTGAAACGTACTCTTTGTCATATCAAAACAATGTGTTTAGTCAATGTCTGCATTATTGCTGTGTCACAGTCAAACACACGGAGGTAACCCGCCCTGTCCAGCAAACTTATACCGCAGAATTACCATCTCTGGTAGAAGATTGGTATCTACATCCAAAGCTCCAACAATTAACTTATTCGGAAACCCATTTATGGATGTACTTCAGTAAGACTGTCCATCAGAATGCTTCGACGCCCACGATCCATGCAAAACTCTCGAGTATAACCATAGATCCCTTTGCTTCCGTGATCGGTATGCTAACTCCGAGATTGCGTGGTTTGGTATTGTTCACCAGACAGAAAAGGTAGCGAATGTTTCGGATTACCACAGCCTTCTCGGTCTCCTCGCACTTTGCATCTACCGTTGCTCGCCATCGTTTTTCATGACTTCATTCGGTTAGTATTTAAGGCTTCTCCGTGCATCATGGAATCTGAAAACCGAAAAATCAATCTGCAAGCATCTATCGAAACTACTGAGGATACAGATATTCAACCTTCCCGTTTTACGTCTCACCTTGGGAACTTGACCTGCCTTGACAGCCAAAAAGGAGTTCGTTCGACCTGATTCCATCATTCAGATGGCGCTTGAGCATCTACTCTATCAATCTCTTGGTGAATAATTCTTTTTGGAACAAATCAACGGTGTTCGTATATTATCAGTTGCGGGAACAGTTGGCTTTGCTTTTGGTTCGTCCACGGTCCAGACTTGGATGAGACATCGAATGCAGAGGACGGCATCGTCGTAGGTGATATTTGCACGACATAGCACAGTTTATCTTTCAGAGTAGTTTCATAGCGCAGATGAATTCAGAGTCGATGCGATGAGTAGTACAACCTGTATTCATCCTTTTTGAAGGACTGTATGATAGATAGTTTTCCTAAACGATTTGACAAACGCGTTATCCCAGTTAACCTAGATTATTTATTATATTTTACTTCTTCTGCTCTTCAACGGAGCTGCAGATGCACCTTATTTTGACTGTTTATGTATCTTTTTTACCTTATATATCACTCAGGAGGATCTGGGTAAAATTTGCTGGTGACGAGCATCTTTTGTTTATGAGTTAAATGGAACAGATGAGAAGAAAGTCCCACTGGAGCTTTCTTCGCTCCCAGCGATCTGCCTGAAGAACACCTAGTCATCTCAGTAGTGGCAGAACGGGTAATTCTAACAACTGAAGCTACACGGTTGGACGTATCGCCCTCGTGACATTTCTCACAACTTGCTAGGAACCAGTGCTGGTATATTAGAAACAGAGTGTCCATTCGTGCACTTTGGCCAAATTTCGATGTACCTAAACTCTGTCTCAGTGTACTTTGAATGGTTGCTTCGAGAATACATTTGATACCAGACGTCTCCTTAAAACTTAAACACCGTGACAGTCCCTCTCTCTCGGTGATGAATATTTTATCAGCCTGAAACTTAAAATAATTTTGGTTTGCCATTCAGGCGGAAGGAGGAAAATTACCGTCTTTGGCTGCTTTATGAGCGGTAGAGAACTACCTCTCAGTGCCAATGCTGAACTTTCCTTATAGTGGCCAATCTGATAGCTACAAATAACGTATTCTCGTGAAGATAGTCAGTCAATGGCATCTTACTCATTGAGACGTTTGCAATCTATACTGCAGTGTTCTTTATGCAGTAGGACTTTTTACTCAGCAAAAACAATGAAAGCACTATACAAATGAGCCATCCAGCCTGCTAGGAATCTCCAGTTATGAATTGTCCCTGAAGCCTCAACTGGGACTCGAACCCGGAACACTTGAGTGGGAGTACCACACCCCCACTTCCTCTCAGTCTCTCACACAGTACTGATTTAATATCCGGCTTGGCTCTCAATGGCTCACGTTTCCCGAATACTAGGGGATATAAGGTTCTGCCGTGAGTGGCTTGCAGAACATTGATAACATGTATCAAGTACAATGATGTGTCTGAAACTGCCTATCTGACGGATACTCTGGTGGAATGGTTTGGTTTCATGAAATAGAAGGAAAATGTTCATTTGAGCAGAATGTCCGTATTTATGTACATCAATTTTTTTTCATCAAATCAATCAATGGAAACGAAAAAGGGAACTGTTTTCAAAATGCAGATCCATGAAATGGTCAGGGGACTAATCCACTGAAGAAGATAGCCGATGAAACCATCTTTTTCACGTCCTAGTCAATTTTGCGTGATTGGTGAAAGAAAAACTAATCAGTCATTGGGCAGAGCACATTCGGTTACGGATCAGAACAAGAAATGGAAGACATGGTGATTATTTCCTTTTCCCAAAAGTTACGTTTCCGCATCGGACAACTGGAGGAGATTGGATTTTTCTGTAACAGACCTTTCTTCATCCTGTTCTTCCTCAGGGGTGGACCGATTTTTCGTGACAGGTTGCATATGACGTTTGGGAGTTGTGATCTGTGTTGCTTTAAATGGAATTTTAAAAAAATAGTTTACTGGGAACAAGTTCTTTGAAGTTGAATGAATAAGATGTACGCGTGAGCATAAGGTACACACTAAGAGTAGACAAACACAATTGAATTGAAACCCTAAATCACGTTTGTTTTCATATTGAGATGGTTTCTAGCCCCTCAAAAACAGTTGTGATAGCGCAAACGCAAAAGACAAAAAAAGCCGTCCACTTAGACAGAATGGAGCTTCGGTTGATGTAACATATGGCCCAGATGAGATGAATCAATCCACTAATTGGGGGGATCGTAGGAATACCATTTATTGAGTAAACACAGTGTCTGGCCCAGCTACGGTTAAGTAGTTAACTCGCAAACAAAATATCACTGAATGCGACTGTGTTTATGAATCGAACATGAACCAATAGTCAAATTTACTTGGAGCTGGTTATTCTTTACCCCAGAATCAATCTGCCTTGCCAGTAGGATAGTAAGAAAGTCTTGTAAGTGCTAACTTGTGTGTTGAGGTTTTCGCAAGCTGGCAACAGGTGGAAGTAAGCCTAAATAAATTCTTTCAGTATGTCAAAAATCCTTTAATCTAGAATTATGGGAAAACTCCAGACACTGAATGGTGTTTCAAATCACCATGGTTTCGAAATGTTTTGGCTAACAAAGAGAGCATTTATTATTTTCTTTTAAACAAACCTTGTGGAAACAAACAACCACAGCCTAGGTATCGGCCCCCACAACATGATTATCATGATATTATGGAACTACCGACACCAATAACCCGGTATTATTATTGATAGTAATAATATTAGTAGTCGTAATAATAGTAATAAACGTCATCACTGGTAACATCAAGCTATCGTCCTATTTACGATTTCAGTTAGGGAATTCTAGGATCAGTTTTTATTTTAGATGTTAATGTGACCAAGAGCTGATAATAAGAAAGCAGCAAAAAAAACTGAAACATCATTTTTTAGGTTGTGATGAAAAAGATACTAAACCACTGGAAAACTCTGAGATAACTTTATGCCTTGAATGAGTAGGGGCAGCATGTATTTGGTCTTACTTTGCAATCAGTTGTTGACTCGCAATAATATAATTCGCCGATAGTGAATAAGTTTGCCAAAATTAGAGTGCTCATATAATTTCCGGTGAAATAGTAAGTTGCTTCTCTTCTAGTTAATAATTCTGCAAGAAAACAAATAACTTGGAACCAAAGTGCTGATGGTTTCATCTCGCTCTCATTGTTTGACACACACGGTTAGATACTGGTGGATCAGTGATACGCGTAGACTTACACCCAATCTGTAGATGACTTAAAAAGGGATCAATTAGGGAACTCTCTAGTACGTACGCTGAATATAATGAACGAAATCTTGGATGAATTGTCGGTGTTTCAAAATGAGATCACAAGTTTTGTTAGTCTTACTGAAGTGATGGAGCCGAAAGCAGAACCTTCCCATATTGTCCAAAGAGATACGACAAATGCATCGTCCCGCTGGTGACCAATAGGTCACAGTTGGTCCAGAAACGAGTTATAGGTACATTTGGAACCATTACTATTATTGGTTCTCGTGTAATATTTGATTATTAAGCTGCAAATTGTTGATTCTTAGTCCGTAAACTTCAAAGCTCAGTGTGTTTGCCAGAACCAGAAAGTGCTCTAGTTGAATGCCTCGACTGCAAAATCCCGCAGACAGATACCAGGTAGGACAAACTGCCACCGAAGTGATTTATGTGGAATACTTAGGGTATTTCTGAATCGTTCGAGAAAAGGGATTGTGATTACTGTGTCGAACTTTCCCGGTTACCGTTGCTAGTAGCCGGATGGATTGAATTACGCGGCGAAAATGCATGAAGTGTGTTGTAAGTTTACAACGATATGTTCAGCCAGAAGAGGAAACCTGTTATTCTCCTGCTACCAGGATTTTGGGAGACCAGGGTATTTATAGTCTACGAAAGAACTTCCACAGACGAGGCGGTCGTGTTGATGCCCTTGAATCTATATGGAGACCATTCACCTGTAGGGGACCAAAGACGGAAAACCAAACCGGTACATATTACCTGATCTCACTCCACCAAAAATGGGGATTACTGTTTACACTTTCAAAAGTAATAGTCCATAGGGCACCCTATCGATGAAATTGTATTCAAGTACATATTCCATCCGCGTAACGCGATGAGCTCCTCTGTCATCTACTCACGCTAGACTGTTCGTTACTGGGGACGTTCCCAATGATATGCATAACGGATTTGCCTAATAGTAAAACAAATGAAGTGCATTGCTAGAAAGTAGTCCTGTGACAACTAATCAGTAAATGGTTGTGGATAACACTACATCAACATCATGAAATTCACTAGGTCAAATTTGATCGATACAATAACTTCACAGGTAACTTGGAGCCGGACTTAGGCACTTGTTATGCAAATCAGATTGAGATAAAAAGCAATTTCGAATGAAGTTTTATAGACTCTTTTCAAACGAGCCTGCTTATTACCGACAGGTCTACTAATTTATGCATCTTTTTTGTTATTATTCGAACAAAATAATGACCGCGTTTTGTTGGTAAAGGTTTTTAATGCATACTCCTTTGTGGGTAATCCGTGGTCAAGTGTCCTCAAAAAGGGTCATGGATTTGGTAAGAAGCGCCTTGGCATTGGAACCCATGAAGGATAAACCGCCGTGTCCTTTGATACTGTCCACCGTGCCATGGTACTATCTTATTCACAAAGAGTTCCTTTGTCCTCTGAATAAGCAGTTATTCTCTCTGATCTGCTGAATATTTCTCAGGAGAACATGAGTGTCGAGCGAATCAAAACTCGTGAGACAGTTGTTTGATGACATTAATTTTCCTTTCACGCCATCAGTAAGATAGTGCTGCACCAGGAACAATCCGTCGAAGTAGGTTAACCTTAAGACCTGAAAAAGGGGACTACCTAAGGTCCCTATAGGACAAGTGTGATAGTGAACCTGGAGACAATACACTTGTAAAAAACCAAAAGGTAATTTTGGTGGTTGGCTTTGAACCTCTTTTTTCAGGCTGATTTTTCAGCGAAATTTGTTGTATCTGCAGGCTTTCCTATCTTTTAGTACCTACTGTCGGGTGTTTATTGCCCCTGGCGTTCGGTGTACTAACACAATCTTTCCGGAGCATTAGCAATGCAGAAAGCCATAACTGGACACCTTGGTTGCACAAAGTTGCCAAGTCGCGCAAAACATTCTACACGTGATTCGTGAGAGTGTATTGATGTGTATGGGAAAGGTTTGGCTACCATACACTAGACTGTGGTTGCCATCGCAAAGTCACTGGCTACTAAACGACAGAAAACTAGTAGTTTGATCAACGCATTAGGTATTGCGTGGAGTTTGCATTATAAGTAATTTTCCGCTTTCTGTGGTTGATCACTGATTCTGATAAGACGACTCATGTGCTTTCGAACCATTTTACTTTATTCAATTCAGTACATCTGGTTTAAATAATATGAGTAGTCTGTATCTTCAATCTTTCACCACTAACTAAGTGGTCCAGCAGGAACCAGGTACGGCCTCTCACTGACTGGTTGGTGAAGCGGACAACCACCACTTCTCTCGCCTTGCCAACCCACCCATTTGATCCGTCTTCCTGTCGCTGGCGTTTACGTTGGCTCAAGCCTTTACCTGGATTCTCAAAGTTCACTACTTGCATCTCGTATGGTTCATGGTGAGGGAGCTCGACGGTTGACCTAGTCAGACTACGTGCTGACAACGAATCAGATGACAACCCAACACACCAATGTTCCATGCCATTGGCTGTTCCAGTGACTACCAACCACTAGAAATGTAGGATGTCATGTAAGCACTCATGAAAGCAAGCTCAACCAGAATCTTAATTATCTACTGATCTGTCTATTTAAATTATTATCCCAGGCCTAAGCTCAACATTTCTGATACCGGCATTCCCATCCTGTTCCAACTATGCACTGGAGAAATCGTTGTTCGAGTTCCGGTGTATCTATCTCAAAGTGACCAGGTTTTCGAGGTGCACGGTATTACCCCTAAACTTCCGACACGCACAATCGACTGGAGTTAGGATGGAGAGAGTTACATGAATAACTCAGATAACTGAGACTGGTGAGACTCAACATGTTTTCTATAGACGTGATCACTTTTCATCCAGTGCCAATTATCAACTAGCAGTTGAGAAGTCATGCATGCACATCATGAAAATAAATAGTGGTCTACAGTGTTGCCCCATGTACAGAACATCTTCGGGACCGACCAAATATGTTTGCTCCTCGGCAGTGTTCGCTCTCGGTAGGGAAGTTCAGAAAATAGAACATAACATCTAAAAGATGGAGCAAGGTTTTCGATACCCTGCGAACTTGCCCAAAGTTTAGTGAGATTGTTTGTGCCCATCACGTGTGAAGACACGTAACAAAATGTTGGTAGTAATTTAATTTACCAGGAGGAAATCCGATGCCAGTTTTTTCCTGGTTTGTTGTCTCCCGTGTACAGCTAATTTCTTGTTATTCTACTTTAGGCGTAAAATCCAAAGGCGATTTCAATGAAAATTATCGCACTAGTGGTACAGCTCCCATTGATCTTCTTACAGGAACATTTTTGCACTCAGCCATCTCATCTTATTCATTGTCGTCTCTTGAGACTAACGTCTCTCCAGCTAACACACGTGCGATGTTTTTATCTGGTGGGGATATCATATGAAGCAGGAAAAATAACAGCGATGTCTACCTAGGGTTCTAATAGCAATCCTTCCGAAAGCAACATCATCGGTGCATAGTCACTGAATGAACTGTCTGGGCGGTTCATACACATGAGATATGAGATTATGGCCTTCTTGGAGTTAGTACAGCCAGTAACTGCGGGAGCTAGATTAGCTATACTCCGTGTAATTAGCAACCTCCTCGGCTGCCTCCTGTAGTAACGTTCCTGATACCGACAGAAGTTACCGGCGAGCGATGAGGCACCATTGGTATGCAGCACTAAAGACTTCACAGAAGCAGCCGAGACGTGAATGCAAGATTCTTCTTCGACTCGAACTACTTGGCCCCGGCTAGTTTCGAAGGTGACCTCATTTCTCCCAATCACGTAGACGTGCTTTCTTACACGGAACTGGAATGCGACCATCTTCACGAAAACTCCAGTACTGTGAAGATTGGTAACTTCTAATTTATCAGCGAAGGACAAGAGAATCGTTCTAGTTGGCCCTCCCATTATCATTTGAGAAGGATTTTTGATCTTCTACCGCAGTGTGAAAGATACGGTATAGGTGTCAGGTGAACTTAGCAGGCTTTTCAGCTACAGGACCATATATATATATATACAAAGGCCACCACAGTGGCTATGGTAAACCACTGAGTGTGCAAAGCAACAAACTGTTCATCCAAATTTGCTGATTATCCAGTGGAACTTTTTGTCAAATTATTCCATTAACCTTCCGTGAAATACACGAAGGCCCTGTATTGTTCACGCTCATATACCCGATTTCAAAGTATGCTACTTGCCACACTAGAAGGGTCTGCGAACTTTCTGAAGCACAGGATCAGAGAGTGATTCCTGTCATGTGCAGCTTTGTGGCTTCGTGGTTGTGTGCGCATGAAGGAGTTGTTGTCTGTTGAAGGGTTTCGATAGCAAAGTCAGTTGGGACTAGGCTGTTTTCGCACACACGGGTTGACTACCCTTCAAAAGTAGGCTATAGAGAAGGGAGTACTGTGCTAATTGCGAGCAACTAGAAAACTTGTGTAGGTGATATCTTTGCCTCAGTTATTCCCGTCGGAAAAGTTCATGCCAGCTGCCAGTCACTTTGCGGGTGATGGACTGTCGTAATTCAAAGAAGTCCTAGCGCAAAGTGAGCCATTGAGAGTCAGCTCCGGCAAGTTGCTGCTAAAAAAGGGCTATACACAGTTAGTTCATGTGTACTAGATTTGACTGCGGTTGGAAATCAATAAAAAAGCACTGCATTTGAGGGTTTTTAGGAAGCTGGAGTAAACTAATATGCTGTGTGCTTTCATCGATTTCAGGTGTGTATTGAGAGTTCACTTGGAATTGTGAATCATTTCATAAAGAATAGCAGTTTTCATGGGACCTACTTTAGTCCCACAGGAATAATTTTTACTTAAACAGTACAGAAAAGATTGAACACAGTTTTGCCAAGTCGTTAGTATTTTATTCAGAAAATCTTTGTCCTTATCTGGATGGCTAGTTAGACAAAGGGTACCATTGACTATTTATTCCTAGAGGGAAAAAATGATGGCCTTTCCGTGACCGTGGAACTCCTTTTATATGGCATTTAGGCTGACACGAGAAGACTCAAAGAACTAGGGAAGGAAAATATCACATCTACTTGCAGAAGCTAACGAAATCAGTTACCTTGTCTTCTGTCTGTTTAGGCTTGATAAAATCAATATTACATTTGCTTTTTTGTCGCCTTCAATGGTTACTTATAGATGTGGCCAGTGGGATATTCAGATTGTCTCTAAAGTGATCCAAAATTTATCATCTACGTATTTGTACTTGTGGTGCCACTTGTGCAGGTCTGGTGACATATCTACAATCAAAGCGCATCCAGAAGCGCCGGAAGTGAAAGATTTCAAATAATTGATACGAAGCCATCTGACGTTACATATTACTCCGTTTCCTGAAGTCAGATATAGTGGTTGATTCATTAGCAAAGTAGTGCCGTCGAACAACTTAAGGATGGCCATTTACTCGGCATAGGTGATAACCGAGATCACCAGCAGGCCAGTCCTCATGGAAAAATCCGCTCGAATAGAAACTAGTGCAACTGTTTCAATCCAAGTTGCTGTGCTCTAAAGAGGTTATTATCTGTCTGAAAGCCCATACACTTACTTGAATATTTCGTGCGAAATGAACGATTGTATGCTGGAGTCTGACCAACTGACTTCGCAGTTGACCGGTTGAAAATGTCAGAGATAAATTAAGGCGCTTTTTTAAAGTCCATTGATCAGTAAGGCATATTATTTATTTTTAAACAATAAAAACGCTTTTCTTTCTCACCAAAACCACATTTCTTAATTCCGATTTTCTCATTTTTGTGTTCGAGATAAAGGACTCAACGGATTTCAAAGAGGTACAGAGAGGTTTTTGAAAATGGTGTGGCCGGAATTATGCCCATTTGGTGGGCGTTTTAGAAATAATTTAAACGTCTTACCAGTTACCAATAATGTAAGAAAACCATGTTTATTTAAAGTCAAGGTAGAACTGTTCCCACTTTAAAACAAGTATGTTCTATGGTGACAGTCAAACATTCTGCTGATAAAACACGAAGAACTTTTTGAGTTGGTCAGTTATCAGCATACAAAACATGCAAGCAATCTCATTACTAATGAAATCATTTTTTTGGCTACGTGGAATACAGACCCGTTTAAAGATTAAAACTGCGGATATCACCAAAACTGATGCAAACGGGCCTCTGATAAGCACGTTTTGTTCTCATACGTAAATGCATTATCGAAGAACTAAGCAGTTTTATACATACCACAACTAGCAAATAGAGGCAAGGTTTTACGACAATAACTCTTGTGTTCCCTTTGTATGCCATGAACGGAAAGACTCAAAATTCTGGCAAAACCCAAATTTTATCACTATAAATCGACCGCAAACATGAGCGAATATAGATCACTTGTGTGAAATGAAATCTGATTCATTTACCTCGAAACAGCTCAACCGTTAATGGAACCAAATTTCACAAACATTATTACTCATTCGGTTTGTTTTACTCCTCAAAAATGTCCACAGTCTCTTCCACATAGAGTCCTCCATGTTGTCTATGAGATACATTTTCAACCTATGCTTCATCATATTTCCCACTTTCAACTTTATTCTTTATTATGAGGCAACCCGTTGACTTATCTCTTCAGAATAGAGAAAAGATTTACGATTATATTTAAGTCTGCGCTACTAGAGGGCAATGGTATAAACTGACTTTGGAAGTTTCGCATGCATTAACACATCAAATAGTGAATAGTGCATAGATAAATCGTTTTGCGTGAAAGTTTTCACGCACATGTTGTAGAACATAACATGGTGCGTTATTCTGAAAAAAACTATTATTTAACCAGATACCATAGTTTCGCTTAATTCGGTAGTCTCTGCAGTCTTAGCTAAGAGGATTTCCTCACTGATCTAGAGGCCTTTATCGGGAGTTTTACAACAAGAGTGATTCTTTTTTATTCCAGTCTAAACCCATGAAGTCGGTCGGCTTTAAAAATCCTCATCTAGTGAGATACTTTTCCGATGAATTCCTCACGAAAATGGTTCTCTTCTTAGCCTTTCATAGGCCATCACATGCCAAGCCCTAGCCTACAAAATGAACCCATCATGAAAGTTATAGACTTCGTGATTTGCATATCCTTATAAAATCACTACGTCCCCTCGTTTGTAGGGCATTCATTGATGCCTTCAAGACATCTAGTGCCAGCCGCATTCAAAATTCCCACACCTATATCTGCAACGGGGAGTAAGAAAGCCCTGTAGTTTTATGACTCTGGATTTGGTACAATGAGTTACATCCCAGTTTTTTGAGCAGAATGCTCATGCTATCATCTTTCTTCGGTTTGCTCGGTCTTCTTTCTCTGAAACGCGCACAGGCTGTAGAATTCCGACAACTGATGCTCTAATTCACTTTAGGACACTGGACAAAACCTGCCGCAGGAAATTCTAACTTACAAACTTTTGCAATTGTACTTTCTCTTCCCTTCTAAAGGCGCCGAGGGAATTCAGTTTTAGTGAAACTTTTGATTGCCAGCCGGCCAGCCATAAAGATGACTAATAAAGCCCATCCAGATGAGTCAGGATAAGAACTGGAATTTCCGTTTTCCGGTAATTTTAAATGCCATCGTTCTAAAGAATTTGTTAACCATTTACAATGTAAAATATCCCTGTTTTGAGATTGCTTTTCCACCTGTCGTATAGGCACACATATGCAAACTATACTGACTGAAAAAAAACTTCCAAGGAATTGTGTAGGTGATAATATAAAATGGTATAACCTATATGGTCCTGTTTATAAATTTAATCTAACTTTACATATTCTGATGATTCTTAGCCCACCTAGCACAAATTATTTTACTTTTGTAACCAAGGCGACATACATTCAACTATCTGTAGGGCAGTAAAGAATCTACGTAAAAGAGTGGCAGATTTGTACAAATAAATCTCGCTAACTTAGTTAAGTATGGACGCTCGAAATATACACAGGGAAGATTTTCGAGTGCTTCGAGATCATCAGTATATGTACGTATGCGTAGATAAATCCACAAGACTTGAAGTTACACGATCTTAGGGTTTTACCAGGCACATACTGCCATAACAAATAAGAGCTTCATGCTGATTGTCGTAAACTCGACGTGCCTGGTACTATTACTTGGCATCCAATGCACATACGCATTAGATATGTTCATGTCAATTATAATGGGTAGGCATCAGACAAGAAAATTCACATGGTTCTTCGTGTGCTTGCAGGCAGTCGAAGTAGTCATTTTGTATAGAGGAACTAATAGCAGTCGATAATGAGCCGTTCGCAGAAGAAAACAATGCACCACCCACAATGAACAGTATTTGCTAGCAGATGTTGGATAACCACCAGGAGGACCATAAGAAAATCAAATATTGATCCGTTTTTCTATTAATTTATGTGCCAAAATAATTCATGAACATTTCAAAATATATTCTATCACGGTTGATAGTCGGAGAGCAGTTTCACAGGCTTTCGAAAAATCTCAAACTACTTTTTGTAAGTGCTCAACTATTGAGCTTGACATCAGGGCGAAATTACCGGGTGATGGGAAGAACATGATTTTGGCCGGTAACGAATAGGACAAGGTCTGATCATGAAGTTCAGCTGCCGGAGCCTGGTAAGAACCAACAATATAAGCCTAGTGAAATAAAACCTGGTAAGCAGAATACCCCATCCTTTTGGAATAAACGAGAAAAATGATAAAAAACCTTATTCTTTCGAGCTTTTTTGCCATTGAAATCGAAAAGGAGGAGAAAACGCAGTTTGATTTCTTGTGAACAAGAGAAATTTACGAAAGAGTTAGATAGACAGACGAAAGGAACGACTGATGCGCAGTTTGACAAGCTAGCGGATCCCTTTTCCTAGTAGACTTTTCGGTTATGCCATGCAGCATTGTGCATACTACTTTTATTCATTCTTTATCTGCTGTAAAACAACGCACAACATCCCAGGGATGGCGCCGCGGTTAGTGAGAGGCTGCCAAATGGGAAACTGACCCACGGTTGCAAGATCAAACCTAGAGTGTTATCATCCAAAGTGATAACATTTTGATTACTGTCAGTGAACCAAAGGTATCTTATCACTCGCATTCACATTGTGAACCTCCAATTTATTGAATAACTTGTTGCCCCTCTGCAATAGCATTGACGAAAGGTACATGCCATTGCAGCTTCGTATCGGGAGTTTGGGAAACTTAGGTCTGATCGTTTATCTAACCAGCTGCATTCTCAATTACGGCTGAAAGTACAAGACTTATCAGGCTCACAGCTGTTGGCATCTATCGTGTTGAGGTAAATCAGTGAACGTATCCCTTTTAACAAGGATGTCAACGACAGTAATTCGAAAGTATCTTCCAGGGGCTTGAGGCAAATCACCCTAGCCCTGACACTTTCGGATGAAGTCCACATACAGACAACAAAAGCCCACCTCGATTCTTTTGGTCCCGGCATTCATGGATCTCAGATTTTACGCAAGTAAGCAATCGTATAAAGCCCCAGAATGGTTGATGTAGTAATGAACTGAATGATAGCAAAGTGAGCTCTACCACCGCTGTTAGACGTGATGTTGTGCTTGAATCTCGGTCTTACTGTTATTAGTGCATTATACTCACAACCCGATAAACTAAACTCGTTGTACAGGTTTCAACTCAAAAATATGTATTTTCACTTTCCAGATAGCCAGTGAATATCCAGGTCCCGAATTTATCCCCTAAACCTGTTCATAGCTTGGATACTTTGTTATTTTCTGAACTTACTAGGAGAACGACGGTTTTGTTTGACTGTTTCTTATACATATCTGACGTTGACTTCTCGTCATGCATGAATATTTTACAAAAAAGCCTTCCCTGTTGTAAGAAAGATCAATAATTGCACAAATTCAACTAAACAGTACAATGCCTGAAAGAATAGCAAAAGCATTTTGTCTCGTTCGTTACGAAACATTAGTCTTCTGCATCCCGCAAAGCCTCCCACTGAACTTCTAATCAAGCAAGAAAACCAGAGTCCACCTCGCAGACTACGGTAAGTGCAGCTGCTTTCCCCCTTCGTGTGATCTTGAGTTACGCATCAATGGACGGGATCTATTGGGATGTAATGTGAATGGTCATATACAGTCTCCGTCATCATAGACACATGATAATGGTAATTGGTAATTTATACCATCACCATCACCATCTGTATTCGCCTACGAGACAGGCTCACTGATTCCCGTTTATTCTCAGTTATATCAACCCCTATTCATCAGTTATCTTCTGTTAGATAACAGGATGGTACCTCCCAAGCTCCGACCGAAAACCCGTACCACTTGGATCGATCCAAATACATTGGCACCGGAGTCACCTAGGTAGTGCTTAAAGTGACTTTATAGGTTACAGTGACCACTTCTTAGGGTCACCTGTCAATGTGGATTGCTGACAGAAACCACATAAAGCTTCGAGCAAATTCAAATGGTGAGCTTACTCGGTGGTGAACCGGAATTCGGAGACCAAATTCCACCTGTTCGGCAAGTTAGACAAGAGTGAATGCTGTTTCGACAGGCGAAACTCATCACAGCTCAGAATAACATTAGATTGTCCTTGTGAAATGTGTGATTTAAAAGATGCGGAACATAAGTTACCCCTCAAGGATACACGGCTTGGTGACATACACGACCACCAAAGTTGACGTAAGTTCAAATCATGCCGATTCCTCTACTTATTGTTTCGTACGTCTGTGGTTGTAAACTCATAGCAAAGCTTAGTCGAGAAAGCAAGAAACCAAAAACAGAGAAGTAGCTCTAGCAAATATAAAGGAAATGAAAACACACTGAGAATTTATTTTGACAAGAAATGGCTGAAATGCAATTAAACGAGTGACCGGGACTGCTAACGTTATCATTTAATGATTTTATATTTTTTTCGGAACCCCAAATTGTTTTATGCAATCAAGCCTGGGGTTCAAAGGTTCTAAACTTTGTTGACATATATCAGAACAACCGACTCGACCCAACTCCCAACAGATACCTACCGCGGACAAGGCTCTCCACCGAGAGGGCTCTTTGTGGGTGGCATGCGGCACACGTCCTATTATCAATGCTTGTTTAAGTCGATCCAGGACTTACATAATAGATCTAAAGAAAATATGTCCACCTTCAGTATCACCAATACTGTGCTAGCGTTGTACTTGATACAAAGATATCCGTAGTTTGGACGTTCTTCTAAACATATTGATCATCAAGACGAAATGTGAACCTTGTGGTCCCGGGAGTGCTTTTTGTCGCCTTTGATCCCTTCCCCATTTGGTGGCCTCAAGTTGACCACAACCCCTTCCCTGAAATATTAACCGCTTCTGTATAAAAGATTATGCATAAGTGAAAAAACTACAAAAGACTGCCCTTTTGATGCAACGATTAGTTCAAATCAGTGAACTAAAAAATACGTGACATATTTTTATGTAATGGTCTAAAACAACTGAGGGAGGTCGGTTATCCGTGATCCCGAATTCAGTACTCATTGTTCTTCAACCATCAACAAGATTAAAAACGTATTTTTCAATAAATATCCTAACTATCGATCAACCAGGGAATTTGGATAATTATCGTTGAATCAACTGTATTAGCGCGAAAATTTACTTACAGTCGCATTTTTTCACAATAGTATTTTGTTGCACTCGTGATGAGTTGACATCATTCCGAAGCAAACCTTTTTGTAACTCATTTTGCTCTTCCGGGTCGTCTACAAGTGGATCAGACTTGCCCAAACTGACCGGGACTTCTTTGATAGTCACATGCCACGTGTAATTTACTTCTGCTTCTCCACTGGGCACACATTTGTTCGCATGTTGGAAATCATGATCATGAGGTGAAGAACTCGAATTGGTAGACTGAGAGGGGTCTGGGCAGATTTTGTTGTTGTTGTTGTTGTTGTTGTCAATGCCGTTGCTGCTGATGCTGCTCCCACTGCTGTGGCTGTCATGAGCCGAGTGAAACGTGTCCCAGACATTATCTTCATCGTTTTGATGATAACTCTCGGGATACCCGGCCGGAGAAGTGTACGTCACCAATTTTCCAGTATTTTGACCCATGAATATTGCGCCACTATAGCACAGTCTGTGTGTGGACAGTGTGACTCTGGCACATAGCACTGGATAACCATGTGAATTCACGTGGTGATCTCTGTCCGTATCTCTGTATGTCTACGTGTGTATGCAATGAAACAAATGAGAGAGAGACAGCACACAACTATAAAACGGTAGCCACCGGATTTAAACCACTTTCATCAGTTACAAATTAGTGCTTTCTATGTCGTTTGGGTCACTAGTGGTTGGTCTGGAATTTGGGTACACTGAAGAGTAAATGTCCACCCGCGAAAGAATCGTGCTCAGTTTTCAACAGACCTTATTAGCATTTTACTGTTTTAGCTCGTGTGGGTGCATGCGCGTGTGCAAGTGTTGGCATGCATGCATATATTTGTGTGCACAGAGCAAAATTAATTCAAGGTCATGAGTGATGGGGATGGTGCGCTCTAATGCCAGGCAACCTTGGAAAACGTTCATGTTAAAACAGGTCGGTTTCGGTTTGTATTATCTTACGTGAGCCAATTTATGTGAGCACGTGCAAGCCAGGGCACTAGCTGAACCTCATTGATCGGATCATGTAGGCCAAAAATCGATTCATTCCACAGACACTGGTTAAGAGGAGGGGTCGTAGCTGAATAGATGGTTTCTGAACAAGTGTAACAATCGTGGCATGTCACGTTCGCTTCTCATTATTTATCTGCTTTATGTGTGTAGCAAAAATGCAGTAGAACGTGGACGACGGTACGGAAACGTGTTGGCGCAGACCAGTTTGGTGTAAGCAGTTAAATCCTATTTTCAGCGTACAGGATGCCATGAGGTAATTCTTCAGTATTACTGTGATACCATCAACTTTTTCATCTATTAACCAACCTGAATCTTCTTCATTTATTATGGATCACCATATCGTATCAATGTTCCATCAAAGTGCACGTAAACTCTATGCATTTGTTGTTCGATCGCTCGAGAGAGGTTCTTTCACTTTCGTATTTCCATTGCATGTACGACACGTTTATGGATTCACTAACAGTTCATCCACTGAGAGGCTTTGGTTTTCGGTGATGACTGTGAATCAATGGATCATGTCAAATTGCGATGAAGCCTGATCATCTTCGAGGATGGAAACTATCTTTGTAATCCGTCTGTTGAAAATCTAACACTAGTCCAATTCCACTTTCAGAATCCCTTTTTGTAAAATGGCTCGAGTTCTAATGCGCTGATTGCCAAACAGACAAGCAATTTGGATTTTGGTTTAGTGCTAAACTTGCACACCGATTTGCTTCCTTACTGTCGAAAGTATGTGGTCATCCTTTCAGAATGGCACCTCTGCCCCACTGAGGATGTGGCACACGGAACAAATGTGCTTTTTCACATGCATGCTAATAAGAAGGTAATCTTACATTGGTGTTATTTTCTTGACTCAGTTTTAGATCAACGAGGCCTCTGATAACCGTCGATTTTAGTGCCCTCTTGTAATTTTACGATGACGACTCGTTGTAGTTCATCTACTGTAACTACGTGGCTGGAAAAAAACCAAATTACTTACTTCCGCGTTATGCTCAGTGAAAGCGGTTAAAGAACATGCAACCATGGGAATGGAATTTGAGGACCACGTGGTGGACGCAGGTGTCACATCCCAGAATTTAGTTGTGTGTGGGCTGTTTATTCAGATGAAGCACCATAGAAAGCAGAACAGCATCTTTTGACTCGCTTCAATATGCTCCATTATGGAAGTTCCTTTGGATCAGATTAAAAATAGCAGGTTGAAGGAAATGCGCCCATCAGCCCTGAATCCCGCATATTTTGTGAGGAGCACAATTTATCTACTTATGAGTACACCAAATTACAGCACAGAAATTTGGATTACAAGAGATCGTAACTCTTACGATTCCATTATTCCGTGTATAGTACTGGAACTATCAGTCTCTTAACATCTTCATGGCATGAGATTTGTGCTCCTTGGGCCTTGAACAGGATGTTACTTAGTTTTTTAGCATATTTTTATCAGTATCGGCCAATTTCCGTGCAGGGATCAACAAGTCGAACGACTCGTCAGATTTTTTTTGGTCTACGGTAAATTTTCGTAAAATCTAGGTGTCCAGTTCTGTGAATTCCTACTTCAGTAACTTCGTTGGTCTACAGCCGAACACTTTGCTTTTATCTTGACAGCTCTAAGCTTTGGTAGCTTCTCGAGAGACACTTTTGGGAAGCTGTGTTCGTATATGTTACTAGAGTCGTCGGCTTCATCCTTAGCTGTTCAGTCTGAAATTTGGGAATAAATGAAAGGTTGAGAACGGACGCAGTTTACGTGAAACAGCCTTTGTTTAACCGAGAACACGTTTAGATCATGACGTTCACTACGAAAAAAATTCAGACCCAGTGAAACCTCGAGCGAAATGTTTTTTTTTCTGAAGCACATGAATTCATTGTATTGGAGGATTGTGCACGAAATTCGCCCAAGTGTGCTTTGTATGCAAATGATTCTGCACTACGGGATGAAGAGTGATGCTATTCAACACTTTTGTCGGGGAACTGTGCCCACCACGTGCCAAATCATTTAATCGAGGCAATCACATATGACAATAGCTCCGAATGAATCCTTCATATTACGGTTTAGGGAAATGATAAATTATCTGTAAGCACACGTAAGAAAACTATTATTTCAGTCTTAGTGTGCGTGCACCGATCAAAACCTTTACAGAGACTTTATATATATATATATATATATATATATATATATATATATATATATATATATATACTGGTAGTGTCGATGGTGATACATGCAAAAATATACTCTGTACGTAGTCTGAGCTTCCTGACTTGACTGATGTGTATCAGTCTATCGGGTTGTGTTCTTCATTCATTCAAAAGTTATTCTTATTTACTCTGATTCGTTGCTGCTCTACGAGTAGTTGAATGCGTGTGACTTTGGTTGCCAGGGTAACACATTCTGGACAAAGTATGCTAAGTATTACCAAGGGATAGGTTTAAAACTCATCAACAAGATCATATAGAATATCGCAGGCAATATTTACATAGGTTTACAATACAAATTTTTTGGTAGAACCCACCTTTTCAGTCTAAATAAGATTTTTATGGTTGTGCCTGTATGAAGACTTTATGAGGAGTTCTTTCACTATTCGGAGATATCACGATCTATGTGGTTCCAAAATATTTCTTATTGGTAATGGCCAACTTAAAGGATTAACAGAAATCCCAGTTCGCATCTGTACAAACGTCGGCTTCAAAGTCATTTGAGCTTGCATTTTAACCGCGTATACTGTAATCGCGATAGTGATGAAAAGATCCATTGAAATTGAAGTGTCTTCGTGTTTCCCCAAGGGGATCGAAGTAACATTGCAGAGGCCCATTATTTTGAATCATTTTTTGCTGTACCCTGCTCAGTATCTTAGTGCTAACAGAAGCAAGAATTATCGGTGAAATCACAGAAAATCTACCCCATGCACCCATTTCACGTGTAGATGACCTAGAAAATCGAATGAATGGGACGATTCCATGTGTATTACGAGCAAAATAACAGTTCCAAAAATCCCTGTCCCTACTCCAGTAAGGAAATACTCCCCGGCACTCTCGCTCCTCGCTGGACATAAGCTAGCGTTAGTTTTGAGTGCGTCTGGTACGTATAATGTGGAGACTTGGTTGCAAGCCCAGCTTTGAGGGCACATAAATTTCATCATAGCACTCAAATTACCAGGCCGGCATTTTTGGCGATGGGTTTATTTCTCGTATGATTGTGTGGTATCTGATGCGTTGTGAAAAGCTCAGAAAACGTCGTTTGGTGTAGGAATTACCCCAACGGAAGCTGACATACCATACAAACAGATGTCGTTGACTTGGATTGGAATAAACTGTATTTGGTTCCGATTGTGTACTCGAATTAGAGGCGCCGAGGATGGTGGAAAGATTTTCAACTTTTCGACTAAAATATTTGCCGAATTCGGCAAAAAAATATTACGCAATCACTTGCGAGTAGTGTGATGAGGTTTGTGCGTGAAAGGTGTAGTCCAAAGGACAGTCAGCTGAACAGAAAAATATCACCTGGGTAGACAATTATTTTTCAAGATAACCCTTCATGCTTTTTTCCACGAGGGATATGTGTATACAATCATGCAGGAAAATGTATCTGCTAATTATTCACTGCCAGACATGTACTCGCAACTTCTAGGTCCGTTTCAAAGAATTACTCTCTAGTAGCGCAGATTTACATGTAATCGTAAACATTTCGTGTTTCTAAAGCCAAGGAGTCAACTATACACTGACCATCGGACTACAAAGTGCCAAATCTGATGGCACATAAGATGAGTTATTTCATCACAAACGTGGCGGACTCTACTTCGATGATACTATGAAAATTCCCGAAGAATAAAGTTAGACAAAATGTCGTATCGTGTATGAACTCTGAGCTCTGAATAGTTTTTGGGTTAATTCAGGGCAAAAAATCTCGTTCCTCTCTCCCTCGAAGGCTCACATTCTGTGATAGTTGCGGCAGGCGTGTAGGGGAAAAATAATGATTTAGTCCGCATTTTGGGTGAAGCTATTCACCATATACAGGTAGACCACATGGGCAATTGTCCTGATACCTTGCCACCACTTGCTAGTTATTCTATCTATACTGCTGTGCAGTTCCGTGTAAATGCTGTCGCATGCACGCACACCATGTGCTCTTAAAAAACCCTATGACTCTGTTTCAAAAATACCACTTTACGTGATCATATATAAAATGTTCACTGGGATCTTATTTGAATCGTCTGAAGTGTGAAAGGATACTATTCAGTGAAGAGTTATGGTGTCTTTCGTAGCTCAGTTTTGTGTTTTGTATTGGTTTTTGGTCTTCCGCTTCGGCCTTTCGACTCCGAACTGTTAATTGTCATTAGGGGTGGAAACACAAGTAGTGAGTATTTATGGGAGCAAAGCTCGAAAATTCGATTTTGACGTCAGCAGCGAACTTTGACATCCGGGTTACAATAAGAGAAAAACTTAATCTTTCAGATTCTTCCAAATAACAAAACTGTATCCTTTTTGATCTTCCTGCACAGAGTTTAGGGTAGTGGATCAAGTCATTTCGTGATCAGTTTTTGACGTGATAAATTTTCTCCTAGTTTAACCAAAGTAGCACTTGTGAAAGTCATTGGATCTGAACACGAATGTATTGTTTCTCCAGTCTTCTGCTTTTGGTTGTTCTTTTGTTGTTATTATGAATCTTCTCTCGGTTTTAATAAGTTTTTGACCGTCTTTGTCACCTTATAGTTGGTGGATTATTGTAACCGTCTCAAATACTTTGAAAACATATATATATATATATATATATATATATATATATATATATATATATATATATATATATATATATATATATATATATATATATATATATATAGATACATATTATATGATCATCATCATTATTATTAAATTATTCTGCAACGTGTTCCACATACCCACTCACGTAACTGGGGTTGTTCGAGTGGACCAGAGAGTTTACGTATCTGCTAAGATATCAGGGTTCCAATCCGGGCAAACGGCGGCCAGTTTCTCGATAGATAATTAATCATCTCCCAGCACTATGAAATCCCTCTGTCACAAAGCATGGCTGTGGGTTATCTCTAATAGTACAGCCGTGCGCTAGTTTGTAATTTAACGGATATTTCGAAAATTACATTTTACTGTCAAAATCTATGTGATATACCACCAACATAACCGTGAACGACAAAATTGGGACAATAAATTATCAGTAAACACAAACAAGATGGTTTGCACGACCAAAAGCCATATCCGCTCGGGGTTGTTTTGCTTCAAATCACTCATCATCTAAAATGAACATAAATTGACTCAGAACAGTGCATTTGACTGATGAATGATGACGGGATCGTAACATTAACTTTCGCCTAATGATAACTTACAAAGCAAATCATAACAGTAAAGTATAATTTGGAATAGCATATATCTAACATCTGAAGTACCTTTGAGAGATTCCAGTCAAATAGGATTAGACGACAGCAATTCAAATTCACCGAGTCAGACCTGCTAGAGCCTACACGTAAGTCTGTGGTTCCTGAAAATTGAACATGCGGTTTCAGAGATTACACTTCAACTCTGGCCATATAGTTCCACAGTGAGTTAGCTGATACATCTTTCATTCGTTCTCGATATCCCAGAGCATGAAGTCACTATTGGTCTTCATTTTAGTTGAATGTGAAGCATTGATTGAGCAATGACTGCATTCTAGCTTCTCACAACAAGCAGTCGTACATACCATTCATGTACATGAGATTTGGTATGCCAGTTTTCTCAGAGTTACTTAAGTCACTTACTGGAATACACTCACCACCCTCTAACCGATATCCATTTTATCAAACCAGTATTATATGTTTGACTGAAATTCCTTTGATAACCTTAGGATTCACTGTACTGAATAGTCATGCTGCCAGATGAATCTCAGTGTCATTAAGTACTCGGGGACTTGAGGGGGAGAAGAAGCTCTGCAATATGCAACTGGTGATCAAAGCGAGATAAATTCGGTTAAGATCAAAACTGCTCAGCGTTCCGTTTGTGATCAGTTGTGTAACTGTCATCCTCACACATACAGCTTCGCTGTGCTTTGAGGTAACATACTCCAACTTCACTTCAAACCACCCCTTCACTACGGGTGGGTTCCAAAAGACGCGGATAAAACAGATCCGTGCATGACTACTTTTGTCATGGATTTTCATGCTAGACTTGACTCTGCTTGACAAACTATGAACCGCCCTACGCAGTGGTTGCTTTCATTTGTTACTATAAATTTATGAGGATGTATTAAGTAAAGGGGACATACGTCACAAAAACGAAGGAGTTGGCAACCACGGTTCCATTGACGGGAATCAAAAGACACGCCAAATAGTGCGGCTGACAAATAAAAAAACATGAAATAACATTCTCTTTAGTGTTTCTCCACTTCCTTTTTGTTTTGTCGTATCCAAAAATCTCTTCTCTTTCCGGCTGAAAATGATTTCCTTCGTCTCTCTTTTCTCAAAATTGTATTTGATTGAGTTCTTCTGTGAGTTATCGACCTCTTATTTCAGCCCAAAGAACAAGGTAGAAAGCCTACAGATGTCGCTTGAAATGCGTTCAACAAAAGTGCCGAAAAGTACTAGTTTAATTATCAAGAAACATGCTAAGTTTCATTACGAATTTCACCACGCTAAGCAGGATGCGATCTAAATGGTACACTGCATTATTACGAAATATAAGTGAATGGGACGGTCTAGTTCTTATTACTGAATGTAAGTAGCTATACAAGCCACAGTCAGATATCTCACAGTGTAGGGAACCATTGCAGTCCGTGAGAAAATATTCACGGTCAATTTTGCACTGGCAGTTGTGTGTACATGGCATACCCCGTTGACAGCGGAGTCTACTCTGAAAAGCATGAATGATAACACCCAAGTAACGATGTAGAATTTCAAAATCATTCTTATTCTGCCTATGGCTTAAATCCTGAGGTCCTCAATCAAGTTCTCAAGTTCGTAATTGTTTATTATCCGTAACTGTGCTGTGCAATACTAGCTACCGAGGTAAATTCTTTTCATTGCAATCATGAGCCGTCACAAAAGTGATTGAACTGGCCATTGGTCTTCTAATCACATACCCAAAATACAAAACTAAGCTCTTCATTTAGGGTGAATGGCTAGTCAATAAAATCACAATACTGATCTCAGTGGTACATATTCTGACAAAAACCCTAACAGTAATGCTTATCTTTTGAAGCCAAACGTGATAATTTGTCCGTCGAAACTGATTCACATCATGGTTGTATGAGCAAAGAGGTCTGCATGCCTATGCAGAGATATCACAAAATATAATTGTAAGATCAAGAACTTGCAGAATGTGACCTAAAGAGCATTTTGGAAGTGGGGTTGACAAATTATGTCTAGGGCAATTTAGGCTGGATAAACAACCGTGAGGAGTGTTCCTCCAGTGCTTTGATCAACTTGCTAAATCTTAAGAGCCCAGGTGTTGATGGTCACACGATTGAACTTTCCCATTCCATCATTATACAAAGTGCTGTTAAAAACCGAATAGCAATCAGAAAATAACCCGTTTTCAAGAAGGAACCAGTGAAGACGATCTTGATAAGGATACGGAACACGTTTTTAAATTCTGAGGATAATAAAACTTCACGTAGGAGACAAGCCGAATGGACTCCTTAGTCCCAGGCACATCAGATATTTGGTAAGGCAGGAAGGAGGTGCTCGCGGTTCGTAGCCAGTAGTGAGCACTCGAATGATATCTACCCAAATAAAATTGTCAGGTAATACATTCTCAAAATAAGGGCACAAATCGTGTCAGTTCATGGACACGATCCTCAGGTTCCAACCTGTGAGTACCTTTTCGGATACATCTGTGATACAATGAAAATTATTTCGAAAGATAAGAAAGAGTTCAAGAAATCAATCGAACTCACAGGAAACAGTATGGATCGAATTTTGGAGGGCTTGGAAGGCCTCTGGACAGGACCAAACGGAGAAGAGACAGAATGATCATAAAATGTTCACTGGGCAGCAACTAAACCATTAGAAGCCAGTAAAAGAAAACCAAGACTTTTAAAATAAATTCAAAACGTAAGTGGGGCAGCCAACGCAGAATGAAAGGAGTCAGCGTAACAATGACATAAACAACAACATAATCAAAGCATATCTCAACCAATAAGTCAATAGAATCATTAAAGTGATCGCAATCACCAAGGAAATTATCAGCAACACTATTATCAATATTATTCACAAAAAGCATCACTTGCATCAACTTTATCATCACCAAAGATCTCTGGGGATGCTCATCCAGTTCATCGTTATCATCCGAATAATCATCATCATCATGATCATCACCATCATCATGATCATCCACTTCATCGTCGTCATCATCATTGTTGCATCTGTTTTGCCCATTTCCAACCTTATTGAATCATTCACACCAACAAATGCTACATATGAACCGGTTTCGATGTGTCCGTGACTTGTTAGACGTTGACCACATGATTGGACTCTTATCGGTTCATGATATTCCTCTGCTCTCACAAGAGCTACCCCTTTATCACACACACACACACTAACACACACCAACACACACTAACACATACACTGAATCGCCACTCGCTTGATTTGACTTGATCTGGATCAGACTGTTTGATTTGGGCACCGAATCCTGATCGGCCTCACCAGGCAGGCGTGGATAAACACGCACACACATATACACACATACTACTACACAAGACTTTGATCTTTTCAACCCGGTGACCAATAGTTTCCTTGCCCACCTGAGTGAATGCCTGCCCTACTCACTAGTTAGTCGACCCATAGATCACTGTCAGTATGTTCGCCTCTCTCTTCGTTTTGTTCCTCAAACTCCTGTTCTCGCGTTGTCTGTTAATCTTGTGCCCGTTCGATAGCCAGGTTGGTGACTTGTGTACCTCAGCCGATTGGCCCTAGTCTGTGTCACCTTTCCTAAACCGCATGGAACTTGAGTGAAAAGTGATTCCCCTGAGAACGCCACGTATTAAGATTCATACGTTTATTGCTCTGATTTATTATTATTTATAGTACCGCTAATAAACCCCGGCTAGTTGATTTGGTTTCTGAGGACAGCGCGTCACTCCAACTTGGCCGCGACACCGGATAGACTTGACAACAGTTCAGGAATTAGATGCATGTATTCTACAGTACTTATACTGTTCTTCAACCCAGAACAGTTAGAGCAATTCGACGCCCATTTCCAGGAGTAGGAAGCAGCAACTGGCCACGAGCGAACAAAGTCATTGAGCCGGTGAATTGAAGGACAACAGCAATACAGTCCCACGAATTCGATCATGGCAGAGAACACAATTGGTAAGCCGTGGTATGGCTAGAATGGGGAAGTTTATGGGTCGATCGTCGGCCAGTATTGGTTCCAAACGTCTCAAAAGAGATAGAGAAAAGTTGAAGATAAAAATAGAATTACTGGAGATAAAGAAGGAAAGATTAGAAATCAGAAATCTGCAGTGGGCTATAGAAAAGAGCCGGAAAGTTTGGAAACCTGACAACGACTACTTTCGCTAGAAAGTAAGAGCGTATCTGGAGGCGTTCAGATGAAAGGCTTTAAGTTGTCATCAGATACGCAGCCACATCACGCTCAAATGGACCAATCAGACACGGTGAGGAGTAGAAGAATGCCAAGCAATGGCTGATCTCAATGTTTTTGATAAAGCTTTAACATGATTAGTCGAGAACCACACTTATCTGGTACCGAGATGAAGTTTGTCGATAACTCTAAACCGTTTTGGAGTCTGAAGATGTACGGGCCCAAGATTTTGCAAAACAGCAGTGAACCTCCATGTCGTTTCAGTGAGTACTGTATTAATGATGCCAAAAAGATACCTTGGGCCCAAGACCAACATGTTTGGAACTCTAGACAGCCGTATGCTTCCAGAAAAGTGCTGGGTCGGGTACTTCTCGGACCCATGCCCAAACACACGACAAAAATGGAGTATATGAACCATGTACCTACCGAAAATACCCTATGCCCCAAAATATTCGGAAAGTTTGACTTGGAATTCGAAGAGGAGCGCAGGGATCACTCAGAGCTCACTTTAAAGGATAAAACGGAGATAAAGGTCGTTACGGGATTGGGCACTGTCGTGGGGGTTCCTTATCACTTTCAAACTCTGAGAATGAGACCGGCGCGATCAACCGCACAACAGCGAATCCGACACATTATGAATGAAGCTGGAAGGGCCAGTGCTCAGGGTATGGAAAGAGTCTCAACAGCACCCGTACAACAGGATGATTGCAGCATTTCATTCGAACTTTTTTGACAACAGGGGACGACGATCAGTGGAGTATTCACTTGTGAGAAGGGCGTGCTTCAGTTCCGTTCCTTCATAATCATCATTAGTATTATCATCTTCAACAATACCATCATCATCATCATCATCATCATCATCATCATCATCATCATCATCATCATCATCATCATCATCATCAACATCATCATCATCATCATCATCATCATCATCATCATCATCATCATCATCATCATCATCATCATCATCATCATCATCATCATCATCATCATCATCATCATCATCATCATCATCATCATCATCATCATCATCATCATCATCATCATCATCATCATCATCATCATCATCATCATCATCATCATCATCATCATCATCATCCGAATCGTCATCATCTCAATCGTCATCATCTCAATCGTCGTATTCACCATCAATATGAAGTTTTTCACCAATAACATCACGCTATTGTTCGCGAGTATTGCGTGAGATTGAAGAATTTTGTCTGGTTGACTGACCTTTGGACTCCATGTTTCACGTTGTCGGGCATCTCTGTCTCCCATGGAGGACGACATTTGAGCTAGCCTAACTTGGTGAGTTGGGCCAGCATGGATGGGAGGGGGATGGCGCTGTGGTCGCACACGCCTTCGGGGTGGACGAACCCGGGTACATACCCTGGTTGGGGTGGAGGATATGCACCACTAATGAGGTCTACCAAGAGCGAAACTCGAGTTTGGTGCTCCTGGGTGCAGGTTGGTGGGATGACCTGAGGTTTGTTCGTGAAACGTGGAGTCCAAAAGACAGTCAACCAACCAAGGATTCATCACTATTGTTTTGGAAGTATCGGCAGGATCTACTTATGCTTCATTATCTGAATCATGATTTTCGAGATCATCATCATTAGTATCTTCATAAGTTTATTTGTTCTATCTTTATTTCTTGTTGCCCATCATTCTGAACGACTTATTTGTTTTAATCATCACCATTCGAGATAATATGAGCCAGATACTGATCGTGACGTTGGTCATGATCGGCATCGTGACCCTAACCCTGACTCGTCATAATGGGCATCATCGTAATGAGTATCATCATGAACCTAAGCATGTTTATCATCAGTTTAATTTTCCTGGTCACGTTCATGGTTTTCGCAATCATCATCTTCATCCTCCTCCTGCTCATCATGTTCGTGAGATTCTCCAACATTATCTTCAGCGTCGTTGTATTTCTCTTAGGCTCCAGGTCCATTCCATTATAGTCAACATTATGGTTGCTACCTTCATCATCGTGACTGGAATCAACATGATCCTCCTGCTGAGTATTTTCTTCATCCTCGTTATCCTCGTCATTGCTGGTGAATGTTAGCCGCATATGACGTTGTATTATCGGATGAACTCATGCACTGAGATTTCGATCTAAATTGATTGCTGATAGAAGTATTCAGTTGCGAATCTATTGTGAATTCTCATTTGGCCGGATGAGTTGTGTGAATTTGTTGCTTCTCCTGTCTCACTTTCAGTAGCTTGTCGCATAGAGAGAAAACGTTTTTAGAAAGCTATATGTAGGAAACACATCTGATGAGTGTACAGAAGTCACAATGGAGGATCACTCTGCTCTACTCACACCAATGTAAATAAAGGTTGACTAGCTTCGTTCATTTTTTCAGGCCTTTAGGGCCGAAAAGTTGTTTCTTGCTTAGCTGGAGCACGGTTAGAAAATGATCTACGGGAAACATACAATAGTAGGCAGGTGGCACAGAACTCACCACTCATCATCTCGACACCTGAGATGAGAAAATTTATTTGAATAATAGTACAAAATGGGATAACTTATTAGCAAAGTTTTGGGATGACTATCTCTTTTGATTCGAACATAATATGAACTGTGATCCACGTAGGTGGTGCTCATTCAAGCACTTCTCCTTGTTGCTGCTTGCTCTGAACCGACTGAGCTACAACGCCACAAAAAAATTTCAAATCCATTCAGTAATGAGCTATGCTAGTAACGCGCCGAAGGCATTTCTTTGGTATCTACGGGGAATTTCTCTCTTGAGTCAGCCTGGAAAACGAGGGGGCTATGTGGAATTTTGAATTCAAACTGCAATTTTGAATTCACTCACGAAAAAGGAGATGCAAGAGAGATCTGTGTTCTGAGGAACTGTTCAAGTTTTGTGGGGTTAACAGAACGTGATTGTGGAACATTTTGATCCCGTGACGAATTTGAATAAACAATCCAGAAGACCACCATTTGTCGGAAGCGGTCACGCCGTAGATCCGGAGAACAACTTCTGAGTCACAATACGTTATCACGTAAACACTGACTAATGATACGGGAGGCATCATCGATCGTGAACACTGAACTCACTCTGTGTTTATCCTTGACTTGCCATAGATTTTGCAAGTAACACAGTCATACGCACACACGGACACAAGCACACGGATCTAACTCCCGTGAAAGCTTCTTAGATAATCTATTGGTTTCATATTTTATTGATCTCTAATTGGATAATATACGTACACCATGGATGAGAGTACACGAAAAAATTCCTCTCGAAGTGTTTGCCTTCTGAATTATTTATTGGAAAACACGATGGGTCTTCGAATCATGATTAGGCTAATGGGTAAAGGAATGCTTCGCACAACAAACCAGGGATTTGCCTCAAACAGATGGCAGCCAATAATCGCCCACACTGGAAAACCTCTCAGTAGTAGAGGGAGCAGAACCGTGAAGTGGTGAAATGGTTTCAAGCCATTTGGGGAAGCCAGCTTCAAAAACTCTTCATAAATTTACTTGATGTTTTCACTGATTTCCAACATGTGTTTTGCTTATGTAATATTGCTCTTGGGGTAAAGTACAATACGTTTTTCAGGGATATGGAATCAGATTTCGTGAGGAATCCTAAGTCTTTCTGTGTATCTATTGGCATACAAGTCACAAGGTAAAAGACAGTGACCACAACAGTTTTAAACATCAACATTCATACCTCTCATTGGTTTGCATTCTGCCACCCATACTGGCACGAGGCCCGCCGCTTGTGAATGGCCGTAGTTTGCTTTATCTTATCACCTGTTCAGGTTGCTTGCTTTGTTTCCATCCGCTTATTTGTCATGGGTTCCGACACAGTTCCCTGGGGTTGTTACGACCTTTGGTTCATTTCTATTTCTTTTCATCTTCCATACGTGGGGCTGACTTAGTGGTTTGAGTCAAATAATTAGGATAAACACTCCGCTCACTGCCTTACAAAAGATGAAACAACGACACAAACCATTAGCAACATCCATCACTCACTTTATTCCCACTTTTCGATCAAAACATTCTCTGAATTCATCAGATTTGTGAGTGTTTTACACTGTTGCTCTTCTGAAAAACAGAAATAATTTGCCTTTAAAGCTTTTTCTTTTTGAATGTTCTTGACTTTAGTAGAAAAGACATCGAATAAGAATATTTTTGGGCTTAACTAAACATTTGCATAGGGGTAATTTAAGCAAGCATCGGTGAGCCCGGTAAATCCCCTTTCGGAACAGTGCAGTCAATCCATATACACACCGAAAGGTATGTTGAACAGCAATTCCAAGCGATCGGAGATCGGTGATTTTTACAACCGGAAGGAGAGTAGGATTTCATTGTTAGTAGTTGTCTGCTTCGGATTGATCTCAGAAGATTTACCATCCAACGAAACTTTTATATGTTGGACAGATAGATCTTCAGATTTAACTTGAGGACTTTCTGGTAATTACATTGTTGACATCATTGATTGATAAAGCTGGCCATACCTTACGTCTGCCACTTGTCTTTGAACCTCATTCCGAGATGAGTGGAGTACTGTCAGTTGATAACACTGAAATCACGATAGCATAAGCAAACGTGCATATTATGTACACATGCGTGTATGTGCGCGTGTATGAATTTACGCGCGTATGAATTTAGGTGTATATGTGTGTATATATGCATGCGGGTAAGCATATTTACATGTACGTATTCATTTAAGCCTGTATGTATGCACGTATGTATGGATGTATGTATGTATGCACCTCCGTACAACCGTCAAAAGCTGACGCCGTTTAATTTCGTCAATTAAATTTCATATCAGCGTGCAGCTATCGACTTGCGGATTCTCTCACCATATAGGAGCACACTTCAACATTTGCATTATTCACAATGCATAAAACGTCTTTAAAAATTTCATGTTGCTGTTCGGCCAGCCGCTTTCTGCGGGGAAATCTCGTTTTGCACGGATAAGCGGAACACGTAATATCAGTCATTTATGAACTCTGAGCAATATTTTCACAAATCTCCGTTTTCGGTGGATTCTTAGAATGTTACCACTCTTGTTGTTTATAATCTTGCGAATTCTTCTGAATTTGGGAGTACTTTATTCCATGGTCGTTAAAAATATCAAGCGAAAATATTCCTGATATCATGGTAAGGTATTCCAAAACGGAAGCCCATTTTTCCCGTAAACCTCTCATCAACCATGAACATTCTGTCAAACCGAGAGATAAAAGTGCTTTCCAAGTGTGTTTATACCATTTTGGCACGTGGTTTTTGCTAATCTCGCACATGATCGACTCTTCAGTAAATAGGATGGATGCCGACACAATCAGTATCTATTCATCTATGACGAAACTATCTGCCAATAATTTCGCCTTGATTATTTGAAAAAATTATTCATGTTTGACATTTCACTAAATTGAGACGCAAAGCCCTGAAACAAATGTAGCGTATGAGCCAAGTTTACTCGATTTCGATTTCACATAGTATCATTACTCTGTAACATTTATTAAAATCGCTTCGAACATCACATGTTCAAATCACTACTCCGTCTGCAAAGCTTTCAGTTGTATTTGCATCCATTACTAACAAGGCGAAGAGCATAACTAGTTAGAATTTTACTTTTGAGAATATATACAATACGTCCAAAAATCTATTTACCCTAGTTATCCAGTGAAAACTGTTTCACGCAGTTAATTTCATTTATTATCCATAGATTCCGCTCATCATATCTTCAAATTGAGTACAAAACCCATCTTAGCCAGAAACCGTACAATTGCTCGAAAGTAAACAAATAACTCACCCAAATATATTACGATGAGTGCTATCCCGACCATGGTCTTTCCGTGAAGTCCAAACATCGTGCCTACCTTAAATCAAGTTAGAACCAGAAAGCTTACCGTAGGGTGCAGTTTATAATATCTTCCCTGTTCTTAGAGTGTTCGCCAGAACAATCTCGTGATGTGTGCACTTTGTGAATCGCTCCTGTTGTCTGTAAACACTAGACACTGTCAACGGCACGCAGTTCTCACGATAATGAACGAAAAGTTTTGTCAAAGTATTTCCTTCAAGTAAAGAAAGAAAACAAATGTCAAATATCGTCTAATGTTGATCCTAATTTGTATCAAATAGTGCCGAAGAGTACTCATTACTGAACTGAAGGCCACTTCTAATGTTACAGTATTCGAAATCCCACTGATGCAGGGCTACAAGACTCACAGTGGTATCGTAATTCTTCATTTCTTTTACAGCTTTTATTGAAAACGAATTCAAAGATGTGTGGCCAAACAGTTATCGAAAAGAAATAGCTGCGGCCTCGTTGCAACTAAAATTAACGAACGAATCGTTGCCAGCCAGACGGTTTCGACTCTGTTACCTCCGTACCTTTTTACAACAAATCTGCATCAAAAAGCAGTTTTTATTTTCAGTTTGATCGATTTGAGTAACAAGCCATATGGGTCCCAATAAGTCACGTCAAGTGAATTCAAGTATGTGCCGTATGCACCAGAGGGTGAATATTCAGCTGCTTCTTAAGGTGGGATTCATTCATGTACACGTATTACTGGTTAGGCGTTAGTGATGAACAAGGTTTATTCATTTCCGGAAGAACCTTTCTTTTTGAACTTCCATCCAGTTGTCGAGTGATCCATAGGAATCGAAACATGCGGTACGGCTCTTTAAGTGTGATTAGTCAGACAACATTTCGCAGATAATCAGTGCTTTGAGAAATTCTATCTGATGGGATTTGCAAAAACGCACGAACGAGACCGGAGCCAAGTCACGTGATAAAAAAGAGTTTATGAGGCAACACGCAATCTACCAGTCAGTCAATCAGTGCTTTATAGTCTGACAACGAAACAGAGTGAAACAAGGAGTTCATTTGACGGGGAGCGGCCAACAAGGAGGCCAATGACGTCAAAAAAAGGGGACAACAGAGAAATTTAGAAAGATGAGCGCAAGAGGAGAGCAAATTAAAAAAAGGGCCTTGATTCGAAGGAGCGCAGAACTCATAGACAGCGGCGTACAATAAAATCATGGATCGCCAAATAGGTCACAGAATTAGAGATGAGGTAAGAAAACCAGTGAAAAAGTACACTCACAGGGGTACGGCGAGGTCACGGATCGCGGCTTGATTTCTCTGAACCAGACTGTTGAATTGAGGAAGAGGTTAACCGGACTCTGAAAACACACCTGGTGTGGTTGCCCGGATTAGCTGTAGAGAACCTCGGGCAGGGGAACTTAACTGCAATTTCTGCTGAACATAGGAAACAGACAAATTGGAAAAAATACACTTTTGAAGTTAATTATTTTTCTTATCCCTCAATTATCGTTTTATTTTATTTGCAACTCATTATAAGTGACACAGTTCAGGATGGATGCACACGTTCCATTTGAGGCTATCAATGAGGCAAGGTGATTGTATCTCAGGACTCAGATATTATAGTCCACAAAGCAGGCCTCCTCCACTCCATTTTATATTTGCCTCTAGTCTCTGCCTCTGACGCTGAAGTCTCGGGCTGAATTCCTGCCCGGAGAGCAAAATTTGCACTGGTTACTCGAAAATGGTCATCATGGCGAACCCTAGATCTGAAAGGCCCGAGAAAGGATCCTGACGTGCTTCGTCAATCGACAGCTTTTCAATGACCGTAATCACTTTACAGAGACATCGTGCCCTTGTTATAGAATAAGCAACATAGTTCCCATGGTTCGTTTAGTATTGGTCAACGAAGACAAGTTTCCCAAAACCTGGGGATGACCTTAACCTGCTTTAGCTCAAGTACACCATGATTCGAGTTCCTACCTGATTTACTAGAGGCTTCGTCATATTTTTAAGCAGGGTTCAATTTGATGGGGAATTTGATTAAAATAAACCTGTTTCCCATACTGTGAACACTCTTTGCTCAACCAAGAAGAGAAACAGGATATCCTATACCTTCCGAAAACAATATGGGAATCTGGAGCTTTTTAAACATCCAAAGCTCTTTGGATGAGTCAGCTGTGAAGTTCTCGTATACTTTAGATCCTATCTTTTGAGTTGTTCCACTAGTTTTAGGGAGAAAAATGCGCGTCCAGCCATCTTGCACTAATACTGGTAATCGTATTGTTTATTTAGGACGCTTGGTCACCGTGACACCTGTTGGAGCCATTAGTAGCTGCTCCAAATGATACTGGGTGTCGCCACTCCTGATCGATTCCCTCTGGGCTCTGTTGTCTCAAGTTTTGATCTTGACTTTTTCCATGTGCAGAATGAGCACCCCGTGACACACCGTGATTGCATGAGTCTGATTTCGAAGGTCAGTCACTTGCTGGTAACGAATCAACCAATACCCTCGCATCCTTTGTCAAAAGTTTACATTGCTTCAAGAAAAAATTCACCATACAGTTTGAATTTTAAAACCCATTCTGTCTCCAATAAACTCATCATATGGCGAACAACATTCTCGCGAAAGTGATCATGGCGGAAATTTCCAATTTCATGACAGCAGGCATCGAATCCATATGTGGACCACTGATATTTGACGAGCGTGCTATCATTACAAACAGTTACATGCTGTTTATGGAAACCATAAAATTGATCAGGGTTTGCAGTACCAATCTATTTTGTATTGCAAAAAGTTTACTGTTCACACGTGGGTTAGAAATGGTTTATTCACAGGTCTCATTTTCGGAAAATGTTGAGGCTGGGGAGCTAGATAGCGGCATAGCGAAAACTAAATACAAATGCGTCGTCAAATGCATTAGATGAACGACATACTACGCCCTAGGAGAACAAAGAAAGCTAAAATCCGCAGGTTTACAAGCTACCAGGAGAGCCAAAAATGTAGTAATTGTTTTGGTATGGCCCACCTCTAGGATACACGCGTTTCCGATTTGGAGCACATGAAATGCTCTTTACACTGAACACATGAAAAGATAACTGTCCCAAATAATTACGACTCATTGAATAAGTTAATCAAGGTAGAGAAGAAGATATGACGTCAGATCCCCCGCATCCCAGGCCCCTGGTGGAAGTAAGCCATCAAGCAAAAATACAGCTGACTTATCGTATTTTTACTTAAGCTTGCCCGGCAACCTCAGCCATCCAACCTATGACCGATGTAACGATAAGTTGTAGAAAACCCTCCAAAGGCACGACAAGTTCGTGTTCCCTTGATGCCAATTGTTCACATAAACTACTTGCGTGTTTTCAAACACTTTGTTTTCATGAACCAACCTTTGCTTGTTCGCTTCCAACGCGCTACCCTGTCATATCCTATTTTGGACCAGCGTGATGCAGGTGTTGGTCTCTCTCGAGCCGCAACTTGGTTCTCGTTTTCTGAGTTCGTTTGATCGCATAATTTAGGTTCATATATGTTTTAAGTTACTGCTCATTTAATAATCCAGTACCGTAGAATTCATGGGTCAATCGTGTTTGGGCTTTGGGATTCGTTCGGATTCTGCTGTCCAAAAGCGTGGTAAAACCGATAAACGTGGCCGCTGACTCATTCTAGCACGTTCCTCCCACGTGATTTGAAACACATTACTGTAAGAGAAAGAACACTTTTTTACCGCTCGACCTCATATCACATTAGCTACTTTCTGGAAGTCGACGTTCATGTCGCGAAATATTTCCTGAGCGCATTGACTCAGAGCTGGCAAGAGCAAGAACTATCAGCGGTATTCAGCCGCTTGAAATTCATCACTCATAGCCTCACAGTCACCAGTGAATGTTTCTAGCATAAACCTATCCATCTTTAAGATATCCAAGCAAAACTATAAGCCGCCACTTTTGAACAGTCCTAAATTTGACTGGTTTATATATTAGATAGAAGAGAAGCATGTTGGTCAAGTTGAAGAAGAAACTTTGAAGGCAACAGTAAAGCGCAGTTATTGAGTAAATCGCATCAATCAACCAATAGCCCAAGAAAAAAACGATTAAGATTTTCGGGTGAACTTTAGATCCCCGTTACAACAAAAACGGATCTAGGCAGAACTATTGCAGGCAAGATGACAATATTGAAATATTTACTTTAACACTTTGCTCAAAACGGTTGAGACAAAAATGTACATTGATAGCAAATTAACCAGTGTCACACATGTAGACCTGTGTGTAGTAAGGGGCCAAAGTGTAATAAGAGAGCAAAACGGCCAACCCTGGCTGAATTTGGACTTTCAGACACAAATTTCACCGCAGCATGTGTAAGAGAACACAGTGAGCGTCGTAAGCTTTGAACTATAAAAGTGAATGGATGTTTTCATGTACCATTTGAAAATGCGGATCACCTCAGAGCAGCAGACGGTACAGGATACCTTTGAATTTTATCTGTGTATCATGGGTCTTTAGCATTCTGATACCAATGAACATTACGCAGAGAACTCTTAGAAACCCAAGGTGAACGAAAGCGACTTGGCGGTCGTCATGCCATACTGAGATTTTGCAATCCCTGGTACGAATCATGCCTTTGTTGGATATTCCTGCTTCAAGAAACTGCAACTGGAAGGATCTTCTTTACACATAGTACTTTTTCCTTATAGAAAACTATGAAATAATATTGAAAACAGTAATATTAAAAGTCTTTCTTTGTTGAATCGGTAAATAAACCAACTCAACTAAATTGAATGATGGTGGAAAGACTGAAAACCCACAACTCTAACTAACTGTGAGTTTTTCTGTGCCTTCAACAGCGTTATCGACAAAAGAAACGATGACACCGACAACAACAACAACCATATCACCCCATCGGGCAGGTTATCGTTGAAAGCGGAAAGAGGCGTGAATCGTTAAGAAACCGTTCCACCTTTCTAGTCCATGTCAGTTACATGCGGACGTGGCTCAATCAGAGAAGTGTATTTTTACGTGTAATAGTCCCATCGGTAAAACCGAATCCCCACAAAACCAATTCTTTATCAGTAAGCACCCACACACAAGCAACCGAACACATATGTATGTATATAATCACTAAGGCGCATGAACACATTGAGGCTAGTTTGCACTCAGAGCATCCTTTGTAAAGTACTCCCGATTGAAACATGATGAACGGGATCCGAAAGTCACCTGTTTACGGCATTTGTTCTACTACAAAGTGCCTCGCCAACTGAGGATACCGCTACGGATGAGACGAAATACTATTAAGTTATTCTGTTCCGGTGGAAAATACACGCAAAGTACTAGTGAATGAGGCGTTTCTCGAAATCTACAGACAGGATTACTGCTGGCTATGAACATAACTTAAACACCATCTTAATCGATGATATTATTCCCTGTCGAATTTCAGGTTTTTGTAATCCATTATTTTGCAAGTAAGATTTGTAGTACTTATCAAACCGAAATATTCTATCAGTAAACCACTCTGACCGAATTCGAAAGCCGATACTGAGAACTTTTCAGTGATACCAGTTGGATACAAACTCGACAGATACGCTCTGGACGCAATTGGTTACTGTAGCCATTTCACTTAAAAAGTTGGAATAGTTCCGTAAAATCAGCTAACTTTACTTCTCTTAACTATTCCCCCTCTTCTTATTCAGAGGCCTTTTCTCTACTTCTTCCTAAGCGGGAGTATTTTGGCTACTCACTTAGAAATTATCATGGCAGAATGACTACTTTTCCGGTAAACTCGGCGTACTAAAGTTGGTGCAAGCTTATCAGGTCCTTTAACGAGCAAACTCTGGTATTCTTCACGGCGCTGCCCGTTCCCTATATCTTTTCACAGCACTGATCAGCAAACTGACCACGGCAAAACGCGCACGACGTTTCAAGTACTCCAAAGACTTAGTGATTTAACAATCCATCTCCAATGAAACAGCAGTCACCTCATTTTACGAGAACTTATACAATATTCAGTATTTTCCATCCCATCCTGCTCTACGTTTCTGAACTTCCAACTGTTTCAAATGGACTTTCTCCCGTTGCAGATACCTTTGCGCAAATAAGCAGTCGGCCACAAATACTGTTCTGATTCCATACCTGATTGGAACTAATGCTCAGGTGTTACAATTAGCACCAGTTTACAGTGGCCTTCACATATTCTCCATTGTGTAAAAGACTACGTAGTCTGTCTAAAGCAGTTTATTGCCATAAAAACTGTTTTCTTTTTTTGTCCCCTAATTTATTCTTCTAGTCTTACACTTCTGCTCTCCCGTAATATCTCACGGTCTACTGGATAAAGGTTTTATCACACTAAGAGGTGTGCCTTTTACAGGTTAAGCCTGTAAAATATTCGCCACGAAGTTTCTTGAGGACACCACGAATCACCTGTGCCATGACTTATCTCCATGCAGATTGCATTCCTACACATGTTCTGAATTAAAAACCATACCCTCCGCATGATCATCATTCGCAACCTTACAGTGCGTTATTTTTTAGTATTCTGGTTGCCAAGATGAAAAGCAGGGAGGAACGTTACACGAACCACTGAGGCTGAAACAGTTTTTTCTACCGTATTTATACGTTACCCTATTTCCGAAGTTGCATTGATCAGTTTCCTGCCTTCTGGCTCGAATGTGAGTTTGCCAAATTGCTGAGGTCTTCAGTACACAAACAAACAACCCTCGGTCGTGGTGTATACTTACTAGTCCATAGGTTCATGTAAATATACCCTATTCCTTTTCCTCTCATATATATATATATATATATATATATATATATATATATATAATCGTGTAGTTCACACATCTTCTTGTTCGGTTGAAAATACGGTTTTGAAGATAAAAGAATAACTACATGGATACGTCGAGTCCTGCCTTGATGGCATGCAAAATATTATGAGGAAGAAATTAAGTAAGTTTTGTAGAATTCGTTTGGAAACAAATACACAGTTGAGTCATTAGAACCTTCGGTAGAGTACGAGATTGTTTCAGGTGCTTTGCAAGTGACTTAATATAAATATATAAATATAAATATAATATAAGAAAGAACAAGAAAATTAGTGACCACAGTGACAACAAATGACCATTTCATGTCCACATATTTACTGTACTATAATGTCACGAGAGATGGCGTGTGTTCATAATTGTGACGCAGAGTTGCGTGATTTATTGAGCTCGAAAGGTAAGTCAGCAGAACTCGCGCACACAGTTGATAACGTGAGAATATCAATGCTTTACCTCGCTTCGTGATACTTAAGAGATTGAACTCCGGGTAATGAGATAATGCGTGTCGGTTACTTGTCATTCAAGAAGCTGAGTGAGACCGACTAAATATATATTCAGAACATAAGGAAGGACTAAGCAAAATATCACTTTGTTCCTAATAGGTCACAATGTTTTTATGATTATCAGATAGATTATTTATTCTTCTTCGGTTGATACAGCACGATAAATGCTTGCAACTTTAGAGCATTGGGTTTCAATTTCCTAGAACCTATCTTAGAGATTGTCCCAGTAAGTGTAGGGTAGGGGCGGAAGCACCGCAACTTAAAGAGTCCAGAAGTAACCATTCAAGAGTCTTGACAACTGACCGGTACATCTGGTTATTGGGATACGTCGCGAAAGATCTTTCATGAAGCATGTCGATAAATTAGGTGAGAAACCGAAGGAATGAGGCCTGTGAAGTACCTATGGTCTTGAACTGAAATGGACGGCTAAAGACAAGTGATTAAATGTGCACCTAACAGATTGAACAGAGTTAGTCAACACATTTTGGTTGCAATGAACTGGATAAGATGAACCACGTCATTCTGTTTGTATGAGGCTTTTGTGGAGTGCATACGTCTTATTTTTTCATCCAGAGGAAAACATTGATGCTCGGCCAATCACATGCTAAAACACCTTCGTCAGCTTTTGTGAACAGTAGTCCCGGGTGAACTGGTTTGACGTCAAAAACAGCTGTAGTACTTATCAGATTGATTGGGAAGAGGTTTATATAGAACGGAAGAATAGTTATTCTCGTAAAAAGCCTCAAGTCCGGCTGATGTATTTTATAACTCTCATTCTACATCATTCGTCCTCACAAAGCTATCTAAATGATTGAGATTCATACACCTGGTAGAAATGAACCATGAAACCGAAGTTAAAAAATACCAAAGGAAATTGGAGGTTAGAAAACAAGGACGGTGTCTGGTTCAACAGTCTATCAATGCAGAACGGATTTTTTAATGAGGTATTAATTTTTCGTTTGACGCGTCAGTTATCTCTCAATTTCAGGGCAATAATTTACTGGTAGGAACTAGTTAAAAATTATGAGTCTCCAGACGGTATAGAAACCTGGTTGCATTTTTTGTCCTTTTGGAATACTTTATTGGCAGAAAAAGTAATATGGAATGTTTTCACCGACTACCCCCAACGAGAGTAGTGTTCACTCAATTCGACCGCTGATTTACAGCGGGTACATGGCTTTTTGCTACTGACAAATATATCAGTAATGAAAACTGAGATGCGACAGATCTGGACTGTCACAGGAAATAGTTTTCAGACTTTTCAGTTTATTATGAATCATGAAATAATGCACTAACTCATGCAAAATACTCACAGACAATGTGCATTTAAAAATACATGTGATTTTGAATCGCAGTGGACTGTTAGTGTCAGAAAAAACTCTGATTCAAATTAAACGCAACGGAAATCGTGCTCCCGTAGACCAGATAAAACTGTTATTCGAGTTTTCACCAGATATTGTCTATCTGACAGAGTGTTGGTAATCTGAAATTGAATCGTTGGAAAAGATACCAACTTGCGCATGCAGAAGACATCAGAAGCAACCAAATGTGAATAGGATTTATTGAATGCACATCTCTTCAGTTGGAATGACTATTATTTCCCGAAGTAATAGTTTGCAGGGACTATCGTTGATTGATCATCGTCACCTCTTATTATTCATTCTCATTAATGTGCGAAGCTCGTTGTTGACAGTAACTCACGCAACATAGGCCACGGTACATTAAGGAGACAATATGAGAACATCAGTATGCTATTTTTATCGGAAGACACCGGACAAGAAATCCGTCTTATTGTCCGTTCAACCTGTGAACGCTTCCGTAATCTGTGCCTCTTAAATTTACTCTTGCTTGATTCATTGGTAAACGATCGTCCAAAAAAAAACAAGAAGAAGTGATCTTTTCCACGGTCCCGATTTGATTGTCTTGGTAATTCGTGTACACAATTTAGGAAAATTTATTGATGTATAATTTTATAAAGTTTTATCCACAGATTTGTTATTACTGGTGTGAACCATTTTGGCCATCTTCTTTTTTCTTGTACGAGCTAAATTTTAACGGAGAAACTTCAGTATACAGAAAACTGTCTTTACTGTGGCATTGATAGCGGAAGATCAAACTACATTTTCTAGTTTCACTTTCCTCCTGGCCAGTAATAGACGACTTCCTTTTGAGCTTTGCAAGTGAAATATTATTTATTGTATCCCGGAAGCTTCAGAACCTCAGTGTCCTAATCTACTGTGATAGTTGGTTTTGGTTGTTCGGTAACCATATAAAGGTCTTCGAGTGTACTTTTCCGCTTCTCCGTCCTTTTTATTGATTTTTTTTGTACCCCCTGAATGGCACACGCTCATCTGAGAGTTCGGTCAACTCACACAAAATCATGTTTAAATCACAAATCAAAATAGAATCAACATATTTCCAGGACTCAAAATTTTTATTCACTTGGTACCGTTCTCGTCAATTAGTTCAAAACCGGAAATTAAAGGTGGATCATTGAAAAACGTGTGATTATGTATGTGAATGAAACCATTTATTTAGCGAATGCATGTGTAACTGTGTCTCTCTCAAGGAAAATGGGCTGACAGAAAGCATGTGCGAATTCAAAACAAAAGCAATACAGAAAAGAAAAAGGCGGAACACACGAGCAGGTTTTTACTCGGGGATCATAAACTTGTTTGTTGGTTCTCATCTACCATCCTGTGGGATGAAGAAACACACAATTTAGACGAATTCAGTTATTCTGTAGAAGGCTTTGTTGAATGAATTTGCCCTACCTACCATAAAATACAACTTCCACTTGGCATTTATATGAATAGTGAAATTGAAAGAAACGAGCTACGAAAATTCGTCGTCTAATCTCATACTATGGCATTTATTGAGGGTAACCGGAAGCAGAATTTCCTCATCAACAGAAAGGCATATGCAGAAGAAAAAGGGAAAATAATGAGATTAATTTTCTGGTCTACAGATTAAAAACAAAATAGGACAAAAGTTTCGCATATACACCTTATGATGAATCCAATTTTTGCAGCTCTTTCACGGATGACCTGAAAAATCATCACTATGACGAAGATGAAACCTACGAAGACAATAGATGAAAGAAAACTTCTGAAAAAGTAAGAATAACTAAAATACTTCGTGTTTGACCCTCTAAAATGTTCTTCAGTTACACCCTTCCATGAATAACTAATCTGGTCAAGTAGAACCTTAGCTCATGATACTCATATTACACTAAGCAGTTTCATACGAAATAAGACAATGAATGTCACGTGTTGCAGAAAAATCACAATAACATCAAAGCTAACAAAACTGACTAGCGGTGGTCAAGTTGTCAAGTTGTTCGTAATTGTAACCTTCCATCGCTGGTTCGAATTCTGCTACCGCCGATACGTTTTCCCATTTTCCAGCCTTTAGGTTTGCATTTGGCACGTCCAGTGCATTAAAATGGTGGATTGCGGTTTGTACAAAAGAAATTCCTGCTGTGGGCAGCCAAACTACAAGCCAGTTTAGTGAGGCGGTTGCCACGTGCTACTGTTCTTTTGGACTGGTGTACTGTGTTGTACATGTGGAAAAATTTAGAATCCCCCAGGAGTAGCCCCATAGCTCATCTGGTAGAACACTGGTACTACGGCGAGGGTAACAGCCATACGTGGGTTCGGGTCCAAATAGGGTCAGCGAGAAGTAATGTTGGTGAAAAGATCTAATTGTGAGTCTATGGTTTATTATGATTGTGTGAGTACATGGCCGAGGGATCTATAATTTATCTTTTATTCTATCGAGTATAAGGAAATTGATTTCTTCATACAATGTGATTTCGCTCAATGCAATGAAGCTATCTATCCGTTCCGCTTTTCGTGTACTGATATGCAGCCGAATCTGTGCAGCTAATTCAGCTGCATTCTTCTGTTTCATAGGTGCTACAATTTCATCGCCTTTTTTGAGCCCCAACAAAATGTCCAGTGTGAGTTTCCCAGCGACCTCTCAACCACATCCCCCCGGTATTTGCTGAGATAGCTTAAGTTTCATGAAAATTATCATCAGATTCTTCGAGTCCAACCCACAATCGCTGGGCTCCAGTAAAGCAACGAAAATGAACTCCTTCCTTCTTAAATTTCCATGTGTCACACTAGAAAGATTTGGGTAATATTATCTGTTGGTGGATAAGTACATTGTACTTGAGGAGCAAACTAGTTTGTGTATACATTTTGCTGAACCGTTCGGCGTAAGCTGTATCTGACTGCATTTAACCGTGGCTTGGAAGTCCTAAAGAAAGCAGCGCATGACGATGTGAGAGTGGTGCTCCCATGGAGATTAGTTCTGTCCGGAATTGTGGGTGGATCTCGTAGAGTTTTAACATCATAGCTTCCAACTCAATGATGGAGAAGACTGGAATTGTTACGGGCCATATTACCGACTTTACCCACTTTCTTTCACCGTAACCTCCAAGTAATGGTAGAAAGTGATGCATTCGACAATATTATCAAAGTGGACCTTTTTTTCACAGGGAAAAGTGTTCTACGGTAGGCAGCTAACAGAAAGCGTGATCTGTCGAGAGTACTAGTGAATGTTGAATTTACCATTGACCTGGGTGGTTTCTGGATCAAGATACCAATCAACCCAATCATTAGCACCGCGTGTGCCTCACCAGGTAAACCGCAAAGCCGTACCGGGGCGATGGATAATTGGAGACAGTTCATATTGTTAACTCGACTGAAATGCTTTGTTAGAAATCATCCACATACCCTGAGATTTACTGTCCCTATTATGTTAATTTGCAGTTATCCTTTAGAAATATATTGACCGACGGCGGAACCATCCACAGTCAACTGTCAATAAAGTCACAAATAATGTGAATCTTTGCTTATGAAAATAAAATAGGTTAAACAGACAAATCTAGATCATCCATCAAGCACCACCGAGTGACCAATAACTTTTTTTCAAGCAGAATAATCAATAAAACCAGAATTTTCGAATTTTTATATGGACTCACTCAAAGGCAAGCAATTCAAAAACCTATCAAATGCTCTATGTACACATTATCACTGGGTTTTACGGGAAGATTGCACACATGGGAACTCACCGATTACCTCCCTCCTTAAATCGTCCATGTAGTCCACTGTAATACAGTAGAACCAATGTCTTAGTTGTTAGGGTGGAGTTATCTATGTCTACATTTTCATCTAGTATCTTTTTGTAAATAACGTGCAAACACACAAGATTATTGCTTAAGTTTGTATGACATCTTCTGGGAGCCCTGTGTGCAAATTGTATTAGAGAAAATTTCGGAGAATGTGCTGAGTATTTTTAAAAACCACGGTTGCTGTTACCTCGTTCTCAACAAAGGCCACCGAATATTCGAAGCATTTCAGAAACCCGTTAATCACATCGGTTACGCCTTTCAAAACCTTAGCCGCAGGAGCGGCTCGGATTGGTTGCAATTGCAAAATCACTAGTTTGTTTACTGAAACAGGCGAATAAAGTCACTTCCATTTTCATGCATGGTTGTTTGTACGTACATGTGTAGGTATGTACGAACTTGCGTACGTTTGCATATGTGCATTTATGCATGCGTGCACTCACCATTTTTCTGGTTTTGATAAGAAGTATGTAATTATCGAACTGTCCATAATCCTCCGTCGAATCAAAACCTCTGCTTCGATGAATTCATAGAGAATAACTTCGTGAAGAGTTACTATATTTGCTAGCATGGATCATACTGGTAACAGTGTTTGGCTCCTCTTAATTTGAGACTCGTGATACATAATAAGCATGCTTTATTATATATTTCCATGGTTCCATATAAGGATCGCAACGAGAGGTAGTCGAATGCTAAAAAATTGGAAGCAGAGCAACACCCATCAGCCGAGCTCATCGATCTAAAAACGTTTACCCATCAAGAATTGTGCCCACCTTTAAATTAACAGTACCGCCCAATTTGCAAACTACGCAATGAAACTGAACTGATCTACACTGATACACTGTTGGCGAACAGTCTGTTATTTCATGTAGTATCAGTTTATTAATGAATAAATCCGAAGGTCTCCATAAAGTAAGGAAAATCGAGACAAGTAAGAGTCCAGGAAACATGCTGTGATGAAGCTACCCAGTTATTTGGTCTAAATGACGGTACAACGCGAAGGAGAACCTGACAGCAAATCTGTAATCCTTTGAGTTCTGTTATATCTCCGAGCTACGTTGAACTATTGACCTACATTTTCATTATCCCAGGAAGTTACCTGTTCGTTTTTGTGGAAGAAAACTTTTGCTTTCCAACCAACTACTGATCTTATTGTTTGAGTGGCGCAGTTTGATTATTGATTGTTGCACTATGTTAGAAAAACCTGCTGCACTCTCCGAGTGAATCAGCAGTAAATCCCTATTATATGAGAAGCGGTAGCGATTTGGACGAATGTATAGGTTATGTTGGCTGGTCAGACTGACAAATGAGTGTTCACATGTCATACCGTATTTCGAAAATGTTTTACAGAAATTCCAAAAAAACTAGTCTTATCTGCCTTTGCCCAACTGATAACCCTCCATCATTCACAAAATATACGAGGCTTTCTTGGGGAATCTTATAATCTTTTGTTTTTACCTATTAGGGAAATAACGAGGCAATTTGAGTTTATGAACATCTTGTGGGAAGCCACAATTAGCAAAGCATAAAAACTGCCATTATTACCTCACTTTGAGGAAACATAGTCGGGTGCAATGAATGCAACGAACATATTTGATTAGCTGACGAATTAGGGAAACAATTAAATTGCTTTTTACAAAACTGGAATAAGGTGCAGGTAAAACACCACACATAATTCAGAATCGGGCATAAAATACAGCGTACCAAGTTGAGCAGTTAACTCTGATTTCTGTTCATACATCAAATCTGAAAATCAAAACAGTCAAACTCCTTGTTACACTTCACTTTATTAGCCACATCCGTTTGCCATGAAAACTGAGCATTTCAAAGTACCTCAATGTTACTTTCGATATGCGTAGTATGAGATAGTATCTGGGTGACAGAAAAAAAATCTTCAAGGAAGGACACGACCGGTTTCGCGGTTATTACCGCTCATCAGGTATGCGTACCGAGTACTCTTCCACCCAATCATCCTCATACTTTAGCACTCACCAGTTGGTTTGCAGCTCTAATCTCATTTGAATCGAATGGAGCGTGCATGGAAGGGGAGTCCAGTTTTAGAATCATATGGTGATTTTTCCTGAGTTAATTCGTCGGTTAACACGGCTTACCTTCAGAACGAGGACACATTCGATTCAAACGAGATTACACCTCAGAGTTACTCTGAAAACTTTGGATGTTCCATTGAAATAGTGGGATATTTTGTGAAATATGTTTTAGATGCGGATGGGTGTCATTGGAGAGGAAAATCTATGGATCTGAAATAAATCCTGGTATACATTCCTGAAGATGTACGAACAGCATGTTTATAATTCTGTATAATTTTCCATCAGATATATCAAAAGTGAGTTCATACTTAGTTTCCGATGGAGTCACAAATTCCAAAAGAATTAATTTGTTGTCACGTTCCACGTTGAAATTGATTGATACGACCGAATTCAACGGATATTTTTGACTGATGTATACTTTTTTATTCATTTTTTGAAAGTCAGTAACAATACCTCACCCAGTTTACCGACCAACATTCCTGAAATAGTGGATAATTAAAAAACCAATAAATAAATAGTTGTTCGATATTTGAGTTTGTGAAGAGACACTCCAAAGTCCTTTGTTTCCATATTCTGTCTAATTCTGTGTATCGTGGATTTGATTTCCGATATTCATGAACTTGGCATCAAGAAAAAATAAACAGTGGAGTTCACAAACTTTTCGGTTATAATTCCCAATTATCAGCGAAACCGTCACACTAACTACTTGCCCATCTTTGAAAGGCATGAAGTTTGTAGTAATGCTTCTGAACCTTGAGTTTTAAAGTCCAGTATTAAAGGACTTATTCCTATTTTCTTGGCAGATTATGGGTTGCCTGAGTGTTCTAAAGTTCGGCTTTGAAAAAGAAAGAAAATGTCGCAGTGTTCGACACTGTATACACACGACGTTTTCAACCTCTTTCTTGTCCGTGTTTTGTTTGCTTCCTTTCCTCATATTATAATGATACGTATTTCTCAAGACGGAGGTCGTGGCCATCTCCAGGCTACCTACTGGAGAAACTGACCGGCTGCGGGGATTGCCTCTTTCGTTTTTGCTTGGTCCATGAGGATCACAGTATTTTTTTGTCAGCTGGATGTTGCATCATTATCAGATGATAAATGATGAATAAGGATGGGATTGTTTGGTCCATAACTATCTTATTGCACATTTGAAAAGACAGTTAAGAATAGCTGTACCCACTGTGGTGTGAGTACCACTGCTGAGTGACTTACAGACTGACCACTACTATGTACTATGCTTGTTGATAAGCTTCCCCATCTAGACGTATGTGGCTTGTTCTTATATTATTTCCTATCGTACCATAATATTTTACTGATTTTACAGGAAACACTACACAATAAAATAAAGACAAAATAAAGACTGGCGATGGCCTGTTAACTAATAGCGTATCAGACTCACCGATGAGTCGCCGACGGTTCTGTGCATATTTATTCCGTAGATCGACTAGCAGGACGAGAAATTGGAGTAATCTTATATTAGGGAAATCAATCATTTAATTGAAAAGTTGTTATTCCGGGACAAAAGAGCTCTGGTTATACTACTCTTGCAACCGGTTGCTCAATATTCGAAATGAAATACTGTGAGCGTAGAAAGGAGAGTCAAGTCAGAAAAAACACTTTCGTTGTACGTTCCTTTTGGTTTTAAATACCATGAACCAATGCAATAGAAAGTAGCACCAACTACTCGAAAGGTGCGGCTTGGATTCGGCAACTGAATGAGTTCCTAAACAAGACACGTTGCATTATTTCTCGTCATTCCAGAGCACGGAAACTACAAAATTTGAACCGTTCACATCAGAAGTGATGTCAAGAGACTAACAGTAATGAAACTCCAGGAATGAAGAAGTAATGCCATTAAATTTTACAAAACACACATAAGTCCACAGGATGTATACTTCTTCAAATCTAAGCACACCCCATCATACCATAGACGTGTTTCTAATAAAGGCAGGAATCCTTTTGTAATTAGTACATGTTAGACTAATAGTCACGATTTGACGACCTGTCGTGAGCATTACACCGCAGATCATTATTGGAAGATCAGAAAGTTGTTCGTTACAGCCTCTCAACATCGAACATTGTTGACTAATTGAGCACTCCAGTTATATACGCCTATAAATGTACCAATGCTGACTTGTTTCTCAATTTAAAATGAAGACTGGTGATACAACGAAGTATTTTGAAGTGTATGGTTCTTATTCAGCAATGTGGAAATGTTTGACTCAAATTCTTGCCTCCTGGTGGTGCGGAGCGGTTATGAATCAGCTGGACGCGAATTGCAGCTAATGTTTACTACCAACATGGGGTGTCTGAGAGGAGTAGCACTTCTGAGTTGGTTGACTGTCGTGTCCCTTGGGGTATCCTCCATCTCTTTGGTCTCCATCATTCACCCAGCTCTCACCTGTGGCTCCACGAAGCTGAAGCATGCATCAGCGGCCACACCCCGGCAAACCGCTCGACAGGCGGGCTAAACCAGGTTGAGGGTTACCGAGGTCTAAAAAACTTCGGCGAGACGGTGTTCGGCATGTGAAGACAGATCCTTCTGAATGGGCGGACGAGATCTACTGATCCAACGGCCACAAAGGAGACCTGTTCAACTGCCTGATCCGACATTCCAGAGGAGGCGAACGAACCGTACAGCAGGTCACCGGCTCCTCTGGGAACACCCTGCTGCCTTGTAGTCTGCACTTGGGTGTGCAAGGGCTAGAGGTGCAACCTCGAACAAAAAGGCCGAACGGTGCTGGGGACACCGCTTTGTACCCTACTCCCGCGACTCTCTATGATTATTCACGAAACCTCAAGCGCTCATCATGCTACGGCGTCCCCGGTAAGCGACACGCCTCGTGTCCCGGCGGTCGAGGTGACAAGACAACAAGCTGGGGTACGGAGCTCGCCTCCGACCGCCGCGCGTGGTCAGCAATGGTTCGTGATATCCATGGAGCCGACTTATGCTCTCGCAGGAGATAGTCGTGTAAAAGTAAAAGTAAAATACCAACCTATGCAAAACAGCTGTGCAATACTCCCTTTTTCCCAAATGGTTAGTTATTCTTTGATTTTTCTCTCATGATTACAAAACGAATGTATAATCTTTTCATATGAAAAACCGAGTGTACTCACCTAACACGTTCCTTACTTCCTGCATCTCCTCGTTAGTTAGGTTATCTGAAAGGAGGATTTCGTCTTCCGTGAGTATCACAACACGATAAATAAGCTTATTTTCCATTTTTTGAATGTCAGTCTGTTATTTCATGTTTGACGGACTAGGGGCAACTTTCATTTCTCTGTCAAATACAATGATACAGACTTAGGTTTCGAAAACTACATCACAGCATGAAAAATGTTTGTTTAAAACTGAATAACATTTGGCATTTCCGGCAAAAAATACGAAGCAATGTGCCCGAAAGAGAAATTGGAATATTCGTGCGCTGCTTCAGTAGTTGACTGATTTTCCGGAAATAAGCTCAATGGTTAGTTGTAGAACTCACTAAGTGGCGTATGGGGTTTGTTATGCCAACCAAAAGCAGCTTCTGGAAACGGAAAACGGGATCATATACCAGCATATGAATATTTTTGGGATTTATTCTGTTTAAAAAGATAAAAACTACTCCGAATAGATCAGAGCCAGAATATGTGGTGGTCATTTTAGGGATTCCATACAAACTGAGTGCTGTCAGACATTGACGTGAAAGTGGCAATGAACTAATTATGACATAATCAGGAAAACAGTTTTTTTCTTCTTTGTAGTTGCCGGTAAACTAGAAGAAAGCAGAAAATCTGTATTTTGTTACAGTAAAGTTTCCCAGATTGAAATGGTTGAACTCACCAAGTTGAATTTTGAATTCGTCATTTTCCGCCGTCGTTGGGTTTACTGGAATAACAAGTGAAAATTGAAGCTTTTCCTATAAGTAGTACGTAAAATGGAAGAAAAATATGTGACGTTAATATTTCCCGGGCAAGAATGACATAAATCACCTGTTCTCCTACGTAAATGTGTGGTAACCAGGTTGCGACATTCATGAGAACGAGCTAACTTCTTCATCTTGCTTTCTTTACCCGCAGTGCTGAAGAAGTTAGTCAACTTTCCAGTTATTCTCGTCCATATTTTCATCCAGTCAAATATCATCAGATATCAGTAATGTTGTTGCCGTTTTAGTCGCCCTAGATGTTGTGTCATCTATCAAATCACTGTTCTGATCCAACAGGTAGGTATGTTCGTGACCTGAGTAGAATCACAAATAATCTGTTCGCGAGTCCTCTCCAATAGAGCTTTGGAGAAAATGATCGTGAAAAAAGTCCTTGACGAATAGCTGGCCTCAGCTTGTCCAGGTTTGCTCCATTTTCCTGTTAATGGGCTTTGTTGCTTTTAAGGACCATATATACTGGTGGTCAAATACTTAGCCACAAATAATTTTCAGTATGCAAAGTGGTTTTCCATCAACAACCTACACGCCACTTCACTAAACGTATTTTTTGCTTGAAAGGTCTCACAGTGAAGGAAATCTTTGAAAGAGCTCAACTTACTTAGCATTGAAAGAACTCCTGAAACAAAAAAACAATCCGCGTTGGCGATGAAAAATCGCTGTATAGTAACTGTATAATTTGAGGTTTCTTTGCCCCTCCCTTGATGCGAAAAAACTAGAACCGTATTCGGCAATAAACAACGGTTTTTAGTGATTCATTCTCTAGTATTTACAAATAAAGGAAACTCGTTTTTAGATCTCTGTTTTGATGTCAGCCTCTCCCCTTTTTTGTCATGAAAACTTTTGGTAAACTAAGTCCAACAATGATCCAGTGTCAAAACCATCACGATGACTATATCAGTTTCTTTTTACCAGAAGTTGGATGTCATCATTACATATAAGTAAAAGCTCTCTCCGAACCTTCCAGAGTGTGGTTTTGGCAATCAGTTACTGTCTCTGTAGTCTTAAATGTAATCAATGGTCTTTTAGATGTGGTTTTGTGAAAAGCATTGTCACATCCAGAGAATTGGTCGACTTTAGCGTGTTACTTTTGTTCTGTCACAGGTAGACCAGCCATTTTTCCGAAGTGGTCAATTTTATTCATGATTACCAATTCGGAGCGCTAGTCGGCTTTGCATATTAGGATATCGCAAAGTCATTTTTTGTCCCAAATTTCTTCTAGATGCGTTCGAGTTACTGGACCTTGGTTACATAGGGTATGTTTTTGATGTTAGCAGCAGCCGCCAAAGAGGTTGGTTTCAACCCGTTGGAGTTCGTATAGTGAGCTGAATCCTAGATTGCGTGTTGACGATAAAAGATTTTCCAACAGAATTCCTGTTTCTTACTGATTGATTTTACAACATAGACAAGATGAACTCACACGATTCAATACAGCTCTAAGGATTAGAAAACTCACATCCACGTTCGACAAATAGTGCACCCAACTTTCGGGTTGCATGGGGAAGCTTGAGCAGAGCTTAGTTACATTTAGACTGGACTGAGGTTTTCCAGTATTTTTTGACATCGGGCGTTTATTTTTCGATGCACGTTTCCATCGAAGGAACTTATCCGCAGTGGTTTGTCGCCACAATAAATTTCTTTCGTATTTTCACGGTTTTAAACGCACTGTGTAGTTTTGGTTTTACAAGTACCTGTGGAGTGTTTTGAAGTTGAAATAGATTGAATTACGTTGTACAGAATGTTTTATTTCGGGGGCACTATTTTCCGCACAACTGTCGATGATTGAATATGTTTGCCTTGGCAAGACTGGTGAAGGAGTTGATGGGCTTATTGAGTTCTCGCAACCACTCGCGGCTCCTTGTTCTGCATTATAATTCAGAATATGCACTTTTTAGCATGACAACATGTTTTCGGAAACAAACATTTGTTTTATTTGATTCATTCTCTAGTCTTTCCGAATAATGTAGGAAACATTTGTGTTCAAAGTGGCGATGTTCACCCGGTTTGGACCCTGTTTGTGGGAGGGGATTGGGATTAGACCGAAGTGTTTATCTGTACGTGTAAGTGAGAAGGTCACAAACATCTTCAATGTGGTTTCTAAAGACTAGAGACTGAACCATTTGAAACTTATGCTTGTCTCCGGACGTGTTCTCGTACCCTAATATGCATATTTTTGAATGCTAATTCAGGTCGTAGTTTGCTGCGTTTTATGCTGTACGCTGTTAAATAAGTTCAGTCTCGAGCAAGATGATATACACTAGATAACGTTCAAGAATATGCATTGTCAATTACTCACCGATTCTGGTAGATGGTTTCAATCTGATCTCATTCATATTGTCCACTATAATTAGAAGTAAATTACATCGAATGAGTTCTACTGGAATAGAAGATCTGGCGGTAGAACTGAGTTCCGCGAAACACTCAGCTTTGAGGTTACTGATGCACAGTTTTTGGCGATATGTGGTGAAATATCTACCACATAGGCGACTGCCGTGTTGCAGAGTTTCATATAAAAAGTTGTTGCTACTGTTCCCATTATATCACTGCATAATTCCCCATTGTAGAATAAACAAATCCAACAGTCATATTTCCTGTTGAGAGGGGATAAAACGTATATGCTGGGCTTATGGGAGGGTGTGAACATCAACGCGTGGCGTGATCAGGGTTATGAATGATGCGTGCCGTAGTGATATTCTCAGAGAACGTCGTATGTTTTGAGATATCACAGTTATGTTCGAGGCAAGTGAATTTTAAACTACGAACTAAATATGTACGCATCGATATTTGATACTGATAACATAGATGTAACTCTAGGATTGTTCGAGACTATTGATGGAATAAAAGTTGATCTACTAACGGAAATGGAAAATCTTATCGCTAAGCAGCCTTGTCGGTATCCTTCTAGACTACAGTTTTGTGATATACTTGTATAATTCCTGGAAATAATTAGGAAATGTGCATGGTAATTCAGACAGTCTAAGATGGGCAATTATATCGCCCCCATAGAATGCTGTCTTCGGGTGAGGCGTGGGCTGAATTGATCCACTTCCACCACATGCGAAGGAAATCCAGTAAGTTGTTCTACTTCTGTCCAAGTTACTCATCAGCTCTTTCTGTAAGAATGAATATGATTAAAGTTAGATCCAATTGATATCGGAATTGTTTGTGCATACATTATTATTGGGCTTTGACCAAGGTTCTACTGAGAAACAAAGTTCATTCGGAGAAAGAAAACAATCGCCGTAAGCGTACTGGCATTTCCGTGAACAACAAAGGCGTAGAGCACGCAAATATTCACTCTACAGATTACGTAGAATAAATGGCTCGGGAATCAGTTGATGAAACCGTTGTCATACATTTTTTGTAAGTGAGAGTTAGACGAACGGCTCCGCGGTTATCAATACAACACTGCATGATGTATCTTGATGACTTTCCCATAAACCTTGCAAAAACCTTATTCAAAACACCACGATCTAAAATTATTCCGCCAATCCAAGTAACGATAAAAGGGAGAGCTGGGACATTCCAGGGTCAACACATGTTCCTATATCGACTCTGGAAGTTTACATAGGCGTGAAAGTTCTTCCATCGTATTCTTTATTATATATTGCTCCGATGAATTTGTATGCTTTATCAAATTATATCGCTACATAGAGTGCCAAATAGCTGTTCGTACAGATCATCCAAATCAGTGTCGTGCAATTTGACAAACTACGATTTACAGGACTGGGTACATATCTTTCACCCCAAAACTGCCCATATGAATGTTACTTGATCTAGGCCCAAATAAAAGCGAAATCGCAAAACGAAAGGCTCCATATTTTGGGCAGTAGAGATGCATACTGAGCCCCTACTACAGCAATCCGGGTCCGATTAGAATTTGCGTATTTTTCCCTCAGTGCAACTCAGCAATACATGATTTCAAATTCGGCTTACACAGTGTATTCCAACACAACTTTGCCTTTTACCGAAAGAAAGTGAAATTTTTCTTTTCCCGTTGATGAAAGACAAGGTTAAATTTTTGTTTAGTTTCAAACCAGAGTAGGAGCATCCTATGTACTAATTCAGTCTCTTGGTATGAGGTCATGACACTAAATTTACTCACGAAATTTCATTGACAGTTCTTCAATTTGATGTTCCATCAGATCACCTGAAAGTTTTCAAACTGCTTTTCGTATACTGTCATGGGATAACACTTGATGAGAGCAATACGTAAAACAGAACAGAATGTCTGTCGCGAGCACACGTTTGTATGAACGAGTTTAAAGCTGTTCCAGCTTTATCACTGATGTCAAAACCAGTGGTAGTTGTAATGGTAATAGTAGTAGCAGTAATAGTAATAGTAGTTAGTAGTAGTAGTAGTGACACGTGCAGTACTATAGTTGTTTGGTTGACCAAATATCACCAAATTAGTTTTACGGATTGTAAAAAATATGGCTGATCACGAGAAAAACTGGCTAGTTGATCTGCATTTTGATTGTGCACAGTCTTCTCTTTACTCAACGTTTTCAGTCCTTCAGTATTCATCAGTTGAAGCGTGATTAAGATGACGTAGGTAAGCAGCGTTTTCACATATCCGCGTGCGCCTTGCCATACACGACAGTCCATCTGTCACATAACGTCCGGATAGTTTTAGCTTTTGATTATAACCTAAGTATGATGCTTATTCTGATCCCGAAAATAAATCTGTTATAAGGAACATGTTATCACTCTATCAGTCTGATGTTTCAGTTCAAAAGGTATCTTTATTACCCTGGCTTTTCGACAACAACCAATTAGAGTGAAATATCACACTGATCTTGTTCTCCTTTCAGTTTTGTAGGATTGTAGCTCCGTGAGGACAAAAATCGTCAGCTTTTGAATCAATCATACCTGAGGCTTTTTCTAACTTCTCCATATTACTCAGATTGAAGTGTTTCCTTTTTGTTTCCGCGCACACATGACAGGAATGGCGATTTTGGAAATTAAGTACTTGCAAACTGGTCGCCAACTCAATCATCGGGCTATCTCCTTCAACCTCAGTTTATAAACGTACGATTACATTCCAAAGGTACACATATTTTCACATATTTACTCTGTAATCGTTTGAACCATTTTTACTAGTACTAGACGGTAATACTCTCCAATCTATGCTACTTTCAAACCTGCCGCTGCGAACGGAACAGAAATAAATGTTCCAAACTTGTTTACTCATTTCGGACCATAGTGAACAAAGCGGAGCATGCCCTGCTGCTTACACAGTCACTGGTGGAACTTCAGTTTGCCACAACAGTTTTATGCTTGTGACTATTTTGATAACTAAAAATGTGCTATGGTTACGAAATTTTGAATACACGAAATGCTCCTAATCGAGTATAAAAAGTGAATGGCCAATTGGGTTACTACCAGCCGACCGGTAAACTTTAACTCACGTAGGTTAGGGTTTTCTTCAAGCGCGTTCACTGGAAGGTAAGAGAGTAACTGTGAATATAACAGGGAAACCGACTGCATCATCTATGTTTTGTGTATCCCAAACCCTTGGGGGGGGGGGATGTGCTGAAATTTGTCAAAAATAATTATCACACGTAAGAACAAATCCATCGCATTAGTACTGAAAATGTCACTACTTATTGTACAGACGATGAAAAGAACTTATGTACTTCGTCCAAGCACGCAGTTGGTCATCCTCCTTGTGATAAGCAAACGTTGTTGCTAAAATAAATTCCATTGAGAAAATCATTTTTGATTCTATTACCGTTTTCTCAGTTTCTTAAATTTGACGATGTTTTCTACTCCTCTTCAAAAAGATCTTCTTATGTATCGTTTTGAAAAAAACATATTTGATTACCATGAGGTGCATTACGTGAGCTACAGTACGAGGTATAATTGCAGTTATAAAAAAAGGAAATAAGAAGTCTTATGTGGAAAAAAAATCAATGAATCATTTGTTTTCACTTCGGCACTCTATCATTATTGAATTTCGATTCTTCGCATTTTGTACGAATTTGAGCGAAACGTCATTCGTCCCACTTTTGGGATCCACCAAATCAACACGTAATTTGTGAGCATGAGCATAACTGACAGTCATTGATTCTATGACAAGAAAATTCTGTAGTGTAAAACACTTTTCTACCGTCTCATATTAAAAAAAAAACTGTTTCACCCACAGCATTTGGGAATGTTTCATTGTGTTAATACTGATAGAAAACTCTCAATGACATTAACACCAAGCTGGATCTTTCGGTTGAAGTTCACCTGCCTTGCAGCATTCAGAAAATAACTGAGTGTTACTCTCGAGAAAACCAAAACAAATAGTGGACGTCACTTACTAAACGACTTATGCCGCTGTTCAAGAAACTGTTAAATCACATGGGATCCAGGTCTGAAATATTATATCATCCGGCAAGACAGAACCTGATCGTCCTTCTATAATAAACACACCGAAATAGAAAAAATGCACCATGCAATCTGCTTATTTTTCACTGCAGCGAACGCTTCACCATGACTTTTTGTACTGTTCCATTTAACTCTTTTGAGAGGTCTCCTCTACCTCCAAATCATCTCGTTTAATAATGCAAAACCCAATGAGTATACAGGACGCTGGTCTATGTACACGTTTGCTGAATTCTTTGAAATGGTCCGGCTGTTGTAGACAATTCAGCCTTTGGGCTTAAACGCCGCTTAAGCAATCAACACTCATTTTATCGGTCCACAACATCTACCAGCTGTCCAGTCACCCAAGATTCCGTTGTCCCAAGCCTTGGGTTTGGCACCGCACCTATGCTGATTGCGAACGTGGTTTGGCTGTCTACGAACTATGTGCCAACATTTTACTTTGTGCTTCGAACAACTGGTACATGCAAGCCGTTCAAAGATCACAGAACAGTTTGTTCGGAAAATCTCCTTTGATCTTAGTAGCCTAGGCGATAAACTGCATGGTCGATTCTGAAGTATTCATCTGAATCTGCTGAGGTTAATTTCTTATTATTTACGGTAACTATTTGTTTCAGTTTTCTGAATGCCTTTGCATATGTATAACGCCATCTTCAAACAGAACAAGCAAAGAACGTTTTCATTCGAACTTTTTTCCAAAACTATTGTGAATTTTGGCGAAACCGGATGCAAGTTTGCATTTAGCAGTGATCACTTAGACACTCTTGGAACTTAGCAAAAAAATTTGGCGAATATCTACTCCATATATCAGATAGGAATACTATAAAGATGGGAATGAAAACACGGCTTTCTAAACATTCAAAGGCAGGGGGGTTCGAAATTAGCTTTGCTTTTATCCTGTCTTTCGTCATTGGGAATAACTAAATACCTAGTCTACATGGCAGCAAAACGTTTTCTGTAGTTTGGAGGTTGGTTGTCATAACAATCACTGTTTCGTTAAGAAATGCCAGAACACTATGGCAAACATAGTAACTTCATCACGTCCACAATCAAGCCACGAAAATGTATTGGGAAACACGACGCAGAATAAGGATGATTTACTCTAAAGCTTCTTGAGTAATAAAGAAACACCGTGCTGGATAGAAAGTGGCTCTTCAACGTCACAAAATATCGAACATATGCATACCTGTTATTCTCTGTTCAAATGTACCTTCACTCACTGGATAATTCGATAATTTGATAGACCCTGTCCTCCTTTGGCAGCTGAGCAACTTGAAGTCTTATTGCTACGAGAAACTTGGTTCAGTGACAATACTGATGACGAAATTATGCACCTCGATGATTTTACCGGCTACACGGCTGGTTGATCCTCACTTCGAAAGAAAGTCGGAGGAGGGGTTACTGCTTACTTTGAAGACACGTAGCGTAAGTTTGTTTAAGTGCTGCTGACATATTGTTGCTTCCAAGATCGTATGCAAACCTAGAAATATGGATATGTATATTGCTCCATAGTTATTGCGAAAGCTTACATCTCTTCCACGTGGCACACTGGTGTTCTGGGAGGTTTCCCTCAGATTTCTCTTCCAAACATTTAAGCTATGTTGTTAGTTATTTTTCCTTTGTTTGTGATGATTTCAACCATTCTCGGCTAGAATTCTGTAATATTTTGGATGTAAAAACATTGAAAACTTCCTCATCAGGCTTGATGCCCACCTTGGTTTGTGTTTACCGAAATGCCCCGATTTAGTTTGAACCTCACGTAGATCTGTCTAATGATACATAGCTCGATTATCCACAGGGCATTAGAGGTAAAAAGTTTTGGTGCGTTTTAGAAAACGTAACTACCTCAGGCAATGATCAAGCAGACTAACGTCGACATCTTCAACTACCAAGACTTCATGGTATTCTGTGGGCATGGTGTTAGTTGTTTGAATTTCAGCCGTGATGTGTTTTGTCCATTGGAGACCATATATATCTGAGCTGACTGAATTTTCTCTCCGTCCCTCGAAAAGGTAGACCTCAGTAAAGTAAGTGCATACAAAAGTGGGAAGTATCGAAAAGTGAAAATCTTTTTTTCTTCTATCAAGTCAGAAATCCACAGCCTATTGGCAAGTACAGTCGCGTTCTCCTAGCCAACAGTAATTGTCGAGAACTTGTATTGCTTTTATTGCAAGAAGATTCCCGACTCTTAGAGATCAGTGCGCTTCACACCTGTGCCTAAGAAAGGAACGGCAATGTCATCCAATTGACTGTACCTTCATTGCAATAAAAGTGTTTGAGAAGTTATCACTTCAGGGACTGTCCAGTGGTTTAAAAATATGAGACATAAACCTGTTCGCCTACCTCCGCTTCTGTCCTACCTTGGAAGCCTTTGTTTCTTTGACTCATAGTGTTTTGGCATATCCGGACGGGAAAACAAAAGCTGTGCGTACCTGCTTTCTACATTTCAGTGATGCGTTTAACGGTGTTGATAAACGAAGACTTCTCGGCATACTCTCAAATAACGGAACACAACCCTCGCTCATTGGACTTCTGTTTGATTATGTTTCCAATCGGCATCAGTTTACAGGATACGGTGGCAGGATCTCTTCAGTCTGTGTCTCAGACCAAGGTGTAGTACAAAGCACGATTCTCTCCTATTCTCTGTTATCTGCCTGCTCATCTCCTTTACCTTTCAGCAACTGTTCCGTCATAATAAAGTACGCAGATGATGTTGCATTTGGGTCATAATATCCTGATGCATCAGATACACCTGAGCTGCAATCTAATCTCTGAGATGTTGACCATTAGTCCAAAGCCCGTAACATAAGCCTTATTCCCCGCAGATGTTCATATGTTATCTTTTCTCTTCCTAAAGGCTTTAGGCATGTAAACTATCTAAAGTAGTGTTCAAACTTTCATATAGGGAATACCTCCGTTCCTTAGTATTTATCAATCAAATCCCTTTGGATTACGATCACACAATCTTCGTTGAACTGAATCTATTTTCTGTATTTTCACAAAAGTGAGAAGACCAAGGTAACACATTTTGCGTCTACCAGCTATGTATGCACTTCTTCATCTCATTCCATATGTTTTTCCTACATGCGTATTACTTCGCTGGTTGTATTCCTTCCCCATCTTCTTTCCTGGCCAACGAGCTAAAGATTTCACCACAATAGAATAGTCTCTCAATCACTTATATTTTGCAAGTGGTATACCTTGTGAAGATCTCACAAATTGCTTCATATCCCAACATAATAAAATGTGCAAAACATTCGCCGACAGAATTCTGACTGACTCAATCCATCCGCTTAAAACGGACCACAAAACGTTTGCCTCAGTCCACCTGCAACAATTACTAAATGAGTTATGCATGTACGACTGTCTATCGATCCTCTGTTTTCTCCTATCTAGCTCGATTCTTATGCAGTCCCAGAAACATCGACACTGAACTTAAAAAAACTTTTTCCTCTATGCTTCCCAATCACCCCTTACCATTGTTTTTGTTCTTGTATCTGCTGCTTTCTTTTTCGTGTATTTACCGTGGGCATTGCTATGTACTGCTGAATGTTCATCCTTCGGGGTGTATGAAGCAAATACTTGGCTTGACGGTCTGGATCTGACATTCATTATTCAGAATTCGTAGTCTTACGGCATTTTTGGCAGAACACTTTCCAAAATGAAGACAAGCATTTGGACTCACTAAAATCTGTGGCCAAGAAATCGCCTTCTGCTTCTGGGAGTGATGCTGAAATGGTTTTAAAAATACCCTGACGAATTAGTCACGCGAAGCTCTGGATTTGATGGGGTTACAGTTTGACAAAAACGAATACCCACCAACCAAATAATTCTCAATTGTAGACGACAATGATAAGTTGAAAGTTGAAATTGTTTCTCTCTTGTTTTTACAACATGAGCTTCGTTTTGTAGCTGGTGATGAGGTTTTATGTGTGTTCCAGTTGAATGAACTACCATTTGAAGGAGGATTTTCCCCCACTATAGGCCGATAATTGGCAATTGGCCGAGGAGCAGGAGTGCATTATCGGGTTCACCGTAAAGCTGATTGAATCGCGGTGACTGTTTACAATCTATTAAACGTTCGGTAAAGACTTTCCTGAACATTGGCAAAATAACCCACTCACCTTGTGAGTTGATAACAGCCAAAACTGCTTGATCTAATAATCCTGCAAAATAAAAATGAATGCTCCACCTTTAGGATAAAGTTGATGACTGCATTCGGCAAAGATTATAGCATTTCTTTATTGGAATACGGCAAGCAAATAAACGATAGTTGGGAACATTACGAAAACAAGTTTGGAGAGTGAACAACAGTGTTTATTGAGTCCTTATCATTCTTCTCCACGCCATATTGGCGACCGTTCTACATTTGATTGGATTTTTTGCTAGTTGGATGTCATTTTTAATAGGGGTGTGTGGTGAGGACGAAAAAATGTAGTGTTTAGCAGTTAGGGTGCAGAGAAGCTGAGTCCACTACGGATGGTAGGTATTCAGGACTCATTTGTTGCTTCATACGTTTCCTCCACTAAAACTGGATCTGTGGGCAAAAAACGATTAGTGTAAACATTTCAGTTTCCTTGACCAAAGACGGAACTTCCGACCCGAGGAAATGCTCCGTGAAAACTTATTATCCGTGGTCGATTCAGTTTCACCAATCCCTAACTGACAAACATCACACTATTTTCCTCCTCGTAAAGACATTCAATCAGCCAACGGTCAATCAAATGTATACCTATCTGACTAGTAAGACCGAAATAAAGAATCAAAGAAAACGATTTTTCAGTTTCCTGTGCTGTTCTTCTCACATAACCGTGCTACTTTTCAAGCAGTTCCGATCACTTTGGCGCAGTTTTTGCTACATTTTAGATTTATTAAAAATGAGAGTCCTACCACCCAACTCAGATATGGATCTGACATTCCGTTGATCAGATAGACTCCTGCTACAAAAGCGTACTCTATCACTGCGAAGTGTTTTTTATAAAAGTAATTTGACTAAACAGGGTACATCATTCCTATTACGGGGATCGGAAAACATGAGAACGAAATTTTGTGGATTAAAACAACTCGATAATTGGCGCCATTACTTTCAGCATGCTGCTAAGGGGAAATGTGCCTTCATACGGCGTTCTCCTTGGGCTGCTATAATGCACAGTGCTGTTTTGTGAACATAGGCTTTTGATTCTAGTTAGCAGTTTCATAATCCTTCAAATGCCTTTTTTTCTCCAGAGGAAATAGTCTCTGCAAATCTTTCGAGTTTCTAAACTTTTAAAATGAGCAGCAAATTAATCACACATAAAAATTTTTTCACACTGTTCTGTAAGCTCATGAACTTGTAAGGACATTTAGCTACACGAAGAGTCATCATGTCGAACATTTACGCGACTTTCAGGACCAAAGCTGTTATCAATAGTTTGATGAGGGAGGCACCTTGAGGACAAATTCAATGCAAATTTTGGCTTCATCGTGACCGAGACCGGTGGGTTCTTAAGGGTTCTTTTGTGCATAATCTTCCAAGTTGAACTCGTTTTTCCAACTCTGCTCAACCGTGACACGTATCTGTTCATACACGTTTTGAAAATACCCTTGACTCTCGCATATGGGTTTTACATCATATTTTGTGGACGCTTACTTAAGTATTTATATTGATAGCCTCTTACCCACCATCAATGATTGGAAATTGAATGCGTCAGTGCACACAGTGGTTAATTGAAGGGTAAGCCTGCTTGTTAAAATGCAATGTGGTTTTCAAATCATTCGTGAATCCTTTTGCATTTGTGAGCAATGTTTGAAGGTGTAAAGCGAAACAGAGACCTACCAGTTGTTTCCGCTACTTGACGTTTTTGACTCTCTGTCAGACTACCTGAAACATAGTACCATGGAAAATTTGTCACGTGACTTATCGATAGGAAAAGTAAGTGATGAATCAGGCCAATTTCTGAGAAAAATATTTTTAATGAAACTTTCTGAGCACCAAGGTTATCATTATCGAAATGTGATTTTTTTACAACTTTTGCGATAACGGTTTAGAAGTTGCAATTCCTGAGTCCTGATAAAATTGTCCATATCCATCATTAGACCGAGAATCTGAACTACATCTGCATCGGGATGAACGATGTTGACGGAAATGCCCATTGGCGACAAGATCTTTACTAGGTTGCAAAGAGAAACACCTTTTAGCTGATGACAACGCGGAAATTTACAAACTGGAATTAACTAGGGGGAATTATGCACGAACATAACTGATTTTGCCTATTTACATACCTTGACAATCAACTTGGTTTGTTGTTTCCCTAACTGTTGAGCTAGACGCTCATTCACAAATATATATTGTTTATTCTCTAACTGTAATACCGTCTGTTTCTCTGAAACTTTAGAAGATATACTTAAGACCGCAATGAACATAGCTTGCTGCTTTCATCGGAGAAAACTAAACTCATAACACAATGTTTTTGCATCATAGCTTACAAAGTGTTTGAATAATCAGAGGGGAAAACGTTTCTGGTCCATAACGTATTTGACTGATGCCGAACAAAGTTTCAAAACAAGGTGATCAAGCCAAACACTGTTTGACCATCACTGGCCGGTAATGTACACTTGACTGAGATTTCGATCCTGATGTATGTGGCCGTGTTGTCAATTTTATTTAGTCTCTTCGCCAAAATTAAATATGCACGCATTCTAGATTTGATTGCTCAAAAGACCTTACCACACTTGGAGATCAGTTTTGTGTATTTATTCGATGGAAGATATCGTGCTTCATCCATCACTTTTTTGTCGTAGCAGGAAAACGTTAAGACGGATTTCTAAAACAAACTAATACTAAAAACTGGGCAGATTTTAGAAGCAAGCATGTGAATTGGTAGATGGAAATATCATGCGAAAAGTATTCCTTGAGTCCCGAAAATTCAGCTAGTGAGAATAAACTATTAGGTTTTTCCTCAGTAATAATCATTTTTCCAAAATTGTCTTGGCTGATCTAAGTTAGAGCCAAAAATCTTTCGGAAGAGCGTACTGGATGTTGCTACACAGAACATTTAGAAGAAAAACATATTGTCAGTTTCATATAAAGCCATAGATTGACAACATGAATGGAGAACTTTAATTCAGAGATCTGCGAAATTATTTAGCCGCAGACTGGGAATAGAAAAGGCCAGTTTCAGTGGACTGATTTTAATGGATACTCTGCAAACTGATCAACCGTTGTGAAACCACCGTCACATTCAGCAAAATATTTCATCACCATTCTGGTGGCCAATCACCTACACCGTCTAAGTGATGCAGTCCATTACAACAAATTAGTGGATTTGTTGAGTATTTGAACATTTTCCAGCATATGTAAATAAATTATGGCTCGCTTACCAAGCGTTGAGTTTGTGTTTTCCGCCCATTCATCGATCACGTAGCCTGAAATTAGATTTTGTTTACTCGTTACAAACGAACAATCTTCTGTGCAAACATACTCCAAATCCTTCACTGTATGTCCGGTTTGATCTTATTTATTGATAATAAGTAAAATTTCTCCTTTGACAAGTCGGATGCTGAGGAAACGGTTTAGACTATTCACTTCAAACACCTCCCTGTAAACGATATCTGAGACAACGTACTATTATAAAACTCCGCTGAAAAGGTCAGCTTATGTTGACAAGTTTTGGAGACCTGGGTCGACTCAGCCAACAAAGATGGCTAACCTGACCTTTCCATCACGTTGATCACCGTAGGTCCTGTTCATACTGAAGTGTGTGATATTCGTTCTTTTGTTTCCAGTTTGTTGGACACCAGAGATAGTTTTGTCCGTACTATCGTCGTACGCTGCAAACTATGAATATGTTGTCTTGGAATGTGGTATGAGTTCCGATGAATATGCGTTAGCCGTTCATATGTGAGGATTATTGGGGTATATAAATAAATTTTTCAAAGGCATTGCGTCATATTGGTGGAATTACAAGCAAGTTGAGTACTCTTTCATTACCTTGTCAAACAGTTGTTTTCATAATCAGACTGGCTATGGATGGAAATAAATCTTTTACTGTTTTCTGGCGAGGACAATGGTTTTGTCCACCTATTCGTATGAGGAATATATATGCTCAAACGAGCAAGGTGAATCCGTGCATTTGATAAGCTGTTACTGATCGTTGAACACTGACCCAAATGTACAACGGTGAAGTGAATACGGATCAGTAACTCCAAAAGACAATATTCCATAATTATCAATCAAATTCTTGCACCGTATGCTACAACTCTGAGAGATAAAACATTATTGAAGCATCACACAACAAGTAAACGTTTATCTGATTACTCTTAGTGAATCAAGCATGGAACAAAATTCTTTCTCTTGGAAGACTTTCTAATAGGGTAGTAATTACTTACGTGTATGCTCAAGAGTTGCCGGAGATACTGTCTTGCTTAGGTGAACTGAAATGAAAAGCTAAGAATTCACTAAAACATTGCACAGTAAATATTCGATCATTTGGTAGATACTTCATTTTGTTTTAGCAGTTTGCGACACACATTGAAATAACCGTTTTAGGATAATTTTCTTGTTTGATACTGCGCCCGTGACCAGTGGTTCATGTTGTAGATATAATGGTACAAGTTGCTTAGATACATAGAAACCTATTGTTGAAAGCAAGCATAATTTACATGTTGTTCGTTATTATGATTAGTCACAAGAGAAAGTCCCCCGTGTATCATTGAACTCAAGCAAATATAATAAAAGTGCAGGTGATAAAAGATGAATGCGAGTAACAAAATTCAACGGCCAGTGCCTACTCAACTGGGTGGATATAATTTGCCAGGAGCCCAAAACGTGCTTATCAGTCGATGACCGTGTCGCTTTTGTCTTTCCCTTTGGACCCATTTCATTTATTTCAATCAGCATACATGCAGTTGATATGATATTTTTGAGTTTTCTGGCGATAGCTGTTTGGACTGAGTCTCCAAGTCTGGAATTCTTAGCCCGAAATGAGTACCGTGGGAATGAAGACACCGGTGCTCAGTAGTCTGTAACCCATGAATGCAAGTTATGGTATAATAAAGAGAAACTACACAAAGCTCCATTCACTAAGCAATTGTTCATGTACAAACCTAAGGATATTTACGAAAATGGCTGAACTGTAGCAGGGTTTGAAGAATATATACTGTTGACTCAAGTGAAATAAAATGATATCATTATCTATCAATTTAAATACCGTGTGATAAAAGCACCCTTCTGACACTTGGAACTAAAGAGAGAACTGTGACCTCCTTACTGAATCCAGACGTTCATTCCTCTGTTCGCTTCGTTTTCATTACTTTATAACGGAACGCTGTTTTAGAAGATGGTCGTGACAAATCTTTGGCAGAACATGGTGAGGGAGGGGTATGGGGCATTTTAGAGGAGTGTCATCTTTGAGAATGTCGTGCCCCATGGGTATCTTCCATCTCTCTGGTCTCTATCACCTGCCGAAATCTCATCTGTGGCTCCACGAAGCTGAGGCATGCGTCAGCGGCCACAACCAAGCAAACCACTGTACAGACGGGCCAGACCTGGTTGAGGGTAACCGGGGCCTAAAAACCTCGGTGAGAAGGTGACCAGCATGCAAAGACTGATACTCCTGCTTAGGCGGAAGAGATTTGTTAAATCCAAAGGCTTCCAAGGAAATCCTTCCAGTCAACAGGGTGGCATGGGCTCCTGGGTCTAGGTTACCTCTAACGAATGGCAAACTAGCTCCTAGAGAGCCACTGGTCACCAAGCACCAAGGTCACTGGGACGCGTTGGGCGTCCTATATTGGTAGATCACCATCCAAAAAGAGTACGAACCGCTCGTTCGGTCACCGGCTCCTAACAGAAAAACTTCCTGTTGCCAGACAGGTAGCACTTGGTTGTGCATGGGTTAGAGTTGGTAACTCGAACAAAAAGCCGAATGGGGCTGCGGACGCTACTTCATACCGAATTCTCATGAATCATCACGACAAGTTCACTCACACACATTGCTTGTGTCATGGCATCCCCGGGAAATGACGCGCGTCGTGATCCTCCGGCGGCCGGGGTGACCATTTTGCTAGCTGGAGGTCATAAGAAACGGAACCACGTCCGAATCGCCGGCTGGAATGTGAGAAAACTCTTGATCATCTGAAGCCAAGCAATCACTGTACAAATGCTAAGTGACTACGGCATCGAAACCGCATGGCTCTCCGAAGTTTGGCTGCCGGACTCAGGCACACGGTGTATAAAGACCCTCGGAGTAGATGACAGTTACCACCTATCACAGTGAACCACGGACAGCTCTGGTCTCCATGGGGTCGCGACAGCCATCAGCAACAAGGTTAACGAAATACTGTTATCATGGAACCCCATATTCAGTCGCAGCGCCTCAGCTCTTTTCCGCGGCGCTCCCTCGAAATTATCGATTATTGCGGTCTATGCCATGATAGCTGCAGCCAAAAAAGGCAAAAAAACGAGTTCTACAATAGGCTACAAGAGGTAATAAACTGTTTCCCGAAACCTGACATTTTCCTGAATGCGGTGGACTGGAACGCCGGCACTGGTCCTTCCACCCAAGGAACTAGATACATTTTAGGGAAATATGGTCCCTGGCAGCAGTGCATCGATAGTAAATGCCTCGTCACCTTTGCAGACTTTAACAGCCTAACGGTCACCAGTACCCTCTACCAGCATCCCAAGAAGCACTCGCTAATGTGATACTCCAACGACGGCCAGACAGCGCATCAGATCGACTACATTCTCATGCGATCACACTGGTCATCTTCGACTGAAGATTGCCTGTCCTACTGAGGGGCCAGGCTGGGACCAAAAATGGCTTCGACCAAAACCTCATCCACACACGCTTCCAGATTCACCTAGCCAATTGTCGTAAAACCTCTGCCCCCAAGAGTATTACCACAGCAGTATTCGGATTACCAAAAAGGCGTCTAGCGTTCTCAGAAGTTAATGTCCCTTGTTTAGCCAACATTTTTGTAGGTGGAGAGTAAATACACATGGGAAATCAGTGGAATTCATTTAAGGCATAGATTCAACAATCCACCCTAGATGAATGGACATTACCTGAAGACGACAGAAAGACTGGATCTCAGATTTAACCCCTCCGTTATTCGAAAAAGCTGGATTTACTGCCTAAATCGTCAATCGAAATTCCCTGTTTTCCAACTAAAGGTCAGAAGGCCAGAATAGACTGCAACAGCAAATCGACCAAAATCACGGAAACCATGGAGACTGCTGCTCACTACAGGATCTTCTCAAAGCTCTTCCGCCCGTTCTGCATTGCACCAGGTTAGCGACAGTCAACAGCACTCTTCCTTCATGATGCTCATTCTGCTCTTTCTGGAGCCAAAAAGATGCGTCGATGGACCAAACACTTCGACTGCCTAATGAACCGTCCCACGGGACGCTCTGTGAACCGAATCCCAACAGTCCTAGCGAGAACTTTGGCATGAATTACAACCCCCCCAAGCCGAGATCAAATCACTGACGTAGTACACAAGCTTATAAACCGGAAATTCCCTGGAGAATATGGCGTCTTACGGAGACATATAAATCAGGCCTCTAGACACTGCTCGAACTAAGACACACCCTATTTTCCTCAATCAGGGACTGGGAGACCTCAGTTCTACTTCCTCTTCTAAGGAGAGGTGACAGGACTGTGTGCGAAAACTACCATGGCATCAGTTTATTCGACATGGCCGCCAAAATATTCCTCATACCTTTGATAAACCGTTTATCAGCTGTGCGGAACGATCACACACGTCCCAATGAAGAGGGGTTTCGCCGTGGTGGACGGGGCGTGGATCAAATATCTACCATCCGCCAAGTAATAGAACATAGACACATGTTTCAGCAAACGGCCGCAGTTTAGTTTATTAATTTTTGGGCTGCTTTTGACTCCGTTGACAGAGAATTGTTATGGTATACACTACAAGCAGATGAAATGCCGCAGAAGCGTCTCAGTTTCATGAGGTCGCACTTCGCAAACACGCGTGTGAGAAAAAAGCGTCTACAGTCAGAAGTCCAATGACTTCTCCCTCAACTTTGGTATTAGTTAAGGCCGTCCCCTGACGGCCGTCCTCTATCGGCCGTGCTGTTCAACTATACCATCGATTGGATAACGCAAGAAACGCTCACTGCCTACCCTGGTATTCGTTTGGCCACTGATGTTTTCCTCGCCACTTCGGAATTGCCAGACAATATCGTCATCCTTGGAGATATTGCAACTGGGTTACAGTCGGTTCTCTATCGCATAGAATCGAAGACCAAGTTCCTTTTGACATTCTCGATATACTTGAAAGGCAAACAAACTGAACAATTCCCAGCGTTCAGTTACCAGGGTTCGATGATTCTCCTGGAATATCAAACCAGAATTGAAGTCCAGCTGCTCAGCTTGGCAGTTCATTCTGGGTGTGCTACGGATTCAGCCTCCGGAACATGGTCTGAGTCCTTCGGGTCGCTATCCATCCAATACTGACCTACGGCCGGGAAGGGTGGCCACTACGCGTCGAGGACATCGGAATGCTGAAACTGTTTGACCATTAGTGTCTGCGATGGATACTGAAAGTGGTGTGGCATGAAAAGCTTTCAAACAAGACAATAAGGCATTGATGCCTTGACATCAAAAAGCTGTCAGTGTTTCTTCTAACCGACGATTGCAGTGGTTTGGGCATGTCCTGCGACTTTCAGACACATATCTCAAAATAGTGCCTCTCTCCTGTTCCATGTCCAGGATGGTGCTGTCACCTTGGAGGACAGCTGCAAACGTGGGTCAGTACCGCCATATCGGACTTTGAAGGATTAGAATTTTAGGCTTCCTGAGGCTTTTGGAACTGAAAGCGGAATTGAATTTCTCTATGGTGATGTCTCGCATCCGATCGACACTCACGGGTAGTCGCCACTCGGGACTCGCATGAAGCCGGCTCATTCTCTCGCAGGAGCAAGCCGCGTAAGAGTAGAGAAACGGAGGAAGATATGATCGGCTGCAACATCAGGAGTTGAACTGGGAACGAAATATCCTTTAGCCTTCCATAATAGACTTTCGACCATCATTGGTAGTGTGTGCACTACATAAAATCCTCCAAGTCCTCGGAAAATGTTGGTCGACGAGGAGATGTATGTTTGTACTGTATACAAATCATCACTATTAGCACCACACGGCCGTCCGTATGAGTGATCCGGGGTTCAGGCGGTTCCGTTCGAATCCATTTATCCCTTGTTTTATACGAATAAGAACAAATTATCCAATTTCAACTACTCTTTTTTTCATTCACACATAAGTGACAGTGTTTTGTTATGTAGACATGGAATTCGGAAAGTGGTACTGCTCTTGGCCTCCTGCTTTTTGTTCATAATGGGCTGAGTTCAACAGTCCAGTAAAACATGTCCGCATATTCAGTGATTAATCGAACATTGCCACTGACTAAGCGATTATTTCTAAACTGAAAATTGTAATCGCTTCTCATGTAAAGTAGAGCATGCAGCACAGGAAACAACAAAAAGACAAAGCTCACCAATCATATTTGCCAGCTCATTTATTTGTTCTCCTGTAAGGATTTCTGAAAAGGAAGAGTCCCAAAATTTTGAAATAGCGGGATTTGAGAATGATGATCCTTCATGGAATCAATAATATCTTCTCATCTTGAGAGTTTTTCCACAAGGAAATGAGTTTTGCTGCAAGATAATGGGGTATGGAGAGACACGACTTCTGTATTTTCCGGGCTACTTCATACAGGTAGTAAGTTACTTGAGGTCAACCGTCGATTAATCATTCACCACATTGATTCGCATTTTAGTAAACGTAGTCCCAAAATGGGGTTCCTTGATGGCTACTCCAATAAAAAAACATTCAAGCTCATGGGATTTTCCCACATCTATGTAGCACTGATTGCGTTGGAATACGTTCTCCTCGAGAGCACAACTCGTCTAGCTGTTTTCCAAAAAGGAAACAACTTCGCGACACAAACTTTCTGTTAAGAGTTGGGGTCATTTAGTAGGTTAGAACGAAATTGTCCGTGCTCTTGTTCGTGTCTGCAATTTTGTCAGGTTTGTGTCTTCATTATGGTAAAATGACATTGTGGATGTGGCAAGTTTAAACGTGTTATTCTTGGAAACTATTTAGGCTATCACAAATCTAATACTCTAAATGAATATTTATACAGTCGCTCAAGCAGTTATTTTGGGTAAATATGTTTTTGATTTTTCCAGGCACTCTATGACATTCATGGTAAAGTTTAATGCTATCTTATCCCTTTTATATACCGTTGAAGCATCCCGTTTACTCCACTTTTATTGTTTACATATACGCCCACGATGGGGAGTTGGAAATTTCCTGAAACGGAGATGGAGTTTCAAATGTCAGTCAAAGCATCCCGAGTAAACGTTGCATATATGTTGACGAGCTTCCCAATTTTCCGTCACATCTCACAATAATTTACTAATGACAGCCATGAAGAACACTTGTTTGTTTGTTACATCATCTTTATTTTCACCTCTTATTGAGAAAGCTATATGGGAAAGTTGGTCAACGAAGTTTTAAAACTTCATTGTCGATCCTGAACATGTAAAAAGCTGAATACACCCTATCTTGTGAATCAGTTTCTAATCTCGTCGAATCACTCTCGCTGCCTAAACTGCTCCACAGTAAATTCCTTTTTTCATATGCGTCAAAGTAAGGTCATATAAATGAATTACCGGATATAATTTATTATCATTGATTCCACCACTAGGATTTAGATGTTACTGATATATTGCACGGCTTAATGTCGCTATGAACGCGCTTTATCCAAAGCCTCCTAATGTTCAACGGGTCCGAAATTCGGAGTCCGTCTCTAATCTGCATACAGGAACCGTCTCATTCCTTTATTTTTTCGCTGAAAGATAGATAGATTACAAGAAAACGATGACATCCTCCGTTCATTTTTATCGGTACCGCTGATTTATTTGCTACGGGCTATTTTCTTCTGACTTTTCTGTCGAATACTAACTACCCTATGTGTAATCTTTTTCGCGGCTCAAGCTCATCTGTAATATAATCGAATGTAGTCAGTTGACCTTTTCTGTATTGAATTGGCTATTGGGTTGAATGGCCCAACGTGTTTGCACCCAAGGACTGCCATTTCACACGTGCATGAGATCCGAACTGGAGCAAAGCACTTCATGATAATGATCTCTAGGGACTTGGAATCAGGAATATGCTAGCAATGGATGCTTTTATCTCGGACATGAATTTTCATGAGTCAGCTTTTTCCAGACAAATCGCACTTGATTATGTTCTGTGGATTAAACACATTCCCGTTACACTACGCATGCTAATCATATAATAACTGCAGTGTGCGCCCCCGAATTGTTGTCTTTGTGAGTTATCCGAAATGGCCGAAAATGGTTAATGGAAACGGGCAATTGTAGGAGTTTTAACCCAATTTTCTATCGCTTTTTTAAATCCTATTAAAACATTGATTTCCTGTGTACTTTCTTTTGGCCCAATTTAAGTACTTTTTTGGAAGGCTTAAATGCTGGTATTCCTCAAAATATATTCCATTAAAGTGTTGATAGAACACTAACCGCGATTTGAAAATGGAACTCAGCTAATGGTCCAAAATGTTGGTATTTCTGACTACCTCTAATAAGTCGGGAATGCGTCATGTGGCGGTGTTCGATTTCCTTTATTTTCTAGTCTAAATGAAGCAGATGAGCAGAACGTCTGATTTACTTCCTCATAGATACACTAATGATGTAGCCACTGCGACAAAATCATGCATAGACTTCAGCTCTACGGGATCAGTGATCATTTGTCATTCATCATCCAGCGTTTCTAATTAACAGGTCAAGTTTGCAAGGCAACAAAATGTGGCGACTTTCTATTCTTACTTGTTGGAGGAGGAAGCCAATTCCCAGTCAAACTGATAATATCCTGTATTCAGTACCGCAAACGAGGAACTAGCATCTTACGTGCAAAAGGCCTCGGAAACCTCAGTGTTTAGGATCATAAACAGTACGAGCCTATTGCTGATACGTGGACACGGAGACCGCGAATATCATTTCCTTCTACGCCCGATGTCTTTTACCTATCCAAACTACCTAAGCAATTGGTTTATAAATTCCTGTATGCTGATGCACCACGTTATTTGTTCCGCTACTATCTCGGCGGGATGCCGAATGTGATGTTTGGTTTTTGGAAATTATATCCGGATTCAGTGGCATAAAATACCTCTTTTCAATAAAAAGAGCTCTTCATTGTGAAAAAGATTGTCAGTAATGTTCTATTGAACTCAATCCATCCAGCCATTTAACTTGCTGTAAATGTACATCACCCAATCGTTCTAAATGCAGCTAATGGTTCTTTGTTTGCCTCGTATTCCGCCTTGTGAGCTAGTTTAAATACCCACCATTGGCGAGTGTAGTAGGAAAAAAGTTATTTTTTGGTTTTACTTGCTATCTTTTAATCGATTCTTGCAGCTAGAAACCCATATTTATCGTACTTTTTTAATTTCCGTCCATATTATGAAGTACCTGTGTTGACAGATGAGCCAAACAGCGGTGCTGGAAAAATAATGTCTCCGTTCACTAGGCTAAAGATGGATCAAAGTATCATCAACATTTTATTACATTATCATTCTTAAAAACACGAGGCTATCAGTCACATTCGCAATTTGATATAGTTATAAAAAGGCTCATTGAATTGATTGACCAAATGAATATTTGCAGCGATTTTCTCTCAAAATAATAGTGTCTCACCAAGCTTTGATCCTTCATCTCTAGTCCATGAGATGATTATAGCTCCTGAAAATCAAAATTATGATTGTCGAATAACAACGATTCTGGTAACGTTACCTATCCTTGTACGGCAGCCAATGAACGATTTCCCAAATTACAAACTTACGTGTTTTATTGTAATGGTAATCATTAGAATGTTAAACTCCTGCATAAACTGTGATGTCAGTGAGGAGTCAATAAATACCTCGTACTAGCCTACTTGGTGGCTAAAATGACAGAACCTGACAGCAAACTATGGTTGATATTATGTCATATTTGTAAATAAAAGTAAAACCAGAGAAAAAATGGCACAGGTAAGACTCATGTTTAAAGAACGGTCCATTTAAAATTAATCAATTTAGAGGCATTTGAATGGCAGTTGTGGTTTTAATACTAGTTCCTGTTCGTTTGTGGCTCATCAATGAATCATTCTGTCTCATCCCGAAGTCAAACTGATATTCGAGACAAAATGTCATCTCACAACAAATCCCTTTTGAATTCCCTTTGAATCCTCAAGCCTGGGAATGAGTTTCAAGCTTTTCGAGCATGCTGTCAGAAATCATGTAAAACTTTGGTTTCGTACAGTACACGAATTTCAAAAAACATCGCACAGACTGCAGAGGTTTTCTAAGGCAACATTGAAGAATGCCAGTCAATATCACATACATATTATCGTTCCCTTTTGATTGAATCTGATGGAAGCTCCCAAGTCAAGTTAGAAATGGATCAAAAAATGTTGGTGCTGTGCTCTTTCAAGGAAGTTGCTTTCACGGAGAAACCGATGAGGATGTCGCCCATATAGATAACTATGAAGATTTCATGGTCAAATGTCCTGGGAATCCTAGGAACTGATAAGATGAGGTAGTCACATGCATCACTCACGATTGATGCGAGTCTTCTCACCTCTCATTGCAAATCAACTTGATGAGAATCAACTTCATTGCAGTTTTTCTTTAACCATCTTTTCTAAGTTGTCTTCGCAAACTTGTCTTCGCCAGTTCTTAAGTTGCTTCAGATACTCCCGCTGAGGATACAGTCAGTTAATAGACAATCTACCAGGCTATCTCGTCACCATTTTCAATTAGTCGTTGTGCATATTAACAGGCGATTTCAATGGAATCGACTTGTCTAGGTAATCTGCCTGTATACACAATGCTGGGTAACAGGTACTGACATGAGATGCGGAAAGCCCTGAAACAGCTGTACTATGCCAGGCCCAATCGGAAGCTAAAAGTCCAATATTTGGATCACCATTTCACCGTCACCTCCGACGCATCCTAATTTTTTCCCGTACACTGAGTCCCGTGGACATAATCCCATTGTATCTGACATTGTTTTTAGAGTTCTACTACTAGTCAGATTTTATACGTAAGGTAAACCTGACTTGCTATAGCCGATGTTATCGAAAACTTGATATTTAGAATTCGCACCCCATTTGACTAGTCTACTTAATCGTACTGATTCTAGAGTGGTTCCCGATTGGTAAAGATCTGTACGTACCGTATCTGTACCCAAGAAAGAACCCAACATATACCATCCAATTGTCTGTATATCTGCTTCACTCAAAATACTTACTCCAGCACCGCTTTATTCCCCAAGTTCTGTCTCCACACCCGACAACTTACTCATAAACCCTCTGTGACAACCTCTGGTGTCGTTGGCCACATTAATAATAGCATAAGTTTTCTTCTTGATTGAGGTGCTCGTACTATGAAGCTAATCTTTCTTAACTATGCGAATTCACTTGGTTCTCATCATCGTTATACTCTCAAAAGTATTCTATTTGGTGATAGAGTTATCGGTAGAAAGGTTGAACCCTCTTCAAGATTCATTTTCGATCGCACACATTGTACTCCTTAGGGTACCATTATGTCCCCAATTCTTTTCTCCCTACGAATAATAAACTGTTCGTATCATCTGACTTCCCTGCTTGCAAATATGCCGATGATTCTGAACTTTGATATTCCTAAAGCGGAAGGAAAGTTTGATTTTTTTTAGTACAGCCCTAAGAACACTTCTACTGGTCTCTTCATTGTTCAACGTGGGTCACTCTGTCAAAAGTTATTAATGAAAAGCCATATCATTCCAATAATAACTGACATCTCCCAAATGTTTCGCTCGTTCTCTGCCTAGGATTCACTCCAACTAAAAACCCCTTTTCCGTTGGTCACTTTTTTCAGGAAGCTTCCATTTCTATTACTCACTATACAAAAAACGTAGAACAACCCTTAAATCATATTCTTTGAGTTGAAACATTTTGCTTTCTCCAGCTTTGGTTTTTAAAATCTCCAATAACTTTTCCAGGCCACATGTAAAATATTCTGGCTTTAGGTTAATATCTCTGAAATTGACATCCCGTTTTTGCTAGATTTTTAGGAATATTTGAATGGACTGTAACATTGAAGAGCATCTGGATGCTTGTGAAGGGTGCACAAAAAGGTTACTGATGATGCGAATTATTTTTATCACTCTTCAGCTTCTAAAACCGTCTCCTTACCAACTTGCTCAAAATTTGAAATTTATAATTCAGGCACGTCACTTTACAGGAATGGTCCCGTGCCTAATTTTGTCTGCTCACCCGTAGGCCGCGATCAAGTGATTGACGATCTCACTGTTTACCTTCATCATCAATCGGCCGGGTATACTGCTTCATTCTGCTTCCAGGCATACATCTGAGTCTCTCACTTATACCCCACACTCTTTTCTTTTGGATTCCCCTGTAAATCAACATGTGCTGAAACGTCCCCTAAATTGAAAGTGTAAAGCATTCTGTGTTATGACTTGATGACCTTGTTGTCTTTGTATGTTGGAACGATCAGATTTTTCCCAAACGTTGATGTGGGTATTGTTGAATAAACGTATCTACTGGTTCGCTGTTTGTAATTCCAAATCCACTGGCGATTTAGTCTTCTATAGGAACAACGAAATTCATCCTGCTTGGTTGCGTATATTCAAAAAGAGTTGCGTTTCATGAGTGATGTTCAACTTACGAATTCTCTCCTTCAACCTGTTTTCTTCTCTACCTTTCGGGTGAACTGGAATGTGAGTGCGAAATATGTTCATGTCAGCAGGGTCCAGTTGATTTGAAAAGCTTTTTTAAGTTCCTATTCATGAATCATTATTAGCGCAAACCACAGAACACCAATAAGACGGTGTGCATGGCTAGTTGTCATAAATATAAAAGTTTACTACTAAAAGTGACACTATTCGGTAAATCAAAGTCAGTAAATACCAGTACAAACAACTATGACCACAATCCATTAGTAGATTATCAGTTAATCAGATTGTAACAGCTAACTGGTAAATTGCTAAGGATAATGGAAAAGTGTTTAGAAGAGGAATTGAAACAGATGACAAGCTTGATGCCAAACACGTTAATCACAGTCCTTTCCAGTTGACGCTCAGCAGCTGTGCAGGTCAAGTCTGAGAATGGGCCAGTAGGCAGTACAGATGATGATTTCTTACAATCATCCGAGGCATACGGACGCAATGGATTTCGTGGCTTTTATCGTAAACGTAAGTATTCCGCTCGCTGAATAGGTCTAGGAGAATCCGAACTTGCAATACAACCTATGATATGCAGAGAAGATTTCCTTTAATAGTGATTCTTACACAAGAACCACAGGGAAAGGACCACATGTTTATACAAATATTTGTAACTCATAAGGCTAAAACGCCTAATCACATTCTAACTGATTGGGGCGATAAAGGTATCCACCAATGAAAGTAATCGAAATAAACTCCATATGGTACGTAATATAACTATTCGAGGCAGGGTGGAGTAATCTGTATGCATATGTATGCCTCTGGGGGAATAAACATTGGTACTTACTGTGCACAGAAGATCGTCAAGCACGCGTAATGTCGTCGTACGTACTACTGATATTTGTTTTTATATACAAGAAAGTGGCTCATTTACTGTTACACAAAACGCAAGCCTCATTCAGTAGCCCCGTTTCTGTGTGTGATTTATCTCAACCCTCACCTTGAAAAACAACGTCTGTCGTCACTACCCTGTACAGTTGCGGTTTGGAGGCAGTTAGATCTAGTTGTTATCAAAATCTATGACTGATCATATGGTGAACATGTGTGATGGCTGAGAATTTTATTTTCTGGCTCGACAGAAGTAGCGTTCTTGTCAGACCGTACGCAGTTGAAAGTCAGTTTTTCCAGTGAGCTCCTGAATAATCTGCGTACGGAGTCAGACTATTGTGGTTCACCCGCTTCCCAACATGTGGTGTTATACTGTCTGAAAACTAGAGCATTCAGCGTGTTATCTTCCGTCTACATCCGTTCTCTGAACAAATTTACGAAGCACTGGTTATGAAGACCGATGCTATGTCCTTGTTGTGCTGACTGGAATCCGTTTTGAAAAAATTCTGAGTCCTTAATGCGCTACAGTGACCAAGATGGGCCTAAGATTCACTATACAAAGCGTTCTCTCCTAATGTTTTCCGTACAAAATTTCCAAAGATTTTCGTATATATGAATGATCGATGATACCACCAGTGAACTCATTCGTTCCCGCCGCTGATGACCAACTGCGGTTGCCTATGCAGATTGGTTGCTTTCAATCATGTCATTCTTAGGTAAAAACAAGGACTTCACGATCAACTTTATAGAAAACCGTCACCCCATTATTGACTGGTTAATAGAAATATATTACTCAACATTTTTTCTTCCGGTGGCTTCCAGAGTTTCACCATTGTTTTATTGTCTGATTGTTTCACAAAACGCGAACAAATTACGAAATAACGTGACGTGATTCTCTTTAGAATAACTGCATCTGAATTCAGCTTGCGATGCACGTCTGACTGACTCATTGTGGTTTGCGGTATGGTAAGCTCACATACTTGTACGACACGTGATTCCGCGCACTGTCTTCTATGCGAATTTTGTTTGGCTTACTGTCCTTCGAACTCCACCGTTTACGCACAAACCTCAGATCATCGGACCAACCTCTTCACTTGGCAGCACTAGACTCGAGTTTCGCTCTTGTTAGAGTTCATCAGCCTTGCATATTCTCTGCCACACTCAGGGTTTGAACCCGGGCCATTTCACCTCGAAGGGGTGTGTCTAATCACTGCAGCACCCCGCTTTCGTTTGGGCTGATCAGAATCACCAAGGTAAGCTTTTTCAGATCTCTCCTTCTATGACAGCCAAAAATGCCCCATAGCTTCCAATGGAGATAAAGTACATGACCCGTTAACTCCAAACGAATGCCCTCAGCGAGTCAGGCCTTCTCCACATGGTGGAGTCAACGTACCTTATTTCAAAGCTGTTTCGCTTGATGATATACACACCACGCAATTGCTTGCGAGTAACGTGTGGATGTCTTTATTCTCAGTGGTGAGCGGGATTCAACCCATCCGGTTAATTTGATAGTGCGACTTATTCGACCTCATGTACTTAGGAAAGATTACAAAAGTGAAACTATAAAGTACTTTTTTGATTTCTGTCAGAACGTCATTTATCCGACTTTAGTGAAACATGTAGCTCACCTAGAATACTCAAAATTACTGAAAGTGAAACAATGTGGAAAGGAACTGATTATCAGAGGCATGATTCGGTTTGTCGATGCGAAAATGCTTTACTATCTATTGCCTTTACAGATGGGCGCCAGTAGAAAAGAAAGACCCATTCAACAAATCTGATTTCAAAGGTAACATTACGTCAAAGGTCTCTTTAAAGTGAAGAACTGATGTGATGGTTAGGTTCAACCCTGCATGCTCGATGTATTAGGTGCAACAATAATCTTAAATAAACAGGCATGGGATGGAAAATATAACGACACTCACTCCCTCACTCATTCACTTGAGCGTTTGGCGAATTTCACGTCGTTTGCATGAAACAGCAGTATTCTTACTGTATGAGAGATTTACTGAAGTTAGCGATGTTATTGTGGATTTGGGTCAATGGTAATCATGGAGCATTTATTGGATTCTAATGGCGGATAGGAAAAAATTCACGCAATACAACGGATGACCACAGCTCTGACTAGGCACAGAGACCATCGCGGAAACCACCCGAATTAGAAGAATAGCATCTGAGGCCCGTGCGACTTAGTCGGTGTACAATGACAAAAACTGAGTGATTCATGTACACACCGTCCTCAGTCAGTTAGACTTCTTGATAAACATTTTGCATCCCGGTTTTGGTAACTCACCGTCTGTGGAGGGAACCATGTTTGACCGCATCCCTTTTACTAAAATTTGGAGAAAATAGGTCTCTATTATTGGACAATGTTGCAGCTGGTCCTATAACCATTCTCTTGATAGTAGGTAAATGTAACCCTGCGAAACTGTAAGTTAATACGCATAATATGATGGCGAGACCACCCTTCCTGCATTTATAATGGAAAAATGTACAACATAAGGGGTAAAAAGTCGTGGCCAGTTAAAGGCTACTGAGTGAGTCAAGTGACCGGACACAGGACGTCGTTATCTGCATAAAACAATACTGACTGTCCGACAATAGCAAGTACGGTCTTACGGCGTATACTGAGAGCAACTTTCGGGTCATATCAGGATCTTTCATTTTTATGCTTTTTATGGAATCATGCAATGACCATCAATCAGCAAGAGCACAACATTGAATAATCCAGCTATTGATGAGGGAACCGATGATAAACGTTTTGTCTTCAGTCTCAACCGATGAGTTTTTACCTTTTGATCAGTATTACAAGGCCGTTTCCTCGTTGTATTCGAGCACCGTATACATACAAACCAGACAAGTTCTGTTAAAGTAAATTCCCACCTGTGAGACCAGCTGTGCCTGTTAGTATGAAAGCACCCTGCCTTCATTTGACCAAGTAAGACAAAAGATACATCTTTTGTTACCACTTCCAAGTTCGTATTTGACGTTGTGGTATCATCAGTGTTGCTGTGAAAGGTGTACTGTTATCTCATCCATGATAGCGTCACGTACTCTGCATACATGGTCATGATCTATATGTGACTGGTAAAATTTGCAGCGTCAGCTACCTCAAGTGCTCAATGAACCACTGTTGTCAGTCGGTGATCACAAAGTCTCGACAGGGAGCATAGAGCTATGAGTCACGTGGAAGTGTACCGTTTCCTATCAAGAAGACAATGACTCCCCAATGACTTTCACTCGATTAGGAATTTAGGTAAAAAGGAACACCGTATTTTTCCGATGAGATGAGAATCGAGCTCCAGTTATTAAGCAACGTGTGGAAAAATACACTCACAGATTTTTGTAACAAGCAGTTCCCCTTGTTTTTGACTCAACATAGCTGAAAATCAATTAGACACACGTGTAGAATAACATGGAGTGTGCTTTTCCCGAGAGTTCAGTTCTCAAGTCCACACAACTGACGAATTAAACAAGGCATCATGTGAATTTACAGCATATTTATTTAGAAAGGGAATGAGGGTAGTCTAGTCACAGCTCTAACAGCGATGCCTTTTTAGAAGTGTATTCAAGAAAACTTCAGCCCAGTGATATAAAACAAAAAACCAAAAACTCCCACCAGTCCCATAGTAAATCACTATACAGGGATCATGAGTATGCTGTGAATAATTGCTCGTCCATTATTTATTTACCACAAAAAAGGCTGATGACAAATGAACTGATCTGATGCGTGTCAAGTCAATCAATCTCATCCGGGAAATATCCTGACGATGATGGGGATGAGAGAGGTCTTCTTGACCGATAAATGAAAGCCTAATTTTGTATTTTCGAAAATCAAGGTAGTAGCACTTACTGAAAGCTGATCCATTTTTTTTGATCAATTCATCAAACGCATTATCTATTTGAGACAATGCAATGCGGAGAAGAATTTAAACACTAGATAATCGATTTCTGCGAGAAAATCAACATTTGATAACCATGAACGACTTCGTTTCACAGAAGCACTGAGCTGAGACGAGGATGATGAATGATATAAATTACCCGTTTGATTGTGTATACGACGATACGCACAATCATGAGTATCGTAAGCATCCATCTACTTTGTGGGGAAGTCAAGTTGATTTCAGTTGAATACATATTTCAGTCCGTTTTTTGGGTGCATATTGTGATTTTCTTTATGCGTAAATATTCCTAGGTTTTCCGGTTTATAACTTTATTGAGGATATTTACAAATGCGTAGTTTACAGTAGAGGCTGTTTATTTGACTTTCATGTTGGCTCTTAACAGTTTATTGAGCCTCGCTCTAATTCAGAATACGCTACAGGTTTGTCCTGACAGTTTGTTCAAATCGACAACATCATCTACCATCCCAGTTGGTGCACACTTGAAGGAGCCAAAAAGGTCGAGCTACAGATTTCGGCTTTGCATGAATGAGCTCTAAGTATGGAGAATGGCCAGCATAAATAGTACGGTGATCTTGGCAACTCCTGACGGTTCTGGCTCATCGAATAAGGATAAAAAAACTTCCTTCCTTGGAATACGTGGAACAGTAATAGTTTTGGACGAAAACAGTGATAGTATTTCCATTTATCAAGTTCAAACCCTTCAGCAAAAAGCTTTTTTGAATCAGCTGACAATGTGCTCAAACTTCTAACCATATTAGTTTTTCCAGCCTCAACAATTCTGCGGTGTCGTAATTCGTCAATAAATTTAACAGCTATGATTTCCGTAGTCTCCCTAATCCTGATGGCCCAGCGGTCTTAAACTGAGTTTTGACGAGCAAACCGGCTCACTATGATGCAAATATTAAACAAAATGACACTCACCAAGCCGCTGTTCTAATCCATCGGGCATGATTATCGCTGAAATGACAAATCAACAAATGATTTTCATGATGAATATCGCCATCTTAGTTACATTTGTCATGAGGAATCAGGTAACCGTAGGTGTACATATATCAACCCAAAGTATAGGGAAACCAGGGCTGATTTGACTGATGATTAACGTTTTAAACGTATGCGTCTGAACTACGGTTTGGGAGTTTATTCAAGGTTTTTGCCGTGCTGATTATTTACATCGTAACCTTTTTGTTACCGCCTGAGATGGCGTCCTTTTAGCAGTTGCTTTTCGAAAGGGGATCATTTATCAGTGCAACTTCTAAATGAAGACGTTTTCTATGAAAATAAAAAAAGCCTCGCATGTATTTTTCTTGCACAGCAGTGAAAGTTTCGTTTGGAAAAGCTGACCATACTGGACCAATGAATTCAGTTAGTTTTCTCAGGTGATCAAGTTTTGATAGTAATTTTCTATTTTCTATAAAGTAACAACATTAACTTCAACCGTCAGTGTTTAAGCGAGGAACGTCATTCAAACAGAAAGGGTCTACTCTAAACTGGCCGGTTTTTTGCTGGCTATTCAGCTTCATTTGTGTGGCATAGATTTTCTGTAATCATAAGGATTACGTTTTTTTCTCTATTGTGGTTTGATTGACTAAAAGTTTACAAACCCATCAGCTTTTCTATTTGCAGTATGTACTACTTACTGATCATTTGAATTCACAATTTAGCTCAGCCGTACGCTAATTTGAGGTTAAAATACTAGTTTCAGAAAATAGTATTTTGTCCACTTATGAATATCTTTTGACCAAACGTTTGAATTTGTGAATCATAACATCTGTGGTTATTAATGTTCCCCTAACTGCTCTTTTGGTTACGGTGAATACACATATGCCATTAGTTACAAATCCTTTCAAAGCATAAGCATGGTGAACAGCTATGGCTGATTCTAAACTTAAATTGCTTCGATTTTCTCGTCTGGTATGAAGAGAGCAGAAGAATCCGTTGTAGATCAAATCAGGAAAATGCCCGACCTATGCTTCGTTTCACCTATTTGAGTCAGAGGGAGCAGCAAAGTTTTTCCGTTCCGATAATCTGTCACTCCGGATTGAACACGATTCGTCTGCACACTAACAATCTAACTCTGGTAGAAGCCACAACGCATTCACCTGATTATTAAAAATTCTAGTAGTTAACCACACAAAGTTTTCGATGTGGAAAAATTGACGATCATTCAAAAGTAATGATGAAGTTATTTAGGCGAAAATCTAGGTGTGATAAGTTGGGTGTGATCACGTTCATCTTTGAAATTTGTATTATCATGCACCGGGTAAAATCCAAGTCTCAGTTTACTGATATCTATTGCAAGCAGCAGGCAAATGGCATCAAAATGGCTTTAATGATATCCAGTTCAACATTGAGAAGCCGCTGGCCTAAAAGATATTAGCTGAGGAAACAGGTTCCTAACTTGGAGCAACTCAGATATGCTATGTTATGTAACCAAAATTACGTAAAATGAATCAGATGAATTGGAAACAAAGTCAAGTTATAAAAAGAGGGGTAGAAAGATACATAGAAATATTAGGATATAGATAGATAGATAGACGGACACATAGATGGACAGATAGATAGATAGAAAGATAGATAGAAAGATAGATAGATAGATAGATAGATAGATAGATAGATAGATAGATAGATAGATAGATCACGGATAGATAGATAGATATGTGGATAATTAAGAAGCTATAGATAAACAACTTTTTTCTGGTTGGTCCTCGCATCCACTTTTTGATGAACGCAATGAATTTCATATATTACTTTTGTCCCCAGGCAAAAATCATGATGTCGAACTTTTTTATCTGGTCTTTCTATGTCTCCTCTTTAATGCGTGCCTCATGAGGGTTAAATGCATCTCTATATATCAACAGCTGATTAGCGCTTTTCTATCTTCGACGTTTTCTCGACAAACCTTGTTGAAAAAGTCTCGAACTTACTTGGAGCCTCATGGGCTTTTATTGTTTGTGCATCCAGAAGTCCTGCTAAGGGAAAGGTATACCATTTTGAGAGACTGGACAATACAGTTCTGCACAATTTGGTTGCATGGTGATATAAATAGGTGTTGGTTTGACGGGGGTTCGACCAAATTTAGAATAGGGCCGATTCCTCGATTATTTTTTGTATAATATACCTTTCGGTATCATATTATTACTTTTTAAAAGCAATTTATCAGAATGAACTAACGTGAACTTGTTCAATGTGAATAGCTGCAAAGCTTGTTTATAAATATCCTCAATATTCAAGCATCAATAGGACTCTTCCCATTCATAAAACCCGGGAAGGAACTATCCTTTTGATTCATCTAGTTTCTACGGACTAATAGGCTGAGTCAAAAATGAACCATGATCTAGTTCGACACGGAACTGGCATGAGAGATTATGGATCAGAATCCAAACCTGCGAGGATTTCAACCAGGTTTCTTTACGATCAACGTGATAGTAATCAACTATCCTAAATCCCTGGTATTTGGATGGCAAAGGACGTATTGTCTCAAAATGTTTCATTCAGTAATGTATGAATTCTCCGTACGGTGCACTATAGTTCTTTCGTGGAGTACAATGTTAAGTTGAACGGTTTTGCCAGATGACAAATCATTCCATAATCAAATCATATTTGATTCTGCTCAACATGAGTAAAAAATCAAACAGTGTATATAGCCTCTAGCGTTAAGCTTTTTTGTTAATTATACAGTTTGTTCACTTTGTGGCATTGACAAGATTGCGCTAAATCACGTCGTACTGATGCTGACCAAACCTTTGAGGACCATTGTGTATAGCGTGATGGTTTAGAGTTTGATCCGGAATCGTTTAGCCTTGTTTCACGCTACGGAGTGTTCATGTTCAGTGCTGATCAATAAAACCAAGAGTGAGCGGTGAGTGTTTCGACTGCACGATGAACCAGATTATGGATATGAATTTCCCGAAGTGAGGAATAAGATTGCGAGTATATGCTGACGACCACCACGGTTCTCAAAACTCGGCAACCAGCCAAGTGTTTGTTGCAAGTTGATCGTCACACGGATGAACTGCATCATCTAACATTCCCTTCACGATTATTCTCGGATATTATGTTATGCAAAACGTTCTACATTGAAAGGTGTATGTGCCACCAACGCATTGTGATTGGAATCAGGTGCATAGCACGCATTCCGCTTCTGTTGTACTGTAGTTTAAATGGATCACTGTCAAACAAGTACTGTCCACGGGACTTGGTGTTTCATTGGAAAGATGGCCTTTTGCAAACAACTTTGTCGAAAGTTTTCGATAACTTAAAACCAATAATCTAATTTAATGTTTTTTGTGTACCTGAATTGCTACCCTGATGATGACATGACTAGCAAGCTCATTACAATGCTGGCAAGGTAAAATGATGAAATAAACAGCATTTTTGATGTTAAAACTTAACCAATAATAAATACTTCACATACGGTGGAACAGAACATTTCGTACTGCCTACAGAGTTTTCCTTCCATTGGGAATATCACATTCTACGGTAAGCAAAGCCGGTGAACTGGTCTTCTTTTTATCATGTTGCTGCCAATTTCAGATACGGTCAATAGATAAAAGTCAAAACACTCATTCGTATTGCCGTCAGAACTGAAGGTGAACTAGCGCTCAATAAGTGTGTGATAATTTGATAAACCTTTCTTTCGCTTACAGAAAAACACTTACGGCCAAAGTAACATCAAACGAGGAGGCTTTTAAGAAAGATGTAGCCGAAACTGGCTAATATTGCAAAATGTTTTTACAAAAATAACATTAGTATCTTGAGAAATTCCGATTGTTGTGGAGACCCGTGACGCATTCAGGAAACCAGATCCGCACTGAGGAAAGAAGTTATTCCGGTAATTTTATCCTTATTCAAAAATGTGTAGAATTAGGTACTCTTGTCATCATACAAACGGTTCAGACTCATTGAAAACATGCTTGAAAATGTCTATCTCAGTTCACAATTAAATTAATTCCGTGAATCACCGCTGATGAAAACTGCTGCCGGAAACTGAATCACAAGTTCACTGAGATATTTTTAAAAACTTTTGAAATGATCCGAACGGTAACCCTGGCGGGAAGTTAACCCACGCTGTACCACCGGATGGGGCTATTTCACATGTTTCGAAGCTCCGGAGATGAACTTCCCACTTTCCATTGATGGATCTTATAAATCACGCTCCCTAATAACGGTGTTTTTCGATTTTTATCTATTCAGTTATGCAAATATACACCACAATAGGCTAACTCGTATTCGAGCTGTCTACTGAGGGATTTTCCATTATTTAAATCAGGGTTCTCCCATTTGTTACATGGACAGGTTTGAGGAGGGATGGTAAATGTACTAAACGTTTGTCAAATCTGCTAAACCTAAATCGATACGCTGAGAAATGTCCACGTTTCTGCAGATGTTGCTTCTCTCCTGGCTTATGCCACACGCGTTTTCCAACAAAGAACGGCTGGTTTGAATCCAACTTAAGATAATGAATTAAAACTGTCGAATTATTTAAAAAATGGGTCAAAATCTGTCAAACTAACAATTTAAAACTTGCAATACACCCACTGATATTCGTCATATCCCAGTAAAACTGGGCTTTATCAAGTTCCACACAATGGTGTTAGCATAGAAAATTATCCTTTTCCACAGAAGGATGAATGCCATGAAGCAGTATCTTTATATACGTGAAGACAAATATCTAATCAGATGTACCCTGGGCCCCAAGCCATTAGGCTTCTGATTACAAGAATGTTATTTTGGAAAGTTTTGCTTTCGAAGACTTCAAGGTATGCGCTTTCGGTATACCTACTGAGCAAACTCATACGCAACAGTTTTTAGTCTGCAAACTTGCCAAGCCACGATAGGGTTCTCGTTCCTCGAATATGGTTTCTAATGGTGGGACCACTGCCTTTCATTTCGCCAATAAGCAGTCTCTAGTTAGCCAAGACATCCTATGTTAAATGTGTACATGTATCACAATTGCTAATGCACTTTTATTAAACAATAAAACAGAAGTCAATGAAATAACACAAACCAACATTTACCGGGATGTATTTGGTACACAAACTTGAGGTGATTTACTATAAGTAGAAAACCTAACTTCCAACCTATCTAAGGGGGAATACAACCGTATACCGATGAGTGAATTGTGGAAAACGCAATGACTCCAGTTTAAAGGTTTTCCAACTCTATGGACTTCTGGCATGTGCATAGAAATAAACCAAATCTAAGAATCAAGAACTCTAAAATAATCTTCGAAAACTGATTTGCAGCATATTGGCCGCATATTGGAAAAATGAAAACCATAACGATTCCGCGAACGACAACCATATGAAATGTTAAAAGAAAATACTCACCGAGGGAAATCGTGAAAAGGCAGATTGCAAAGATGGGTTTCATGCTGAACAAGACAGATATTTTTGACTATCTGAGAATAGGAAATCTTTTTTCATGTAATCACCCTTCTTCCATCTTTCAGTTATATATCTTTTGATCACGCTTTGCCAGTTAAAGGAGTGCACCGAGATCAGAGCTGTGGGAAAACAAAGAACACAGTTTGCGATACTTTATAATCCGGACCATTTTTGTCATGAGCTGCGATGCCCACCTTTTGGGTGAAAATGGACCCGTTGTTTGTGCAATGTGTACGTTGGTGTGCTGATGACCTCAGATGATCACATTTCTGAAACCCTGGTCACGGCAACAAATTATATCATTTCATTTGCCAGGGCAGACCACAAGTCTGTCTGTCTTGTGTTTTGACAACTTCTACATTTTATTTAAGAATACACAGAAGTACTGAACGTAAAACCTCTCCGCGTGACACTTTATCACGCACAGTGGGTAAATGCTTCAACTGTTTCTAACCAACTCGCGTGAGTACTGAACAAAATAGACCACCATGTGATCTAATTGTTTTTTTTTCAATTTTTATGACCTCATAACCTAAAAAACAGTGTATTTCTCAGATTTCTGTGTCTGTGGTGAACTTCAAGAAAATAACAAGAGTGAGTGAGTTGCAAACTTGAACAAAACACACTTAATTTCTCAAACGTCGTCGCGTGACAGCAGATTGGAAGGGTGATCACACCAAATGCTGTTTGTGACTACATAACAACGACACCTCCACTTGGAGGAACCGGTAGTTCTTGTGAACGTATCACGCGCACACTGGTACGAGCTCGTCCCGGGACTACAAGCCACTTTGGCAGAAAGCAGGATGAATCCGAGAGGATACTGTTAGGTTAGTTTCCTATTTCAAATGTACAAGAGAATATAAAGAAAGATCTTTTCTGTTTCAAACCAATAATGCTACAAAACGAAACAAAACAGAACAAGTGAAACTGAGGATATAGCTAGAATTTTTTTCTAGGCGATACAATGCGATTTTGTCTAATATGGATTTTATCGCGAAATTCTAGAACTGAGCAACACTGCTGTGCAACGTTGATAAGTAAGTATTCATACCGAGAACACTTTGGTGACAACTTAAGGCTAATTTACAGAAATCCCGATAATTCGCACTAGTTTTTCACTTTTCGTCACTCAGGGGCACAATCCAGTGAATAATCAGGACAGTGAGAATAATTGTTCTTCAGTAGATGCTTAGAGGACTTGTCTCTGATCTTGAATTTATTCACACATCCAGAAATAATGGTCTCGTTTAAAGGCGTGTAAATATACAATACGGTTGACGTTTTCGAAAAATATGGTAAGACGTATTGGGAATGGTGACTGAGGCAAGGAGACGGCATCGCTCCCATTTCGCTGGGAAGCAACATAGAATACATCATCAGTCACGTCATTCAGAGGAAGAACAAACGACTCCTTATAAAGTTTAAGCAAAAACTTCAAGTTCTTTTTTGACGCAGTATGAACAAAAGTTCCCGCTTTCGGGAATAAATGAGCTTACGCACAGTTGCACCTATATAAAACATCACATGTCCAGTTGAACTCAAAAAGAGGCTTTTTCGACAGTTCTGGGTAACTGTAGATTGCCACAGCTTGCGTTGGGGTTGCTAGGTTTTCAGCCGCGTCCACTGGGTTGCAGCTCCATACAAAATTCAAGTGCGGTTTCTCGTAGAAGAAGGACTATCCGAGCAAAATCAGACGACATCCCCGTGAGTTTTCGCTCATCTTTCTTGGTAGCCTAATTGTGTTTTAGCACCTAAATCAATCCCGATTACCCACTAAACCTGCTTTTTTAGATATCCTATAAACATCAGTGCATTCTTTAGCGTAGTGCTCAGGTACAACGGGACAGGTCTGTAATAAACATTTACCAAAACGTTCAGAACTTTTATAGAGAAAATTGAATAGGTGGGTTCTCAAGACTTTAGGCATTCTACTGAAAGGCGGGACATGGGAAGTGAGCATATAACTAAAGAAAGAATATCTTTTGGTAAAACAACGGTTATTTGATAGTGTATCTTGTCTGTAAGATGTCGGAACTATACCAGTTCAGGTATACATCTATAACTTGAAAATGCAGCTTGTAGCAAAGAATGTGCCGTGATACGGTTTTCCCAGAAGAATTTTCATTTTCAGAAATGATGAGTTGGGAATGAAAAACAAATTGGTTTGCTCAGCTTCCGCTTGATTTCTGGTAAGTGAAGCAATGTGCATTGGATACCTGTAAACAAACATCCAAGATTTATGGGCGAAATAATGGCTCGTATCAATCGCGTGTCAGCCACATCTACTGTTACATAAGATGCACATTTGTTAAAAATAGAAAACTGGGAACTTGTAGATGGACAGGTAATTGATCTAAGAAACTAAAATATAATTTTATGCCAACAAACTGCGCTTCCGATAGCTCAGTGACATTATAACAATCATTAGTATCGTGTGAATTAGGTTCCTGTGCAATTGCTCAAAACTTACTTTTCCAGTGTGACCAAAAACAGATCTCTTTAAGACAGAGTTGACATTTCTATTATTGATGTAAACCTGCTGCCTGTACAAGACGATAGGGACAAGGAACGTATGTAAGGTTCACGTCAACTTGAGTTTCATCTCTGAACAAACCATTCTATCCAGCAAGGTATTATATGCTCAGCAGAAAGAGCTTTCACTTCGAATTCACACAACACGGTTGACTTCATAATAAGCCCAAGTGTTGCCATCTTGATTTGTTGATTAGCATTATAATATATAAAACCTTTATCCTCATGCTTCATTTCCAGAGTAGTATATTGCATCTTATTTAGCCGGTAGAAGAAACACTCAAGAGAAGAGTGCTTGCCACTCTGCTGTTCATCCAAATAACCTCTTGGGAATAATAACTCAGCGTAATATTAAAGCATTTCTTATTTATCTTCACCATAGTATGAATTTTATAGGAAATTCTCCTATTCTCTCTAGCTATAAAAATAACCCTTTTCGTATAAAGTATGCTCAACATTACCAACACATCATGAATGACCACTTTAGGCATTGGTATTTTTGGAGCTCCAATGAACAATACAAAGCAAATGTTTCTGGAAGAGTGGAAATAGAATTTCTGGACACGTAATACCCGCTGGATCAAACTTCAAGCATATTTCAGTAATATTCGCAGACAAACGAATGAAATGAGTTTAGGTTTGACCTGCTTGAACCACAAAATGAGCTGGGTAATGACCCATTCTTTCAGTGAACTCCAAAGTCGAGGATATATTCACATAATGGGAATAGATCAAAAGTATACGTTCGATATGTCCTGACCAACGACGTCCGTGGGTTGAAAAGACATACTGTTTCAGTGAGCAGTTTGTCGATTTCCAAAAATAAGCATATGGACCAGAGAGTCACTTTAAAGAAGTTTCCACGATACTCGTGAGATACTGTTTCGGTGATATAGACAGAAGAACGACACTAGGTTTCAATCTGCCGCTCAAACAGTTCGAGTTCATGTGTGACAGGGAACACCGCATACGTCAGTGTCACTCAATTGTGCTATTCTTAGGAAGTTCTTTAAACACCACATACAAGAAATCGTTTGCTCAGTCCACCGTTTTGGTAAATTTCTGATGACTGGTTTTACCATGGATTTTCTTGATGAACGAAGAACAACGTGGACGACGTGATTTCTTTTGCATAAAGTCTGTCGCAAACATGTGACACTATTTTGATCTATTATTCTTCACTTGCTCCGATGCACTGTTCAGGTGAGCATAACCAAATAAAATAATAATGATATAAGCAAAGATACCAGAATTATGGTGGAATTCCCGAGAAATAGACGAATGTATCTCGTCACCAAAGACCGACGAAAGACACAAGGTTGAAATTGGCCACTCTTAGAGTCCAAGTTTATGTTCGGTAAAGAACACCGAGTACGTCAGCGTTTTACATTTCACCTATTGACTAGGGATTCATGAGTTGCCCTATTCCAAATAAGCATATGTTAAAAACAACGTATAAATTTCTGTTATTAAGTGGCTGAGCTTATTATTGCCTAATAGAAAAGCCTCTCGATAAGCCCAAATTTGTCTCCTCATAACGTAGAGTCGGGACTAAACACATTCCATTTTTGCAGACTATGAATGCGTCCCCTTCTGCGAAAAGCGCTAAACGGGATCGTTCTGAAGTCGACATTACTCTGTTAACCTGGTCGCGGAATGAAACGATTTCATCTGCGTGTAAATGTCTGTTATCGTGCAGAATATCAGCACAAGGATTCATTCAACGTTATTGTACCTTCTTGAACATTTTCTGATCGCCAAATGGATGTCAGCATTCCGTTTCATATGGGAAATTGAGCATATCCTTGACCAGGTTATTACCCCCATGCAGGCATTACAAAATACGTCGAAATGAATCGGATTGGGAGAACCAAATCGAATTCAGTAACATAGAACAGATAAGGAGTTCAGGTCCTTGCTTTCGAGAATTTTCCTAATTCCTATCGTATGCACTTGAGGAAGCCTTACCAGTTTCTAAATAATTTATACTTACCTGCAGATTCGATTGTTTACGGTCGACTAGAAGGTGACTTGTCAAGTCACATGCGTGTTCAACTCAAAATGCGAGTCCCGGTGACAGGTTATCTGTTGCTCCATCCTGTGTATTTGAAAAACGTAAACTGATTCGCCTATTCGCCACATCTAAGCTGCATTTGAACATTTATGTGGAGAGTTATGAGTGTTCAGACCGATGAAGTACACGGATGCACGATACATATGTTTTACTCTTGTTGGGACTCATCCTCAGTGCACACCCAGCTGAGACCCGAAACCGGCCAAAGTTAGTCCTCTTTGGAAGTACACTTCTGATGATTCCAAACAAGTATGAAAAAATTTGTACTGTGATTACATGCTTTTCAGCCGTTTGAAAGGTAAAAATTCTCGACAAATTTCACATTACGTAAAACCTAATTGCTCACTACTCATATATTTGTGTATCTCAAATTGTGATTGCAAATTTTAAAACTTTATAATCGCCATATACGCTTATTTTTGTCAACCCCACAGGAATTGTTGTTCCTTTTTCACTGGGTCTAGTTGATTCTTTTTATTTGTGCAGTGAACGTACCCAGTATCATTAGCAAACGAAGCAATCTATTACTGAAACATGTTTCTAATCGTCGTTCAAGAAATATTGGCTCGGGCTTTGGAGGATGCACAGAGATGAGCTGAATTTGTTTGGACGTTACAAGAAGACACATGTATTGAAAACAGGCAACTTAGGTAGGAAATAAAATAGTTTGTAGTGAGAAATACATAATGCAGAAGTGACCAGGAAATTGCCACTAAAATCCATATAGGATATCCAGAGATGATTCATCTCTGATGATGATTATCAGCAGAACTCATCCATCAAGCAGCCAAAGAAGAATACAAATCAAGGGGAAAGACCGGGAGATGAACAGATTTTACAAATTGGATAAAAATCGATACTCAGCCATTTATCAAAATTATACTGCACAGGAATGATCACCCTTTTGTTAATCGCTGCGGATATTAGAACAGCATTTATCGCAAAGCGATCAAATCTCCATGCAATGTGGACAACCAGACTACTAGAAAAAATACCTCAGATATCCTCTAACATAAACGGGAAAGCTGTCCAGTGCTAGCATGGTTTTCGATTGCTGTTTGAGCGTTCACACGGCCAGATAATTTGCACTGCCTAATAAAATAAAGATTTACAAATCAAGTCCAAGCAAACTTATTTACTTGGCAGACTGAAGATTGAACCAGGCCCTTTTTACTTGGAAACTGTGGTCTTGTGGTAGAGGGTAGTGTGGAGAACGATTGCCTGCTCTGTACCCATAAGATAAAGTTCACTGTAGTATAATCATCCATAATTTACCCACCCGTTCGCGGGGAAACATTAACACGTGAGAAGCTTGCACACGAAACCCCAACAGATAGTAATGTTTAGCCTAATTAACTCAAGAGAAACCTATTGGAATGCTGTCATTTTTGTCTGATCGTTGTAAATGGAAGGAGCTCAAAGAAGGAGCCTTTGTGTTTTGATGGTATGGTGGGATCAAACTTGGTTTTTCTCCTAATAACTTTTGATGGTAGGTCAATTCATCTAACTGTATTCTATTATATTATCTCAAGTGGCACGAGGGTTGGTGCTGGTGAACGTCGAATTTGAATTTAAGTGACAGTTTTGAATCACGTGAATCAGTTACATATATATATACATATGAATAATATGATAGGTAAATCAGTGTCAATAGCCGCTTATAATTATCCACGTCCTTCCCTAAGCTCGTTGAAAACATTATTCTACCTAACGATTTACGGGCCTTTTAACACCGAAAGGATTGGTGGTAATTGGGATAAAAACTCTTTTAGTCATTTTTGTAAGTGATAAAGTCACCCAGAAAAGAGTATGCCAAAATGGATGACAGAGAAGCAAGTAAGCGGAGTTGACCAATACCTAATGTCCAATAATGGTTCTGGATTTCACACTAACCCTAAAAGTAGAGATCAAAGGTGGAGATAACAATGGGGTATAAAGGAGGATAATTGTAATAACGTCAATAGTCAAGATAGGCTGCCGACAAGGGTGAAAACCGCCACTGTTCTCCTTTCATCCTCAGCAGTAAAATGTGTATACCATCAACTCTTACTCCGTGAAAACAATCTTAATTACGCTAGAAAGGTATGCGTGATGCGGATGCATGTTAACTGTCTGGAAGGTGCATCTCGCAGTTTAAACGTTTTGACTACTATCTTGAAAGACTACTAATAAATCGAACGTCTTCGTAAGTAAGATCAGCTGACCCGTTGAACATGACTACATTCACTTGTGTGTCCCAGCCGGTTTTGATAATTAGGTTCTAAAACGACATTTTCGCTGCGGACTCAGCTCAAACGAAAGAATTATAGCAACTTAACTTATTTGAACGAAATATGGCTGTGGTGGTTGAGGGGTTCGGAGTGTTTGACTACTACATCGGAGGTCGTTGGTCAATTTCTCTCAACAACCGACTACTTTAGTAGTAAATAGTTTTTCCCACTGTCTTTTGACTGGTTATCACCGCTGATCTAATGGAACCTCATGTGGCTAACCACTTAGGCCGCACGGTCTGATGGTCGGAAGACTCATAGTGTACTCTACGTTTTTAGCTATGGAGTAACCCCTTCCACTACACTCATGCAAGGTACCTAGAGAGAACCGTTTTGATATATATATATATATATATATATATATATATATATATATATATATATATATATATTTGCTTGGCCTAATGTTCGTTGGACTCCACCCCACACAAGCCAACTTTAGGCGGTCCGACCCAGCTGCACTCAGAAACTCCACACAACAGATTGCTTTGCGAGTGCTTATCCGCGATGAGATATATATAAATATCAGCGCGAAGCAGGTTTGAATATAGGTACGTCGGTTGATCCCACGGTGAGGATTTGTCTTGGTGAATCGCATTCACTTGGAGTTCAGGTGGAAAGTTACCGTGTCCATCTTTGGAGCTGTGTGGCACTGCCGATTGTAAAGGAGGGCGGTATTTGAACGACCCAACTCGGTAATTCAGATCAGCCTGGATGGGAGCGGGAAGGAGCAGTGGTAACACACTCCTTCAAAGTGAAAAGGGTCCGGGTTCAGATCCTAGATGTGGGGAAGGACCAGCTTTACCAAAATGAAAACTTAAGACTGGTGCTTCCGAGCGCAGGTTGGTAGAGTGGCTCGAGGAGTACACGTGTAAGATGGAGTCCAAAATACAGTCAGCCAAGTAAAGCATCACTGATCCCACAAACTGCTTGCAAGTAGGTTGTAGATACACACAAATGTACGTTTCAGCCGACATTTAATATTCTGATCTTTGAAGTTATCTCTCAGTGTGCCTGTATAACTATTCGGAGACAAATTTGTACTTTGCGGTTGGGAATGCCTTTTAAAATGATACGTGCCGTTTTCACTTTATGGTTATTATACGGGACCTGATACAGACTCGATGAACATAATCATTCCCAACACTACACTATTCCTTCCAATAACGATAATCTATATCAATGTAAATAAAATGAGGAGCTTCTAAAATACCTCCAGAAATGATATCACGGAATATCGTAGGTGGATGTTTTTCACGTTATGCACTATAATGATGCAATGACCGATATGATCATCATTTACCAAACTTACATGAATTCATTCAGTGTTTTAATCCATACGGCACATATTTATTCACTAGAGGAGCATCGAGACAAGAATTACAGAGAAAATAAAATATTCCTCGTTAGTCATTAGGTTTCCAACGGGTGGAAACTTCGCATTTTCCTTTGTGTATGACATAATAAAGATGAGGATCCATGTGCAATACGTGTATCAAATGGATGTTATGCAGGTGAACTGAAAGTTACCCATACGAATGCATCGAAATATAAGGTATATTTGAGGTGGTGTATCTTCGAAGAATTTTATCAAGAATCTCTCTATATTTGGGCTGAGCCATCCCGGGAGATCCATTTCTCTAAAAATTGTGTTGGACGACCGATCAGTCATACGTTATCATCCATGATGACTCAAAATGCTTTGCCGTTCAAGTTTCCCCGTTTGTTATATAAAGTGCTTTTACTGAAAGAAACGGATCAAACGTTATGCAACATATATTCAGAAATGTGCGAGCATTAGGGACACTGCGCTTGATTGAAATTATGAAATGCCAATTTCCGTGAACAAACTACATTAGGATTGCAACACCTCGGTTCCATTCATATTATCAAGGATTATTAGACTTCGCCCAAATTACGGCGAACGTGTGTTTATTTTCAAACACCTACCTTAGTCCGATCATTTTTTTTACTGTTGTCATTATATGATATGAGAGTACTCGATTTCAAACTTGGCAGATAAATAAAGGGGTAATCTCTCAGACTATTATGGGATTTTTCATCAACTTAGTATACTACCAAGACTTTCGCGACAATCTCGCAAATGAATCTGTGAAATGAATCTCTAGAAAAGTAAGTCACATTCAATTTAACTTCAAACGGACTACTATACATTTATAAGCTTGATGATTTATGGATTCTGGGGTCGATAACCAAATGATGAAAAATTAACGAAAGATGAATTTCCTGGACAGGAAAGCCTCAAACGGTTTGAGTTACATCAAAGCCTAGCCTCCGTACTTCATTTTTCTGCAAGCCCGTATTGGACGATATTATGGCTTGGTGCGTTGAGATAATCTATCATGCTTAGCACATATCTAAAACAACGAATCCGACTGATTAGGTATATCACACCATCTAAGCAGGCGATTTACTTGGTTCCAATTACGGCATACTGAAATATGACCATAATATCAGGTCAAAAGTCTAGCCTATGGAAAACAAATTGGGCTATTGCTCGTTCTAGCCTTTATTCCACCAAAAAATTCACCGCAGAATGCGCGTGCAATATTCATCGGTCTCACTCTGTGCTTTGTGCCCACTATGGAAAGGAACGTAACACCATGGCCAGTAGCTTGCTTTTGACTCAAGTTGGAATTTTATGCCTTGCTGGTATGTCCGGCGAATAGAAGCAAACAACAAAAGAAACTATGCGTATTTTCTTCTTGGGTAATGATTCACAAAGTTCATTTGGTTGTACGTTACTGTAGAGTTTGTTCCACGTCCGTCACAATTCAAATATAGATCATCATTCACTGGGTTTCGGTGACGAGAAAAAGTCAGTCACACCAAGTTCGTGGTTATCCACGGGGTCTCAGTGAGAATTGCTCTTCGAATAAGAAATATTATACAAACCTTGGATGGCTTCGTAACTGGTACAGAACAGTAGTATGGATCATTATCTAGTGCATGAACATAATGGACATTATTTTTGTAACCAATAGCGGCTGGGGGATGAGTTAGAAAAAGCCCATATAATGTGCATCTCGGTTTCAGTTTAGTAATGAAACACTTTCAAAAATTACCCACTATCTGGTAGTTGTTGTCATTCTATATGGATTCGATGAAAAAAAGTTCACATTTTCAAAAATTTGGTCAGATTTAAGTTGCCATAAAACATGAAAGATGTGCCATTCCCCACCAATATTGTGTTATATTTCTTTAGTTTGTACAGAATTACGTCATTCTTTCGATGGTCGCGTGTACCTAGGCGTGCGTTGTTTCGAATATTATACTTATTTAACCTCGAGGCTGAGGGTGTATGCTGCACATCTTCCGCGTTTCACCCACACATTTGTGCGAAACAGAAAATCTATGAATTGAGCACAGTTCGACGACTAAAATGATGCAGCCTGTTTTACCTCCAATATGATTATCCTTTCATCAACCGAACTCAGGTAAAAGCGTGATTTATATGTCATCACTGCCTTGGGCGAGATGAGAATTTGGGTTGAAGACGAAGGAGAATATACATATATAAATAAATTAATATATATATATATCATCAGTTATCATGTACCAAACTCAAGTTATTGTAAGCCAGGAAACAACGGGCATATGAGGTGCTCAGCTGAGTCGCTACCTTTGAAACGGGGACAGCACTTGTTGGCACTGACAACTGGGAACATCCAGATACCATGTCACATAGGTTGCCGTAACCATCTTATCTCTCAAACTTACCGATTTGCAATTCGTAATTCGTGGTCAATATTGAATTGGCCTATATCGTGAAATTCTGTTTGTATCTAGGAATAAGTGATCCCGTTACAAGTAGTTCCTTTGATAATTTTATCGTCAAACTTGAGAAGAAAGCTTTCGGATTTCGTGGCTTCGTAGCACAATCTCCGTACAAAAATAAAATAGAAATATATCGTCCAGTTCAAATATTGTAAGAGTGCGAGCTATCTGAACTTCTTGGTAAATCATAGTTACTGATTAGGGATAATTATCAAGTTATATATCAGGCATATTGATTGTACAATACCTCGTTGCTTGCAACTAGTGGTGAATCGGGAATTTTTACTATTTTCGTTTAGGAGCACTTAAACACGAGTTCAGTCGCAGCCGATGACAGTACAAGCGAGCTATTGCTGAGTTGATAATCTTCTTAAGAAGAACTACACCAAGTCAGATAACCCTTCCTTTGGAGTAGACCAATCTCCGTCAAAAATATGTAACGATACAGACCAGCTATCGTCGTTTTCGGAAGAACATGATTGTTATATATAAATATATATATCATAAATGTTTATGATCAACTACGGAGGGTAACGTTATCAACTGCCAAAGAGATGTACGTGTGTTTATGCGTGTATCTTTTATCAACAAGTCATCAAATATTTTCTCAAGTGAGCGTTATAATAAAATTTATACACCTTCATAATCGAATAGTTCGCGTTCAGGTTCAATATATGAAAATAGCATCCAGCTCAGCATAGGCTTTCCCAACAGATTTACACAGCCACTTCTTCTTGATTGTTACGAATACTCAGTTGCAGCTGCTGTGCTCTGGCTAACAATTATGAGTAACACATTTGTCCACCGCAAATTTCGTGTTGCTCTTTACGACTATGATTGGGTCTCATCTGCAAGGTTTGTCCACTGTCGTCATTGACTTTGGTTGTTTTCACAAGATCACCAACTCGTTAGTGATAGAACGGGACTCGAAGGCTACGAGCTGCCAATATATACATATATATATATATATAAACATTCGAAAACATATGTCGCTATTGTCCAGCACATCACTGTTTTGAGTGAATTGTTCTCAACGCAGTTCAGAACACGTCATTATCGAGCTGTGGAGATCGAAGAGTTGTAAAATAACGATAAAGATTTCAACGACGGGAGGGTTCTGCTTTGCCTTTTACAATTTGTTATAAAAGCGTTTCCTGAATTTTACACCTATACAAAACTGTCTATTTCTATGTGCACCTGGCAAAACAACTACACCTTGACAAAGGTTGTTAAAATGTGTCGCAAATTAATACGGGGAATAAATTATAAGTACTTGCATTGTTTAAACTTGGAAATAGGCCAAGCCAAGGAGTGCTTCATTTTTCGTAGTGTTGGGGGAAGTATTTGGAGTAGCCTGGTTCAACCCGTTAATGAATCAATATTCCTTGTCAATTTACATTTTCATTGTTTACGATTTTAAATGAGTTGGGATGCCAGTTATGACATTTTCCAGTCCAATATTCAGCAAAAACTAACTATACTATAATGAGGATCCTAACCCGGAAAGATTCACGCTTCTTATTTTCAATGCTCGCAAGCTTTGGTTTACATGTACGATTGAAAACCCTACGGTTAACAGAAAAATAATTCGAATTAAACACAACCTCTAACATGGTATATGCAGCTGCTCTATTTCGGGTGGAATGCCCGCTAAAGTTATGCGGTAGTAGCGAAGAAGCTTTGACATCTGTAACGATCATAACAAAACCAACATTAGTGACTTTCGACAAATAATTACCTTTAGTAAAAATATCTACTCTTTAGACTATCTTTTTGATTGTCGCAATCACTATTTATGACAGCTGGAAAGTAGCAACTGCTTTGGCCAATCATGATTGAGGCTGAACTCTGTGTCCAGCGGAGCGGCGGCGAAGAGTCTTAGAGTGGACTTTCTAAGTAAAGCATAAAGGCACTAAACATAGTCATTTTATTTCCCGGCAGCAGTAGATATGACATACTTACAAAAATTAGGATGTACGGATGTTCACGTTTGGTGCTTGGTAGGATTGTCGAAGACCATTATTTATTGAGATCTAAAGTGATACACCAACTCCTGATTTACCAGTAACACCATGCTTTTTGTCTTATCACTGGAAATGATCCGTTTGTTCGGAAGGCTATAAGAGGAAAGTAGTACTCCGTCAGTCATGAAAATTATTTGCAGTAGCGAAAAGAGCAATGTTCGTACGTGTTTTTAGCTAAAAAATAAGTTTAGTGCAATACAACAAATGACCCGTATAGTCATCCTAGATTAGCTTTGCTGAAAGATCAGCTCTGGCACGCGAGCAATATTGTTTTCTCGTCTGCTCATGCAAAGTGCTTTGTAACTTCGTCATCAATTGTTCTATCGAATCCTTATTTAAAACGTGTTCATTTCACTAAAATTTATTTAACCAGCATCTTATCATATCCGTACTGTTTCTTCTGCACACACTTGTTTCCTTTTGAAGACTGATAGGATGATATTTTTCACAACCGCAATAGGAAGTAAAACTGTTCAATGACTACAACTCAAAGCTGTTAAACCGCATCACAATTGTTTACCTTCCCACTTGCGCAGAACCAGGTTGAATAATTCTAATGTTACCAAGGTTTCAACCCACACGATTCATGATGGATTGACTGAAGTCTGAAAGTCTCAGTTCCAGAAGATCTCACAGATACCTCGCGACAAGAGAACAGTTAGAGTTTTAACTTTGATTTATTTCCTACTATTCATAAGCAAAATGGAGTTCAATAAATTTGGGGAATCGTATACAGAATGAACTATCCGTAATAATGCATACTTAAAGCAGTTTGTTTCACGTATGAGAAATGTAAGAAAAACGTGTTGACCCAACAAACGGTGGTAATAATCTGAAACATTACCGATACAATTCGGCTCAGACTGAACACAGTGAGATGTAGGTAAACAAGACTATTGTTACTAATCAGCTTGGGACAATGACTGTGGCAAAATTACACCTCCGTCATATCTCTCATCAAAAGGGTTATGTTGACGCTTTCATCAATAAAGGTACCTATGTTTTGGGTATCCCGATAACGGCCCATTCATTCAACAATTCAAACTCTGTTTGCTTTGCAGGTTGTGAAACCCCACAGTAATTATTTCTTGACATATTAAGTGGATTTTTATTCGAGCGGGATTTGTGTCTTTCGTCAATAGCGAAGATTTGCTATCATTAACTTAGTGAAACATACTAGATGGCAGAGTCAGAAAATATGTAATTAACCCGCAGCAATTTGCATATCACGACAAAGGATTTGTAGCACCAAATACGAAACCTTTAGGTGTGGGAAATTCTAGGTATCGAATCTGAAATATTAGGATGTTGCCGTCCTCATGGGAAAAAGCTATTTGAGAAGGTTGATAATTTTTCTCTGCACACACAGGTTTGATATTCAATAGAGACAGACTACTTACTTCTGAAAATGTTCCTGAAAGGACTCCCGTTCTTACCATCTCGGCTTCAGCAGTAGTATTCATAGGGCAAAGAAATTCTTCCACTAGCCCTGAGAGGCCAGTCAAATGAAATAATGTAGAATAATGTGAACAATGTCTTACCGCAATCAGTCTAACATAGAAACCTAACCAAAAGTGAAAATGGTGAAGAAGATAGTAAATAAGCGACAGAATCCGGCGATGACTGTTATTTGATGGGGCTTGAAAACTGAACCATTAAAGCCGCGTCTGTGTAATATATCGAAGTATAAATGCTGCTCATTTGGATAACTCGAACCTTGCTGTCTATAGTTATTAACTACTGTGGACCAGTGGTGAAGACTTGATATTATAAACAACGTCATTGGGAGTAGCGAATAAATTACCCAACATATTATAACCACCGAGAGGCAAATTATCCGTCACAGCTGAGCGTTAGAGAAGCAATATAACTTCGCAGTATACTCCAGAGACCAATCGACCCAGGAAATGACTAGCAAGAAGTTATCTCGAAAAGAATTAAGGTCGTCTTAGGAAATTACCTAGAAAATCAGTTGTACGAAGTTGATGTGGGCTTCACAAAGGAATGAAGGGATAGAGGATGCAGATGCATACAAAAGGCTAGTGGCCCATGCTGCAAACAAGAGTTTAAACGGTGCCAAGAGAACTACTATTATTCACTCTAATTAATAACTATCTATTATTTATATTATTATCTTTATTATTATTATTTGTATATTCTAGGGCGGCACCAAAGCGAAAGTACAAACAGTAGCAGTTGAAAATGACAGAAGTGATGTGTCCACTTAAACGGATGAACCTGGCAATAGACTTGTCCACCCCGCGCTTGGCTTCTGTAGCTTAAAGGTTTAGGGCTGGTCAGCGGGCCTAGGGTCGGGCGATCGAAATTTCGGGGGGTAGTTCTTTTGCATGAGTGCAAAGTTCAGAAAATGTTTCTTACAATGGAGCTGTTGCCAAAGAATAACAAAGTCAGAAATATAAGCTCAGGATGCTCATGCACTATACATCATAAAAAATAAATATGAACTGTGTCAGTAAACTAGAAAAGAAACATTAGATCATGAACGCTCGGAACTACGATGCGTGTGAACTCTACTCGTGAGTAGAGCAAATGAGAATGTCGTCAGAATATAGATTACGAAAAAGTAATTTACGAGCTGCATGTAAATGAATACTTCTGCAGATATTCTTGCCACCCAGCACTTTACCTCTCAGGGTCCTTACCTTTCCTCAGACACAGCAATGAGAGTAGGTCCGTTCTGTCGAGAAAATGGCCCTTCATAATCAAACGTTGTAAAACCGGATGGAATAAACTAACTCCAGAATCCCCTATCGCGTTGTAAAATAATTCCGCTCTTGTATTCACTAAGTTCTACTGCCAAGAAAAAAATGCTTACTGGAAGCTTTTATATCTTTGTGAGCATGAAGCTTCGACAGCATTTGTTGTGGTGTTTGTGTAAAGGACGAACCGGTCGGCCGATTTGAGGTTTTACACAAACCAGCCCTTAATTCTACCTATGAAGTCCTTTGTTCCTAATTCCATTTGACTGTGTTCTTGCTCGCCAAAAAGCAGTGAAGACGGTGCTGCAGTAGTGGTATACTTCCCAAAAAACCTGCGGTAGTATAAAGCCTGCCCAAGGAAACTGTGTACTTCCTGGAAATTTGTGGGAGTCTGTCATCCTTTCATCTCTTCGGTATTTAGTGGATCGATTTTTCTACCAGTAGCCGACACTACACGGTCTGTGTATTTTATCTGGGGTATAAGTAAGTGTTATTTTGAGGGTTTAAACTAGATGCCTTCGAGCCGCAAACTTTTTAACAAATGAGCCTAATTTCTTTTGCTTTCTTGAGGTACTGTACCTTTGCGAATATCACCATCCACGTAAACGAGACAAAACTGGGAAATCGGGCCACTCGGTACGTCATACGCTAACGATTGAAAGGTCTTAGGGACATCTGTTAACCCAAACTACATCATCTGAGTTTCATTTAGTCCAGTGGGCAACGTGAAGGCATCTCTTATCCGTCGCTCTTCTCAGCTCCACGTTTTCTAAAAACTTTAAGCTAAGTCCATTGTGCTGAACCTTATCAAACAGCCTAGACACAGCCGCAAATCGTCGATATATGACTGAGAAAAGGAGTCTTTTCATTTACTTTGTGTAACTTCCGATAGTCTACAATCAACATCAAAGATCTATCTATCTTCTTAACTAGACCATCTCTGTGGCCCACGGCAAGATTTAGGGCTAGATCACACTATGCCCCAGAAGTTTCTAAATAATTAACTTAACCGAAGCAGGATGCAATTTTCAGTGCACGCATTTTATTTGGATGTGTATAACAAATGTCTATGGTATGCTTACTAAATCTGGTGTGTCCTCTCCCGTCATCATCCGACACAAATTGACCTCGCTAACGAGTTTTCCACATTGCAAAAGTTCCCGTCATCGGTTAGTTACACAATAACATTCATGTCGTTGGAAATCATAATTTTGAGGTCTGTAGTCACAGAGATCTCATCTGTAGAAGCGTTTTAAGGGGTTGAGGCATTTCATCGACCAGTTAAATACTTTAGTCGTCGATGACTTCCAAGGACGGTCGGTTGAGGGAGAGCCACTTCTCAGTTTCTCGGCTTCGTAAAAATGGCTCAAATCTCGAAGCAACTCGTACCGCATCATTCAGTGTGATTCGGGTACGAAGCAATAACTCGTTTTGAATTTTGAGTTTGATTGTGTGCTCCCGAATCTTTTAGTAGAGGTGCCTGCGTTGCTTAGTGAGCTTCAGGATTCGAAATACTATGAAAATCTCTTCGATATCGGATGCAGCTTCTACGACTCCCCAACATCACTCCTACTAGATTGGCAATAAGATCCGGCCCTTGATAAAACTTATCATTAAGCGACTGTCCTTGAAATGTTGTGGCGCAGTCGAAAATGACCACGCCGCTTTATCTGAATTCGCCTTGTTCAGAACCGGATGATGAGGTAGACACCATTTCAGGACCTTGCCGTCGGTGGGTAGGTCGTCTGGCACTAACTCAGTGTCCTTTATGAAAATGATGTAAGATGACTTGAACGTAACTCTTAGCCAGTACCGGATCTCTCTCGAATTTCTTCTTCAAACTGAACAACCTGCGCAGTGCCATGGTATAGTTGTTAGGCAAATCCATGGGGCGTGATCTCCAGGGAATGGACACTTTGATGTGACCGTCTGGAATGAGAGTGCTGTTTTCTATCGCGGACAAGACCCGGCGATCCTCTATCGATTGGATGTCTCCCTTTGAGGGAATGTCTTGAAGCTCGTTATCGTACATGAGCCGGATTTCTTCGGCTAATGACAGTCTGGATGACAACAAGTAGTTGATCGTTAAATTTCCCTTCCCGGCAGTTTTGCAGGGACCTTACATGACTCAACCCGGCGGTGTTCTTATCTAGTAGAGCTGGTCTCGATTCCCTTTTCGTTGATCTTCTGGCCAGTGGGCTTCTGGAACATCACAGCCCATCCGTAAGACCACTTCCTTGGCCTTACTCTCCTTGAAAGGTATTCCACGTAGATGAGTGTGTTTTTCAGCTTCCTTTGAGACGGAGTTCTCCGCAGTTTCTAAGAAGATGCAGGGGACCGAGAGTGCATTGTCAAAGTATATGTTCGCTGATCCGTCTATGGCCTCCACGTCGTGCGTTGGGGTGTTCTGCACACCTGTACATTCGCTTGAACCGCAACGCGACTTGTGAGGGCAATTGGCTACTCTATAAGCACTACCGAAACAGTTGAAACAAACATTCCATCCCCTCACCTTTTTCCAACGTTCTTCCACACTAAGCACGAGGGACTCTTGGCAATCCCGAAGGTTGTGTTCTCGTTGGCACATCAGGCACCCAATGAGACCGTCAACCCGGAGAATGGCCTATGGAAAGGGCAACAAGCCAAAAGTTCCGATGCGTGCAAAAAGACGGCAAACATCGATGGAATAGAGAAAGAACGTTCTGTGTTGAAGCAATGTTTTTCATGTTTACCACTGGGAGCGACACAGGACGTCGTACAAGCTAAGGGAGCTAAATTTTCAACCGTCCGCAAGCGAAGTAGTCAAAAAATGTGATTTTTAATTGGCGGAAACCAATTGTTCTTACTGCATGCAGACAAACAAAGCACAGCCCTGTGGCATCGAACAACATACAAACTACCAAGAGTTAAGTGCTAAGTGGCTATCTTTGTCTACAGTAAATTTTGGCCATGAATTTACACCATCAAACGTAATCATCTCCAGGTCGCTACAACACCTCCCCCTAGAAGGAAACTATCGAAGTGACCCTTCGATCTAATTGAGTGCGTACCGGGCGCAGGTCTCCATTTGTATAGCAAGTCTCATGGGATATCGGTCATCTGGGAGACCATGGTACGATGCCACAATCCGCTGATGCCGCCGGTGGAGAATTACTAAAGAAGACACCGGCTTAGTACTCATCTACGAAGCCCTCACCCAGGTGTAGCATATAACATTACATATATATGTTCTATGAGAGAAACGTTGAGAAACAACTGAATCTCGGCTGGTACGGCAAATCTCAGGGATGAAGTCTGAAGGGTTTCTCCTCTTCGTATCTGAATCAACCACTTTCGACGATATTTCACGTTTTAATAAGTTCACCACGACATTTTTGTCGGTTCCTTGCGGAAAATGTTGGGTTTGTTCACTTTATAATAATGTATTCAGTCGTTGGAAACGTCAATGAGCACAAGGACGTGAGATGAAAGTTGGTACATAAGGAACAAAAACCCGTCCTTTGATATTTCGTAATGTGATACGTATTTTCTTCTACTAACCATTCAGTTATGATTTTGGCGACTGATAACAAATACCGTATTCAAACCTAGCATAAAGATCCGAAGAGGTGACAAAATGCTTCATCATTAACCAACGTTCGCCAGCATTTCGTTTTCACGAACATAAGCTTGAGTGGCATACTAATGCCTTTCTGGTATCTTCCGATCGCCTGGTCACAGTACTTCTTGAGGTACCCAGATGTTTGAGAAAACTTGGATGAATTGATTATTACTGAAACCACAGTGAACCTCGATTCCCTTCAAAAATTGTGAGCGGATGATTATTATGATAGTCTTAAAATTCTCATTTTTGGAAACTCGATTGCTAGTGGCTTCCAAAATACTCACCATAACAGGGGTCAACAGGCTTGCAGCGCAAAGCGTTTGGTCAGCAAAAGGATGAAGTCACAAACTATATGTGTAGTGATTGACCTCGTTATCTCATTTTTTCACTTACGACTAAAGTTAGTAGTTGAAATTCGAAGTCGAACCTATGAATATGCCTCTCGTTACGAAGCGGAAGCTTTTCTGATGATTTGAAGGGTACACTTTTTCTAATTGCACCAAAGATCAGATACCATCTCTCAGAACTGACCTGGTTTATTGAATGATTACTTGTTCTGGAATATGTAGATGTTTTCACTTGGTTGATTGGTGATCATTACACCCCGTGAGATGAAATTTAATTCTCAAGGCTCCTGCTATTTATCCGGTTGCAAGCTTTGGCTCTCAAACAGAAAGCCTTCTTGCCTGATGACCGTGTATTAGCATAGGTGCATATATACATCTCAAGGATCAGCACTCTTTCTTTTTTTCACATCACCACTCAGAATGACTGATTTGTGAGCAGACATCCCGAACTGTGCAAATCTCTAGGCACCGTTTTCTATATCGAACTAAGCATGCATTTGTAGGTTAACAAAAGGTAGCAATTTACAGGTTGTCTACTGTTAAGCCAACGGAAGGCTCGGTAGAAAACAGGAAAATACGAAAAGCTAACCAAATCAAGCAACTGATGTCACTCAGTTCCGGCAACGATCGGACTTAGTCAAACATCGGTAGTGTACTGATTACATATTCTTTTTTCAACTCAGCACCAACCCAAACAGAATACTAAGTTTGCACTTGCAACCTTCTGGATAATGAAAACCCTGGTTCCCACAACATAGGTCAGCGGATTCAAAATAGAATGTCTAGTATCACCCCAAGATCTCACGTGCCCACAAGACCATAGGAAATTGTTCGCCTTCAGTGATGCATTACTGATTTGTAATTGTGTGCATCAGTTGTTGTTGATCTTCCGCACACACACACTCACTCACACACACTCACTCATATACACACAGGCTATTTAACCAAGAAAAATCGGCAAAATAAGGAAAATGAATTTCGAGCTAGTGATAATATGTCGGAAATTTCGTCCCACGTCATTGATGCAGGCGAACCCAAAATTTGTGTGTTTGTTTACCAATCTTAAGACCTAAATGCGTGGAACGGGTTCCATTCATGTCTTCTCTCGGATTCGCAAAAGGCTTATGTACTCCAGCGTGCGTGCTTATCACTCATTTTCAGATCTTATAGCCAGTCCAAGACCACGAAATGATCCCGCAACTTTGTTGAGTCACTATTCGTGTAAACACAAATGAGAGTTTTTTGCACTGTACTTAGTGTGCAATTACATCCTTTGGATAATCTACGAAAGGTTTGCTATTTAAAGTCGGCAATACGGTTACAGATTTTCACGTAAAGGTTATGATCGCGGAATGTGCTGCGACCATTCTTGTGAGCTAAACGATTCTGACAAATACACGAATTGTTAGCCGAATTAAACTGGGAATAGTTTTATGCTTAACTATGTACCGAATATTGGACACCCTCCATTCTATTTTGGGCTGGTTAACCTACTATATTTTTGCGACTTCCCAATCGCGTTAAATAAACTACTTCACTCGTGTCCTGACAATGCTGAATAAGCGAAATTGTTCCTATCATTTCATTAATTTACTTATCTCCTTCTTATTATATGATAGTAGTACAATTTTTCACGAAGTGTGTCACGATCGAATGAAGACTGCTACGTGGATAATTGACTGTTGCCGGTGTGAAGATGCGAAGCTAGGACACAAGCTTTAGAAGTCCACCGCGATGACCGTCTGACCACCTCCGACAAGCCTGCATCAGTCCTTTTTGAGTGGAGAGGACACGGTTTTCAACATAATAATCACCTCACCTTTTGAGAATTGCCCTGAACACGTTGCAGTGTCAGTCACATTTATGCCAGTCAATCAGATATGATCCTCACAGTTTTCTTGTAGCTGGCGTACATGAAATTATCGGCAAATGCTTGGGGATGATATCAGTGTCAGGCCGTTGATATGAAAGATTTCCAATCTGGATATTGGGTTCAGTAATCGAGTGAAAAAGACAAGAATAAATTAATTCTAGGGTTACCTGTAAGGTAGGGTCTGTAGCTTTCAATGCAACCATAGTCAGGAAAAGACCTCTATAAAAATTGTATAACGTTTATGCGTGGGTAGATGAATCCGTTTCAGTTCGTAAGTGGCGAATCAAATGAATTGGTGGTATGTCACAACCGAGATCTGTTAGAAGGGTAAAGAAAAATCGACGCAACTTGTTAAATGTTGTGGTAAAATTTCTTTGTCCTAGTTTTATTTGCGCTTGAAACCTGTCTTCATAAAGGTTACTCGTATTGACCGAAAAGTCGACAATCTACCAACAATTTCGACTACATATTGCGTCCTGGGACACACCGGGAATACAACCGAAAAGATGTTGTCACCACCAAAGCCTTTGGCGCCAAAGGGTGACTCTTTAGATTCCCAAACTCCCGATTTGGAATAAATGCACACACAAATCTTCCGCGCACCCATTATTTCCATCCTATGGAGTACTCCATTTGTCAAGTATTGGCGATTCACACAATTTATTAAGCTCGTCTCCGTTCATCTGTGCTTCAAAAACGTATATCGAAGATCAAATGGGAAAATTAGCTTATACTGTTGGTAATTCTCCGTTACAACTTGTACCTGGGTGAGATTGTCTCTGAAGCAATTACAAGAGATATTTAATAAATTACTTCGTTAGATATCATTTTATCATGAAGGAGTTTTCTGTTGACATAGCGACCTCAATAGAGTGCTTGAGTATTTGTCAGTTCAGTACCTTAATAACTTGGCAAAAGAGTCAATATATATTTATAACATGGTTCTCGCAACATTCGTATGAACTGGTTCATGAGGTTGGTAATTGCGGGAATGTGAGATATGTCTCAGCGAAGATTTGGGATGTGGACAAAGTGTACTGGCTTTAACTGAACACTAGACGTCGCTGCCGAGTATCTTTTCCGAACGGAACAGCGGTTTCTTTTTATATTGAGTATCTCTTAGTTGGCCGTGATCCCATTCTGGAAATACTATTATAATCATAAAATGCAAAAAAGAAAATAATTATTCATATTGTCACTAAACGAATGTGATGAAATATCTTCTCGTCCTCGACAACCGCAACGATCATTCCAACTCACTTTTTTGAACATTCCGTTCACAGTATTTCACTATCCGTAGACTGCATCATTCTGTCTACACACAACTTCACTTTTAATTCAGAAACGGTTTTCCTCTGTTATCGTCAGATTTTCTTATTGGGTGGAAAACCATGATATTTGTACTGTGACTACGCTCTCTAACAATTTCTCCCTCCTGCTTTCCTTGCTCCTAATCACAATTTTTTAATTGAATATCACATGCGTATAGCAATTTATATAATGCAGTTCATTCAAATCACTTTGACATCTTGACTGTTCAAAACCATGGGACAGATACGTGTACAGAAACCAATATACTACCCCAATAGCCTAAGGAAGGTAACGAGTCGAACTTCATAGCGGATCTATTCACCACAGCTGATAAATCTGAAGTGATATCAAGGGCCCACCACCTAACAATGCAGTCTAAGCAAAAATAGGTTGGCTACCTTAGTACTTACATCTGGATTATTCACCGCTGCACGAAAGAGGCTTCGGTCTTTCGACATAATTCAATCACAGATAGGTCTCAAAAGTTCGAAACTATTTTTGTTCGGGCATCAGGTCCTGGCTTCACGACAAGTTTGGGCAGTGACGAAGCATTAAGTCTGTGGTTGAATGTACACTCATGCATCTCATGATTCACCACTTTGACAAGGTCGAGAGAATTCATTTTGCAAAAATTTAACCATCCGACTGGGGACAAAGTTTTTTCACATCAACTAAAATTTGCAGCTGTAATGCACGATAAAGATATATCCAATATTTATCCAAATAATGAGTTGGATTTTCTGTTGTTATTTTGAATTCATTCACCAAAACGTTAAAAAACCGGGTTACTAACGAAGTTTACCACTGGACAAGGTCAATGATTTGTGCATTTTGATCCCTTAAGCAAACCAATAAGTAAAACCTAAATGAAGAAGCGAAGATAGAAGTCAAACTAATTTGATGAATATGATAACCAGTATCAACTTCAATCATTCAGTTTACTTGGTACTTGTTTTACACCATGTTGATTCTCATGCCACTGGTTGTTTATTTGTACAGCAGAACGGTTTCCTTAATCGCCTTGGTGTCTTCCTACAATATATTCTATCTATTGCGAAATCCACACAGAAAGCAGACATCGGTAGGTGTCACAGGAAACGGCGTATTTATTTGAGACTTTCGCATGAAAGATACTGCTGGACTTCGAGTACAACTAGAAATGTAGCTCATTATCGTAGTCACGTATTGTTTGTCATCCCGATTACAAGCCGTCAACTTTGAAGGATTATTTTGCAACAGAGAAGACATTTAAAGCTTTGTAGAACTCCTGTGGTATTGCATGTAGATGGATGTCGTAGGTCTTCACACGAAATCAAGAGAACAAATAAACATTTGGTGAATGTAAGTGAACGATTGGAACCACTATGCGACCAACTGACTAAGATTTCTCAGTGTCTTTGTATTTATGTTACACTCCTATTCTTTAGCTCTGCACAGTTTCAAAGTGCATGGTTTCCTAAGATAAGTTTTATTTTGTTGATGTCTCACATCATTCAGTTATGTAATTCAGTATATAACTTACCAAGAGTAATAAGGTTGAGGATCGTGACTCTGCTCGGAATGACCGACTTAGCGAACTGAACTATTTCAAATATCAATATTACTGGGAATTGAAAACTCGGATCTTCCTAGTACTAGCCCCTTCTCCGTTTCCCAATAGAAACACGGCTATCAAATGTTTTTCTGTAACCTCATAAATGCTGCTCTATCCGAAACTTACCAAACCAGTGACACATTCCATGGCAATTTGTTTTAGGTGATTTCAGTGATTCAGTATTGAGATTTGAACTATGTCAGGGCTATGAAAGTCGCGGTCAACTAACCAGTTAGACCGTCAACCACATTTATATTTTCTTTGGTGAAAGTGGTTAACATATACCTCGTTCTTTTTGAGTTAACAAGTAAACTGTTGACTTCATCATAGATATACATATCATTACGTATCTTTGTTTGATACCTTATACAACTGGTTATGAGAAGTGCTCATATATATGTATATATGTACTCGGTACAAATAGTGAACCGAAATGTTTAGTTTGGATGATGTGGATAATCAGTTGTGATTGGTAAGTGTTTCCGCCCGCTAGTACTTTAGTCAGTTTGAAATTGTGAATCTGTTTGATAATGGTGAACCCATGATCTACTTTCGAACCAAAAGATGCGGGCAGAAATTCCCAGCTAATAAACCCTACTCATTGTATCGTTATATATATATATATATATATATATATATATATATTACACGGAATATGATTTAGCTATAGGTCTAGTTCTCATCGATGCATACAACGTTCGGAAAACTCCCGTCCAGTTCACATTCGTAGTCACCATCATTTATGTCATCTTCGATCACACTGATGCTGCAGCTAGTGTTGTACCCATGTTTTAGATATTTTCCGCTAGCATTGATCAGAATTAGCTCGGGTTTTCACTATCTTCATTGTAATATCAACAAAGTGTTCTTTATTATCCTCCATATCAGGAATAAAATCAAACTCCACAATTGTTCTGTGCTTCTGAAATAAAAGGCATTTATTCGCCGATATTCGCAACATTGCCACATCTGTGAACCCTAGCAACATTTCTACCATTTTTACCAATAATGCCACAGTTATCCTCATAACCTGCCTAGGATACGCATACTCTCGAATCACGTTCAATTTTTTTTTGATTTCAATAGCAGATGGAGAGTTACAGCTAGCTGGGAGTTACGACATGTTTCGAGTGCTTGTGAATATTTCCCCCCACCAAGTTCTTTACAATTGACGTGATCCCACGTATGCTACTTGCAAGCAGTGTAAAGCGTAAACCTTTACATTATTTCTGCCGTTACTACTACCAGTGATGTTACCATGAGGATACTGGCTGAAAGACAGTTTAGGGACGACGTGGTTTGGGTAGAAGACGGGACGTCATCATCACTTCAGAATCCAGGTCAAAGCCGGAGACAGGGAAGTGGTTCTATCGTCTAATCACTGGCCAGCTTTTGATTCAACCGAACTGGACTCATCCAATCATTCTGGGGCTGAGATTATGTAAACAGGAAGAAAACAAATTGTCCCGCTCGGGACCCGAACCCGTGGCCCATCTAAAGCCATTATTCAATAAATTTGACCTCTACCCGTTGGACAACCGTATCCTATTCACTTATGTAAACAGGGATAGCGTCAATACATTGCGTGGGTATTTATTTGCTATTTTATTACACTGTAATGGATAAACGGTGCATACCTTGATCATGAAGTTCAGCGGCTGCCTGCATCGAGTTTCTTTCTACGATAAATCAATTGGTTGAGCATATTTTCATTTTTTCCCGAAAGGAGTTCGGTATTCGATTTATTTGTCATCATTTGAGCCTCTCTTTTTTGCTCATTTTGCCTCACCAGTCTGCATAAGTGGAATAAACAAAATGGCTGCGCACACTTACTAGATACGACGAAAGCTGTGTCACCACAACAATAAGCTGAACATTTTAGGTCATTATTGTTCTTGGCAATTCGTTATGAATTTCAGTATATGAAGTGAACCAGTGAGTACCTATCACTGCCACCGCATGAATGACTTTTTTATTCATCTAGCAAGCCCGAAGCAATTAGTAACTATTGATGTGTTGCAAATACACTTGGAGATGGTACTTCGATTTCTCAAGGAACAACTAACTATTTGAAAGAGATATCTAAACATCTGAAGTCTGGTCTCTATTTTTGATGTGGGTTGACCTCTTAGGAGTGTTTTCGATGCTTGGTGACTTTTCCTCATTAACCTTTTACATTCATTTTAAAGCAGACTTTCATCGTCAACGAGGGGAGAATTTCGTGTTCTTTTCACCACAGATTCCCATGCTTCACAAAGATGAGGGCCTGTCTTGTAAGGTGTTAGTTAAGTCGCTAAAGATGCAGATGATCTGAAACTGTGTTGGATCTAGGCCACTTGTTCAGCAGGCACACAGCAGATGAACCGTATTCAATGGTACGGATCGCCGTCAAATTACCTGAAAGTGTACGAAAGAATCCTTAACTGGTACACCAACTCAGATTTGATAGGGTTTAAATATTACGTTGGAACTGATACCGTGAACAGGCAAATCAGGTATCCGGTAGTTGACCGAAAAAATATTTTCTTGCTGACTACTGTGTGTTACGGTTAGATCAAAAACAACGTGTAATGAAAATTACCGTAATCAAGTAGATTGAATTCTCAAGATTATCTCAAAACCTCCATTGGTGGAAAATCTGACCCCAGTGTACATTAAATAAAACTCCCAGTTTGATGGCGTAGCCCGCTGGCGGGGTCCAGGAAAAAGTGACAAGATGAACGAGAGGGTAAACAATTGAATTGGACGCACGTTGAGAGTGGCCTCCCGGAATCTGCGGGACAGCGTGAAAAAAGGGGTGGTTGAAACACAAGAGCACAATGGATGGCGGAGAAGGGGACAAATGACAACTCACACAAGCGGATAGCACTTATCATCAACAAACAGTGACAATACCAGATGAAGCATAAGTACAAGTGCTTATACAGTGACACTAATAGAGTTGGTTCTTTTAACAAGTGGATTATGGAACGAAGGGCGTAAATGGATTATTGGCTACATGAACGGTGACACCATTGGGAAGGCAGGGGTCAAGAATATGCGATGAATAAAGACCGACTAATAAACCGAGGACATATTGGATTAAAAATTATAATAGGTGGGCTTGACCAATTTTGAGACCGGTCAGTAGGTGACTGGCACGCTGGTAATAGACAAGTGAACATTATACTTTTCCGGGAAGCCACCAACGGCAACATTGCCCGAACAAAAAGACGGGATTGGTTTAACCGGTTTCACACCTCATCTGGCCACGAGGTTTGTCCTCGCCGTGAGCAATCGCTGCTGAGCGTGTTTCCCCAGCAATGAGTACAAATGCATGTGGTAGAGCCTGTGTAGGTAGATTCGAGTTTCCGAGTCAGCTGACCTTTGCAGCTGCTACAGAGTCAAATAGTTGCCCGGCCATCATACGCAGTGCACGAGATGCTCCCACTTCCGCCCAGGATTCCTCCGCTTTTCTGCCATTACTTTGGAGTCAAACCACATTAGTTAACCAAACGTTACATCCTGATGTTTCGACCCATTTCCTAACCCAAATCCCACACAGGAATGAATCATAAAACAAAAAGTGTTCATTCCGAAGAAAGACACAGAGGGGGTTTGCAGAGCTTGTAAGCCTACGCATAGACAGGGAGTTCAAACAACCAACTGTTCACGAAACAATGATATTTGTTTTTATGGCTAAAATGCAACACCCAGACATGCATTTAATTATTTTCCGCATAGTCTCAAGCTCTAAGCTATCCCATTTGTTAGAGATGGCTGGTCCCTTCTGAGCAACTGATTGACGCTGTCGGATCTTTATGTGACCATGGAATATTCTCATCTAGGAGCAATTCTTCTGCAAGAAACCAAGCTCCACACCGATTTTGAAGATCTAATAGTTGCGCCTGATTGTTTCACCGGATTTTGCCCTACATCGATTCGCAAACGAGGTATGGGAGTGGGAAGCATTTCAGCACTTGTTGGTATGAGAAAGTCAGAACGGCTTTTTACGTAGTCGACAGCTTTCGGCAACAGATCAAAAGAGGAATGTGATTTCAAGTTCAAATTCAACCTCGGGTAACAGCTGCCAGCAAAGATATTTATTTTCCCCAAATTGCCCCTGACAGACTACCAACTAAATGATGATTCAGTCTTATGGATTTTGGTGAAGGATTCCTTTGTTTTGGTGCGTACAGTTCCTGGGGATGTTATTCGCTTTGATTTGAGTTGTGTTTATGGCTTCGGATTGGTGAACACTGTTATGTTTCCACGTTCATAAGAGTCACATTCAGACTTCATTAAGGTCACCAGTAGCTGCCGGTCTCCACTTCCAAATGCTTTGTACTAGGTTACACCCATCGAAAAATAGACAAAACCTTGTAACAGATAAAAAGTAAAACAAACCTCATGCACCACCCGGGAAAGTAGTCGTACATTTTAGAAGGGATAGATTTTTTCGGAAAGCGATTTATTACTTCAAAAATTGTTTCCGCTGATCTAAATCTTGATGCTATATCAGACACGAACTGCACAGAATTTTCTCCCCATCATTAGGTGGCTTGCAAATCTATAAACCTAAAGCCCCAAGACAGAGAACATAAGCTCACTCTACTGCTTGACTTATTGAAAAAACAACCAAGGAATGGTAGTAACATGCCCAAAATTGTGGACGAACTGACCGCAGAATCAACAAGGTCAAAGTTGCTTCAAAACATCGAGACAACAAAGGACAAGAAATGCTCGAAAAGTGGATGCAGCAACTAGTCAAGTGATTTTCAATGAAGTTCCTCATTTGTGGGAAGCATTTTGATCAATGAACAGTTGAAAGAAATGTAATCGCCTCATAGAACACACGAAAATGTGGCAAACACCAAACGGAGAAGCAATGGCTAGAAGAAAATGACAAAATCATGACTGAATGGCCAACCTTCGTTCATTCACACAGACAAGGTAGAGAAACAAATTAAATAACATAAATGGACTCAGGCAACCTACACGTCATAGCAGAACTGGTCGTGGATTTATTGAGAAACACTGTCCATATTACTTTGAAATCTTTGTCTTCCCCCCATGAGTGTCCCTCCATTAGGTGACAAATTAGGATGTCCGATTTCCCCACAGATTCAACCCTATTTCCTTCATCTAGACTCACTGCACTAACAGAAATGAGAGGTTCTTCTCTTTTCTTCTTGTCAGGTGATGAGGTCACGATAAAAAACAAAATACATTCCATCACAGTGAGTTTTGCATGTGCTCTAGTCATGGGAGACTGGTCATGCAGAAATATGCACCCTAAAAGGAACTGAATATACATACCGTGAACTGTTAGCTACAAGGTATCACACAAACAGTCCTTCTTCCCTGTCACTCACCTCAAGCGACCGCATTTTCTCATAAAATATGCACATCTTTGTTCAGGTCACTACTTACCCCAAACTGAAGATGCACTTATTCAAAAGTTTTTCACTGCCGTTAGGACTGTATGCCGATATCAAGACTAGTGTACGCTCAGTCTATTCTGCGCATAATGTAGCCACATAAAATGTAAGTGAAAAACATGCTCGTTAGAGCAAACAACAAACGTGCACAAAAGAAAGCAGAAGGGTTGAGTTGTGACCGACTTCCTGATCACCCCAGGCATCCCGTTGTTTGTTCAATGCCTTCTGAAAGAAATCCGTTCTTGTGCTTTATAGTCAGGATGATTTCCTTATACATCTTGCGAATCAAGGTTCATGCGTAACGGATCCGTGCCCAATAATTGAGCTGAATTCTGAGATCTGTCAAATAACTGGTGTTGCCAGGCGATGCCAGTGGGTAGTATGGTGCTTCCCACCCATCAGGACAATCCCAGTCGGAGAAGTATTTAAATCTTCTTTGTGATCAAAGAGGCAGCCATGAAATTTTCACAGCTAGTAAAACACTAAGAATGACCATCGTGTAGGATATCGGCTGTAAGATGGTGAGCCACAAGTCTTTAAAATGTCTTCAAAACTGTACGGTAGTCTCCAAAAGGCGACGAAAATTGCGGTGCATATTTTGACTCCAGAGTTTTAGCCAAGAAATAGAAGTATTGCAAACTGTCTAACGCGTATACTCCATCAAAGACATTGCCGATATTTGAAGTTACAGCTTGGTAATTGCCACTCTATGTATTTCTCCAAACAAACCTATACCTCACTAGTAAACATTACAGGATTTTGCATCAGTTTTACTCAGTTTCGACGCATGCTTGCAGAGTTTAATACGAGTATGGACAGGTGTCAGGTAAGCATACTGAACGATCATAAACGCGTTTCAAACGACGATGATTCAGTCCTTTGAAAAAAATGTGTTTTAGGTAAAAGAGTCACTACAAACATTTCATTGAACGAGGCAAGGAAGGATATACTTTTACCGTGGTATATTACGGTGATCGCATCCCTCTCATGATGTTTAAACGGAGCAAAATCATCCTAAGTGTAAAAGACCACTTTACAATCATATTGTTTTTCGTACTCACCAGTAATAAGATCCTCAAAATTTCCTAACCGACAAGAGATGCGCAACATTACAAATAAAACAAACATACAATACAAATAACGCGTCCATTCAAAGGTATAGCATCGTTCTGTCAACTTGAATGTGGGTCTGAAGCTAAAATTTCATTAGATAATTCTCCTTTTAACTTTCCATATCCCATCCGAAGAAATTAATCCCTAGAATATTTCAATATTTTCATTGATGCAGGGTGCCTTGGAGCATTTATTTACCAAACCTCTATGGTTTTTTGTACCGGGGCCAACCTCTGATCGGTACTTTCGGTTAAATGCTCGCCACCAGTTTTTCAACCCGATAGTTGGAGTGGCCTAGTGACACACCTCTGCGTCACTGATAACTTGTCTCACTTAAAGTACATATTATTATCTCCAGCGATAAAACCCTACTGAGTTTTAGTATCGGTTGCCAGCTCCCAGAATCGTGTTGTGGGCATAATTAGCACAACGGTTTTCTACGCCCATCAAAGTGTCTATCTCCATGCCTCAGAATATCACTTTTTCGAGTTCCACACATTTGACCTAAGCTATTCGTTCCACTTCAAGAAACTGTTATCAATCCTGTTTCTGCCCATTGGAACAGAGTAGTTTGATCGTCTAGAAATAGTTACGGTTCATTGTGACCAGCTTTTCAGTGGCGCCTCTTTCAACCACCACTGTACAATCGGCTGTAAACAAAAAAGGCCAACAGATTTTCGACCCTAACCCATCGCTTTAGTGAAGCGTTTCTATAGGAAATTAAATACCCTCCCTTAAGCAAAAGTTAGGCTAATTCAAAGTAGAAGACTACAGCTGGTATTCATAAGCTATTGCTTTACCGTCAAGGAAAAAATACACAACACAGCGGCAGAATTCCTATAGGGCTTTTTTCTGGTTGTCCAGAAAATTCAATCCCTCTTCTTGTCCAGTTTCTTTTGATTGCAGAGATTTCGGTGAATGTCCTAAGAAACACATCCGAGTGCTTAGAACATTTCCGCTTTGTCAAAACCACTTCTGGCTTTCCAGCCTAGTCAGTCGTGGGAAACCTGTGCTACCGTCAATTTACACGATTTCATTTCCCGTTTAAAATCTAATTGCAAAGGCGATCATCAAAGGTTTTGCCGGACTCCGTCCACCAAGCAACCTAAGTATCTTGTCATTTAATTATCGCCCACTGGATAACCTACGCTTGTTTAGGTCACGCGTTTTATTGCACCGAGTGATCTACCATCTATCCATCCTTGGTTACGCATACCTTGACCAAAGGCACTAGTCTGTCAACCACATCAACTTTCCCAGAGATACACATTAGCTATCGCGGTTGTCAGTCACACAGTTCCATCTTCCACATCCTTTTTTTCTTCAACACATTGCTACTAAGTACTAAGTTGTGGTAGTCACCATAGAATCACAAAGGGGAATGCAAGCAGAAATAATTTTGCTTTGCTCCTTCCTGCTGTATCTTATCCTATCATAGCATAATCTACTATCACACATGGGCTATCACCATTTCCTGCCTGAGACTTGGTAACGTACAAGGATAAAACCACTCACGGGAAGACTGGCTAAGGGGTGTCGTACCAACATACAAGAAAGAGCCGAACAAACTGGCAGTATTTTTCGGACTGTAGGCGGGGTTGAACCGTCGGTGTTGAGCGCGTTTAAAAGAACCATTTTTGCAGAAGCTCAGCGGGTGTGCTGAACATCCACGTCCCTTTGTGATTAGCACGTGCCGATGAAATTAAAACTGGGATTTTAAGTTTGACTGTCCAGCATATGATCTGCTTCATGCACGGAGCTTCCACTTCGAATATCAAAATGACATCGACAGCACCCTAAATCAAGCGTTTTAACAGACAAATATTGAGAGAAAACGGAAGATAAAGTGCTCTCAGTCGAGCTGTATGCTGAAAGCTGGGTTGGGTGCTTTGGAAAAAGTAGCTGTTGCTCAACCAACTAAGAAGTGTTCCATTGTTTGTGATGTGGGTTGTATATGATTCCAATTACCATGTCTTGTTAAAAACGAAATCCTCGGCTAAAACTACTCACACTCTGTGTAGTTGTTTTCTCTTTAGAAGTATTTAGCCATCAGGTTTAAAACAGTATCAACTACGGCTCTAACCCAGTGGGCATGGTTTTGACTAAGCGTACCCCTTACGGTTAGCCTTTTGATGAGTTTGAAAGAATATCCACTCCAAGGTGAGATTTTTAATCCTTTTAAACATAGTATTTTCTGAAAACAAAACACCGTATAGCACCGGTAGACCGCCGTAACTTTTTCAAAACGTGATACTCTGAGGTCATCAACACTATAACTCATACACCAAAATATGGTGCATATTTGACCGCAACGGACACACAACTTAGTGCGGAGAAAGACAAAAGGACCTAGATTTCTGAACCAAGTTTTCAAAAGTGCACATTCCCTCTTTTTTACAACAGAAAACCCGATGCACCTCTTGCTCTGCCGCAGAACAACCTGGTCACGGAAATGGTATATAAATGTGTATGAGTTGCAAAATAAATTATCCGAGGGGAAGGTCTTCGTTAGCCGACATGTCTCCTAAAATGAAGCTCCAATTTGTATTCATCATGCTCATAATTGCTCACGGTGAGTACTACCGTATAAATGTTTACAATGTTGTTTGTCATTTCAATCTCATTAGTAAGGTTTTTGTAATTTGTAGTGACCCCGCGATTAGTTATTTATCTAGCTACTGAGGAGCATGTAGTAAAACCAGGAAATTGTTTATTTCCACTTAGGTGTTTGCATTCTTACTAATTTGATGGTTTTTTTCGAACGGTTATCATCTCACTGTTTTTGGTATTCACCAAATACCCGACTGGTGAATACATCTTCACATGAGATTTGTATAAGTTGTATTCTCTTTTAGTTGTAACTTCATTGGTCGTAGGTTAGTGAATACGGTCTTCTCAGAGGAAGCTAAGCTCATCGGAACGGCACTGTGAAACATGTATCACTAAAAAGAGGGAACGTTATTGTTTGTGCAATTCAGAATGAATTACAGGTACCATAATTTACTGTTTGTCTAACTCATCCGTTGACTTTATAAGTATGCTGTGGCCCACAATTTCCTCGTACTAAAATATATTTGAGAAAGAACTTCATCTGCGCCTGCCAGGTGGAAACCTGAATGTCACTTATGATCCCTCTTTTGAAAACAACCATCAATGGTCACCTATACATATTTCATGTACTCGTTTCTGCCTCTGTACTTTTAGATATATGTTAGGATCGTTCACAAAATAACATGATTTATTATCGCTTGAGCCTTCTATGAGGCTCGTACCTGGTATTAACAAGTGTGTACCATTAACTAGCCAGCGGGTATTTCCCACAGAATCTTTGGTTTCAGCGAGATCACAAAACAAGATATATCGAATTCTAATCGATCAAACACAAGAGTTAAAATCCATGAACCGTTAATAAATTCAAACCAGTGACGGAGGGCTTATTAGAAAGCTCAGCTGAATATAAGGAATAAGGCTATAAACAACCTCTATAGCTTGGTTATATGATGACTATGATTGATAAGGGCATCTGATAAACAGCAAATGTTTGAAAATGCAGAGAAAGCCATGAGATCACCAATAAAACCCCAACACCATGGTGCAAGAATCCACGGACCATTCATTCATCATAATGTTGAATTGCTTGGTGAGATTTCGGTTCTCACGGTGTTTAACAAACAAAGGACAAAACTGATGGGTAAGCAGATGGCTTACAGTGGTTCACCTCGATTTGGGTCCGAGTAATAACGGAACGGTTAAAGATGCATTTCAGTGCACAATTTTTAAAAAGCTGTGTAAAATAGCTGCGCACTACTTTCGTGGTCGCCGGATTTCCTACAAATCAGAAGTACGGCTTATCAAGTCAGGAGGTTTCAAGCTTGCTAGTTTTGCTCCGTTATTTCTATAGGAAAAGCTTGATACATTCAGTGTCCAAACACGCAGCTAATATTGTTTAGATTGAAAGTTCTCTTTTTGTTTCGGCGATTTTCTTCTCGAGTATCTACTGTGAATGTTCTCGCCAAAAGCGGACATAAAGTTATGTGTTGATCTTCCAACTTTTCATCCAATAAATGCTTACTTTTGCAGCTCACTCGGATGCGCAAAAGCACACGGCAAAACGAAGCATATCAGGTGCGTTTTTTATTGAATAAATGCACCTAAAATTGGTACCATAACGAAATTGAGTTTGCTTATGATCGCATAACAGGTGTGTATAATAACCTTCCTGTGTCGCTTAAAGTGAGAGCATAAAGAGGAAATCAAATCATCAACCGGTAAAAATGATTCGTTAAAAGTCAGCTGAGCTACGCACTGAACAGATATTCAGATTACACGAAATTTTGGTATAGATCGTAACAACACAATGAAAGGGGCACTTGATGAATAACAGCCATACGTAGAATTGAAAATGAAAAAGCCATTATTCGAAATCCGAAGTCATCATCATCAAATTGTCAAATGTTCTTTACATGACCTTTTGTTGACTTTATATATATATATATATATATATATATATATATATATATATATAATGTACATCGGTTCATCTCGGTTTTAACAGCTTCGCAGTGATTTATCTCTGTATCTACTCATCTAGCGTTTTATAAATCTTATCACCATATGGCCACGTCATATTTGGTGAAACATTTACCTGCGTAGTCACCTGACGACAAGCCTAACTTTCCTTTTCCGTCACCATATATTACTTTCGGGACAAAATACTTCTACATCGTATTGATCAATTTCACAGACGAAATAAAACCTCTGCATCAAATAAGGCTTGATTCCTATTAAACAGCTCAAAACCATTTTCAAATTTGAGAAAAGAACGTGTTCTGACCGAACTACGAACGGTACTTATCGTTTGTACCCAACCACAGAGAAACCGGGAACCCAAATCATTAAAATACGGTGAAAATTATTATAAATATATATATATATATATATATACAAAGATCAAACGGCAGTTTTGAAGCTAAACACATGACATACTTGGAGTCCTAATATAACGAAAATAAAGATCCCTAAATAATGTGAGCAAATCAGTCTCAAAGGTCACCAGAAATAAATCCAGCATCAAAACGTCTCAGTAATTCTGATCGCACATCACGAAAGATTACCGAGGAAGTTGGTATCTCACGTTATTTCACCTGCTCAGCGTAGACCACTCTCGTCATTGCTGAGTAAATTCGTCAAACCTTATCACTGGAAAGTGCCAACAGTTTTGCCCCTTTCAGGTAGTACCTTTGTGTGTTGAATACATAATTTGCTATAATACATTATTTCAGTTAGGAAATATCTCGACTGAATGGGTTAAAAACATATCCCAGTTTAGCCTGAGGGAGTCCGTTGTGCTTCCTGCCCAACCGTATCCAGCGGTCCTGTGCCGTCCAAAAGCATCATCTTTTCCAAGTTTGAGGTTTTGGTCTCTCTGAATGACCACCCTGCCCTTTATGTAACGGAGCGACTGGTGAATTTATTTTCATTAGATTTCCTGCATTACCAAGGAACATAGTTTGATTTGTCATTTTATACCTAGTCATGAACGATTTCTTAACCAATAAAGATATATTGTTGAAAGTGCCACTGAAAATATTGTTATACTCTCACAGTTATGACTTACGAACATTTAGCTCTTCCATCGCAGGGCATTTTCGTATTTGATAGGAATTTTATGGTGTCCTTTTCCTGACCAGCCTTATTGCTTGCAATGCAATGTGGTACTCCAACCCACATGTTTAGCTGATGTGTATCGTGTTATTAAAGCTTGGCTGGACCTAATTTTTACAATCATTGATACCGTGGCATCATCTGAGAAACTGTATTCATGTAGCACTAAAAACATTTCCAAAATTTATCGTTTAGTCGACTCATTCGTATGGAAAGTCTTTTACCACGTACATCCCATTACTCCTCAGAAAAAATGGACTTTCAGCAGGAACGGCTTTTTGGAAAACTCGGTGATTGTACAGTGTTTCAAAGCTCTTGTATCATTCTAGTCACCAGCTGGTATTTTAAAAACACTGGCTTAAAGTAGGAAAAGGGGAATTAGGTACTCGATGCTGCGGGCGTATGCCAAATATTGCTGAACTTTTGAATATGCGGCAAACAACGATTCTTTCTCAGTGGATCAGCACCACAGTTGGCCTCTGAGGTCTTTATATCATTCCCTCCATCAATTCTGAAAGCCAAGAATGCCGACTATGGCTAACTGGATAACTGTATCTCGTAAGATATGCCAATTTGGCTGAGCTGATTCTCAAGAGCAAAATGAAGAATATTTGATTTGACTACAAATAAAAAAATCATCCTTTTCGGTATATTCATCCAAATGTGAAAACCACTATTAGCCTCGAATTTAAGCGTAAACGTGGCCGAAATTCAACAAGACCATTAACACGGTAAACCTCTCTAAATGCCCCGCAAATTCTTGACAAAAGTGAATCGGATTGGTTTTGTACACAATGCTTTCTACAGATTTGTCGATACTCTTAGAAGAATCTGATCACTTGTTCGATTTGATCAGAATTTCAGGTTCCTACTTCCAAATCAGTTTCTAATGAAAGGAAGGAAAAGACAAACTTCTGTGGAACTCAAAAGACAACCATCCATCTTATAATATTACAAAACAATGAGAAGTAAATAGAATGTAGAAATTCTTTGAAATAATCTTGTGAGTCATTCCCAGCTGACATTGAAAACTGCACCTCATCAATGAAGAGCCGTTCACTGCCTTAGTCAGAAAATAATTTCCTAGTAACCAAATTAAGTTGGTGTCCGCATTTTCGTCCTTTTCTTGATTCAGTTATTAGGAAGGGAATGAGAAAGCCTGCTACCGAGTCTAAAGACAGTGAGTGATTATCGGTCTAAGGTCAAACTACAACGGAGTGATACGTATCTTTGACATTATTAGAATGAAAGCTTTTCGACTTAATAGTCGGAGTTCATAATGAAATATGTGAAACCGTTTGTGCTCCATCCGATCTGAGCGAAAACGTGATGGAGAGTGATTCATTTAAATGAGGAAAACAAGCCGAAGCGATTTCAACTAACCATTATTTCAATTAGAGAAAAACTTAGTTCTTTCTTACAAGCTGTTCATTTTCTTCGATACATTGCGTGTTAGTATGAGGCAATGCTTTAGTTGAACCGACTTATTGATTCTTCTGCTAACTGTTGCTACATCTGTGATATTGTCAGGCTTTTATCTTACAGGAATGCCCACGCAAATGTGTAGGTATATGGGCACGGTCATCGCACTGAGCCATGGATCAAGTATGAGGATATGTAACGGGCCGTCTCTCTGCGATCACTGATGGGTATATTCGGGTCTCTGTTGACCAGTTTCGGAGCATCTCACCTAATGTTCTCATTGAGTGACTAGGGCCCACTTCATGCCCAAGAATCGTGTTTGTTACGGAACCGCAGGGCACCACGGATTGTGGGGTAACCGCTGTATCATGCGACGGAATAAATGTTTCGTAAATATAAGCATGGCTGAATGAACTTTGCGGTTAGTCATCAGTACCAAATGGTTACTGATCATTTCTTCCTCAGTGGTGGTTGTTTGGAAGAGAATCACAGCCAGTGATGTTAAAAGTCGTTGTTCTTACGCATCCTGGAGCCCAACGAGGGTGTTGATGTGATTCTGAGGGATAAACTGGCAAATAGTATTATGTTTTAACCCTAATCATAAGAAATTCACAAAGCAGGTGTAAACGGTATAGCTTGATATAATAAAATATCGCGGTGACGAATCAGTACTTCCAAGGGCTTTTTGTAGTGTCCTTGCAAATGCTAAGTGAACTTATTTTGTTCTGGCCATTGAATAAAGCTGCTTCCGGTAAGACAAACCACTTTCTCTCCCGTGTGTTCCACATATTCCTTGGGAATGTTACGGGTCCTTGTTTTCGGCAACTGCAATAACCTGAGGACAATTTTGGTGACATTATGTGCACTAATATACTTATGTGTGATGGTTTATTAGCCGCGAACGGGCAACTTAAGCACTGTGTTGAACTTCAACTTCATAATTTCACTTGTGTAAATTTTAAATCTTTCGAAGGCGTCCTTATTATCAACGATCAATTATTTCATAGAATTTGGGGATTTGGAAATCAGCACTATGCCTATCGCATTCGTATTGCGAGGCTTTTCGATTGGTAACAGCAAAATAGAGCCATTTTTATCAGAAAGACTTTGAATAGTTTTGCTCAAAGGCTACGTGGCACTACTGACCACTTTTTGTATGTTTATGGAAAAAGGTCTTTTTCATTCCAGCGAAGAGATATATGACATTGAACTCCAACGGTTGACGGCATACGATTTAGATTGCATTGTTTATTGTATATGCTCCATGAGACTATTTCTATCTGACGGAGACATATTTGCAGTTGATTTGTTAACGATTGGGGTGTTTTGAGATATTCGAGTAATCAGGTCTCTGACGGAATTTAAGCACATGCTGTGTCTAAATGCGAATAACGGTCAGTATTCACACAGTGAATGCCCCGTTGATTTCGTATCCGTCAAACTGAAATGGTAGTAAGAAATTCACTTACCTAGATCTAATAGGAAGATAGATGTTTCCCAGCACACCAGTTTTTACCGTCACTTAGTATTCATGTTGTCTTGCGGTGTATTACTGTGGCTTCTGGGCTGCGGGCAGGAGTTCGAGTCCTCGGTGGGCAGTTTGTTCGGCGATGAAATTGTGCCGAAAATCACGTGATTTCCATTGTCGACACCACCGGTGACTTCCCAACTACGCGGTCTCTCAATGGACCTGGACTGCTTCCTGAATTGCTGTACTTTGCTGTATGATAAATGAAAAAGAATTGAGAAGAGTTTTATATACGGAATTAAGTGTCCCGTGACAAATCTTCAAATATATAAACTATGGATGGTAGACTGGCATGCAAACGCAAATTAAACTGACCCATTTCATTTGAGTTCAAGCGAATTTACTTTATCGAGGAGTGAAATAAACAAGAGGATTGCCACTCACTAATGAACAAAAGTCTGACAAGTTCACCAAAAGTGCTGGAAATTCGTGGTAATGACAGAACCCTAAGCTATCTTATGGCAATCTACTTGCTAGCTTGTTGCACAAAACCATAAGAGAACAGATAACAAGTACGCTGTAATAAGTGTACAAGTGTAACTGATAGTGAAAAGTGACATGAGATCAATTTTGTTAGTTGGAAATATTACTGATTTAGTCTACTGAAGACCATACTTCGTCAGCCAACATCCATTAGTTTGAGCTGGTCTGTATAAGTATGTTGTAATTGGATAAATAATTATGCGCTCAAAATGTTCATTTAACCGTCCAGTTTTCTGAACGTGCTTTAGGTGAGCATCGATTGTGATGACATATATATAAAGCAATCATCATTTATCGCGTGAATTGTTGCTACGCGGATAAAACGATAACCTGGGGGAAATAGACGAGAGACTGTTGCACAATATGCTTTTGAGTGTTCCTATATACATGTACCACTCACTTCGGCAAGCTTGGATTTATATTTTCTCCTAATAAGAGTTCCATATTCCGCCTTGGGAGAAATGGTAAGCGCTTGTACTCGAGAAAAGGGATTGAAACTCGGCAAGATACTCTTCTCATTGCTTACGCGTTCAACGCATTCCTCCCACTTATAACTAAGTCACTGGGCAATGTTCTGTGTATCCAAGTGTACACAATATACAGCAGATTTGAAAACCGTAGTGTAACAGGATTATTTTTTGTTCCATCAGTGAATAAACAACAGTGAACGAAGATCATTGATTATTTGACTCACTCATGAAGACTACGTTCAACAAAGTGAATGTTTTTCGTTTGCAAAACAAAATTCAAATGTTCACGTTGCTTATCCGTATCAAAAACATTCTAGAAACGCAAAACGAATAAGTGGATGACTGTGAAGTAGCATAGAAATGTGGTGTTCAATATAAAATTTCCTATAACAATGTTTTCCCGAGAAAACTGGAAGCGAGACTAAGAACAGTGCGATCAACAGGCTGATTGTTTGTCAAATTTACCACGGTATGGATAATTAGAGATCAAGAAATTCCATATTTCAGTTCCATCAAATCAAATCCACCAATCTAAGGAACACTAAATAAAGATCATGCGAATGTTATTTACCACCACTTGAGCGATTTATATTGAGTGACAACACGGTGAACTATATGGTTTTACAAGTTCCAAATAATAATAATACGAAACTAATTTGCAATCTTCATGATAGTAACTTATTGAGCAGGCAGAAAATTATCACTGAATAACTAAGCACGGAAATGGTAATGTAGTCTAAAAGGTTCTGAACTGTGAATAGATCTTGTTTTGTCACCCTAGAGATTTTCATTCGAACCCTTCGGTGACTAGTTACTTTCTTAGTTTACAATACAGTTTTATGACCGGATTCCCTACCTGGTATTGCAAGCAATGACGTGACAACATGACATTGTCATCCTTATAAATCCTTTTACCTTAGTTTTGCTGTGCACATGATTCTACCTCTGTTGTATTCGCAAACATAGAAACATTTTCAAAAAAATGATCGAAATGACGCCTTTGCCTTGCCAACGATTATGTTTTTATCGCGGGGTGAGGGAAGGGGGCTAACTACACGAAGTCTGCACCAAGCAAAGCACCAAGCTTCTCAAGCAAGCTCAGTACTTAACAAATTTTGGTAATTTCATTTTATGTGGGTTTTTCAAACTTTTTCACAGTTGCGACTGCTTCTCATTTCGCCTTGGAGAAGAAATTATCAACCGCTTTCGGCTATTCTTACTTAACCTCTTCAGGTTTTCCTGATATCCCCTTGTGGCGGAGTATGCTAGCTCCTCAGGAGATTCAACAGTGTATTTACCCGGCGTGTCTTCTGAACACGAGTTGCTGCAGTGCGCCTGTGGGGGGAGTACGCTGCCAGCATGCAACGCCGGGGTCAGAGGGTTCAACATAGTGCGTTTTATAAGTCCAGTAAACAGCTTCGGGCCAGCTGGGGTAGATTGATGGTTAAGGTGTTTGACTCACGATCTTTTATCATAAATGGGAGTCCCAAATCGGGCCCGGAGGACGTAAATTGATGATTGTTCCCAACAAAGATAAGACATCTGTACAATGGTTTCATGGTTTCCAATGGTTTGGGCGATCACACTGAATTTTCAATCACATAATTTACACCAGTTGCGTGAAATACGGTATTTCCAATACTCAGTCTGTTTTTTGTTTATGTTCCAGCCAAAACGAATAAAGTTCAAAGGCGAACACTTAGAGAACTTTCTGGTACGTTCAAATTGCTCAGTGAGCTTGCGCATGGCATTTCATATATCATTCGGGAAAAGGGACACAGGAGTGTTCTCCACTTGGATATCACTCTAGCAATGAGAAACGTAGTTTAATTTTAATTTTTCCAGTATTGGTATACGTGACATACGGTAAAAGTGTCTGTCATCCTCCATCGGTAGAAGTTGTATGTGTGTGAGATGTGGGAAGTTACTGGTTCTCGTAGCATTAGTGCTAATTACTGTATGTGTAGATTACACATTTCGATGGAAAAGGAGCATATTTGCAGAAGGCAAATTCATGAGATGTGAAAAAATCACAATGAGTGTGAAAACAAAAACTAATTCATAGATCGTATTTCGAGGCCGCAGCTTAATCAGAATTGCCCAAAATTGATTTCGTGGATTTCACCTTCCTATGATCATTGGCATGCCAGCAAAAATGTTTTCATACTAGTACCATCAGAAATATCGTTCCATTATGATTTTTTAACTGATGTCGAATATGATTGGAAAATGGGATAAATTTCTTAATTGGTATGCGTCACCCAGTTTTTCGCTCTGTGTATTTGTGTTGGCAAGTGACAACAACTGAGATCAAAGCAAGAAAACCAGAACCAAATCATCCCAAGGACGTATTGCATTATCGTAGAAAGCCTAAAATCACGATACCGACAGTTAGCGTATACCATAACCTACCTTAAAAAGACAAATGTGAAACTGAATCAGACTACTAGGGAAAACTTCCAAGCCTGTTTACACTTCTAACGATTGATCACCATAGACCAACGCAACCCGTATCGTGATTTGTCAATTACGCTGATTGCCTTGACCCAGTCATTTGTGAGTGAGGAAAGTGTCACAGTCGGTGAAGTAAATAACATACTGATAATTGAGATACGGTGCTAGAGCATGTTTTCCGGCAACAGATAAAGACTTATTTTCAGAATATTGGGTTCCGTGCAGCACCAACTTGTTTGACGATGAGTACGCGAAAAGACAAAAATAATTACACAAACTTTAGTCATTTACGCGCACTCGCCACTCGAATCACATTACTGTACGAGGTGAGTGTCAAAGTATTTTGTTTTTTCCCATTTGCATTAATTTCAACGTACTCATATGTAATGCGACTTGTGAACTATTAAACCGAATGATTCACCTACGAAAACTTACTTGTATGGATTTTTCAGGAATGATGCACGTAATTCATCTACCCGTTTTATCACCGGAGTTTTGGATATTTCTTACGCTTTGCAGAATCATTAGGTCGAAATGTGTTGAATCAAATGCATTCTCCTTGTGAGTTCTAAATGTTGTTATTTTGAAAAACGTGCTTACTGTGCTTCATAAAGCAAACCGGGCTTGGAGGAAAGTTCGTTGGCATTTTGCGCCTCCACAAACAGTTTACTCATGTTATTCGTTCAGTCCGAATAGTGGTCCACATACTTTTGAAGAAGCAAAGTGAAGGAATAGGTGAAATATCAAACATAAGCCGTTTCAATCTTATTTTGTTACACGTGCAGTTTGCTATTGGGACGAGGTTTCTGAATCTAATAAACCAATCTTAGTCCATTTTTACTTTTCTTGTGAAAATGTCCAACACTTCGAGCGGAAATGAAGTCAGTTACCTCCCGTCGATCAGGCAGTTGCTCTAAAACATGAGCAATCTTGGTGGTGAACGCACACGATGATTGTGAATGTCGATCTATACGCCACCACAATTCTTTTGAGACATCGTAACCCATGATTTTCATCGTTGGACTAACCTCGCGATTGACTTCTCAATGGGAAAAGATGCACACAGCCAAAAGTGTGATCCACTAGGAATTGTTCGCATCCTTAGACTTTTGGATAGGAAAAGGCAACTAGATTTTTCATTCTACAGAACTAAATAATTTGTGATCATGTTTTATAATGATAAGTCAACATTCCACTAACCATACTGCATATCCATCTAACTTATTTGGATAAGCACACGTGGTTCCGTATAGGATTCGGATCTAAGACGGTGAGGTTTTTATTTCAAATTCTTTGAACAACAGTTTCATAACCATCTCAATGCAGTGATTCACCATTTGAGAAATGCCTTTCAGCACCTTTGACTGAAGATATCCGAGTATTTTTGGGATCTGAATTAAGTGAGTCAAACCTCCTTTGGTCCTTTTGAATTGAAGATGGCTTTACGTCATGTGTCTTCAAGAAGGAGAAATCTAATATCGACTGTTCGCGAAATGTGCTTTGTTATCAAGGGCTTACTTGTCGGAACGATTTTTGGTTCGTTTTACTGAGCCGTCGAGATTTGTTTCGTGCACATCAAAAATGGGTTGGGGACGTGTTCTGAAGTAGTGGTGATCCGCGGCGACTAGAAACGCGTCCAAATGTCTCAAACCTGCTGTTTTGTTAGAACATTGAAATTGAGACTGAAATATTTACAAAGGACAAACCTTTTTTCCTTTTCTTTTTGAACAATCATGTGTGCTAATCCTTGAACCGTCAAATGTTGGCAGCGTGCCGTTAACCACATATAAACCATTTGAATGCGTAGTACAAGTTATTCCATTTATCCAATGATCATCTGACTTCAAGCAATAATTTATTAGATTTTTAAAGGTGCAACAGACTGTTCAGTAATTTTTAATGTCTGCCTAGAACTTTCAAACCGGAAGAATTTAGTGTTTTCAGGGCCTCTGATTATGTTTCAGTCAACTTCCAACGTAATCGAATCCTCTATTGTTTACCAAGCCGTCGACTGTTATATTCACATTCATAACACTGTCGGGTTTGAAGCATTGACTTGTTCTGTTTATTTTCTACGTTTGCACAAGTACGAAAACTTACCAGACACCATTTTGGTTTTGATGGATGAAATAATCTGATCACCACGCGGCTGAGATGGACGAACAAAGTTGATTTTAACATTTTCCGAACCTTAGTGAACCAGAGTGTTCGTTCTTCTGAACTCACTAAAAATAATACCTTATTAGTAGTTATGTTGCATCGTTCCGTAATGTCAGTTTCCTCAGGTTCACCAAAACAGATACAAAACATAAAATGCGAGCTGCAAGCATTTCTTTTATTCTTCCTAATCGCACACGTAAAACGTGAGCTTTCTCGTTCGAATGGAGCACAGAGCAGCACAATGGAGTCGAATGAAATTAGAAAGCTGTCCGGTTAATCTGATTGGCTACAGCCATGACAAACACCGTTTTCGGTTCAATGTTTATGTTCGCTCAACGGAGGTCCAGGCCTGCTTATCAATACAGCCCAAGAAAAGTCAAGGAGGTTTGGGTTCCGATTCCGTGCAATCACTCGGAACGCTTCACACGGATTGATCTGAGAACGAAAGGTCACAAGGTGTTTCGCGATCGAGGAAACCGGTTTCCTCATGGTCATTTGCTGTCCTGGCGGGAGATGACTCATCCACTGCATTAGCCACTTCAGTACATGCTCCCTCATTCTTTGACTGAGACACCAATCAGTTCTTCGGATGTAGGTGGCACCGCAGCTGCGGGTGAACTAAAAGATGATGTATGAGACATTCAGATTCGTAGCGCTGTTTGAATGGGCTTTGAGGTGAAACCGTTTGGTGATTTGCAAAATCTGCTATTCAACCGCCGAGAAGGTGCGCTTTATCACACACCCTTCAGGTTTTGACTAATTCGGTTGGAGAGATGATGCTCTTTGAATAGTAGCACTAGAGTAACTCGTTTTTTCTCGATCGTGTCCACTTGTAGGTCATAAGACATTTTGGTGGACTGCAATGAATTTACAGCAGTATCGATCTGCAAAGATTTTGGGTTACGAACTCTTATTCCTTTTGCAATGTGTCTACACTACAGATATTTTTCGCCCTGCGGAAGTGGGTTTTCACTTAACCATTCTAGGGAAAACCAGCTCGAAACTAGAAAACTGAATGTTTTGTCCATTTCACGTTGCCTTACGATGAACGGTCTAACGGATTGTTTCATCTGCACTTCTTTTTATCAGGATATCGAGAAAAACGAAACTATTACCACTCTCCATTTCTTATATGACTGATGAGTTGGGATATATGGTTTTTATTTCGGTAATAAACTTAGTGACTCGCTTTTCCTCATTATGAACATAAATATCATCAATATTGAGCTTAATCTGGGAAATGTGAATGATACTCCTATATGCATATTCTCTCAATTATTTCGAAGACGATATCTGCCATTGTCGGTCCAAGAGGGCTACCTAGTGCAACACGATAAATGTGTTCTTCAGATTGCCTTTCAAAGCCAAGATGTATGTTTTCTGTACGCAAGAGAATGAGGTCCCGGAAGTATATGGCACAAATTGGTAAGGCGGGATCTCGTGTTGATAGTCTTTTGCATAAATACTCTACCTTTTCCACTAGAGTTATCTTGGTGAAAAGTGAATCGTCAATAAAAGAAAACATTGGTGGGAACTCGAGAACATTTTTCTAGGATGAGTCCGTTAGACAGAGTGATCCTATGAGTTTTCAGACAAGCGGAACAATACCCACCAACCAGCGAACCAGTTTGTGATAAGCTGAGTTCTGCATGCATAAAATTGGTCTCAATAAAACATCAGGCTGGAGAAATTTTCGGAGAAACCCTCACTTTTAGCGTTTGAGAGCCCACGGGTTTCAGCATTCTTTATAGGTCTGCAGAGATAAATCCATACATGAGTAACGTCTGAGGGTGTCATGCTACCGGTTTCTTCATGACCAAGTTATTTTTTGGGATCAAATTCGGAAAAAATTTTCCTTTGTACCCTAAAATGCTGTTCATCTTTTTGCTGTAGTCCTGTATCATGATTAGTGTAATTTCGTAGCGAAATCACCGTGTACGGTGTCTCTTAAAACATGGACGCACCGCACGGGATACTAGTTTCTTGGTAACTACTGTAACGCCACTTATTAGGATATTTGGTGCTGGAAAACTGAAAATACAAAAACGAGCAGGTGAGGTTTTGTGCCTATGCTGCTTCGTCTAGGATATTGTCCAACACAGAATGACTGGTGAATTCATGCACTTTTTTTACTCAAAAGTAAAACAAAACAAATATGAACAAGCCTGATGAGCTTCGAAAATAGTAGCCTCCCGATGTCTAATATGGTTGAAAGTAAGGTAAAGCAAAAAACATACTTTCCATGGTAAGAGGAATCTAGTGAGATTTTAAAATGACGAGGCTCCGAAGAAATGACTCAGTTTAAATAACATTAGCTCCAATGATTTGACCAATTGGTTGAGTAAGGCTTTACCATCTCAGGCTAGGGGGAAGGGCCCATTTCAAGACTTCAAATATTTGCGTATATAACACCACTGTGTTACTTCCTCGGAAGGTATGTGAAGGATAATTATGGTGCCCCCCAAACTAATTCAATCTTTTTCAGGACTATGTATACCTGATCGTTCTTGGTTTGGTTCACTGTATAGCTCATGTATCGGGTTATAAGATAACAATTATTCACTGATTTTCAAGGCTGGAAATTTGACATAATCCATTTAGTCCTATTTTATAAGAGAAACATTGGCCTGGAAAAAGTCTTTATAGCGTTAGTGTCGACCAGAACCGTAATCACTATTGATAGCATTGTCACCACACCCGGAAGCCCGAGGTATGTGATAACACTTGGCTGCCTCGTTCTCTATGCAAATAGAGCGTGAAGCCGTCGATTAATGGGCATTTGAACGAGAACCCAGAAAGAGCTTCAAGGGCACAACACCACCATTACTTGAACTCTTGTAGCACTTTAATTTTGCTGTCTCATTTGGACTACTATACAGTGTAAAAGTAGCCGGTCTGACGGTTTGATTGCAGTGTGCACACTCTTCAAACACGGCTGTACCGGATTTATTTGAATTCAAACGAATCACCGCTCTCCGATCACTGAGCTGGTTGCATTTATGAAATGCTGAACTGTGGAACGCCAGTACTAATGCCAGGAAAGCGCAACAAATCCTATGTGAAAATGCTATCAAGTTCACTGTGATACGCTAATTGTATGCGAGGTAGAGAACGTGAAACCAAGGACCCTTTCAGATTTGAGGAGGTTTACTTGATTGTGTACATAATTTCACCTTCAGCGCCTGTAAGAAATTGACAGACTTTTTCTGGTTGCAGATAAGCCTACTTCCAGAGTATCAAGTCAAAAATTATTTAGCGTACCGAGTTCAAATACCTTTGATGTTGGCACATTTTTAAACACACCGACACCATCTGCACTAAGGATTTACCTTTGAGCTCATTGGACTTCTATAGGTTTCACTTCACTATCCTACTCATACAAATCGATGACATTTCGGGAAGCAAAATTTTTCCACCTTCCATAATAAGTGATGGGAACCACTTTCATTCAACTCATGATTGTGATATCAGTTATCCAGACTGGACAATCTGCTAGCTTTTCGTGAGCAGTCTTGAGGCAAATTTACCTTGCCACCGAGCGTCATATCGCAGCAGAACTAATAGTGCAGAAGCGAACTATTTCTAACCCCAGACCTAGGTATTGCAAAGAAGGCTAACAGAATCACACTATGGTAAAAGTGTTCAAAATACTTCACTGCATAGAATCACAAAGAACGAAATATTTTTATTAGAATGGAGCCAAATTCGAGAGCGTCAATTTGTAGACCTTTCACATAGTATCATATATATTACCAATGGACAGTATGTTTTTTATCCTCTATGGAGATGGTCTTGTACGCGGTTCCTTAATACACTAGATGAGAGAATTTACGAAATCCCATAACGACTCAGAGAACGACGGTTCTAAAACAGCAATGGCTACAACCAAGTAACCAGTCAATTCTTATTCTGGTTCACTTCAGTGAAAAAAGTCAATGAAAATGAGATTCTCAGTGAGTTACTATATTCCAGTTAGTTATCAAGAAAGAATTTTCGTTTGATCTTAGAAATGCCCACATTATCGAAATATTGTTACAATAGTACGCAATTTGTTCTGAAGATGCTCAACGAAGTTATAGTAACTGCAAGAAAACTGATTTTAGTGCAAATGATAGTGTGAAAAGTTTCTAAGCTTTTATCTACGTGCTCTTTATTTATTCAGGTCTTTCTTTTATTTTGTAGCAGATACATACGCTTGATACGAATTATTTACTTCACAGTTAGTGACTTGAGATATCGGATTAGTAAAACCGAAGCATCTTAGTAATAATAACGTTCCGAGCACGACACTTAATAGAAAGCTGCACTGTGCAAATAATGGTGTGAGAAAGTGCAAGGAGTTCTCGCAAAAGTGGCTCATATTATTTCACACCGAGAAGTTCATTATTTACATTAGTAAGAGCTGAAACACGAGACCGGATTTTGTGCATACATTGTCCAAATGTTGGAAAGCCGCGAATACATTCGAACTCTAACGTTTGTTCTCAGTCTGCTGCAACTGTGTTTAGCTGAACATCCAATAGAAACGAAGGGTAAAAGACGTGTTGGGTAGGTAACCATCACTGTCACCACCACTTGGGTGGAGTATGCATACTACCTAATGAACAAGTTAGAAGTTCATTTCTCAAAAGATTTTTACAGACGACTAAGGGTTGAAAAATGTACACAACTTCGTCAAAAAGACCAGAAAAAACGGGAAAAGAGAGGAAAAAAACCCTGGGTTGCATCCAATAACTGGTACCCGATTATCTTCAAATGTACGAGACAAAGGTATGCAAGAGAAAATGTTTGCTTCGTGCTAAAAATGAATTCACTTCCGAGTGTGACGAAACATTGCTGCGCGAAACAATACAGTAGAATTTTGTAGTTCATCAATGGAATGGTCAAAGTCTTTGATAGGATTTTCACTTTTCGGTCACAACCGGTAACTGGTTCTACAGGAGAATGAAACTGGAACGACAACCTAGAACATCTTTTCTGTAAAATGCATTAGAACGTTCTTCTCCCTTGAAAGGAAAATGCCAAGGATAACGGTGGCTCTGAAGATAACAGTAGTTGCGACGTTGCGCATAAATCAAATGCATTCCTTGAGCCCTATTATGTATTCACTTGGCGGTCTTTAGCATCGCACATGATGTCCGATAGGGCAACAGGCTGTCCTCGCTAGAACTATTGACACTTTCAAAATAGATATGTTTGTTTCTCCGAAACGCGCATGCAAGACCCTCCTTCCATGATCTCGATTCGCACCCTAGATACAACCCGAGTCTCTCGCTTAATTCTTCGAGCAACTGATGGTCAGGTTTATGGTGCCATTTAAATCCAAATGTGCTGGGCCATGAGGTGGTGCTTGAGGGGATAATTTGGATTAAATCTAGATGGTTAGGAGATTCCTTTTACCTGCAGTTACATTCAAATTGCGATCCGCGGACAGCTAACCCGTAACTCTTCCTTTCTTCTACCTTTTTTAGTCAGTGGGGAGTAATCACGTTCTGATGTAGCACCCATAACTACTGTATTCCACGCTTACAACCTGTGAAATGTACTTGATATTGTGCAAGCAGTTCGATTTTTCACATTTCCTTTCATTACTGCTCGTTCTACGAAGTCTGCTCCTAATATGAGAGTTTATTTTATGTTTGAATCATTTGAAAAAAAACTGTTCTTTACTTTTCGAAGAAATGCAAAGTTAACGGGTTTTCTATCTGCAAATCTTTTCTGGCAGATTGTAAAAGGTTCTTGTAAGAAGGTTTGTCACCTACTGACAGCCAGACTACAAGGATAAATATTGTCCACTAATTTTTCTGATACAAATATCTACCTATACTGACTGCTTGGATGGCATTCGTTCGCAAGCCTAATTCTGGAGTTGTTTATTTTGGTAATCAGATACATTGTCGGAGAAAGTGAAAAAAACTATAAAGGACGAATATGGTGAGCCAGTACAATGATTTTGAGTTGCAACTTGGGTAAATTTTGGTTGAGATTATGTTCCCGTGTACAAAATGCAAAGACTTGATAATGAGGATGAAAATTTGGTGACCGTTCTTCAAAGATCAATAAAGTTCTAAGTCCTAAGATAGTGTACATTCATCATCATAATCATCTTCATTGTAATGCTGTAAACGGCAGATCGAGCCCCATAGAACAGTGCCTTGGGCATCATGTGATACGCAGAAATAGAGAAAATGAGTATACAATACGCACAGGGAGTGGACCTAAAGGAGTAGAAAAGGGAATCGCAGCCATTTTATTTATTGTTTTTAGCTAACTGGTTGAGTGACCTTTTGGTCCCCAACCACGAAGGCTTTCGCGCATGCTTTTCCTGAGTTCGCTGTGATTTCGCTCACCTCTCGCAGCCACATCATCTGCAGACATCCGCATGGCCTGTGGCATCCTCGAAGGAAGATTAGGAAACAGGGTACGATGTGAGAGACGTGTGTTTGTTACACGTGACACGTGCCTCGACCAACGGAGTCTGCTAAGCAAGATACAATGTCTTGGAACATTCTTTGAACCGGTACCCTAAACACGATTTTCGACCTCAGCTTTGCTCACTCGGTCATTCCAGTGTCACATTGTGAAACTTGGATTCTACATGGCAAATGGAACCTTAAGTAATAATTACATTTCCTATTGAAAGTGTTTTGGGTGATATATGAATGAAAATCGCTTTCGGTGTGGGGCTATTCCGGATCAAGTTGTGTTCCCAGTGTGGTGGAGTGTATGTACTACTTGTTAAGTAGTTGATTGCTGAAGACGAAACTATGGACAATTGTGGATTAACGAACACCGCTAAGTTCAACAATCCAAACGCAGTAAGGTTAACGACAACCTGCGAACCACACAACCGCTCCTTCATTGTATGATGACTGACTTCAAGTGAACAGGGCAGCGATCTGGCAAATGAGCATGTTTTTACCATTCGGTTTGTTTTGTTTTAGTCTGAACAAGCTGTCCCCAATAAACAACCTATCACTCCGGCACGTCTCGTGGATTGCAACGCTAATAACCCAATGACTGTGCTCACCGAATGAACAATAAGGTACAGGTTTCAGGTTTTGAATACATTCAACCTCGGAAATTATGACTCGTTGGTGTGCTTTTTACTGGTGGAAAAACAATGAACAATGGGCATTTTACTGTATGTTCTTCTTCTTCTATGCTTTCGCTTTATCACGTTATTTCTTCATGAATGTGTTCCAGTATTCATTACTCAAGGACCCGAAGCCTCTGTATTGTCCATTTATCACGAAGGATGACGCAACTGGTTCTGTCTCAAAATGTGAGCGGCAACATCCATAGGGCGTCAACAAATTAGTTTCTCCACTCTAAACAAATGTTGAAATTGAATAGGGCTTATGAATCAGTGGACATCATGCCGGTCGTGTTTTTCAATCACTTGTGTTATTCTTTCCGGCAAAATGGCGGGGCCATTTCTTATTCAGATAGGTTTTCGTGTATTTTACTTCAAAACTGCAATCGAAGTGTGATAAACTGATACCGAATGCACTCGTGCATACAAACACTCAGATTTCACTTGTGGATTTAAGTGCCTAGTAACTTCTTGTTGCTTACATGGTTGATCAGCCCAAATGACCCACTAACGTTGCACATTGATGTAATACGATAAATGCGATTTCGCTGGGTGGAAATTTTTATAGTTTTCTCGCAAACCATTGTTCATCGTCTTCCCCCTCCGATATTAGTGAATGCAATGGATGACGTCAGCCGGAAGCCCTTAAGTAGAATTGGTGAGTGATTCTGCCAATAAATGATGTGCAGTTTGAACAAACTATCAGATAAAACCTTCATATTGTTTCCTTATATTGAACAATCGTCCACGAAGACCGTCTCATAGGTGTTTCTGCCATCGTATTTCTAAACGAAGACGTCTAGGTACTTATACTTGTCATGCATAATGAATTACTCCTTTGGATGGTTCGCATCATTATAGGTGTACTTACAGCGCTTGGTAAGTTCGATAATCACTATTCATAAAACGACTAAGGCTTATAGAGAAGACGACCTGATTTTGCTTCATAAAAGTTTTGAAATGAGAATAAAGACTAGCTATTTATTTTCCTTATCACCAGAAATATGAATTTCGCAGTGAATGGAATTGAAAGCACTTCATAAATTGGACGGTCACCTGGTGCTCAAGAGTTGTCAGGTAAACGTATCACTGGAGAAAACACCGAAGCTGGACAGCAGAAGCACTGTTTGGTAGACGTCATTCTGTTGACAGTTGAGGAGCATATTAGGCGCTTCATCATTACCGGAAAAGCCATACCACTGATCTGGAAACCAGACTTGGTGAATGCTGATGAAAACAATATTCGCAATATTAGTAGATTCAGAATTTTTATTGAGGGTTCATAAAATATTGTTACATGAGGCAACTGGTCACTGACGTAAAAAAACAAAAGAGGTTTCCGTGCTTGTGGGTCGCCTATTGGAGGGGAGAAGGGTAACTGTTAGGTTCTTACATTCACCGATTCTAATACTACTCGCAGCTTAAAGATACCATTGAAAATGAAAAAAATTCATTTTAATTATTTCAGGTAAGCTAACAAGGCAGGAAATAAATGAGTCAAGAAACCATCTTAGTAAGTTCAACCATTTGAACCTGTTCCCCGAATGGGCATTCAGGTTCCTTCGAGTGTTTTTTGACATGCAGCCAACCGGTTATATTTGCAAATTTTCATAAAACTGTAATCTCAATGATGCTTTTGTTGTTCTATAATTAAACCTAACCACTTGACTGATGGTTAATAACGCGACGGAATTTACGCCCGCCTTCACCTCATTTCTTTGGTGCTGATTGGTTTTATTGGTTTTACCGAAATTATTATGGTGACCGCCATCAAAACTTCGAACAGCGATAATCGACAAATCTAGCAAGCATCATTAGATCTTGATTTGATGAACGCCGGAATGGAAAGTAAACACATGGTGTTTCTTACAATCCATTGAATCGACGAACCGGCCCGTATTGATCCTGAGCTCTTTTTTACCGAGAACTAAAGTAAGCATTTGAAGGCTTGCTTAGCACGTAGGGCGGAAAAAATTCACTTGGAAAAGTGTTCATCGTAAAATTATACGGTGCGGGAAAAACCGATATTAGAAATTTATTCAACTTTATTTCATTATTTCTTTGCCAACAAAGGAGAAACGATTATTCACGGGATTAGAAAACACTACGCAGTCTTACGTAAGTCACACACACAATAAGGTTCATTCTAATAGCTACAACAAAATAAGGTCATATTTATCATGTATTGATGCTCGGACCGCATAATTTCCGTAATGTTAAGTGCTTCCGTAGTCTCCCAAGCACAAAGCCCGAAGCACGTTGATTGTTCTCATTGAAAAATGTCTTATCACTTCCTTCAGATGATCTGGAATACGTACACATCAACGAACTGGTGGAAATCATGAGTGAGTTTATTCCATTATCTATCCGGCTCGTTTTAGTCCATTGTCTATCGCTTTTGGGGTGGCATCAACACCGAACTGAAACTGGTCCTCAACTCGTGTTGAGGCTCGAGAATTTCCATAACTGAATCAATCGCAACGATACAAAACACAGGACTAGCCACTGGTACACAAATTGGCGTGGTACACAGCTCACTTTATGTATATGTCGATGTGTATCTCTTACATTATAATCGGTAAATTATTACAAAGCATGTCGTCTGCAAGAGTTTCAAGTCTCTGACTGGTATCCTGCGGGAATTTTTCGCATTTTCCAAAGCTGGTGAAAGCCAAGGTGTCCCTAAGTTTTAGTTACTAATGTCCATTCAAAAAGCCAGCGTCATCAAAGCAGTCTTTAGGGTTAACTTTAAAGGTTTAGGATTTGATGTCGAATATTATTACCGCCAAATCATTCTCTTTCGAATTCCATTATGATAAATTTGGTGATCTTTGCCTAATGACATTCCGTATCACTCATGGATGCATTTTCTCGCTGTTATAACAAGTTTTCTGAGCTACACTGTCACTCGAACTGACTCGGACACTTTGTTAATGGATCCTTCTGCTTTCAGACTTAAACTATGTTGGTACAAAGATATAGTAACTGGACTGCTCACATCAGGGTTTTAATTTGATAGGTGATATGCGAAAGTAGTACTATTTCAGTTGTTTGTTAGTCACTGTTTTTCGGTATGCCACCGGTTTGGGATTACCAACCATAATCTGTAGAGAGGTAAAGAAATTATTTTTCTTTCCGGCTAAAACTGTTATTCTACTAATTATTTCCTTTCTCAAAGCTGTTTTTTGTCTTTGTTTCAGTGCAAATAAGAGACGAACTAGCAGAAGCTGGCAAGGAACGAATGGGTGTGTTCCGAGTGTTAATACTTTAACTACTAATGTTAATCACCAGGGCGGTAGCAAAATCATGAGGTCCATTCGGATTGTTTCAATCTAGAAGGTTCTGCCAGACTGGCTTTACAAGCTGTTCACAGTGAGAGTAGACTGAGAATGAAACGAGCACTACCAACTATTTTTTTCCAGTTATTCATTCATTGTACTAAACTCACATCATTCATCGAGATAACAAAATGTACTGAAAGGTGCACCCGCCAGGTTGCACCAAGTATTCGTCATGTAGTATTACGTTACTGTTCTCAAGTTTTCAGACAAGGGGTAAATTAGATTCATGGGAAAAAGAGGTAGTTACACACTAGCTAGTTTCAGAAGTTACAATGATAGTAATTTCAAACTGGATTAGTTAGTAATCAAGAAAATACATAAATAATTAGTTTACACAATTTAAATTCAGGATCGTTTTGCAGCACCCTTACGAGTGCGTGTGAAGGTTACGACATGTATAAAGAAAAAGCTGAAGGGAGCTGACCCGAGTAGCCTAATAGCTAGGAGTTCGGTTTTCGACCAGTCTCCAAGAATTTGAACCCCAGTAGATGACACAGTGGGTGTGCAATACTGACTACTCCTGCCAAGGATGAGTACCTGCACAGCACCTTCCAAAGTTTTCAGTGGTGAGTCCAGCGTTGATGTTACTTGACGAATGATGTAGTTGATCTTATGCTCAGAATAGGCCGTAATTCGGAGGATGAAAAATTGTAAAGAGCGTGCATCATATTGTTATGTAAGTGAAGAAGATGAGCCACTTATTAGCATGTCCCAGATAGACTGACTGTCCATCCACTCCTGATTATCCACAGTGGAATGCCTACAGAAGTTTCGATTTATTGTTAGGATTTTTGTGGTTCCTATATCTTGCGATGTAGTTTCCAGAGTTGTTTTGAACACTTTGTGCAATTTATGGAAATTTTAGGGGGTTTCCCTATTCTTCGTCTAAAGCCGTCAATCTTTCAGCCGTTGATTCAAAATAAATAGCTAATTTATTAAATCCATTTGTTGATGTCCATGCAACTTATATCTGAGTGACATTTTTAGCACAGCGGACATGAAACCCTGTGAAGTATTGCATTTTCATCTCACCAGATATTTATTAAGAGACTTCCACATTTCAGTTCAAATATTTACACTTGCACCTCATGTTACTGAAAGAAATGCAAAAAACAAACGGTAACACCTACAAACTGCAAATAAATTCCGCTGCATGTTGTGCCCAGTTTGTGAGGATGCAGTCCAGATAGGGAACGGTAAATTTTATCCGAACGGGATCACGAAAGAGTGCAGATTGGAGAGAGATACGTACGTGAACGAAATAAGTACACGTGGATACATCACTATATAACAAGTCAGTGTAGTCTGAATTATTTTTTTGAGAAATTGTTTCATTTGCGTGCTTGTATGATTCGCAAAACTTTGCAGGTATTTCGTTTAAGCGTACTAAGCATACCCGACCGATAATAGATAAATAGATAGATCAACCAACAATTTAAAAACCCTCCTTTAGCCCATCTGAACAAACATCAGTATAAGAAAACAGAGACGACCGAGTCGATAAAAATAAAGTGGACCGGTGCGCTGTTCGACTTTGGAAAGGTTGGGCTCTCATATTCGCATAGCTGTCTGAGTAGCTCATTCATACAGCTCAAATGTGAGTCGATCAACTCCAATTTACATCGATGACCATTCTTATTAGTTGTCAGAAGCTTTCCAAGCAGTTGTTCTCACCGAAATGGTACATGGGTCAAAACGATAAGCCGGTCCATGAAGTGTAAATACGCATTCAAGTTATTTGGACGATCTAAAGGTTGGTCGCATACAAAACGGTAATCGTGAATAAAAAACTGAATACTCTGAAATGTATTGGAAACTTGGGCTGCAAACTCAGCCTGGCAACGAGTCTCATCATCGGCATTTTTAAACAGATGAGCTGGAGAAAAGGATGAAAAATCAATAAGAAGGGTGGGAAATAAATAGTAGGTGACAGCTTTCTAAAGCATTCCTGAATAATTCACAAATGGTCGGTTTCTTCTAATCTAGTCCTGTGAAATGGGTTATGTTGGTGTAAAAATCAGATCAATATGCAAAAGAGGATGTGGTGCAGCCAAAGTCTATTGTTTACGGAGAAGGAGAGCTCGCGGAATACAACTAAATGTGGATAAAATATCTGGAAAAGTACATCCTTTGGATTCCGCTGACTCGTTAAATGATTAGATTAAATGATGAACTGGGGAAGTGATAGAATTCAAAGTGAGTGTGTGCGGTTTCCAGGTAAGCCTTAGGGGTAGTTGAGATAATTTGTGGATGAACTCAAACGCCTTAGGATGGTACGATCGGCAAGTTCTACACCAGATTAAATCGAAGAGTTGGGACAAAAGCTGTTAATCGTGACAACGGAAATACGGGGTTTAAGTAACGAAACAGAAATAACGGGTTCCCAACAAAAATTTTACCGGTGAGTACTGGGTAGGGGAAGTCGCAAATATCATTAGTTTTTTTGTACAATTTGTTGTCCTTATCTCGTTCCAGTTGCGTGCCATTTGAGAGTTCCATATGGGATATCAGTGCCATGACACAACAGTTGAGCTCAAGCCCCATGGGATACTCGGTAAATTACTGATAGATTTCTTTTTGTCAAAAACCTGCAATGTATGGGTGAGATATCGTTCACCCACCAGTCTTAAATTCACACCAGCCTCATTCGGTCAAAGTGGATACAAATAGTACGAAACAACTGGAATACCATTCTCGAATTTCAGGATTTTGTCAATTGGCTGGATTGTTTTGCCTATTGGCACATCAATGGTACTTTGATAAAATGAAACTGTAGCAATAACTCAATTATGTCAATTCTGTACATTCTTACAATCAAAAGCAGCCCATACCATCACTTATGAGGTTATCCTTTTGTTCGAACTTCACAAATCGCTGACGCAGGCGTGCTTTTGTAAGCTGATTTGTTATCATGTGCTTGGATCTGACATCCACTGAGACTGATGAAGGAATTGAACTCGTTGTGCATATTCGTCAGTACGTGTTGTTTTCGGAAGAAGGTTTGCTCTGTGAACTCACCTGTATTCCACCCAATATGCATCGAATGAACCGGTTCATGGGAACATGAGTTGTCTTAAACCCATTCAAAGCTTCACACTCAGTTTCTAAGGCTCTCCAAGAAAAAAACATTATAAAAAGGGGCCTGCAGTGGGACACAGCCCCACCATAGAGTGAACCGACGGAACATAAATTTTTTTTTCCCAATGATTTTCATCCTTACGATTCAGGCCTTTTTGAAATCCACGACTTCTCCAAATTGCGGGCTTATACTGACATAACTTAGGTGTACACAGACTAGAAGGCGTGTCTGTGTCCACGGATTTTTGCACCTTCTAGTATTGTTTTGTTCGCGCACCCATTGGTCATTTTTGCTGGTTTATTTTTCACTCGCTGCGATTGGAAAATCGTCGTATTCATCAATTACTAATCAACGGAAGCCCATCGCACGCTGTCATAAGAAACATTCAATTTTCGCTTTTTAGTGCACCAGGTAGATGATATACGAAGACAAGCGGCAAGTGAGTTCCTGCGAGAACAATCGTCATATATCCCTGAATGACTATTTCAGAGTAATACTCATCAGTGTGTCCCTTTCCGTTGACGTTTTTAGAAAGAATATCTTTTTCAATGCTATGCTTAAATCGTAATTTTTTCTTGGTACATTCTACTTTATACCGCAGCCCAAGTTGTCATGAGTTTATAGACATTCAGGACAGACTGATTTCTATCTCAGACCAGCAGAATACCCCAAATGCATATCGGTGCACTTTGAGACTTATTTTACAAACCACACTATAAAAAACATCATTATCTGGTGTGATATCTCCCGTATATATATATATATATATATATATATATATATATATATATAATATATATATATATATATATATATATATATATACATATATATATGCTAACCAGGAGCTTTCCATAATAAATCCAGTAGGAGGTTCCATGTTTGAACTACAGACGATTCATTTTCCCCGGTACTCATGCGCATCAAAAAGAGACGTTCTGTTATTCGGTATGTGTGGCTTTGTCAACTTGTGACTGTCTATACTATTCTGATAATACGCTAATTTATTATGCTTGGATAACGTTGAAAGGCGGCCGGTGTTGATGCGATTATCACGAAAGCCCACTTGTGTACATTCTATACAAAGATAAACAAGTGGATTATTTGTTCTGGATTTTGCACATCATTCCGTTTCTTTCTTAGAATGAGTAGACACAGATTACCAAAACAACTGGAATTATTAGACATCTGAATGCTAGTCGTACAGCGGTAGGTTGCTGACTGAAATTATAGCATTTGTGATGCATTGGATTTACTAATCTAACCTGAACAAAAATTTGGTAAGTTCGGACAAAGAGAACTTACTCAGTTAGTGATGAAATATTATTATTCTTGTTGCCCAGATCGACACACATAACCTACATATACTGCTTAGCTAGAGGCCTGAGAAAAATTGTGTTATTCTGCCCAGTCCAACAACTTACTGCCCGCTTTGCTGTTCCAGATGCCCATATTTGCATAGAGACTGCCATCTAATTACCCCTGAACTCCAGTAAAAATGGGTCTCAACTTTGTGCAACTTTCTGCAGAATCAAGGAGTATTTATATGAATCCTCTTTCAGAGTCACCGAATTACGAATCATTGGAGCAATGGCTGCGTGAGAATCACTGTTTTGGGGTGCCTAACACTGTAAACCATATTGTTTCTCAATCCATTTTACCCATTTGATAGTTTATCACAAGTCGCACAGGTCAAGGAATATTACCTCATGAGAACTTATGGTGACACTTGGAATTATCGTCTGCAGAAGAGTGTCATGGTATTATTCAGTAGACAGGATATCGAGCGCAACATATTGAATAAACATCAACACAGAATGGCGTCATCCAGAATAGTCTTTCATTCGAAAAATCAAATCAATATGTAAATCACTGGAATGTGTAAACAGTAAAATCAACGCTTTCCCGAATTCGACGAAGCTGGGTGACTCAAAGAGCACCGGAAAAACCTGCAGAATGGGTCATCTCTTCTGTCAATCACTTGTGATTTCTCTTTTTTCTTCCATTCTGGTCATATAGTAATCAATCTTATCTCTGTAGCCCCTAAGTTGCCCATTGATCCGGTATATAACGGGCATCTACAAATTTCCCTACCGTTTTTGACTAGCATGTGTATATGCACACAGAAGATTCTTCTTCATTATTTCATTCGAACACCACTACCCCTTCCCCGGTCACAAAACGTACAGGCAATGTATTCATGCAATGATAAATAGATATAGTTGTATAATAGTGATATTAATCAACTCACCGTTGATAGCTTTGATGAAAGTTTTGTCGTTGATTGCCCGAAACCGAATGATTGTAGGATGAAAACACGCCAAACTACCATATACCTCATGGTGGGCTGGTAAATATCTATTTCCCTTGTCCAGTTTCACCTGAGGTCAAGGAAGTTAGTGCGTTGAATGCACAAAAGGTTATCAAATGGGAGCAAGAAAGCTGTCCAAGGTATGTTGCAAAAGTGCAACACAAAGTACCAATGAGAACTTTATCACATTTCAAACCTATAGCAATTGCGGAAGAGCATTTTTGCCTATGTATGTCCTGGTCAAAACAATTCTACTAATAAGAAGCTTGCCAACTAACCAGGTTCATATTTGGGCTAACCTGGACGTGCCTAATGCATTGGTTTGCGTAATTTTATGGAAGAAGTTTAAGATAAAACTCCAGCTGAGACATGCAAAAAATTGTTCGAAGCTGTGCTACTTGCTTTGCCGGCGGAATGTCGGTAAATGTTGCATTTCCTTCATAATTACACGGGTCAGATACTTCGCGGCCGTTTATGTAATTGCTAAAACAAACAGAGCTTTGATAAAATGCCTAAAGCACACACAGGAAGCCGAGTTCTCGGGCTCCATCAGATGGGCAATGGGTGAGACCGTCATATGTGCCTCTGATTCTGCAGTGGCCTCTCGGTTAAATATCAGTCAGCGGAGGATTTCGGTGGCAAAGTGCGCACAAACAAATCAGTAGTATATACATCAAATGTCACATTTGTCACCATCATAGACTATGCAATGATTTTGAGCTGTAAAAATCACTCGTAACTAAGAGTGAATGGGTCATAATATATGGGTCATCAAAGCCATTTAGTCTTCTAGGTGAGAACAGAGAATTTCTTTCCATGGTTTGTAATTGCGTATACTTGCCAACGGTATAATTTAGCGTTTTTCTTTGAAGCTGATTTTGTGGACTGAAATCGATTGTAATTATCGATTTCGGTTTGTCCTTCATTCAGCTGAATCGGCTAAGTGATGTTAACCGTCTCCCTTCTATGCTACTTTGCTTTGTTAAGGTGATTTGCTTGTTGAAAAAATCAAAGAAAATGAATCAAAACTGAGTAAGTGTTGCCAGCCATCTGTTTCAACTAACTTTAATTTGGTATCCGTATATCATGCAGAAGACAACTTTGCTCATGTTTTCAGGCTTTGCCAAGGTGCCCATATTATGTGAACGGGATTAACTAAAATAAAGAATTCATGCTCCATTTATTCTGTGATAATACATAATTCCTGGGAGTGACCGCATTTGGTCATAAGATGATGACTGCTAGTTTTCCGAGATAAAGTTACTTTATCGCCTATACGTTTCAGAAGATATCGAGCTTTTTCCTATTTCTTAGAACACAGAGCTTTGTTTGAAAGATTAATTCCAAATGATAAAAACAGCACATTCAAGAAGTCCACTCCAATCAGGTTTGTATGCAAAATTATTTGAAACTGGCATTTTCTTGATTTTCAGGAAATCTGAAAGAAAACCAAGTGCGCCAGCTTGTTAAAAAAATTGGTGAGTGTGTGGTTCTTACCAGATTCTTCATCATTTTGCTCTTCAGTTATTTTTCTCAACCTCGATCATCCGGTCAGAATGTATTAAACTGGAAGTTGGTTGATTTTGGATGCCACTAGGCACATTTTTATCAGCACTTATTGTATTTTGCCAGGTGCGATCGGGCATGATTTATTGCCATACCCGAACTATCGAAAATATACAAAGCTCACCATTGCCTGAATTAGGTCATGATTGTCGGTGAAAACTGAATGTTTAACAACTAGATTGAGCTATGACGTAGGCATCTTGCAGTTTGCTAATAAATCCACGCCTGGGAATAATTTATGATGCATTGAAAGGAGAAACATAATTCAATAAAATCGTTTTTACTACCGAAAAATTCACAAATGAATAGTTTGAAACTGGCTACGAATCAGATCCTAAATTCATTCGTGATTGAATGGGATGGATTATGTTCAGCTGTTAGGCTCAAGCATTACACAATGCTACGAAACAATAGCTTGACGTGGTCTGATGGCATGCGTGCCTCTACAAATCAGAGATCTATACAGGATGCCTTCCTCAAGCTGGAGATGCGGGCATACCTGACAGGTCATTGGGTTGAGGCCGGACCAAGTCCAGTCTCCTGATCCTTCAGGTTGGGGGTCGGTTTTAGCTGACAACTCAGTCGGCAATATTAGTAGAATAATAAATGACCCAAGTAGATGAGCTTCCAGTCAGCCACCTCGCTGTCTTGCGAACCGGTTCTGCTTATAGCTAAAGGCTTTGGTTGAGAACCCTAATCGTACTCCTGCTTTGCTGCTTGACACTGAAGCAGTACCCGTACGTCATACCCCATGAGCTACAAGGTTACGGATAATTCCATACTGCAATGGTCGTCCCACAGGATAGTCAAGACCACGCCGCCAAGTACATCACGCAGGGTGGGTAGTGATAAGCGAGCTACTGCTCACAGTTCCTTCTCCTTTACTCAGCTTTTGTCCTCTGTACTCAAACCACCTCCTCTGCCTCATCTGTCCAACTATTTTGCTCCTACTGGTAATTGTCAAATGGTGTTTCAGATAGTTCTCAGTCTCGTAAATTACATTTTATCATGCCTCGTCAGTCTCTGAATCTCAGCTCCCTTAACGTGCGTACACTCATACAGTCTGGTAAGCAGACATGCCTGGCCATCACAATAGACTCTCTAAAGATTGATGTATGTTGAGTAAGTGAAACGCATATCCAACATTTGGCAATACAATCCAACTAACTACTCTTGGTCACTTATCAAGGTGTCCACTGCGCGCCTCAGGAGACGAAGAAGTTTGAGCTGCGGGTCAACGTGGTGTAGGAATACTCTTGAGTGACAAGGGTGCAGCTGCTCCTTTGGACTGATCCCCTGTTAACAGTCCTTTGTGTGCTGTAAGATTCCAGGAGTCAGTCGACTTTCGAAAGTTTAGGGTGAAATTTGTTTGTGCTCTCAGCGTACGCCCCACAGACGTCCGCTGTGACATGCAGAAAGACGAGCTCTGTGATGAATTCATCACTTTCGTTCACAGAAGCAAAGGTTCTGACATTGTAGTGCTAGCAGGTGATTTTACCGCACAAGTAGACAAACTTCTGCGTCAGAAGCGTGTTTAGGTGGACCTTGTGCATTAGCCGCTTAGAGCAAAGATAACGATGACAGGCTTCTACAGTTTTGTGCAGACAATCGGTTAATAATTTTCGACACAGCTCGCCTCGCACAGCAAAATGACGCTTTATATCTACAGGTACTTAAAATCGGATTAATCATATCGCAGTAGGCTATCGGCGGCGCAGCTCTGTTCGGAACTGTATAATTTACTGGTCTACGTATGTAGAGCTTGACCCTGATCATCCACGCAAACAGCAAATATGGTTAGCCGTACAAAAATTGTGCGACCCAGAATTCCGCATCAGTTATAAACAGAAGTTAGCACATGAGCTAGGATCTACGACGAACAGTAACGTAGATCAGTATTGGGCCGATAAGCATCAGGAAATGCACGTGGCAGCAGGTTTTGCCTGTGGTCTTAGATCCGATGTCCGTCATGGACGCCGGATTTCTCAAGAGTCGGTTAGTCTAAGAGAGCAACAGCGTCAGTTTTTAATTGTAAGGAAATGAATACGACACGAAGAAATCAACAGAAGCAAGTTACGAAATGCCTGAGGAAGGATAGAGAAAATTGGTAGATGAACGTAGCAGCTGCTTCAGGTAACAGTTAAAGAATGTTCAAGTTTATTTGCGACATCAGTTGATGGAGAAACTTGGTTTGCCAAGCGCCATGGAATGGAAGTGGAGAGCCCATTCATAGTAAAGTGCCAAAGCTCGATCCTGGGGCGAACTATTCAAGGAGAAGCTTGGCTGGTAACAAGCTAATATAGTCCTTCAAATGTCAACAACTGCGATTCTTAGGGGAGGATCACCTGAACCCTCATCGGAAGTGGAGGGGTAGTCACGCATTCGGTTACTAAAGTGTGAGACAGCGGCCGGTCCTGACGAGTTACCACAAGTTCTTTTAAAAATGGGGGTGGTTTTGTTTTCATAAAATGAATTACCACCTGGCTCCGCGACATATGGAAAGAGAATCTTATTTCGTTATTATTGAGCGAGGCAGGGAACTCACAGTGACGGTAGTTACTATCGTGGGATTAGCTAAATTCCGATGGTCACCATTATATTACCCTCGATTTCGCCGCGTCGTTTGACAACGGCTCGCAAGAGTACCGCCGGCACACAACAGACCGATTTCCGCCCAGGTTGAGGATGGATCGACCAGATGTTTAATGTTCGCCAACTACTTAAAATGTGTCACACGCTCGGTCGACCGACAAAAATGATTTTCTCGACTTGAAAGGCGCCTTTGATTCAGTTGACCGGACAGCGCTATTCAAAGCTCTTTACCGGAAAGATATGTCACAGAAGTAAGTGAATCTTTCGAGATCCTTGTGATTTCATACTTTTGGCCGGGTGAAAGTCTACGGTAAAGTACCAGTCCATTATAAACGACCAACGGTTTTTGACAGGAATATTCCATGTCTCAATTCTTGCTCAGCTTTGTCATGGTCGAGATGAAGGAGAACTCATTGCGAAGATCCCAAATTGTGTGCGTCAAACTACGAAATAGTGGGAAGCTATGAGACACAGATTACGCGGGTGATTTTGTCTGCTTCACTGAATGCTCGTAAAAAGCGGGGCATACTCTAGTTAGACTCGCAAATGCTGTAGTTCCATTCGGCACGCTCTTTGCACCTTCAAGGTCTAAAGTGATGTTGCAAGACTGGACGTCAACAAATCTGAACTTGATGCTTGTTGATGAGGTGGTGACAATATTTGACCGCTCTAGTTACCTCTGGGGCAGCGTTACGACGGATGAGAGTACGTTGGTAGATATGAGTACGCGTATATCGAAGTCTCGAGCGGCATACGCTGGACTGAAGCACTCGTGGAGCCGACCAGACATTTTGCTCAAGTCTAAAGGTTGTGTACTACGCTACGGTGCGTTCAGTTTGGAAACATACAATCTGCATATGGAGGATCGTCGTCTTGAGGTTTCCCATCACCAGTGTTTGCATAAAGTCGATAAGATTGGACGGAATGACCAAGTAGGCAATGCTCAGGTCATTAATCGTACATTGGGTACCACTTCAGAGGGTTATCTATCACTGCGTATCCAGCTGTTTCGTTGGTTGGGGCTCTTGTTAGTTATGGCAACCACATGTCTACTATACCTTGCCTTACTCTCCGTTCCTCCTCGGGGGTGGAAGAAGCCACGTGAAGGTCAACAGACAAAGTAGCACCGAGGAATGGGAAAATGTACAGCCAACCTAAGAAAATGGATCTATCATGTCTGCGCGGATGGGGTCCGAAAGATCCATCAGATAATTGGCTAGAGACACTGAAGAATATGGCAATGACTCGTGAATACTGGTGATCGTGTTGTCACTTTCTATTAGCTCAGAATGATTGAGCATTATGTGTTTGTACAGTTAGACTGTGAACTCCGTTGGTTAATTAATGGTTCGTCCTTCCCTTGTCTCCTTCCTTCTCCATGAGCTTCTTGTACATTCATACTTCCTAATTCAACGTAAAACATGGTGAGGAAGGCAGTGAACAGTGAGGCTTTCCCTACTGTTTACCACTGTACGAAGATGATGACGATGATAACAATGCAGCCACCGATAGAGCTCACACGTTGATTAGGACAGTTACGAAAAAAACTTCCCGGTTTTTCTTTGCTTCAGTGTTTTGGTACACAGAACTGTCTGTTGTACAATTATTTGACGACAGAAAAAACGACTTTCATATGTCAGCGCATAAAACGGTTTGGTGTGATATTACGCAAAATTAGCAGCAAAACTGTTTATTTACTGTTCGTGTGACGTTTGGTACAGCGCATTTCCTATGGTATGACCTGTTTATTGACCTGCACCTTGCTCACGGTATACGCTGACACCAGTAAGGCGGATTTCCACGCGGTCATTTTCATGCGATGCTGACCAGCACTTCCTGAATTCGATTGTGACCACCAGTATTCACTCACTCTTTCGACAAAGTTTAACTAACTGCGGTCTGTTTCGAGAAATGCTGTAAAAGAATTCCTCGTTACAGCATTCAACATGGAAATTATTGGTTTACTTCCGCTCCTGAAATAGACAAAACAGATAATTCTTGGTCTGCCATTGATGTCAGTTGTGAAAAATAGGTTGGAAAAGACAGTCTTTAAAACATAGATCCGTTTATTCTGGCATCAGAGGTGTTTATTTTATTGGAACGTTACTTGAATTAGCAACCGACAGATCCCAGCAATATGGACAGCTATCTTTCAAGCACCGGTGAATCGCAATCCGTGAATATACCCATATGGATTGCCAAATTTAAATCATTCTGAATAGAACTTGAGATAGAATAATCACAAAGATTAGGAAGTATCTGTCCAGTGCCGACTCGCAGATTAGCATATCAAACATCCCCCATCTGATTGTCATACATCAAGCTTATTTATAACAATTAGTTTTCTGATTGTAAGACACTCCAGTGAACGATATTCAGTTGAAACAGTCATTGATGACACGATATTTACGGTGGTCCTGTTTCCTACATATTAGCATAACCTAAGTCCTAAATTAAAAAAGAAAATCTCAATGGCAAGAATGCAGAGCAGTACAAAAGAGAATATATGTTTGTGGAAGGGCCAGAGCATAAAATTTCTTGGCACTTGGTTACATCCTCTTGGTTAGAAACAGTGATCGATTGAACAATGCCGACCCCATAGTGGAATCTCGATACGCCGCTTGGGCCCAAACGAAAGGCATTACCTTCCAATATCTTTCCTCTGTGTTATGGGATGGCCACACACTGATGTTCACCGTGTTGCGACGCGTGTTTTACTACTCAAGTTTTTGATTATTAATTTGTGAAGGGGGTATCACCAGTATAACTTTGCTAAACGTATTCAGTGTGAATGACCTGGGGATTGCAAAATGGTGTGATAAGTCAGCTTTCTCACAATACGTTCACTGAACAGTATTCAATGATCCGTCAGTTAGGGATGAATGAGGAAGATTGTAGTTCTCTCTGGAAGAGTAAAAACTGTCTGCGATTTCCGGGTGAAAGGTTAACTACCTCTAGTATCTATTCACACATTCGTCCAGGGGTTATTTTATCGCTCTATGAAAGGGAATCAGTAACTACTGTGTACTTGGATGAAACATTTCTGAAGATAAAACTAGCAATGACTGGATTCACTTATTGTCCTTTCAGGGGTCGAAACGATGCTATTCAATAAAACTAAATAGTTTTTCCTCCTTCAGAGGAATGATCAAAAGTGGGGCACAGTGCGTTATCTCACAGCGGATGTGATCTAAAAGTAGTGTTTTGCACACATTACATTCCATGACTTAAAAATAGTTTGTCATTCTGGCTCAAACATTACAAAATTTTGACTACTGCCCTATTGCCCGGGGACGTTTGTCCTATATCTCACTCCGTGTTTCAGCAAAAGTGATGCAGGAAAACACAATCATGCCCATTTCGACATTTGGTGAGTGACCAGGAGTTGGAGGAAAAAATGTTTGTAAAAAAATCTAATTCAATATATTCTCTTACCAGTATCAATAAAATAGTAAATCAATCACCATTCGGTATCATCGTAGCTGTGTAGCAATCGGATGAGATCAATACATACATATATACACATGCATACACTCAACTAATGTCTTTCGAGTTTCAAAATTGAGGCCAATCAATGTGTGCATGAGTCTTTTAGGACTTCACTTGCCGTGTATGAGGGCAGTGGAAAATATAATTTCTGGTACTGACGGTATAACTTGTATGATGGTGAAACGAAAGTGAATGAATTGATGAACGATATATTGAATGGTTTGGACAATCATAGTGGTGCACCGGTAAAATGATCTTTTGCAAGCCTTTTTGATACCATGAAAATCCACGGATTTTACTCCATTGATGTGTAAATGGATGGATGGAGAGGTTTCGCTTTCAAAAACAGAATCTTTTGATGACTTTTCATTCCAGAATCTCTGAAAATGCTCAGTGAGTTCGTTTTAATTTTGAAATCTAGTTTTTCAGCTATCGCCGAAACAGTCGAACGCACAATGAACCACCTGGATTCAGAAAATCTCGATCATTCACAAAACCGTCAACTAGTAGAATCTATTTATTTGTACCGATAATGGTCAACTGGTCGTCTTGATGCGTGTTATGCCTTACAATTTTGGATTCTCTTTTATCAGCTGTGAAGGCAAGGAGACAACCGTCTGTCGCCCATTATGAAAATTTATACTATTGGTATTCATAATCAGCTGTTAGGACTAAAAGTATCGATTCATTTCGAAAAGAAATGTGTATCGTCTACCGATTTCCATTGTTTGCTCCGTACACTAAGCATCGTGAAAGGGGAAATTGTTCGACGCAATCCCACAGGTGATTTCCCATCAACTCTCCACCCCATCCGTTGGAAATAACGAGGACTGATAATCGAAAGCGCAAGAAAATACCATTTGATCATTTGCCAGAACCTTTCTGAAAATGTTATGCCTTATAACATAATAACTAACTGAAGGAATATATATATATATATATATATATATATATATATATATATATATCGAACCGCAAAATCACCGAAGCCACCGTCGTTCCATAAAATTTGTACGGAATCTTCAGCACCAATGCTTGCCAACATCAGTGAGCTCTGGTTAAAGCACATAATTCAGAAACAAATGCAGTTGTATACGGTACACCTGGTTGGATTCTAGTTTTCACTGAATGGTATGTTGTGTTCTGAAAGCTGAACACTGATTCCATGATCCATAGTTGAGCATTGAACGTCAATGCCCTATGAAGTTTTGAAAATGCACCGTCAAACTGTCTTCATATTGGTTAGGGTATTCTCATGATGTGAGTGGGATTGAATGAATGTATGGCAGATACGTCTTAGCATTATTGATGCACTGTCACTGACAACCGAAATTGTCGGTTTTGTTATATTTTACACTGAGAAATATGTCTCACTGTGAATACCTTTTCAACTTGTTTTCAGCCGCATCTGGAACTAACGAGCAAGCTGAACGTGAAAATCAAGCTAGTGAGTTGAACACTTTTTATCCCTGCCAATTAAACTATCAAAGATGTGGTTATTCAAGATGATTTTCGTTTTACGCCAATGTGGACTAAATCGCCGGTGCTGTAGAAACTGCGAGCAACACCAATGAACGAGGTGCTACATCCAGATGAACTTTCGTATTGGAGCTGTAAAATCTTGATCGAAGCCAAGCTATCTATGCGTTGGTATCCATCATTTCGTTCGTACTCAGATTTCAAGATAATTCGCATACTTGGTGGAACATCAACCTTATTCTTGAAACCATTTCTAAGAGGCCAATTTTTAGTACTCATTGTAGTCAATGTGAGGCCTCTTGTTATAGTACCCTCACTTCCTTGTTTGTACTGAAATTTTCACATGACATTCAGTAGCTTCGGCTGAAAACCTGCTGGTGTGTATTCAATTCAACGGATAATTGGCGGTCATTGAAATGGGTTTAACAGTCAGTCATGGTTCACTTATTCGACTGTAATATCTCCGTTTGCAGGGAAGCTGATCACGTCATGGACTGAAGCAAAAGGATCAGTCCTTGGTGAGCATGTTTACATTTTTCATACACGTTTCTTTATCCAATCAACTGGCCGAATGCAGCGTACTAGATGATTATTTGAAATTGGGAACTGAACAATGACTAAAAATAAAACGCCATGCGTATGCATGCAGCCTACTACTGTCTCCAGATTTGATGAAAGTGGGATATAGCACCATCCCGATTTGTTTGATCAGAGTCACATTTTGTACCTTACCGTCACTGACTCGGTGAGTGCCCAAGTGCGATTGAAATCCTTTCAGGGAGAATATATTTTTCTGACCAAACTTCATCTGTTGGTGCAAAACTGTCTGCTGTTGTGACCAGGCACAATCAGTTATTAACACACCAGATTGTGAGCACAGGTCTTATTCCAATAATAATTTATTCAGACACAATATACAGCTTACTCTAATGTCAATCTGTCGCACTGGTTTTTCTGAAAATACAGCCAGAGGAAACAGTGGTTTGCTTGTGTTCATACACAAGAACAAATGGTGTGATACTTCCTAGCAGAACACGAATACAGAATCATATTTCTCACCCCGTTAGAAGACCCATATCACGAAACCTCACAAGGATGAGTTCTTTATTGCTGCCATACATACCATCAAATATATGTGCGCCAATGAAGTTATGCTATTCCGTTCCACTTGTAAGGAAGTTCTACTGTGCTGCATGAGGGATATATCAGTGCGACGCAATTTGAACACCTTTAAAGGACGAATAGCTGTTTACAAAATTGTTCGTTTTTGTTATTTTGATTTCATTTGCAGTGCGTGCATGTATGACACGAAATGCTCTGCATTATTGTACGTTATAGTCAGGACAACTCGTTACTTCAGCTGATGCTAACATAACCTCGATCAAAGGAGAATTTTTACCACGTATGTGGTTTATCAGATAAATGCGATATGATGTAGAGGCTACTTGGTTCGTGAACTAAAAACTCGGAAAAATAATTTCGGCGGCAAATATTTTCAGGTTCATAACGATGGCAGACAATGACATCCGTAATGCTTGTTCGCCGTTCATAGGTCGGTGAACAAGGTGATATATATTTAGCTACTTTTTATGTATAGATACGGAAACGTAGCAGTTTGAACATCGAACTGATGAAGGTCTAATTGCCGGTAGTGGATAATCCGGCCGTGGATAATCCCAGATAAAAAGAACCTTTCATTAAATTGATTGTTTGCGATGCATTAGCAAAACTGGAAAAAAAACTATTATGTCGAGGGAGCCATTTCAAAGGTTTCATGATAAGGTCAACATATTTTGCCCGAAACAAAGAAGAATCATGGGAGAGCCCTAAGACCCGTCAGGCAGAGTGCAAGTGAATGGAAATTCTAGTGCATTTTTCAAGGCACAGTTTTTCAAGTGCAAGCAATATAAAATAGTTTCGAAATGCAGTTGAAATTATGAAAGCGTGATTCTATGAGTAAAAGTTTTCGGGTCAGAGTAACCACAAAAAAACGCGATTTTCGGTTATGCACGGAAATCTGCAGGATGATAAATGGAAAAGCTGTGGTTACTTGATGTGTGCCAACTTTTAAAATACAAACATACAGGTGCGAAGAAACCTAAATTTGCAGAGTGCGATATGGAATATGTTTTAGGAGTCAATCGATGGTTTTCAAAGAATTAACCTCTACCCTGTTCAGGTTTCACTAGAAGCTGGTCTATGAACAAGGTAGCTCGAATTGAACAAATGCTCATGAGAAGAGAGCTGTTCTTTACATGAGATGAATTGAATATGAGGACGTTGGGATAGAATGTGTAGGGATATCGATTTCAGCAAAATAACAAGTTTCAAATAGAAATCAGGTTTTTATTCGGTTTGTCGAAACGTACAGCATAAGCCTCGTAAACGTGGTTTTATCTAAAGAGCAAGGGAAATCGGGAGTGGCAAACTCATCGACAAAGAAATCAGTGGGATGAAATGCTAGTTTGAAAAGCATCATGTATGATTCCAAGAAAAATAACGGTGGCTCTTAATCAATGAAGAACAAAGTGTAGTATCGGAGGGTGCTTCAGTTATAACAGTTCGTATTATTGCCACGCAGAGTACGTATACGAGTACTGCAAGTAAAACAATGGTAAGCGTTGGCTTAGGTAACCAATGTTAATTAACCAGTACCGTCATCTTGATCAAGAGTAAGCACAGCGTATCGAGCAGTTACATAAATGTCTTCAGAAAAGCATGTGTTAGTAAATGTACATATGTATGCGGAAACCTTCGTGAAGGTAAGTGCGCATGATGACACCCGTACCAAATGCCTCCGCTTCACTTCTCGTCTACCAACCTCTTTCAATATAACTCAGAGTACGCTGAAGATCAGGTTTATAAAATTGTCTTCACTAAAAACTGAGTAAATTTGACTAACCCGCTCAGCAAACGCGTCATTCCATCGTTTCAGGAAATCTAACGACGGATAATAAAGATCAACTGGTGTTGTTCATGGGTAAGTTTGTGGCATTTTCAAACTGCCTCATGAGTGGTCCACCCCGTATGATAGGTAGATTACAGTCGTTTATTATGGAAATGCCACTCGTGCCATATTAACACCAAATTCATTAGGAAAAGTCATGCCTGCAGTCGGTTTATGGAAAGCCGAAACACGCGTTGTTTGCTACCATTCGTTTCTGGGTATTTTGCCCACATTTGAGCCTAGTCTGGCGTGTGTTAGATTCGTAATAATAGCTGATATATGTCCAGAATCCGAGGATGTAATTGAATCAAATGAAATCTCTAAACACTATTGTGGACGACCAAAGCGTGCACCACCAGACGGTTTGCATAAATCCCCTCTAAGTCTGCTACTTTTGTAAAATGTTTTCGAATAACACTCTTGGCAATTTCAGACGATATTTTGATGCTGACATATCTATTTCAATTCAGAACGTAGTTTTTCATTTCAAAGGCGATTCCAGTTGTCCGAAAAATACCATTTTTCCATTCATGTTGTGGAATCTATCAGGTGAAGCGCTACACTAATTTGATTGAGAATGCGGGTTTTTTTGCTAAAAGGACAAACGTATTATCATGTATCATACATAGACATTGGATAAAGCTAGATTATCAAAGGTTAAAATGGGTTCCGCGGTCAAGTGCGGTTCTGATATATAAAATAATAATGAGCATATGCACTTTCATAGTAATGAAGTCATTCCAAGGTATTTAAACCCAAAAAATATTACCCAGCCTTGCATTTGACATGGTAATATCACTTTGAGAACACGTGAACGGTACAGTGATTGAAATAAATGGATTGGTCACGAAGGTGGTATCATGAATGAAGGCACCCATTTCGGGTCACCATTTCAGCCGCATTAAAGAGTAGCACCGTGTACTTTGATGCGCGTGCATGATACTGGTTAGTGCTTCCTTACTTATATCCACCCTCCATACAAATGATCAGTTCACTGCATGCGCACATTTTTTACCAAAGTAGCTCGGTACCAAAGCATCATCAATCATTCAAAAACAGCTGTTCAAGTAGTGCTTCAGTGTACACTAAGTAGAGAGGACATTCTGGTTTGAACAACCAAGCGCCATTTGTTCAGTCGAATGTGAACATTTACTTCCAAAAATTAGAATAAACATTTATCACTTTCCGTCTTATTGTTTCCACCACCATATGAACCATAGTTTATGAACGTATCAGTAATCAGAAAGTCATTTCAGCAAGATTATTTTCAGTAGTACGCTACACGTCTACACAACACACTTGTCTATTTTTCAACCAGTTGATTATTTAGTCCATATCATTTGCGGAAATTACCGCGTTTACTTTCCAGTTGAACTCACAAAATCCGTGGTTCCCGAAACACTAGAGAAGACAAGTGAGTTAATTCTGTCGCAGTTTCTGCGCTAGTCAGGGGATGCGCTTTTCTGTATGTAAATAAATACGAAATCGGAATAACAAAAAGGAAGGATGAACACGTATTAATATAGTCAAAAGTGAGACAAATATTTTTTCGCGGGTTGCCGATGTGATCGATTCAATCGATGAAGAGTGATTTTTTAACCTTATGTGTGCAAGTAAATAGGATAATATTGTTGTTGTGGCGAAAATGAACACATTGTATTTGGTAGTTCGATTTTGTGCAAAAGTGTTTTTTTCAACGGGTAGCTTAGAAAGAAGCCTAGGATTTTCGGTCGTAGTGGCGGGATAATATCGCACACGCTCGTGAAGTCTGTATACAACAGCATCTTACTTGACAGCGATTTTCACAGCTAAAATTTCAAAAGTTACGTGTGTGCCCAAAATTCAAGTCTATGAAATGAATTTTCACATGCTGGTGATTAACAAGGGAGTACAAGTCAGTCGGCATTTGGAACGAACTGATAGTTTTGCCGCAGAGTTTCGTTTTACAAAGTGCACATCATCCTGTTGCAGGAAAACTGGTAGAAGATTGGTCAAAAGAATCAGGATCAAAGATTGGTAAGTACAGATTAGTTTTTCACGTAATCTGGGTAACGTACCGTTTATCACCATAATGTTCGCAGCATTCTTTGTACTAGGTTAATATATCGAAAGACATGGTGGATACAAAAAACGGATGTATGTGATCACAATATTTGACTACATCACTCCGCATCAGACGTCGGTACGATGAGTATTCTGTTCTACGCCTTCGGTAATGTTCAGTTTGCCAGCTGATGATGACTGTGATTGGTGTTTACATAAACTGAATAAAGCGATGATCTGACCTCAAACGCTAAACAAAAAATAGCGATTTAAACACTGAACTCGTGAACGAGAAGCCGATGAAAACAATCAACGTCACGAAGTCAACTATCAGTTTCGAAACCTTTAGGAGCGACCTTTAGGGAATGGTTTTATCCCTTGGAACTATGTCATATAACGACCTAATAGCACTGATAAAATCTGTTTACTGTATGTCATCTCTTCATCGCTTTTCCTGGGGTAGACTGTGGTGAATGTTCCAGTAGTAAAAGAGGTGATACAAGTGACACATTTTGAAAGCACTGAATTCTGTGCGTGGTTACCAAGCTGGTCGATCATGAGAAAAATAGTTAAATCACTGTCCTTTCAAAGCTTTATGCACCGATTGGTGGTGTGGGAGTTTTTGGGGCCAGACATCTAGAGTCGTTTCTATCGGTGGTCTAGTAATGATCTGATCAACAGTGGATACCGTTATTGACTTCATAGATCCATATATACGCAAGCGTTATACTGTTTGGCTTCTACATTTAGAAACAGATATATGAACCACTAATAGAACCCAGATCATTTAGACTACTTTGTCACATCATCTATTTTTTGGATTGGAATTTTTTCAAACAGGTCTCTTTTTATGGGAAACTGATATGCCTGCATCGAACGGTTCATTCAAAGTTTTGTTCTATTTGATTTTTAGCCTGAATTATCTGTTCATTTTTTGGTTGGCATGATGAATGAAGTACACACACACACCTATATACGCGGTTGTTCCTATCCTTTCCAGCGAATCTGTCGACAAACCAAAGAGAGACCCTCGCAAGAGTAATTGGTGCGTCCTTCGTTCATCCATATCCTCTACTATATTGTCCAAGTAGTATTATTCTCGAAAGGGAAATTGTGAGTAATTTCGAAACCGATACCATGTTTGCCATAGGCGAATATACGGATCTTTTACGACTTGGGACACTCGTGCCTACATCAGTCGAACACAGCTGATAATAACTGCCCACTAGTAAGTGTGCAAAACATTTGGTGTATTGAATATATGGGTAAGACCAATATCTCTGCAATGCTTGTGTCAACATCTGTGCATTGCATTTGACCTATCAGAGGTAAGGTAAGGATACGTACATCAAAGATTACGTTATGATTGGCAATCGGCTGGGTAGATTTTGCTTATCTGAATATCTGAAGTCTGACAAACTGTAACGGTCAAGCAGGACAACCGCCAAAGGTTTGTAAGATTGTGTCATTTTCAGTGAATATTCTCTGACATTCACTAACCATGACGGTATGGAATTACCTCGGTATGGTCAACCCCACTTGATAATCAGCGAGTACTTACCAGTATTTCAAACAAAAAATTGAGTTACCTTCACTGCTTTCTGAAATTACTCTATTAGGGATGATATTGAAGTACTGAATACGGAGTTTGCATCATGGTGGACAAACGGTTTGATGTAGTAATATTTACCCAAAAAACAAGGGTTTTTGACGGTCAAATTTATTGAAAAGGAAGTTATAGTCAAGACTGAAAAAGAAGGCCCGAAGTGTGAACCGGATTCTTTCAAAATAGGTCAGTAAAGCATACGAACCAAATACCAAACAATAGTTTTTCACTACCCATTTTGCGGACTATAACTGAGTTCAAACAACGCATTTCGCGGCAGAGAGAATTATAACGAGCCACTATTACAACTCTTAACGAGTTTCCAGAACAGCCGAATGCTCTAAAATGGACAGAACCGAAATGCGTAGACCCCTGGGCTGTAATTCAATCCAAATCTTCAATAAACAAGAAACCGGGGTAATCGAGACCATTTTTGGCGTTGATGCACACAAAATGATAAATCAGGGAGTGGTTTGTTTACAATTGTAAAACCAATGAGGTGAAAATAATTGTACAGTTGGCACATATGTGTGTGTATAATGGTTGCCCTGTTACCCCTTGATTCTTTTCTCAAGGAAAATTTGGTAATATATTTTGAATTCATCATTTCGTGTGCAGGATTATTACATCAAACGGTTTGGTCAGTAATTCATTCCAACAGTGAGTTGACAGTGTTATTTTTGTAAAAATATCGTTCTTGAACGTTCAAACCAAAATGAGAAATGGGCTCGATCCAGTCAAAAAGATGGTCTACATCTCACATCTCTGGTGGTCTGATTCCCGAGTGTATATTCTGGTCAATGCATAAATGAAGAACCATGGATGTGTGTGAAATGTCATATCCAACATAATGAGATATCAAAGCAGCAACCATGGTTCTCTGTACGGCTTTATCACCCGTTCATAATCCACACATTTATTCATGTAGGATAAAACAAAAGGATATGCATATATATATATATATATATATATATATATATATATATATGGCTCACACAATGTTGGGGCTTACTTGAGTCATCAGTTCGTTTGTGCTGACTGGTTTGCGTTCTATCTATCCATTGTAGGATGATCGGCTTATCAAGTGTTCTGTTAAAGTTTCAAAAACAAAGATAAGGATCTTTGAGCCAAGTAGACATCTACTCAGTGGTGGATATTCAGTGATGCGTGAACTTTTTTATCATAACACGTGTTCGAGTGCAGCCGTCTGAATGACCCAAACATGTCGATAGAATGACCGGTTTTGGTCAAACTCGCGTTACGTACCGATAATTACGCTTTTACCAGTACATGGCTTATTAAGCTAGAACTGTTTTCGCGAGCACATTCAATCAGGCTACTGTCTGTATGGCAAATCTAGCTGACACCAGATCAGCCGCAGGATTCACGACTATAAAATAAGTTCAGGAAGCCTGTTTTGTATCTGCATCGAGGATCATTGTCGGGAGGTGGAAATTAGGCAGAAGAGTAGTCGTATATATCACGTCTTTTCAAAAGCTTTGTATTTGTGTCCCGACTGCTTCAGATAAAATACGTCTCACAAGTGGCCCTCTTACCTCCCTGTGTGACCTGCTGCTTAATATTCAGTTTCTATACACTACCAAAAGAACAACCAGGAAATATTTTTGAGTCCTTGCAGGTCCCTTGTTGTTCCGTAATTTGTTCTATCAGAGACAGAATAAATGCAAAGCCATTCAATTTTAGTTGTCATTGGAGGGTACATCCCCACGTCCTCATGTGAACTTTCAGTCTGGTACCTAGAATGGGTTTATTGGTTGATGTTTGTCCATCTATTTCTGAGTAGAGACAGAACCACGACTAGTCATATATGATGTCTGGTAAACATTATAGCACCATTAACTGAGGACGTGAGAAAATCACTGGGCCAACATTTTAGTAAGTTTTATTTTTTTCCTTGTCCTTATGAATATCCATACTTTCTAAATTGTGTCATGACGTACGGTTGCGCCGATAAGTTTGTATTTTCATGACATCACGAATCGTCTTCATGTAATTCTGCTCAAACTGTGATGAGCCATCCAGTCGGGATGTATTCGATGGGTTGGTCAGGTATTTGGCTGAACGAAATTGTGCTAATAAATTACTTCTGTTTGCCATCAACAACACTTGGAGAACATTGTCAGAAACAAAGTCCAAAGGATTGCTTGATGATAAATTTTTATCTCGTTTGGATTGGTGCAATAATGATGTGATTGATGGCTGACGGATTCATAAGAACTCTTCGAAATTTCCTGAACGCACTTAGTCAAGCTTGCTTCCTACCTCCAACATATATGATTATCTGTTCATGTGCTTCGGACTTATGTTATTTTCGATGCATAAATGATAGACGCTTGTGAGCATATGATGGTGAACAAACCACCGGGACAGTCACTAGCAACGGGGCTTAAATGTATCTTTCGATGAATCGCTTGATTTCTATTTCTTTTGTGAACAACATGAACACTTGCATGATAATATTCGGTTATTCAGATGGCAGCATGCTGCTGCATTTAGAAAGTTAATGGGCATGCATAAAACAGCTGGTACAATGCATCGAACTTCCTGGCTGACTGTCCGTTAGAGTTTGCCTCACACGGCTCAAACTTCCGCCCGAGACAAAAAGAATCATAACATCCCATATCAGATATCAGAGAGATAGCATTCGCAAGTCATTCGATTTTCATGAATAAGTGCGCGTAATTTGATACATCAGTTAACAGGATTTTCCATGAACCTGGATAATTGGGTGTTCACAGACTCAATGAGTATTCCAAAACATTTGAATTTTGGAGAGAAACGATATAAAAAATGCATACTATAACTACGGAAACCGAAAACGTGGTCCCTCGTTGATAGCGTAATTCACATCCCGACTATCGTGTGCAAAATACTGACTCATGAGCTTAAATATATGAAACGCTCTTGATGTATTTTAAACTATGAAGTTTCGCAGTTGTAATTCGTTTTACGCGTCTCTAAATTTGCCACTGATCCAGCGACCTTTTTGTCCACCATTTTTTGAGCTTTTTGTCCTCAAAGCTTTTAAAAACAGATTTTTTTGAAACAACACAAGATACCATTCCAGGAACCAAGAAACCCACAAAATTCGTTATTTTCAGAAATTATTATTAGATCGGAACAGAACAGTCGCTCCATGTTTTATTGCTTCGAGGCATAAGTAGTTCTTTATGAGAAGACAAATTAGAAGAGGTTCTGTATAAATTGTTCATAAAGTGTATTCTTTCAGATTGTAAAAATTTATGTTCCGTACTCGAAACTAATCGTCTCATATTCGTAAATCACAGTAAATAAGCTGGCGGCTTATGCGCGGCCTTTTCTAGGAATTTTGTTTTTTCTTATATAATAAACAAAAAGAAGTGTCGAGTGTGAGTGGGGCCTCGGTTTTATTAATTTATTTTTTTTTTACTCAGGGTTTCTGGAGTCAGTGTTCTTGATCGCCAATATCTCCTGTTCGATCTAATATTTAATTTTATGTATTTCCTTACAGAGGTGACACTTGAACATAATTGCCATCTCGGTGAGTCACTAGCTGCTGACCATTCGTCAAAAACCCCAATATCCATTCATCTTTTGGCTTTATTTATAGAAAAACTTGTATTATCTAAAGCTATTAGTCAAAAAATGTTCACATTCAAAAATTGATGTGGTGAAGTGATTGTCGGCAAATTATATTGCGGAAGAATATTACCCTTTGGTCATCACATTTTATACACGGTAGCTCATCAATTTGGAGATTAGGCAAGAGAAGCGAGTCTACGGCAATAAAAGCCAGTGTTCTGTTTAGCATGGAAATATATGTAAAAAATGTTCCGCAATTGTAAATCCTGCCTCTTTCGAGTAGAATACACCATTTTGCATGATTATGAGCTCTCCATTTTTACCGCACAGCTGAAATTGGTGACAGCTGAAAAAGCACAAAGTATACTATGTCAATCATCAACATGGGGTAAATACGAGTTGCCTACAGTCAAACTGAAAGGAAACGAATTACGATGGAACCAGTGGTCACATACCCAGATTTGAAATTCCATCTGATTGTCTCGTCTGTGTCGAAGACAGAAGGGACACAACATTCTGAACCCTGCAGCCTAGCTCGAGGTGGTTAGACCAGGTCCATGAATAATGATATCATTTACAGTGAGAATGGCTTTCGCAGAAGATCCAGTGAACGATTTTTTTGCTCTTGCTTCCAACTTCGGTGTTTTGGTGAACCTCTGTGAAAGTTTTTGAAATAACTGTCAGATAGAAACGTCATTTGTCGGCGTAAATCATACATTGATTCGAGACTCCGTCATGAGATAGATCTGGGGTCACGGAAAGAGTTTATTTCTAAAACGAGGCAAAAATATTATGTTCTCAGTACCCTTCATAACGTTGAATTGAAAAGAGCTTGTCAGGGAGCATAAAACGAAATTTAGGCTAGCAGTGCACTCAAAACCCAGATGAAAATATTTCGAAGTGTTTAAGAAAAAGTCAGAAGGACTGTGTACTAAAGTGGGGGATATGAACAATTCCACTGGCAGACAATGGTGAATGAAACATGTAAAAATGTGGTAGACTTGTTGACCACAATGACACATTGACGCTGCTTACTAATGCTCTTAATATAAAGTTTCACACCGGAATCATTTGGCAAAAGATTTTTAAAATTTCGAGCAATAAATATGGACCACCTTTCGATGGCCTTCTTTTGACATAGATGGAAACATTTTTCCCTAGTATGTAATTGTAACCGTAGCACGCGAACAACTTCATAGAAAGCTGGTTTGATATTTATAAGTATAACGTAGATAACTTTCAATTGATAATTCCTCAAATCTAGAATCGGATCAGGAGAACGAGCTGATGCAACTATACGGTTAGTGAATCCAGTGTCTTGCTCGTGTATTTCTAGACTACATTTGATAGTGAAATATAGAAATTTATAGTATCGACGTTCATCTCAGTCAACAAGATGAATACAATTTTTCCTTTGAGAATGCCCTCCTGAAGGAACTGTAGATGATTGGAACACATGACACCCGACTCTGATCAATTGTAAAATTTTGTTCAAATAAGTAAATGCCCCATAACAAAGTTCGGCCATATGCGTTCAGACTGAATTACAAGACGAATATGTCAAATTTCTTCAGGTTTAGGTCCTGGTATGCCTAAATTTGTCGAAAGGGTAACGGACTGGATGAGTCTGCTTTTGATTGCGTCCAAATGAGGATACGGGAGTAGATTTGGATGCTACCGGACACGTCTTCCATCGGGTACATGGAAACGATCACTTTTTTGCTACAAGTCATGAAAAAGGTGGGCTGTGGCTCACGATCAGTGGCAATCCTCTAGGATATGGTGGTATTTTCCGCTTTACTTGTGTGCTTCGTTCCAAAGCGCAATATTAATTTATAGGCAGAGTGGCAATTCGATGAGTGCACACCACAGCTCCCATTTTGTTCCATTTACTGAACAAGGTTTCCCAGAGGCGGTTTATAGACCGAACATCTTTTCTCTTTGCTTGACTGCAAAAAGGTCAGAGCTACATCATCAAACAAAACAGATTAGTCTTGACTTGGTGGTCGAAGAGAATGACAGCTCGTAATGTACAAAAGTATGGAACATGTATTAAATGCCACGGTTGGCTAAACTTGCGCGCGTGTATCATCATACTTTGTAGAGTGCACAACAACCTGTTTACCATAGACACGTTCCTCTCTACTGCACTTACACACTATCTTCCTTTCTCATATCCAACGGGAAGTTTCATCGACCACACTAAATTTCGCGCCTTCTCCATCTTGACCTTCCTCAACTCGCTGCTCTTGGCGGTCTCGGCTCGTTCGATAAGGCAGCTTGCCATCGATCTGTGTTCTATTGATGGCACTCACCTCAAAGATTCTGACTCCACCATCCGATTCCGGCCCGAGCATGAACTTTCTGTGATTTTACACTTAAAACCCTCAAGGGGCCCTGAGATTGCAGCTTCTGGTGTTGATGACATTGACATGACCCACAGAGGAAGGGCTAAGGTAGCACCACCAAACGTAATCCTGGTCGGCAGTAGGTTGTCTGCAGAGACACTGAGTAGCTCATGCAGTGTGAACAGTCACCGTTCAAATATATAAAATTTCTGTGTCATTTTGACGTATAAACGGTTCACCTCCCACGAATAATTACGTATGCTTCTAATAAACTCGAACCGGGCCCGTACAGTGAATGACGGGTTTGTAGTTTGGGTCTGTTGTTATCCCACAACTTGCATTTGTGAGGCTCTTCTGATCTGGATTCCTGTGGTTTGGAAAGTGTGGGACGGATTGTAGCTGCTTGGTTTGACCATCGTTCAGTTCGCCCAGTTTGTAAACTTAAACAACGCGGTCACCAGGGAACCACATAGCATCCGCCCACTGAGCACCACCAATGAATCGAAAATCGGTCAAATAGTACATAGCCACAACAGGCGGTGTTGCCTAAATCAATGGTGAACGAAACGCAGCAACCTTCGGGTTCACCCATACACTAATTTGCATAAGTTTGTTTTTGTGTATCGTTCGGTTTGTGGTGACCTTCCCCAACCACCTAGCTCATACGTTTTCTAAAACGTGCTAGGTTAATAACATGGTGGGGCCGAGCTGAGTAACGTGAAATAGCACCAGTCCCTAGCGAACCTCATCGTTCTTGTCTTTTCATTCACTTTCTCTTATTATTTATTATCAATAAAACATGTGCGATGGCGTCACGGCTACTTATAAGTTGTCCGTTGAGCTGAACGGCGGACAAAAGCAGGATTCAAGTTCCAGCAGGAAGGATACGATGCCCACCGTGATAACCGCTTGGAAACCGTCGACCAAGTGGGGTCTTCTGCTGACCTGATTGTTGTTGGCCTATCTCACTGCGACGTGACGCCGTTGATTTGCTTTGACCATGTAAGTCTTGATGAAGCTAGCTAGATTGTAAGCACGCCTAACGATGTACGGCCTGGTACTGGACAGGCACCGGATGGAAGTTTATAAAGAGACCTCGAGATCTGGGGGTCTCAGCGTTCTTTAGAGATTAGGAGTGCCGCTGCCCTGGCAAGGCATCTCATGACATTCCACCTAACCCTATCGTGAAATAGGACACCACTAGATCAAAGTAGACGGTTCGTTAGCTGACAAGCAAAAGCGTCTTCTCGATAGCTGTATGGAGAAGGGTAACTCACAGTTCCCTTGACGCTCAGTGTCCGTTTCTATAGTGTGTCCTTCACGGCACAGCTCTCTTTTATCCTGATAGATCCACCTACTGGTGTGGAAATCTATAAAGAATCCATGCCCTTGGACATGACAAGGCTCAGAGTTCAGATGGACCTCCTTCTGCTCTGTTTCAGGATGAAGAATTAGAGGTTTTTAACAGACTTCATGCTTGTATACAATAAATATATTGCTGAAGACCTTCCCTTATTTGTTAGGGAATAAAATTTTGTCCCAACCTTAAAAAAATCTACGCCCAGTTATTGCACTCAAATATGAGTAGGAACTGAATACCAATAATGTAGACGCTTATCGTGCCTGTCAGACTTAGTACTTAGTGCCAAAAATGCTCTAACTGCTGGCTCACGAGGAGCAGCCCATACTTTGTTCCGGTAGTATATGAATCGATAAAATCATCATCATACAACGAGTCATCATATTTCTGAACATGGGTACAGCCTTTCACCCTTCTGATAGCACTTTACTGAAAACTAAGTGATCATACCAACACAGAAAAATTTCGCTTGGATTTTAGATAGTAGAAATTACACGTGTATTTTGCGAATCCGAAATCCAAAGCTGCTACCAGGAACCGAACCGGCGGCATTTTCTCTACCGGGTAGACGTTCTAGCAGCTAAGCTTCCGTGGTTAGTTCAGTTGGGTGTGAATATCACAAATGGCCATCTAATGAAGGGCAGTAAACAGTGAGAATGTTCTGCGAGTATTTCTGCGATATCTTCTTATAAGCGGCAAACGATTCGCAATCATCGTCGACTGAAGTACACATCACCGACTCCCACTACGTAAGTTGGTTGTTTAAAAAACTTCACTGGTAACCCCCAAAAACATGAAAACTAATGTTTTTATCATATAATTACAGAGACACACGATACAATGTTGAACAAAATGAAGTTGCGAGTTTGCACGATTTATTTCCGGAATCCTCCCCATTCACCTCGACTAGAGCCTACTGAAAAACGGCGAGCGAATCCAACTCTGTTGTATATAATGTGGCCACGTTTATTTCACCTCAGATCCAAATGCCAACCCTTGAATAGTATGGTGTGTTTCGGCAAAGGACTTTGCCGCGATTAATTACCCACAATGTAGCTCTCACTCAGCGATATATATTCCGTGGTTTTGCACTATGTGTCTGCTTGAAACCGGTAACCTAACAGATCAGCTTTACCCATCAAGATGCTTTAGGCATAACGAAGAACTGCATATTTCAGAAATATTGTACTGTTGTCTGCGAAAGCAGTTTGTTGATACATAACAGATAAAAGGATATTACGGTGCAAACTTGTAGAATATAACCCAAATAGCTCTATCAAGCACTAACAAAAACGCTCCAGATAAACTAGTACTATTGGTTTCTATTCGAATTTCAGTAGCTAAAATGAATGAAATCAGAATGGAACCGTTAACGAGAATGGGTAAGTAATCGCTGCTGGTAATTGAAGAGTATTGATTCAAATAACTGCTTGGGACATTGGCTTACTGTGTACATCGCTGGAAACCGATGTAAAAAGTTCCGTGGCAAGCATGTTTCTTTTAGAAGGAGAAGCGGAACCTCAAGTCAAGTGCTCAGTGATCAAAGGCTCACTGATCACATTCTTGGGTTTCATAAAGCTTCTGCTCAGTTCCACTTTACTTGAAGGTGACCAGTTGCCATGTTGAATACGTCTTTCCATTTCAGGAGTTCTTTCGATGCTTGGTGAGTTCTGTCATCTTTCCGTTTTACGACTTTACTGACCAGACCTACAATTCGTAGAATTGAGTTACACGAAGTGGTGATTTCACTTGCATGTCGCCCATATCTTACACACTGAATGAGTCCAATGTATCTCATTCATTTTGTCCCTGGACATGCTGATGACATGGGATTGAAGATATGATGAAAATTAACAAATAATCAGTGAGCATTTGTCATACGTGACGCCGCTCTGCACAAAACAAGCATAGAAATTGGCGAAAATCGCTGGGGGTGGTGCCTGTTCAAACAAGCGGATTCTTTTATTAAGCAAGTCCAATTTAACAAAAATCAGCCAAAGAGACATTGCTTACAGATTATTTGGGATAGCCTTTAGATCATTACCGCCTCTGTTCCTTGGGATCAAAGTAGAGTTCCAGTTAGGAGAGTGGTAGTTCGAGAGACTGAATTCAAACCGGTAGTATCGTTATTTCCTGCAACGGTAAACCGTAAACATGTAGCGGAGAACAAGTTGAAGTTGGTTTAAACTACGAAGTACAGTTGAATAACAGAGCTTGATCATGATATTGCTTTCCTAACATGTGTGTATTACTCCGTCTATGCCGGTTCATCGGGGAGCTACAGTATGGTTTTATCATGACTACATTTTCTCTTGTGCTAGATAATAACAGTGATTGCCATCCTGTGATTTGCCGCCTCATATACACAACAAGCCAAGCAAATTCTTGTCTCTGTTTCAGGGAATCCAACTCCGGACGAATTAAAAGAATTCAGAAATCAACTTAGTGAGTTCAACCATTTAAGCCGTTGCGAAGCACCGTGCCCGTTGTTTGCTTTAGATAATCATAAACAAATGATCCATTGGTAGTAACTGGAAAGGTCATGATTTCATCGGTTAGTATGTGGAAGAACATAATTTTCACCCAGATGCTCATACAAACAAAAAAGACTAACCTTACTTTGATCTCGCTGGTGCTGTCTTCAGGATCCATTCCTTTTTGCAAGCGGAAAACAAAGCTGATGTGAGACGGTCATACATGATGAAACGTCATGTGCTTCATCGACTCGAAATAGCCCTGGAGTTGATTGGTCTTACCACAATGTTCTTATCGCCGAGCTTGGTGTTTAGATAACAAACTTTTCATCGCGAGTCAAGATGGCGCCGTCTATGCATGTTCTCCTGGCACATGCACTGAAGACCCCGCCTTGGCTGATGATGAAAGCTTTTCAATCTGAACACTAAGCCCAGAGATCAGAAAACCATTGAAATCAACAAGCTGAGCTATAACCAACACAAACATTTAGAAGCATTGATGACTGGTCTTATTCATATCACCGCGTAGATTGAATATATTGACCAGGTACAGTTTGTAGAATTCTCATACTGACATTCCACTTCTAATCGTTGACAGTCAGAAGAGTATTCTCATTTTTCGCCGGGAGTTCTGCTATTCAGTGGTCGACTGCGCATCGGTGTTTGTGTTATGTATTGATCTACCGAAGAACCCGAATGAAAAAACGTGAAAGATTTCCGAAAATATGACTAGCTCGCAACTGCGTTCACATTCAGAATGATTGGTCTATACTTCTTTAACCATATTTTATCCATTTCAGAATGGATAATTTTAGGCTGGACTATGATACCCGAGTCTCCAATAAGTAAGTCCTATAAATTCTAAATTCAATTTTTTATCCAAAATGAACTCAGTTGTTGAGCCAACTTCATTTTTTTTGAATATTTGAGTAATTTTACTTCTCCTTGAAGCTCCCGTTAATTGTCGGGTTACATTTATTGGTACAAAAATTGGGGAATACCCTCATTGTGATTGAATAAAAGCAAGCAAGAGTTGTTTCTAACTGGACAAAATATTGGTTAACACAGTCATATATTATTGTGCTCAATTGATGAACCAACTTGATTACTCTATTTTTCTCATTGTGGGGAAAAAACAATTTTATTTTCAAGGTAATCTGAGTGATAAGGATAGGACGGAAGTTGCTGAAGTTTTGGGTGAGTTTGTGATTTCTTTTGTTTCACAACAACTGCAATCGTTTTTCATGATACACGTGAAATCCCCAGCTGGCGCAACGTGGAAAATTGTGGAACCATTTTACTGCCATACCATATGACTTGTTAAAAATCTTCAGCTATGGTTAATGTCCATTAATCCGCAATGAATCTCTGAATATGCCATGTTACCACTGCTGACCATTATTTATACATTATGTAACCTGTCATGCTCTCAGACCAGCGAACAGTTCCTCACTGAAAATAATGAGTGCGCTTCACAATCGCTTGATTAGCTGTTCAAAACGTTCGAGATCTGTTTGTGTGATGGGTCGTGGAAATGGAAGAATGCCCAAGGTGCATATTGATGTGATACGAGTACTCGCATTTTTCAAATATATATGTGCCGCGCCATTTGCTCGGGTGAGAGCTGAATTTTATTGCCGCAACGAACAACATATTCATATTTCTCGATTGGGTTTAAAATTTCGAGGTAAAATAGCTAATGCAGTATCCCTGGATTGAGACTCATTCAGATTTAGAATCTAAAGCTCATCTGCAGGGTTAATGGTATCTTCCAATGGGGAAGTCGTGGTTCCCTTTTGTCAAACATAACCCACTACACTCATACTTAGAGGGTGTGCATTGATGACTGTGGTTGACTTTGTTCCCACTCTAGGATTCGAAATAGCGGTCAGAAAGATGCATGACTGGAAGAAAACAGCAGTTTGTTTTTACTAACAGTATATTTTAATTACCATTCATATCAGTCAATCTCAGGCAAACATACGCAGACATGCATCGGAAACCTATACGTGAGTTCGGCGCATAATTAACTTCATGACTGATGAAAATTGCCTACTGGTTATTCTGTGTTGAGCATACCTTCTAAATGCAAGCATATTTGTGAATAACCGGGTTGGGGGACAAAGAGTACTGTAACATTTCAAAATAGCACAAAATAATGAAGCGTATCAAGAACCAGGTACTAATCAACATCAGTGCCCAATCTGAAGTCACCAGTATCTTTCGACGGACGGATAATATTTAACAGAAGCTCCGGATTACTGAGTACACAAATGTCTTATCTCATGACCACAATTCTTCGTTCCCATGGTTAGATATGACTCACCCATACGGAATTATCCACGGCTCGCAGGGTGTACTCCCCAGTCAACTCTTCTCTGGATGGGCCTTAGAATCACTCCTGATGAACAAATTGGATTATTGTGATCGAACTTGATTGTCGAGGTCGTTGTTCAAGTCAACAATGGAGGACCAGCTTGAGTACAACGTTTTGTGACATCACTGAATTTCATAAGATCCTTTTCACTAGCCATCGTTCGTCATCTTTGGAGAACTTAGCATCGAGTTGACCAAAGCGCTCCATTTAGTGCCGCTTAAGCGTTGACGAATATAAGCCCACTGAAGGTTACCGAATCAACTGAAACAGAGTCGATTTTAAGGTTCGCAGTATTGAGTTGTGCACAGTATTTTAACCGTATATTCCACAGGGATTTTATTGCAATCACCCACATAGATATTGGGAGAGGTTAGTAGCATACACGGACATGATGGCGCGTATAAAATAATACGACTTTATCATTTTTACAGCACGGTAGCTTCCTAGGTGTGGTGCAAACCAGATCCCGACAAGGATAGGATTCGGTTCACAAGAAGTTATATTCACTTTCGAAAGTCCACGTGAAGCTAAATTATTTAGTTATATTTAGTAAACTGCCAAAGTGAGTAGAAGGGCAATTGCAGTTACAACACAAAACGTTGATCACTCTACGAACAAGCGTTTTTAAGTACGGATTAAGGCTGCCCTTTTTTCAGCGGTTTCTGATCGCTGAGTCGGTAAAAAAACACCTGTCCGAGCTACGAACTACGTCGGTCTTCAGATAAGTTGCGAATGCTGCATAGTGGCACATGAAGGCACATGGAGGGACCACTTAGCGAGACTTTTATGTCATTTTAAAATGATCACCAAATATGTTTTGACCCAGCTGAATTCTTGTCATTATCCTCGTTATCTCTTTAGAGCTCTTGGTAGAAGAACTGCGTGAGTAAACTTCTACGGATTTTCACGAAACCGTTGGAATCCAATCACGATGAAGTTATCAATAATCTGAAAAATAACAGTTCGAAATACTTTTCTGTTCACTCTACCCCATCATCGGGTGACGAAAATATACATGTATATTTCTGATTAAATGGAACAGTCCAAATTGAAACAAATTTGAAGGCCATCGGAAGGGCAATTTGTTAAAGAATTCATCTGATTTGATCGTTCCTCCGCTTTCCCAAAGTTTCACACTGACTTTTACTGAATGAACAGAATGCAGCTTTGGACAAGAAACCGTCCGCCTCATCCAAGGTATTTTATTAATAAGTCAAACAGCTGTTCATACCAAACGTATGTAAACAAAGTACTCAAACCGATACGATGGCAGCTGATTTTCGTAAAACCTGGTGTAGGACTGTCAGTTTTGAACACGTCCCTCTGCGATTAACGGTCGCCAAACATGAGATGAAGAAAGAGACCCATCAACATGCTGACAGACAGGAAGGAAGGTGAGCTCACAAGCTTATAAGCTTTAAAAAAGAACAAGTACATCCTTCGTGCGTCAGGGGTGAATAAAAGTTCCCAACATTCGGTTTTCGAATCACATAGACTGTTCAAATGCTTAGATGGGTTTCATGAAACAGAATTGTGAAATAGAGGACGAATGGAACGGTGTATTTGCTGTCATTGAGTTGAGTAAAACTAACTTACCTTCATGAAAGCCCAACCAAAGTTTGCTTCGTTATTGCGAGTTTATTCGTCACTGTGCAGAATCTGGCTGGATATAAAGTGCCTTCAGATTATTTGTTGTTTCCTTGATTCTTCTGTATTTTTCAGCATTGCCAATAAAACTAACTGATTTGACTGAACATTTCCAACAACATTATCATCAACTGGTAACTAGCAAAAAAATGGCTCACGTGATTGGAACAACCGTACCATCTTTTGGTCAAACCCTTCTTGGAAGGCAAACGGTTGCGAATAAAGCTGTTCTCTTCCGTTTCTAGTGAAACACGTTTTTATGTTTGCATAACGGGCATGAGTGCAGCGGAAGGGGTACATTCCACAGCCACAGAGGAGCTTTTTCACTACCAAGGAAACCGGCCACAGAGCCTTAAGTCTTGGACCGGAGAACCTCATAAGGTTTCAAAAGGTCAGGTGTGGCAATGAGCCGGATGACAATGGGGTTTATTGTCTACCACCACTCTGACCAGTGGTGGTGAGTATTCAAACCTCCGACCTCCGAGGTGGCAAGTATACGCTCCATTTCCCTCGACCATCACTGTCCCATAGTGGTTTTGAAGTACAAAAGATGATCAAGTTATGAAATGCACTCTTTTCAGTGTTCAATAGTAGAGCTATATGTGCCAAAATAATTGGCCTAATTTAACCCAACCAATAATTGTACCTTAGGTGAGGTACCACAGATCACCAAAAAATTGTAATTCGAAATCCAGTAGGAGAATGATGGCCAAATTTTGCTCTCTAAAATTTTCGAAAAATGCGGCGTACGGTTGTTCGAAATGATAATAAGTTCAGCAACATAAGGCCACATCTTCATATTGCACTTGATAAACATAAGTGACCAAAAGTAAGTGTTCCAAATGCAAACTAGTATTTGACACTAAAAATTAGCATCAGTGGATTCAAAAGTAAATGTATTATGCAAATTTTCAGTTTCGGCTGAAGTATTATGGTAAACGTCTGTAACACCAGCATCGATTGGCTTCATTTTCAGTTCTGTCGAATGACCAGACTTCGTATGTGACCGATAAACTTGGTACGTCCTATCACGCTCCTACCACAATATTCCGTTATCAACTGTTCACTTGTTTTGTAGTATGTTGTACCCTTCAGAATGAATTGGCTGGGATCGCTCAAGTTAATTCTTGCTAAGAGTCACTTCACTTATGGAGGGAGATGATCAGAAGAAAGTAGTCTTACGAAAGGTGTCAATTTTTAAACGAGTTTTCCTTTTTACCCATATGACAAAGTATTCTCAACAACAAGGATCACCAAATATCGGGTATTCTCATAATTTACTCCTTTAACTGCTTTGTGAAATAAAAGTAACATATTCTACACACAGAGGTTGGGTAACATCCCAAAGGTTTGAGTTTTTTCCTGCAAAAATGTGAACCTCAGAGTCTCTTCGAGTGTGTATCATCTTTCAAATTGTATTACATCAGGCTCGAATGCAGACGAGGTGCTTTAAAGCCAACAAGCAAATAGCTCCAGATGCCCCTATGGTCGCCCAGACAAAAGAGTTTTTCTGAAAGCAAAGAGAGCAAAAAGTTATTTCAATGGATTAGTCACCTCTCTGGCCATCCAAATACTGCGGTTATTCGGATAATTAATTTCAAATTGGGGTTGATTTTTGACACTTATCGGACTGGCAGTTTTTCTTGTTGCCTGCGATTTTCATTTCGTCTCCGGATGCGATGCGGTACAGTCAGCGAAATTCTGCATCATTGTTACCAGACCTTATGAATACAAATCAACTAACCTAGTGGCCTAGTAATTCTGATTGACATCAAATCCCTGAGCAAAAGCACACGTGAAATTTTGTTCCATGGAAAATTTATGTAATAATTTATTCGGAGATGATCATTTGTGGGGTAAAATTCTGATGAAATTTTCACGTAGTCATTTCAGGACGTGTTGTTATTTTGAGGCCGGAAGGTTTCTATGGCGGAACTTATGCGGCACTTCAAAAGTATTCCCTGCGGAGAGTTTAGTATAATCAAGACCACGATCTATGGGACTACGTTACTGTATTCTCCTTTCCAGATCAGTTACTGGTTTCCCACATGAACTTACGTAGACAACGATCAGTGTGTCTAAGACAAGAGAAGAAAATTACTTTCCTGCAGAGCTAGTTGGTGTTTTTCACATTCATCCTCACAAAGGTGCGCAGTAACCCAAAAGCTTAAGGATGATTCACATTCCGGTCATAGAAGCACGCCTGTTGTTGCCATGCTGGATCACAAACAATGGCCGTATTTGGGTGACAGATAATGTTACTTGATTGTTTTAGGCATAGCGAATTTGGACTTTCTAGTTAAGTCTCTTCCGACATCGCTTACGACACTTGATTGTCTGTTCCGTCAAAAAGTGTCTTCAAAACTGGACTGCCATCCGACACGTAACTGAGTGTGATATCGTGTTCTTTCACGTGATATTACACTCTACGACTCGAGGATTACTTGTTGTGATTGGCCTCCAGAAATGCTTTTCAACCAGAACGAATGAATGTCTTTCTCAGGAGTGCAAATTGATAAGACCATTTTCTCCTAGTTAGATAACGCAACTTTTAAGAATTGTTCCAAAATACTTGGGGCCATAATCAAGTTTTAGGTTCACCTAAATTCATACTCAGCAAATGGATGTTGTCATCCGATAATGTGGAAGGGGTCCTTGGTTTATTTCTCTGGATAACAAATCCTCCCAGGAAGCCAGTTGGCAACACCGTGTTACTGGTTAACTTGAGATTATTTATCAACATGTGTGCAAGGCCCATTCTCTACATGTTACGGAATAGTTCCTACATGGGACCGGATTTCTGGTGGAAAATCAGGTTTAATGTGCGTTTCTTTTCTCCAAACTATTCTACCTAACCTCAGAACCATTGAAACAAGAGTGGGCTTTATTCTCCGAAAGAGGAAACAGAGTACAAACATAATTTAGCTGCTTTTAGAGCTTCGTTGAGAATGACTTGCGATTATGATCGACATTTCGCAAGCCACTAAATGTTAGCTGTCAGTGAAGAAGAGAAACGCGTTTTCTGAGTTGGTTGACATTAGCAGTAGAACAAATGAACTAAGAATTGATAAAGATCTATTTAGAATGGCAATTCTAAATTTTAGTCCTCCAACACGTATAATTAGCTCTCATTTGGAGTAAACCCTGAGTAATATATTTCAGGGGATAAATGTTGGTTTGACGCCCAGATAAGGACAGTTGAATGAAAAAGATTTTGTTGAACTAACGAACCAACAAATGTGATATGCTATTGGTTTATAGCTCTACCTTTCAACAGTACAACCATACAACTTTCAGAATGTCAAATGTTATCTTCTTGCAGATTTCTCTTTCAAGGGTGTACTTCATGCCAAATTGTTCCACCTCTTGATGAATGTATAACGCGTTATGGAAAGGCGTTAGTATGGAGATTGTCTACAGACAACACATAACACGTTTTAACCACGAACACATCGTTGAGTTTCATATCGGTTTGCCAGAACTGTCCAGCCCAGCCTGAAACATTCGAAATCGGGATACATAATATTTCTTCCAACAAAATAAAGAGTACGCATTGCCAAAGAAATCAATACACGAGTATATTCTCAATAATTTCCTATAATTTTCCAGTGAAATACGGCGATGATATGAGGAGAACAGCAGCAGGTGAGTTTCTGCAAGTGCATTCATACTAGCTGCATTTGGTGAATTGAAAAATGTGTGTTCGGTGATTTCACCGAAATCGGATATGAACATGTGATAACACAGTTCGTATTCTTGAGTATTTTGATTATTATCTTGCTTATTCTTCCTCCCTGAAAAGACACACAATATGGAACACAATTTTCTGGGCATCTGGGCAGTCCCTTCTGATTGGGTTCAAAATTTACCAGAACGCAGCAGAATGGTAGCCGAAAGCAATGCACTGGCGGAAATTGAGCGTATGCACTACAAAGTGTGTGCAAAATTTGCGAGACTTATTAGTGGCATTTTGGTTGCTGAATCGGATGCGTGGGTTGAGGTTAGACCTGGTTCCATAACTCAATGAGCCCAACTGCCACTAATGTTGCCTACAGACAAACTACGTATCTTATGTGCAGGAGTCGAACTGACACGTTTATATTCCGTGCCAACTGCAAAAGCTGAATAAGGTCCATGCACCAGGGATGTTTCTTGTGATAGTTTAGGTATCTAGCAAAAACTGCTTGGGCTTTTCTGCATTATCAATTCGGGGTAAAATATTCCTACTTTTCGAGTTCTTTGAAATGGCCATATAATACTCCAAGGTAGTAGCGTTGGCCTCAAACCAGTAACAAATTTTTGAGTCACCGTCAAATGCAATCTATTGTTTGGCATACTTTATGGGAAGATTACTGATCGAACATATATATATATATATATGTATACATATATGTATATATATATGTATATATATATATGTATATATATATATATATATGTGGTGTTATTCATTCACCGAAATTCACTAACACGTTTTGGTAAAAGGTTTTCCAGTAGCAATCAACATTTTTCATGGAGATGAATCACGTGACAAATTTCTGAGAATGTAAACGAGAGTGAGATAATGTGCAGTGCATCACTCAAAGCGAAGGCTCATCTTCAAGCTCCTTGCAATCCCTGATGATTTTATTTCTTTGCGATCCGTTGCGGAGGTGACACCTTGATATGAAGTGAGCCATATAAGTGGACAGTCGCATCGAATTAATACTTGTCCTCATGCATTCTAAGGAAAAGTCTTTACTTCAGCAGTTCATCCGATGTTCACCTTTGTGTCAAAGACTGAATACAAACAAAAGGCTGCATGTATCCAAAGCAACGGATACCAGTAAGAATGAACAGTGAAGGGCAGTGAGGCTGTGAATTATCAGGAACTTGCTTAAACAAAAAATGATGAATATAAAAAAAGAAAAACTTGTCAAAAATATAAATCGGATTTAAAGAATAGGGCAAATCATACATAAATCTAATGACTTGGATGGAACGGGTGGAGCCCCATATCTGCTTTAGGGAGGTTGCGCGTGTCATTCGATTTTCATGATCCAACCAACTGAGTATCAGAAACTACCCGAGGTTCAAGTCTGACTTCACTCCCTTACGCACAATGTCATTGAAATAACTTAAGCTGCTGATTTTATGGCCCACCATGAAATGTGTCAATCAAATTCATACCCGTGGACAGTTACACTACAAGTATTTAATAGTTAGGACCGGAAAGAACTATTCACTGAAACTGTAGTATCAGTGATCGTAAACGTCGGATTCACAGCAAACTCTAATGGAAATCATTCGTTTGTGGGGGTCACAAGGAATTAAATTCGCCCCCAAAGTGCGCTCACGTTTAAGTCCACACAACCCTCTGAAAACTCCCAAAAATTTACGCAAATAGCAATTTGTATACTTACCAGGGATTTTCTTCGACGAAATTGTTTCGCGGAAGTACACCACAGAAAAATTATATTGGTGTTTTCATAGTCTAAGAATACAGCATTAGGAAGTATTCCCCGTAGGACAACTTTTTTGATTTTCAGTGCAATGGTTCTCAATTTTTCATAATTTTCATTGTCTCGATAACTGCTCATATTGTCCGACACAAGTTTCTGGTGGGACGTCCTTCGGTGGGGTCGTGTAAATTTGAATTAGAATCCTTGGTCATACCAACTAAAGCCACCTGTACAGAGAACACCGTATCTCTCCAAATGAAAAAATTCCTTGCCGCACGCCTTGTTATTCATCCTAGTCCGTGTTCGGTCTAATCACTTAGGCATCACTGCCTTGATGGTAAACCAGCAAATTAAGGTTGGAGTTTGCTTTGAGTTTCTTAAGTCGTTTTTAACTTGCGGTATTCACATAAGTGCAATATATTAAACCAGTCCCACGGAGTGACGTAAACATTTACTGGTTGAAATAAGGATTATGGAATACCGATTCAATTTTGAATTAAACCTCTTTTTCTTACAGGATGGTAGGTGATGACCGGAGAATCAGTACCTGATCCAAGAAGCATAACTTGTTTGCCCGAACCCCTTTTCTTATTTTGCTTTTCCTTCGCGCATGTGTGTAGAACCTTTGCGAAAGAAGTGTTTTAGATACTTTGCTGCTTTAGTTGCTCAAATGTATTTGTTCTGCATATTTTGTTCAGTAAATTACTTGTTTACGCTCAACCAATTTTAATAAATTTATGTTGCCGAAAATTCTCTTTCTGCTTTTGGAGTTCGTTGTGAGCACTTGTTTCATGAATAGTGCGAAATGAATAACAATGCAAGAAATCTGGTTTATCTAACACAGCATGCAAACTATGGTCTGCATCATGCGTTCAGACACTGCATTATACACATTGGTTGATGTTGTGCGTTTAACTTGAAACAGCAAAATAGAATAAACAAAATGTTAGCTGAGATAGAATCAACGCAACAATTTGCAGGCTACCTAGGAGCACATGATCCCTGACAGAGTTCGATCCTTAAATGACCGAGAAAGTGAGAGCTATCTAAAGTCGCTCCACGGTCAGAATGAATAATCGCTAATTTGATATCCTTCATAACGAGGTGGAGTCCCACACCATGCCACATTGGAAGCAGCAGCTATTATCCATATACGAATGAGTAGAAATGGATGAGAATATTGGCCAAGGGTGTTATTGTTATCAATAATGATTTACCTTCAAAATGGAAAAGTTCGAATTTATTAAGAAGCGCTGATTTTTTGTCTAATATCTACTTAGTAATCTATAAATGGCTTCATATTGGTTTACTGAAAAGCAACTGTTTTGCCAATCTACATTTCTATATAGAAATGTTGTCGTGAAAATTGTTCACAGTAACCTAGTTTTTGCAGTGGTCCGAAGTAATTTAGAGATGGTGAACTTTTATTTCTGTGCTTCATGGTTTCATAGGCTATCATGAACGAAAAGCGAATCTGTCTATTTATCGGATATTGATTACAAAATTCTCAGTTGTATTCATCCTAACAACCGACTGTGATGCGAGAAGATTTGAAGCTGAGAACAGGGACTCGTAAAGGCAGTCGCTCCAAAGGATCGTTATTCAACTGATGTACAAAAAAGCCCATTCCCTATTGGACTTTTGTATGACTAATCGGGTATCTTAGAATATCATCACCTTCATTATCATCATATGGAGGCTACTTGTGGTGACAATGGGATGATATTCACAAATCCTAAAGTCATTCCTTATGTTCCGATACACTCATCCTCTTTGAGTCGAAGAAAACAGGTGTAAGTCTTATGGAAGCACCTAACTTTCAAGTTGTCATAACCGGTGCACGAATATTTGCCCAATATTAGAGCTGTACTGAACACCACGTTAAAGTGTATGCATATACTTTTAAAGTGATTGGTTCATCATACAGTTTGAACGCTCACTTGTGCCTGATGAACCATGGAAGCACTGTACAGCTGTTTCATCCGTATTAGAAATCATCAACATTGCACACCGGCTGCCCTCCACCGTTACTTCAACTCGGCATGAGTAATTCTGGATACAATACCTTTTAATATAATGCCAAAATCAATTAAATAACCAGGATTAGTAGATCGACTGTAAAGTAATGTTTTCTTTTCACCTAAGTATCCTTCGGGAGTCTCTCCCTTGATGGAGCGACAGTCAGTTACCGTTCATATCCAGTGAGGGTAGGGTAACACATGATTTTGTGCGTATGTTAAAACTCAATGGTTCGTTACATGTTTCATTCAGAATCATTCACTCCGAGTTCGAGTCTCAGTTGTGTCTCCCCGGGATGTGTTCTACTATCGATTCGTAACAAGACTGAAACAGAGTCAGAACGCTGTCGTGGGTTTCAATGGTTTAAATATTCCCCCTTCATGGCGGATCATATATGGTACGATGTAATCTCTGGCAAGTCATACTCAAGACTCGTACCACTGAAGCTGTTTACCAGCTCATTGGAAACTGAATGAAAAGTGTGCTCATCACTAGAAACATTTTATGTCTGCCATAATCCTTCAGTTTATCACACATTTCGAGCGCAGAGGGAATTATTGAACTTAACGGTACATGTTGGTAAAACCCTCAGCGAGAACTGTAAACAGTAAGGTGAAGGATGTACTGATGTCCGAGCACAACCTTCTAGAGTAACGTTTCTTGCTAAGCCACGAAGCATCTCTCATTGCCTCCATCGGATTACTCTTTTAAACATTCATCAAACTTTACGGTCAGTCATTTCACATATTTCGCGCACAATGCACAGAAGAAAGTCACCCATAAATCAACAGTGCCTAACGGAGTAGTTCGATGAATCTGGTAAATTTCACTTGTTTTCCAATTTTGTCCGTCATACATTTTGACCACAATAATACGGAAACACGATCTGACAGATTATAGACGTCCTAGAATATACATTGAGCACACTGACTTTTGACGATAACGGTGAAGCTTTTACTGAAGCCCGGTCTTCTCAAGCACTATAATCCGTTTTGGCCGTCACTACAGTCTGGAATTACAGTTTGTTAAAAACCTTGGATGTCTTCTGTTCACTGACCGGTTGCCGCGGGTTCTATGAACCACCTGACCAGCTTGTTTCTGAACCCCTCTCTCATAAATCATTTGTGAGAGATCAGCGATTGTAAACCCCACATGATTAGCATTTATTTTCAGCTCAGACGCACTTGATAACAATGTTTAGTTAATGGGATGTAAAAGGCAAAATCACCAGCCACAGGTTTATAAATAGTTTTTTTCTTCGGGGTGGTATGTATATTTGACAATTGTTTTGAACCAAAACTTTATCGAACGAAGAAGTAGGACCAGTATTTAATCTTTGTATTGGCAACTAATCTTTGAAAAGTGCGAGTTATTTTCTACCATCGTTATTAGTACAAAACCTCGATGCCTTCCGTCTAAGTTTTGAGTAGACTGACCTTCATTACACGCAAGTAAATGGCATATCAACCATTCCCAATTATTACTGAAGTCTCATACTTTGATATGTTGCCGAGTTCAGATGGTTTTTGACAGATATCAGGGAAAAGGTAGAATAGTTAGAAATATTGTCTTGATGGGTGTTGAATCGTGATATCCTTGGACTATTCTCTGGTGCATTCGCACACAGCCGAATTTTCGCTCCTGAACTGAAACATGGATAAGGTGCAGTGCCAACTACCTGCAACAGTAAAACTGAAATATTCAACTCACTGTAGCGGAGGATCTCAAAGCTGATGTTTAAAATTGAAACACGGTTTTTCCCATCAGTTAAGTGGGTATTGAACAGCACGACAGAGCTCAAAAATCTCTAGTCGTTTGATAACGTCCTGATTTGATGGAAAATGGCTTCAGTGATTGCTTTTACTCCTTACCGTAGATAAAACACCACACAAGTCATTGATGAGGATCAGTCTTTTCAGCAGTTACTTGTTCTTAGAAGTATCCTCTAATGTGTTGATGGAAACAACAGCTTTTAGTCATTTAACCGCATGGAAGTTAAGTTTATTCATATTCAAGTTTATTTCATTTTTGCATTTCGGTTCGTCGGCAAAACAATCGAGGCGGCAAAATAACAATTTTTTTCAACGACCAACAGATCGCTGTACATCTGGTGAAAACAATATTCATTTGCACAGACTATTACGTTTTAGCCAAATGTTTTCGAGATAAAACTATTGAGTAAGTCATTCATAATGGAACTATAAACTAGTAGACGCGTTTTGCCAATGAAAGTCATTTGATCTACTGCTGGATGTTCAACTGACTGAGTCATAGGTTGCGTGATTCTATTCGCACTTTCCCTTGTATTTGCATATGCACCAATTATACTGAAATGTGCAAATGCTTCGCCCGCAGGACAACATCAACTTCACATTTTTGTAAACCAATATACGGTATATTCAAAGGTTTTGCATTGGAAACCGCCAAAATGTGAATCAGCAATTTTGATTCTCTTCTGCAGAATGACATAAAGGGGACTCGTCAAGAACATACACGAATTGATGATGTGACCGAATAGCGTCCAAGAGAACAAATTCGACAGGTAATCGATCACTGATATCAAACGCCTAGGGATTAACAAAAAAAATCAATTTTGCATGATACGATAATCAATAATCAATGAACAGAAAATCGTTTATACCATCGGGACACAAAAGCACTCAACACGCTGAGGCTGATATGGTGGCCTCATCTATTTGCGTGTATTCGGGAGGATCTTGTTCTCACATCATTTTACGTGGTTCCACCGGTGGTTTTTATGATTCGAGTGAAAGCGCTTACATTAGAATTTGTGCCTTTGAACACATGAAAGAAGCCATGCCAATAAAAAGAAGCACTGCTGACTGCCGAGAAAGGCTGATTTCAGTCGGCACTGGAAATTGAGAATGAGACACGTTTTGGACATCAAGAATAAATACCATAATTGTGAGAATAAATCATCAAAAAATTCACTTTTTCGACTTATGTGTATCGTTTGCAATATAATGAACAAAAAGCTTTCATCAATTACTTTTTCCTATTTTGCTTATGGTCAAGAGCTAGTCGCTTGCTAGGAGTCCGTGGGCTGTGATGTAGAAGGTATTCCGATTCAAAACGTTAGCTGTTTGTCTAGTAGTGCACACAAAGCAGGAACTATAGGAGTTTACATTTTAGGAATTCTGGTCGGCCACTGTTATTTGTAGTGGTCAAAATCACTTGGTGAAGCTGGATTCCCTTACGATCGGTAAAATCCGGCTTCGACGTTGCCGTCTTTTGATCATAGATTGCTTATTCAGCTTCAATGTAACAGCTGAGACATCCCCGTTGACCAGAAGTGGCTGAATATTATGGACGACTGTGTGAGAAGCACTGCGTTTTCGTGTAGTGCCATAAGATTTGATTGAATTTCGCCGCCATTTTACAAGGCTGGGGCAAGCCAATCGGCAGTTCATTGATAGTTTATTCATATTTGAGTCATTCCTGTGAGAAAAAAACCCAAAACCCTAGGAACTGACAAAATGGACCGTTGGTAAAACCAGTTTTGATAATAACTGGCTGACCATATCTGTTTTACTGTCAGAGTATATGTACCTCATTTGAAGGTCCAAATGGGGAACCAATGCTAGATTCTTCTGTCAAAAACTCTCTAAACGGTTGTATGAAATTGATAGTGAGTGTTTATCGACCGGAGTGGTAATAAACTGCATGTATTATTTACTACAAACCTTGCGAGCTGCTGAGAAGATTTGAGTGCATTTCCTACTGGATGCTAAGGAGTATCTGGTGAACATTACAACTGCAGGCTGTTTGGTCATGACTCTGCCTTCCGTTCTACTCTTTATCTCACGTTGCCCATCATGGACGTGGCTTAACGTGATTTAACTGTCACTGGACCGATTATAAACTTATTGCAATGCAGCCTGCATCACGCGTCACCCGCGTGCCGTGGAAGTACTCTTGCTGGCGGATGCGGGGCGTAGACTTGCTATTGTTCATTTTCTGGCGATAACTATAAACGTTGTTGAAGATAAAGGAATGAAAAATGAATGGATGCAAGAACGTTCGACGTTAAACAACTCGAACAAGAATGAGAGGGTGAATGAGGGCGAGAAAATTGTAGGCCATTTGTTGGTTCTGTTGTGAAAATACGGGTCACTTTTGGCAAGAGTTTATTGAATATCAGCAAGAAAATGGCATAACCGAGGACTAGTCTTCTCATTCCATTGGTGTCTGCATTTTAGATTGAGGTTCAGTGCAGGCACAAGCTGATATCTGTGAGCAAATGGGTTTTTTTGCCCGGTGAGGGCAACAGCATCTTTCTTCTCTGACCGAGTGGTCGACGGATGAGAAAACACACCAATTTTCTGTTCAGATGGAGGCCGTTGGCAACTCTGATTTGGATCGAAGTGAAATGCTGCAACGCGTCCTATTTGGTTACCGAAGGGTAAGTTACTTTCGGTGTTACTGAGGAACACCCATCAAACAACTTTGGGAGTACAGCGTGTGATACTCATCCTCTGATAAAGAAAATCGAGTAATTGTCCAGTACTAACTGCACTATACATGGCACAAAAAGAGTCACGAGCATGAATACAACATTGACAAAATCTGACCTTAAGTTGACGAACCAACATAATGATGAATCCCAAAAGGGCAGGAGATTTCAAAGAGTACTTAAGTGTTTTTTTCGTGGGGGGACTCTACTGAAGAAAGTAAATACCAACTGAATGTATATTGGCTTGATGAAATACAACTGTAGACTGTGGAGTGATAAGGAAGGTGATGATGTCACAGTGATCTAAGTTTTGTAAATGTGTCCTTTGGCCAAGCGATGAAATGGTTTTTGTCCGGAGTTTGTCATTGATGCAGGTGAGAAGTTCCAATTTAGTCGAATTGCCCATTTTACAACTATTTTTAAAATAACTATCCTCGGGGTCGTGCAAGTAGTATCTGTGTTGAGAGCAATATTTGTAACGCATTAGGCATTATGTGATGAAGAATAAACGTCAATTTAATTGCCTAAAGGATGCAACATTTGATATTCTGGCGGTGAGAATATTTCCCAAGTGACCTTGGTTAACCTAATATGTTATATCGACTTCTAAGTACCAAATAGTTTGTCAAAAGTTAATTAGCCTACTCAACCTCAAATGGCTGACCAAAAGGGATAGCAAATATCAGGGAGTCACCGTCGATGTCCTCGGATTCTAACTGTTTTTTGGAAGTAGGAGACCATATTTTCTTTCTCTGGAAATAAAGTAAGTGACTTGAATTATAAAAGGATCTCATATTCCAGATGAATCAATTCACTAATTTCAGACCAGAAGTTCTGTTGCAAGGAATTATGAACATGGTTGGATGGGGATCAGATGTTGTCACCTGCGTACACAACCCCGAAATCCATTCTCGAACGACAGAGGCGAGAATTGTGTATAGACACTAAAACTGCTGAGTTCATTAGTTTCACATACATTCTTTGAGCTCGATATTTTCAGAGTCGAAATGCGGTGCATTCCACAAGCCACAACCACCAGCAGTATTATTCAGCGCTAAGGACGGGGAAAATCATAACTGTGCTTGAACTCCCCGGACATCTCTTATTTCTGTGCAAATGCTATTTAACTGTTTGTAGATGTCAGTGTGCGACAGTTCGGATAGAGAGCTTAGACGATTACATAACTAAAAAACGATTTAAATCATACAAGACGTTGACCAGATACGTAATAAAACTCCAATAACAACCTGAGGCTGAGGAAGACCTACAAGTTGTCAAATCAGTTTTCTTGCGTAGGTCTCCTCAATCTCACTAAGTGTTATCGAATAAAACCAAAATGGCTTCAAGCTCAAAGTTGAAAAGAATGGAACTGCAAGTGGAGAAACTTCATTTAGACCCATGTATTTCAGCGCCAACTGATATGTCTTCAGATTCCATTTCAGGCCAATTATTTATTACACAAATACCTCATTGGACAGTTCAGACTCAGATTCTGTGAACTGCTACAATGTAGCAACCTAAAACCCCATATCCGATGGACCGCAGAATCCTTTTGAGATATTTTACCGAGTTATTAGACTTCCTCAGTTGTTTAGCAACATGAAGGTTTCACGGCTACTGTCGCTGTCTAGGCCATCACAGAAAGATCGGTTCGCCGTAAAACATATTTATTCAATAAAAACCACTCTAAATGATTTTATCAATCGACGGGAACATAAGTACATAATTCCTCTGGCCGTGGCCTTCTTATGATTAGCTTGTTCAATTCTTTCAGTGGTATCTGGAATTCTTCAGGTGTTGAGACTAGTACTAGACATCTTGCAATATATTGCAGTCGATGTGGTTTTCTTCAGAAAGGAATGGCGAATTTCCTCTCGTCGTGTACTGCCATTTGTTTAACTGTACGTGAAATCTCGTCTGAAAAATCTCTAGTTGTAAGAACATTGAACTTATCCACCAGATTTGCAAGTGGTGTCAGCCAGTATAACCTTATTCGGACTGATTTTTTGGAACATTATTGTTTGTGAGTAGTTAAGTAGCATTTTTGGTGCTGGTAACAACAGCAGTAGTAGTTGTTTTAGTAGCACAATATGTGGTAGTAGCTAAAATGTCAGTAATAATAAGTATAAAAGAAGTACTAACAGTAGCACATACACAATAATACTTTTGTGCGAGCATCAGCGCGAATGGTCGCGAACCAGTCACAGTAACACAGTTTCACTACGACTAGGCAAACACTAGCCCAGAGCATCCTATACTCTTCTGTTATGGATATCACGAAATAAAGGGTACTGCGCACAAAGCCTTTTTACCATTTTTTGTTGTACCGTTAAATTTCCTCCATACCGCGATAGAGAGACAACGTTATTAAAGAACGAAAACAATAAATGATTTAAGTGAAATGGATTGTCCATTACAGCGAACTGGTTGCATTTTCCTCGGACATATTCTGTTACCAATGTCACAAACAATGTAATAACAGTAGATGAGTTTTCCCTACCTTAGCTGTCCAAGCCTGCGTATACCTCTTTGCTGTCGAAACTGTAGAGCTGCCCGTGAGAGGCCGAATGCTGTATCCAGTTGGTTAGTATATATTTTATGAATACGTGGTACAACTATTTCGTTGAATAATGGAAGGTCGCAGATGAGAAATTTTACGACCAATTCCACCAAGAAAGGGATAAAATTTGGGCACTGATTCGGAGAAAATATAGAGAACATGGAAGTTGAATACTGGTCACTAGGCGGAATAATCATAGCTTTTGGTGAAGCACGGTACTTATCGCTTTTCGAACCAATGCGTCGACGTAGCATTTAATTTTGTTCAGCAACCGGATTTTGTGGGGAAACACCTCTTCTAACACAGAAGAGTAGATGATAATCATTTACGGTCTGTTTGGATTGAAAGGATTTTCAGTATAGACTCCATGGTGGAATCGTTTGTGTTCACAACAGACATCAATTACCCAAGCTGTAGATGCCAATTAGGCCTGGGAGGCTGTAAAAAACCATCGATCGGCAATTTTAATCTATTTCCTGTGTCCCAAAGCTCCGCTGGTTGTAAACCTGGTCTCGAGGGAACTTACCAGCAACTAACATTGTGTTCTGCAGGAAAAACATTGTTGCATAAAGCTGGCAACATATTCAATGCATTGTTATCATTTTAGGTCGATACAATTTGATACATAAATGACTTCCTTGAATACCGTCTGAATCACTAATTATTCAAAATGTATTTGCGTGCTTCCGGTTATGAAGTGTAGGGGGGTTTCATTCCTTGCATTCAAGAACTTCATTCAAAATGCGATTTACACCCGAGGAGACTGGGTTTCTTTTGACGAGTATTTGTACAAGTTTGGGTTTTCGTGGATATAACCCCCTTTCACGTAAACCATGTGGAGGTCTTCTCTCTGTTGAGGAAATCAATGGAGGTTTTCCCTCCTTATGTCTCATTGACGAAGGCAAAAGGCACATCAATACATGTGAAACTCTAATAACAGAATATCTTCATGCGATAGACGCAATAGAAATAAGTATCATAAAACTGGTGAGGAGAATCGTCCCGAGGAAGACTCTTTCACAGTCGGGCAGTATACATTCACATAACAAACCACTGAGAATAACGAAGACGCAATAGATAAGTGGTGTCTAAGGGGATGTCGAAGAGTACGTACCTTGCCGTTTACACCTTGCATTCTTTTTACGTACTTGAGGACAAAAGTTAGTTGACCATCATCCCCGTAGGTCAGGATACGCGGATCAAAATAGAAGACAAAGATCAGATGGTACACTTTCAAAATATTTGAACTTGGGCTCAATGATTTTATAAAGGACGCGATCCGGAATTACGTGACAGGCAATGTAGAGACTCACTCTTTAGATATTTGACATAATTCTATTAAGACTGTTCTTGAAAAACTGAATTTTAAGCACAGTTATAAAAGGTTTATATTTGACAGATTATTCGATAAAGGCGTACAATCAGTGGCCAGCAGAATTCATTTTTTGCAGTTTCAATGCATCATAATAGTAGACCAATGGCGAATTTATTGCAAAAAACAGGAAAATTGAACTCTAGCATGATAAAAAAATGTATAAACGTACCTAATGGAATTTTCCTTAGAAAAAAGAACAGCCCTGCATAACAGTTCCTCATGATTAACTGACTTCCTAAGCGACGAATAAATTTGTAGAATCAGGCTTTGTTATGTACAGTACCTACTGAAGCACAAGTTGGTTTCACTTGTCTTATATTCACCTCTGAGTGTTTGAAAGTCTGTTTTGGGTACCTAAAAGGACTAAAATAGTTAGGTTTTGACTACATTTTTTATCAACTGGTGAGATAAACCTAAGACTGTCCCCTTTGAAACATCACGAGGGACACAGGGATTAGGCTTTCAGGGCATGACGGGCCACCACGGTGGTGTTCAAGAGATGCCAAACAGTTGGCGATTACGATCAGTAAGATGAGACTGTGAGTCTTGACAGGCAAAGCTTGTTGAATAAATACTGCTATCTCTAATCTCTTCTTACCTTATCATGGTGGATTTCCGACTAGGATTATAGTGAAAATCTAAAAATTAGAAATATGAGCAACCGGTGGGCTCTTATTATTTGGCACAACCAAGTCTGTTTCATTGAAGATTTACCTAATCAGGAAAGCATTTTGAATAAACAAGATTGAACCGAAAAGGAGTCAACGTTTCATAGTTATTTACTACAGATAAAGTATGGCAGATGCTGTATTTATTTCTATGGGTCAATTTCCAACCTTTGGTAATCAATAAGTAGCCAAGGGAGGTCATTTAGCGACCACATACCAGGATAAAGTAATCAGAGTTTCGCGAGGCATCTGTTCCGAATGCAGTCACATCAAAAATGATTTTTTTGTTCTGGCTTCAGGGCTGGACAACTTTGTGCGATTTACATGAACGACTGCGTGTTCAATGCAGAATAATCTTCGATCGCTTTCCATTTCAGTAGTTCAATGAATGCACCATCTGCTGACCTTTACGTGCATGAGAGTGAGGTGATTGACCCCATGGGATAGGTGAATACTTATTCGAATCAGGAATATTGAACAGCAGGTGTTGAAAACCACAGGAAATTTGACCAATATGCAACGAAGTTGAACGACATAACACGTATCTCCAGATTTTCGAATTTATCACGAAAGCATGCATTCCCATCGTCAAACCCAACTTAGTCATTCTTTAGGTATATAGACCAAAATTCGATTTCTCAAGAGAATAGTGCTTGATTTTGGGGAAGAATATTAAATCATTGAGTAAGGGGGAGGCAATTTTAGAACTTTCACTCTGGATTACGTACGTCAGTTTTCTTCCGCAGGTAGCAGTTTCGCTGTTATACCCTGAAGAGGTTTTGCATTCATATGGTAGAACAAAATTGGAGTCATGAGGATGAGAATCCAGTTCAACAAGAGATGAAGTAACTTGAAAATAGTAGCTCTGAATTGAGTTGCACCGAACTGAAAACAACTAAATAATTGTTGACCGCAGACACAAAGGCCATCCATGAGGGGAAAATCCGTGTCAGGAATTTGCTTTCTAATAGAAGTGATTTTCTGAATACTATTGTCTATTCTGCGTGAGTATACTATATAGTAAAACCCACTCAAAAGTGACCTCTGGAATTTTACCTGCTTCCTCGAAAACGGCTAGTGAACTGCCAGCTCAATGCTAATTTTGTTATTGACACCGATTCACTTCACGAACAGACGACAGAATAATAACACAGCAAACTAGGCCTACAATTTGATAACTTGTCCAGTTTGAGAAAAACGGTTTCAATTTTAGTGATTATGGAATAAGTAACTTGGATGATTGTATGTTTAAAATTTTGACGATTTTATTTTTAATATTGTTCAGAAATAACCTAGGTAATACCATTTGCGGTTCTTGCGCGTCACAATGATAAGAACTTGTGGGAATAGTGGGTTTACTGTGGGTTTGGGCTGTTGTCACTAATAAATCAATGTGGCCAGTGGCTACTAAACAGCTGAGAAAACTGCCATTTTTGCAAGTGAGTAAATTTGTCTTGGCTGCAAATATGAAATCCTTGGGATTGTTTTTCTAGCTTTACGCTAACGCCGTATGGCTGAAAGTGATACCCCTTTGAATGGACTCGCACTTTTCCACCGTCTCTCCAGGTGTATTCCGGCTAACATCAAAATGTCATGCTTCACAAAAATTGCCCGAATAATAGATTGTTTATTCGGAGTAGCTCGTTCGGGCATCGACGAAACTAACCCTTATTGTTTCAAACACTCTTCTACGCGAAAAAGCTGTTCTATCTAAATGAAGACAGTTACTATGCAGGCGGAACAGCACTCGTGTAGTTCGCATACCTTCGTTTAGTCTGTTGTACTTAGTGGAGTCTGGTAATCCACGGCAGGTCCATAGTTCCTTCTTCAGCAACTAACTACTTGCCGTTTAGTATATACAACCCATCATTCTCATCCCCCTAGAAAAATTTCATGTCCCCTGGCCTGCCTTCAAGTCTTCCTCCAGTCCGAGGTTCATCCCTCCAATCCCGGTTCAGGGCATTGTTTTAATCAATCCCAACTCTTCCGGAGGTGTGTTTTTTCGGTGAATATTAAGCATAGGATGAAACCTAGTAGTGAGGCGACTTCCACGACCAGTACCCGCTTATAGCTTGCGCCAGACTGTTTGGCTGTCGTGAGAAAATACCACAAAATAGTGCAAAACTTCTACATTTCCCAGTGGGACCGCGCGTCGCGTCATTTCCACGTGATCCACAAAGGAGTGCTAAACCGTCTTTGTTTAAACGGCTTCTTATTCGGCCTTCTTGTTCAGCAGATTCACGTGGAAAACAAGCAACTACTCTCGCACTCCTGGAGCTGAGCTCATTTTGGTCTTGAATTTCGACCTCAGTTTGAGTTCTCTCATGGTTTGTGGTTTTAATGACGGCGATGGAGGAAGCGAACAATAATGAGAACAAATTGATGGACACAGGAATACTGGATACGCAAGCTTGACGAGAGATGATAGCAGCCAAACCGGTTCTGTGTTTCCGAGAATCTTTATCCAACCCTTCCGTATTTGCTGTTCGAAATGAGAAATCCCAACTCGCGGCATTAGTGATGTCTTCGTCGCCGTCGTCTTCGACGAATTTCCCCAGGTTATCGGCATCTAACCCACGGTAAACTATGAGCTAACCTCTGTTGTGCTCCCACAGTCTACTCTCCATCCGCGGGCTTACGTTTGCATTCAGAATTAACACAAATGAGACTAGAATGTTCTAAACAAGTATGGAGGGAATGAACAGTAATAAGAGCAAGTGGATGGACAGAGGAGTACTGAATACTTTTAATTGGTAGGCGGGAAAAACGATCAAACCGATCGTGTGCTTACGAGAATCTTTGTTCAACCATCTGTAGATACTATTCAAAATGAGCAATCGGAACTCACGACCACAATGTCGTCTTGGTCGTCTTCGTCTTTCTTTCTATGTGTTTGCTGCTTCCAACCCAGTTACCATTGTCAGCCTAACCTAGTTTTGCTTCCTTGCTATATTGTGTATTCCCTCTTATTCTGTCGTTCATATGCGTTACAGATGAGTGGTTATTTCTTTTGCAAATTCTGGTTCCTGCTGAGAATCCTTGAAATTTTCGACGCTTCCTTCAGTTTTCCACCATGAAATATCGGTTGAATATCTGACGGATATCACTGTGATTGTCTGTCTTATTTTGTTGATTTCACAGTCCTAAGTTACGATAATTCATCATATCCACCGTGGGAACTCTGCTTTTGCTCAGAATCAGACAGTGTGTCTAAATGATTCAGTATTCCGCTGTTTGATGAAATATTTCCATTTACCATTCTTAAAATGAAACATTTGCATCAGTTGTGATTACACTTTCATTTACAAAATACATAGGACCGTGGCCTAGACTTACCCATTTATTTAATTGGCAATAAAAGAACAGTAACAAATCATGTTGTTTTATCAACACGTATACCTGAATATGTTTCTGAAACAATGTAGTTTCAGCAGGAAAGTTTACTTATTGAGTGCATAGTACTTCAAAGTTTACGTTTTATTGAAGCCATCAATTTTTTTTAATTTGACGTATTATGATAAAAGAGAAATCATTTTTCAGTAGTACAACCTCATGCTGTTTCTTCAAATTATTCAATATATGGTGAATAGCGATCCGGAGTGGTGTGAACTGAAGTGATTTGGAGGCAGTCATGGTACCACCCGTCTGGAATCATGTTAGTAAATGGAGACCCGCAATAAGTTCGTTCGAAAAAAAGTCTTTACTCTGGTGTTACATGTGAGAGAGTTCTTGTGTGCTAGCAGAACACGGGAGCTGGGCGGTGGGCACTAGTTATTGCCGTGCACATAGGCCCATTGTTAGTTTCGTTCTTCAGATTGCAGGAATTATCCTGATTCCTTAGGTCGACCGTTGAGCAGAAACTTAGTCGTATTAGCTTCACGCAAGACATGGGCCGTACATGGCTACTGTTAGCAGAACAATTCCAATTGTGTAATTTTATTCACCTTGGGTTTGTGGTTCTACTGGTATCAAAAGTTCAATCCTGTGAGGAGGGGGAAGGCAGTTTAAAGGCATGGGTAAAACGTTCGGAACATTTTATTATAATGAAAAACAGCAATCCTAGGGCAGAAGAGTTATGAATGTAAATAGAGAACTTTTATTTAACGTGTATAATGCATTAGGCTTGGCTGATCATATCATGTAAAACTCGAATTTCCGGCTACCCATGATTACGCATTAACCAAGCTGTGTAATTTGTGTAACGGAATTCTTTCCTTCTCAAAGGTCCCCAAAAGTAAGTCGTCCGTCATGGGGTTCGCTCGGTGTGTAGGGAATACTTTTCTAACATTCAAAACCACTCCCGGAATGGAGCTATATCGCATGGTGCATAAGTCAAAAGAACGGTCGATAGCCAGTTCGGATAGTATGGCGCTTAAGATGTTCGGTTTGCAATCATGCTTTCCGGGTTCGAGTCCCAGTTGGAACTCGCTGGATAAGTCTCGCTGGTGATTCCCAACAAAGATGAAACAGTTGTACAGTGCTTTCATAATTTTTAAGGGTGGAAACATACGCATTACATGATGAATCACAAAATACTATGATCTGTCAACATTCATACCCATACATCGTAGAAAGTAAATATGAACCATGCAGGTGCGTTCGAAATCAGGAACACTAGCTATGAATGTCTGAGGTTCATGATGCTTGTGGGCGCTACTCATGAGCAGATCAACTTTGCATAGACATCTCCACAATCGTTCACCTGTTCATATTGGCATCTTAAGATCAGTTTTGTGGCACCTGACATGAAACTTTTAATAACTGATAATTGTTTTTGAAGAAGAATCGCGCTTGTTTCTGATTCCCTTGGACTCAGCCACTGTGATGGTGCTCTTTTTGAGGGTGGAATAATTTCTTCCTCATGCGGCTGGTTATACGTTTTACAAGCAGGCACATGCGTGAAGAACATGGAAGCAGTCATCAATGGTAAGTGGTTGTTGACCGGTTTATTTAGCAGAGATGGACATTTATAAGAAAATCTCATCTAATTGCACTGACAGTGATAAGTGACGCGTTTTGCAGGAGAAACTGAAAATACTATGCTTTTTTCAGTCATCATCTTATGGGGCTTACAACCAACGAATGTGATGAATCATGGCTTTATTGAACTAACACTTTCGCCTTCATTTCTAGAGAATTGCTTATCATGCCAAGTGAGTGTTTTTCACACAAATTCTCTAACCAGTTTGTTCCAATGAAGACATGAACCAAAGGAATGAAAATTCGAATACCAATAATACGTGGAATGTGAATCGAATTGTATCCATCATCTCCAATTGGGAAGCAGGAGCACTAATTAGGAGGCTAGGGTTTAGTCCAGCTCTAACGATCAGACCATACGATTGTTAAAAGAGCGATTCCGATCACAGGAGTGAAGGAGAGATTGGTATATCAGTGACTCGAGAGACAACCAAACAATCAGTAGAGTCCTACGGCAAGGAGTGTACGAATCCTGAACACTAGTGCATAACTTACGGCACCAATGAACTGAGGTTACCCAAAAGAAAACACCGGAAGGAAAACGGGGCTAAGGGGTCTGTGAGAAACCTCGAGATGATGGCAACAATTTAGCTGGGCACAAATATAAGATCAAATCCAGAGCGTCATCGGTAATTTGCAACGTGCTGCTTCATCTGATTTCCGGCTGCATTTTTCCAATCAAGTACTAACAGAAACCTGAACGAGGTTGTTAATAATCTGCTCAGTTATCCTCTGGTTTACATGTGTGTGTAAAATTTTACCTTCCGATTAATTCTTAGATTTGGTATCAATCAACCGTAATTTTTAAACGAATCCATTAAAAACTGACCACTATTCTCATGATATCTGGTGGCGATTTGCACCTGTGCTGGTTGACAATTCAGATTATAAAATGTATTACTATTCTAAAAGCAGGGAATATTATCATGAAAAAACTTGCCATGAGCGTGATCTAAATGATGGACTTATGTTTCACATGGAAAAAAATATGTAATGTGTAATGTAAAGGCCAGGACAAATCCTGGCCGGCATATAATAAGAGCGATCTCAGCATACCCAGTTGACATAAGATATCTTGTGAGTCATGAAGCTGATTTCAAATGCCGTGTTATTCATTTACGTACTATAGTGGTATCCGAGAATGGCAGAATTCGCACAATGACCTCTGAGTCACAAGGATATTTCTACATTGAAGCGATTCCATAAAAGGTTAAAATGTTTGTCAGCTGAATAAAAATGTTCCGATGTACATATGTTCGGAATCCGTTTTCGGTGCATTTAGGTGAGGAAGAATAATAACAGTTTGAGAAGAACCCTAATGAGTTGGACAATATTTAGTATTGAACATTCCTACTGGAAATGTGTCATCCTCCAAAGTCAATTTGCTTTTGCAGACAAATCAAATCAAAACGATGAAGTAAAATATCGAATTTCACTTTACGATCACTGATAAAGATGAGTTAGTATTACCAAACATTCCACATTGTGCCGGTCCTTCTACGTAGTGAAACAGATATATCACATTCAATAGTTCAGCACTTCACTCCGAACAAGCTGATCAGCCCTACATCATTACACCACCACAGCTATCGATGAGATGGCATCTCAGCTAATAGCTGCTTCACTTCATCACGAATACCGCACACAGCGGTTAGATATGTTACGAGCCTTTGCTGCATCCCTGGGTTTCAATGTCATGCCATTTTCGTCGTCATGAACAAGAATTTTTGAAAACAGTGATTCACCTGATTTTCCTAGTCGAAAACATTTATTGTCAACAGCACCGTGAGGGCTATTTGAATGAGTTTATGGTTCCCAATCAAACTGACCAGCAGGAATAATAATCATTTGCATCATGCTCACAAACATGTATTTCAGTACTAACGATCAAATTATGCGAGCAAGACGAAGGAACACACTTTGGTAATATCTTTTAGGTTATTTGTGTGAACTGTGTTCGAACTAAACCGATATATAGAGCGGAAGAATGCCGGTTGACTTATCGCACGTAACTGTAAACATCATGAGTTGCCAAAAAGAATGCAAGGAGGAATAAATTAATTCATTGCATTTAAAAGAGGGGGAATGGAAGTCGGTACTCGTGGATCTCAAACACAAGTGAAATCTTCGTCGAAAACCACACATGATATGTGAAGCCAGGCTCATATTATATATATATATATATATATATATATATATATATATATATATATACATATACATATATATATGCTAGGATCAAATCTGCGTCGGTGAAAGGTACAGTCGTAGTTTCTAAGTGTTGTCTAGACAATTGCTTGCAATGCATCCCTAAAAATCATGAAAAAAGCAAATCACTTTGCAGTTGGTAATGTTGTATACAACTTGATATATGCGGTTGTTTCATAAAGTTGCTCATCACAACTCTATTAGGTAGATAGTTGTTGGATCAGCCATGCCTATTTGCCAAACTCCTATGTTTTGTGTTGTACGAGGCCATTGTTCATTTTCTTTTAAATCGATTTCTGTGTGAATTGGAGCTAATGTAGCTGAACATCTCTGGCACGCACACACAAAGAGACACACGATGACATGCACCTGCACGTGCACACACACACACACACCTTACAAGCTATCCCATTCATGCCCTGCACCCAAAATAACCCTGCGTTCAGCGACACTATCCACTGAAGAGAACGATAATGAACAGGGAATTTATCAAGTAGCGGTGACGCACATGATTTAAAAACCGTCAAAATCTTAGTCAGAATGTAGTCTCATGAAAGCTCTGATGTAGTTCGCTTGTGCAGAGCACCTAAAGACATCACCATAAAAGCACAAGGCGCATTGTCAATTGTAAATACAAGTGACAATATCAAAGCGGTTAACATAACGACAATCTGGTTATTGGTTTAATCCAAATAACAAGTATTTCTTGCTGTTTGTCTCATTCAGCTAGTTGTTTTGGGTACCGCTGGAGTTGTGTAACATGGTTAACTAAGTTGTTTCAAAGCTTTTATTATCCAAAATGTTTCCGATGAGGAAGTTTGTACTATTGTGTAAATGCAATATCAGTCCCGCTATGATCGTACACTTGCTGCTAACGATAAACTATTCTGAAGCTTGTGCAACAGGAACCAGCATAGTGTAAAGTTTGAATAATTGTAGAGCACGGGAGTTCGAGTTGCGCGAAAGGAGATTTCCATCACCTTTATAACGTCAAAAAGATGCTTCCAGCTGGAATGCCTTTTATACGAGGGCCTTTAGGAAAGAAACGAAAAGTGCAAACAAACATACGGAGAACGCTCCTCTACCATTTGGCGCAACTGATAAGTGATGTTTGGTGGTAGTTCCAAAGATAACCCAATTTTGGATTTCCAAAACAGCTCACCCACACAACGGGGGCATTTGGATTTGGTGTGTAAAATATCTTACCCGTTTTTGCAAGATCGTGGTTTTGGGTGGATAATCAGCTCGACCAACAAATCAGGAATATGAATAAATTGTTGAAGTAGAGAGAAACAATATTGCTGGTAAATAAAGCACGGAGAGGAAGCAGAAATTAGATTATATTCTCATCCAATCTTTGTAAGCAAAAACGTTGAGATCTGTTTCTTTTTTGATGTCGGTTATCACAAATATGAATTCGCTTTTAAATACCATCAAGGGCAGACTATGGTCTAAAAAATGTGCTGATCAACTTGTTTTGCTCCATTGAAAAGACAAATAAGGATGATAGTATTATTGGGTAAAGTGCTACTGATGAGGACCGGACATTCTGCTTACTGATACGGAACATCGGTCTTATAATGAAGAAAAAAAGTATAGAACTTCCGGAAATTTCGAAAATTTTAACTAGTACTTGATTGATACTTGTAAAACGGCCTAATTTCTTTGCAGAGTCCCTCGGTGTGAAAAGTTCGGCTGCGTTTAGCATGGAGAATCTCTGGAGTCACTCGTACTGAGAATAGTAATAAATACCGGTAACAGAAACCTTCTACACTCGCATACCGATCGCTATCCTCAACCGCGACCGTGCAAAAACTGGAATGATATATAACACACCAAGTCCAAATTTCACACCTGCTAATGTATCCTCGTATTGAAAGGAAGACAACCACGTGAAAGTCTCAGTGTAAAATTGCCGGCCTAATAAAACAGGTGGCATACTTCTTTCTTCACAAATTTTCCCGGTCTTCTGTGCCTGTCTTTAGCTGAACATGACTAGAAAGCATGTTGTGTTTGGAGAATCATTTCAAACCAAGACAGTCGCATTCCCTCACATTAGGTCTGGAAAGTTGTTAACAAACGATCCATCAGTCATATTCACAATGTGCACTATCGTTTCATACAGAAAGTAAAGAGCCATAAATGTCAAACAGATACATGGACCAAAACAATAGCTCATTCACATTACGACCTAGTTATTGTGATCCTGAAGCTCGATTCATCATTGCACACGGACAACAAAGTAAATATAAAACAGTTTCATTTGACAATATATCAAGTGCCCAAATCCCCGATAAAATATACCAAAAACAGGTTGGCATGATCCAAACCACCGGTGTGTCCATGAAAGTCAAAGTGCTGTAGGATGATGAATACTCTGAATCGATGGAGATTGGAGAGGATTCCACAGTTCTTGCTAGCTTCATATTAATCCACTGACAGTTGCATATCAGTGTCTGACTATGCTTCGACATGGAATAATTTACCAATCATTTAAGTGAATGTAAACTTTTGTGCTAGGTTTCGGTAAACACATCACTTTTGAAACCATATTTAATACCAGAATGAATGGCACACTGCCTTTTTCTAATTTTTCTAACCCAGGATAGATAATTTTTTGCTGGACCACGAAACCTGAAACGCCAATAGGTAAAGCTTATGAAGTAGAACTGACTTCACTATCCAAAATTTGCTCAAATTTCGAGATAGCGCCGTGTTCATTTTTCTTGCCGTATATTCAGGAATATGGTATTGTTTAGAACCACAAGTTAATAATCAACACGGCTACGCAATTAAACTTTGTTCTACTGCCGGTGGGCTTTTTCAGCTCTTATCATGTGTAGAGCTCGTGAGCTAAGTTTCCTCCAGATGGAGAGCCCTAGACGTCGGGAATGTCGCAGACTTTATTGTTTTTGTTCATCTGAGGAGATTTTGCATGACTTTTGTTATGATGCGGTCATAATTCACAGCTGATAGAACATCGAAAACAGTGAAATACCTCTATTATTATTTCATATGGCTTGTTGAAAGTCATCAGCCGTGGTAGGTATCTAATAATCCCAAATCCCTCTTGCCACTAGTGATTATTAGTTTTTCACCATGTAATGTGTTGCTATGTTTGGTCAGCATACAGATCCTCACTGAACAACAAGAACACACTACAGAATAGTATTGTTAGTTATTCGCGACGTTCTTGATCTTTCTGAATGACTGATCATGAATATGGAGAAAAAACAGGGAATACCAACTGGATCTTCCTCATTGGTTTGAGACCAGTCATTCTTACTGGGTAATCAAATAATGACTACTTAGCTCAGATCTACCTTGGCAGATCACAAAGTCGTACTATCATAAAAGCACTAATCCCTGTCTAACAGTGATTTCTCAGTGTTTATAGAAACGCCCAAATGGCGGATCAATGTATTGTAAGTTTTATGTTTCAATCACGTGCCACGTCATAGGCGTGTGGTAGAGCTGGCTTGTATCGTTCGCAGGGAGCAACTGACTCTCCTCCAAATTTCATCTTTGGGTTTCAATTTTTGAGAATAAACTGCTGGTGTAGTACCCTTGGCTTGAGACACACTTGGTTTTGGAATGTAAAAGTCATCTGCGGGATTACCGCTATCTAATATGGTGGCTGGTCATTTGTTTCTCGTTACATATATTCAACTGTATTCATGCATACAGGAATAGAATGTTCAAACTGCACGTTTTATGTACGTGTGGTTAGGTTTGCTCCTACTCTAAGGTTTGAAATAGTGGTCACCTTATAGCTTGACCGGAACGACCCGAAGTCCTCATTGTTTTCACAAAATACACCATATTTTCTTTTTCAGCTGATCTCAATAACGAAAAAGACATACGTTGGAGATCTATGAGTGGGCATGGCACATTGTTTACTTCCTGACTGCAACCAAAAACCCAAAGATCGTTTTGCCTTATTTCGAGGTCTGTGGTGATATTCCGTTATGATTATTGGAAGGAGAAGAAAATTACCGTAAAAAGTGAGAAAAAGGACACAAATCTCTGGTGGTTCTGTGAATTACTCAGCGTTGTAAATAAAGTCTCTGACAAAGTTCATTCAATACGACATATGATCGATGACACAAAGTTAATCTTCACACTACCAACATCATGTAATTATGGTTCACTCGACTTCAGACTTTGATAACAATATACGCCCATCAATTGTGAAAGTCTAAACATTCATTCGGAATTTGTCGTCTGACAACATTCGATTAATTGAGGATGACTGTTTGTGCGCTTGCAGTACGAGTGCTGCTTGCCTGTGCGTTTCGCTGTATTTATATTACCTATAAAATGCTCTAATACGCACCTTGAAGGGACAGAACACTTCAGTGACAGTTGGTGTATCTTGTTTTCCTTTTGGATATTCGGCCACCATATCACAACTTTCTTCAAGAACTTGTTGTGGATCAACATCCAAACTTACGTTGATTTTACTACTGTCTTGTGATGGGAGAATAATTTTCGTATTAAGCAACCGACTACTGCGAACACGAAAATTACGATTGAAGACCACAGTTTTGTCATCCTCGTGGATAGAAGTGACTTTTCGCCACAGAGCTGAAGATGAATCATACCAGTGACTTATAGTGATGTATTGTGCATGAAGCCTCTTACCACGCTCCCGATACACACACTGCGTTCTGTGACACCTAAATGGTGCTGAATATTCGCCGACTGAGGCTGACTGAAGCAACAGTGACGGCCTTCATTGCTAGGTACACAGTGCCATGGCTGGCGCTGACTTTTGTTCGTTTGACGAATGAATTGCCAGCTTTCGCTATTCTTACCTGAAGAAGACATCAAAACACATTGCAATATATATATGACAGTTTAAACCATTGATGAACTGCATAAGGGAACCGATGAGCAATATTATTTCTTAGTTTCAGAAAATGGGTAATAACCCAGTCGATTTTCTTCCTTATCCTTTTTGTCTATCCAGAAATTTTGGTCGCTAAACTGGGTGAGCATTTTTCTACAAATTTTCACAACCTTCGAAACCAGTTCACAGTGAAGTTGCTGTACTTCGGAAATTACCGTTTCCAAATACCCTTGTTCGCGTTACCACATAGCTGATTGGCAGCTACTTCTGCACTCCCGTCTACTGAAATAATCAGTAGGGGGACAAACTTGAATGCGATTACAAAAATAGCATTTTTTACGAGATTCACCAAGTGTTTTACTCCTCTTCTTATCCCATCATTTAACCTTGTACTTTTTGAATGAATTATCTGTACCGTTGGACAAGAATCCTTTAGCCTCACCGAGGCAATTTCGTAAGAGACAAAAACGGTTGATACTAAACACACCCAAACATTTGAATCAAACCAAATAGAAAGAAGCTCGTTTTCATGAATCCTGATACAAAACAATATAACTTTTCGACACCACTTTTTGTAAATGACGGCCTACATACATAAGATAAACGAATAGACTTGAGCCATAAAGACAGACGAATGGAAAGGCGGACGCACAAACCCATACGCTTGAAGAAAATAACAAATGGATGCTTGATGCATCAGGGCTGAATGAAAAGTTTTACTATTCGATTCTTAAATCACGTTTGATTTCCAATGGGCAATCGAGTTTCATGAATTAGATTTGCGAAATTGTGGATAAATAGACTAATTCTCTTACCAGCATTCCGTTTTTTCTCTTGTATGGCTTCAACTTTGAAAATGCCTACGTGAAGCTAAAACCTCTTGGAAAAATTACTTTGCTTGAGATGATCTCGCCAAGTTCACATGCCTGGAGTCCCATAGAGGCCCATGTTATGCATGCAAAACTCAACTTATCGCAAACGTGCCTGGTAGATCGTCGAGATCCTTACCCGCGTTCAGAAAAATAGAACACCGTATTGTCTAAAAGACCTATTCGAAATTGCCTTTCAGCCGAACAGTATTTCCTTTAGATCAGATGAATGGACTTAATCGATTTTGAGTCACCTTTCACAAAGGAACATCCTCATGGGAATCCGGATTTTATTTCTCCGCACAACTTTAATTTGCATCCTTCTGTCAAAAACCTAAAAGAACTCATTCGTTTACGCACAGAAAACATCCATTTCAATTTCGAAGGTAGAGCTTGAAAACATACTGATGGTTGAGCCATGGAAAGCCCCCTAAACCCATCTTTGGCAGATGAATTTTCGAGGACCGTCGAAAAATTGCTCTGTTAAAACATTTCCCAACTTCTATTTCACGTTAAATACGTAGATGATATTCTAACTTTTACGACGAAAGGATGTTTATCCAGTTTCTTTAATTGGCTTAGGTCTATTCATCCAAACCTTACTGTTTCTCATGGAGAAGACTGCAACAACAGTTTGCTTATTCTAAATATTTCAATCACGAAGCGTCGAGAAGGGGCTTACCGGGGCAGAATCCTCTGAAGAGCAACATGGGACGAAAGTTATTCAAAAAAACGTAGCTTCGCTCCCGTGGCTTACTAATGTGGATGGGTTAGAACCATCTTTATCAAAGCCAAAATTTCTGTACAAAATATAAATTACAAAATAAAAAGTATTTTATGGAATAAAGCTACTTTTCAACGGCTATCCGGGAAGCCTTAATAAAGAACTTCGGGAATCGAGGCTGGTGCTCAAGAAAACAATGAACGTCGAGAAGAAGCAAGTTTTATATTTTTGCCTTGCAAAAAATATCATTTATTCAACCAAACAATACATAATCCTTAATCAGCTCTAGGGCACACAAGCACATTGGCCCAGTTGCGCTTACTGTAGACAACCGAAAGGGTTTTTTCAGAATCACTCAAACATGCTCACTAATTTCATTGTCCCATATTGCCCTCTGTTCACTTGCAGCTGTGGTAATGCATGCACCGGCAAAGAAGGATCGCTGTTTGACTCATTGAGTGTCAAATGTGTCGATAACTGTTCGTACTCACACATGAAGATTATTTGGCGGAAATCATTATTCGTTAAACACGGGGCATGCAACATGGATGTACCGAGTCCTGAAACATGTGGTACAAATGAGAATGACGTACTTCAAAGAAGTCAAAATTGTGGAATGGACACACTGAATTGTCAGGAACTGGTAAAATGTTTACATGATTCTCTCACGGGGTGGCAAGAAAAATCACCATCGAATAAAACGAGTTTTCAGTAGAACGTTTTGCGAAAAGATGCTCAGATGATTAGAGTGATTGTCAAATATGTCCAGTTCAACTTTTCTCATGGACAAATTCAACATAGACTGATGCTGTAATGAAGTACGGTACGGTGGCTACCAATGGTACACCGATATGCGGAAGATGTTTGGGATATCCCACGTTTGTGTGATATAATATTTTATTTGAAAATTGGTCCAAAAGCTCAAGATTACGAGAGCAACACTGAGAATGGAGAACATGTCTCGTGAACCACTTCTGTTCCAGGGCATATTCGAGTGTAATACTCCCCTTAATTATGTGCAATTCAAAGTTATATGCCATCTCATCGAACGCTCAAATATAAACCGAGTAGAATTCAGCGAGATTGACTTACACTTTTATGGTTCGCCGTTACACTGCATAAACCACAGCCTCTAGTTTTCTGAGAATCACTCTATGCTGGATTCGCATGTCTAATACCTATAGTTGAAGGTGAAATTCATCACCGTTTTTCAGGATGGTCTTGAGGAACTTACAGAATTACAGCCATTTCGAGTTTGTTCTGACGTCATAGCATTTATCTGGCAGAAAATACCATCATGATGTGCTACAACCCCTGTTCTGAAGCAGTATTTGGATCGCATTCAACAAATATGGAGTCCTTCAACCAGTGAATTAAACTGTGCTAGTCAGAATCACAAATGACGTCATTATTATCTGCGTTGATTTATTGATGAGCCTAACCAAGAACTGCAAACTGACCATTATAGGTTGCTTTTGGCAGAGGTTGTATTCTTGAAGCTCAGCTGTGAAAAGCTCACTCAGCCGACCATATTTGGCTCCCATCTCCATCTCGATATTCCAAAATTCAGAGAAAATTTTAAATATTGTAGTTTATTGTACATTATTTCTGTGCAATCCTTTGCCGATTGGTATGAATACTGATCCAACGACGCTTCAATACACCGAAAATACGATTTTATCCTGCACCGAAAGAGCTGTTACATATCTCGTTGCCATTATCGCTAGAGAGAACAGTCCACGGTAGTTATGAGAAGACTTGGAGTCCGTTCCTGATTAGGTTGAAGAATGCGACTTACACTTTTGTATGGGCCGGTGCAAGTAACCCATACTTTCTGTAAGACTCCTTTGGTTTATGTTTGACAGATTTTGTTACCGTCGAGACCAGAGTAGTAATAAAGCCTTCAAGTAAATGGCTCTGACGAAACCGGGGGAGGATAAATAAAATCTACGACAAAAAAGGTGTCAGAGGTACATAAGAGTGAAAAGCGAAAGGAAAACATCAAACAAATTCAGCAAGATATTCAACTTCACCCTTCTTATGCTGATCATTACCCACTCCAGACAAAGTATAAGAGTTTTGTGCATTTTCAAACTGAAAGTAAGATACCAAAATTTAGATTTCGTAAATGAGAGAGAACGACAAAGAAATAAGTCCAGTGTAATGGATGGCTTGTGTTGTGTTTTATCTTGTGGGCTGTAGCTAAGCAAGGATGAAAATGTTGTTTTACCAGTTCACGAGAGGGATAGAACTCGAATCCGCGGCGAAGAGCTACGAAGTCTCGTTTCATGGAGTAGGAAAATTGTGGAAGATTTTTGTAATAAATTTGTGAGGGCACATTCATAAACAAATTTGGACACATCCATTCGTGGCATGTGAAACTGACCGTGTTTTCTTATGTCAAAAGATAGGCTTCGCAGTTTACCGAACAGTGCTGGATGTGAGAAGTCCATCGTGAAATGGTGTCTGAGCTGAAACGTAAGTACATGACGAAACTAACTCTGACTAGAGATTTGAAATTCAATGTGACATAAACGATAGTTAAAAGTGAGCGAGAAGGACTGGATACACACTTAGGGCATTTAGAAGGTTTAAGTTTTAGACTCAATCGGGAGGAAAAACACTATTGAAGACTGGTTTTCATCGAGTTCCTTAAAATTCAAGCAAAAGGAAATATCCTGTCAAAGAATAATGTCACCAGTATATTCAAATGTGTTAGATGGAAAAGAAACCAGAATGTCACTGATATAAGTCAAAAACAGAAAACAGGATATTTCTTCTCTCTGGAGTACACACGAATTTTTAACAAGTGGTTCTGAGATGCAGCTGTAATTTCATTTGAATTGAATGGAGCTTGCATGGACGGGAGTCCACTTTTTGAATCACACCGTGATTCTTGTCCTGTCTTCCAGATACAGTGCCGTACTACTCATTTCGAAAATCCATACTTCAGACCATGTGTCCTCGTTCTGAAGATTAGCCGTATTACTCGACAAATTACCTTTGGAAGAATCACGTTGTGATTCTAAAAATGTACTCCCCGTTCATGCACGCTCCATTCGATTCAAATGAGATAACAGCTGTAAACCAACTGTGGAGTGCTCAAGTATAAGGATGATTGGGCTTAAGCGTACCGAGCACGCATACCTGTTGAGCGGCAATGACCGCTGGTCGTGTGCTTCCGGGGAGATTTTATCCTGCATCCAGATGCAATGCCCTGCTACTCAAATCGAAAATTGGTTCTGAGATGTTTTGCCCGAATTTATTTTGCTGAATTTGGTTATGGAAACAGTCCAGAAGCCAGGAAAGTGACGGAAGGTGAAAATCCTCAACCTTCTGGAGAATCTGATTTCAGAATACAGAATCAAAAGCTGATGAATAATGAAGGAATACACAGCGGACTGATTTTGTGATGGAAGAGAGAAACCAAGCTAAAACATCACTCGTGGATCTTTTGGGATGATGAGCAAATTGGAAAAGGTCAAATGGCCCACTGAGGTGTGTTTGTAGACGGGTGAAAACTACCTTTTCAGGGACTTAAAGGATGGAATATGAGGGGGCCAAAGGGCGAAACCATTTATTTCCGTCAAAGAACTTCGATCATGAAGGAGTTTGGGTGAAGGTAAACGGAGGCTACAAATCAGGAATCAAACATCTAGATAGAGACTCGTTTATCAAAGTAGTGACCGGTGTGACAAGTTGAGCAGCACAAACTTGGTAATCGCTGAATGAATGTTATCAGGACTAGCAACCAATGACGTTTTGGATTTACAAAGGATTTCGAACAACCTCTGCAGTACAAAACGTTTAAATATCTGCAGAAAAGCAAGAGAGCGTGATAGATGGCTGGACGGATGTATAAATGCACCGTTAGAGTGATTCACATCCATCTTATCGTTTGTATTCTTGGTATTATAGCCGTTTAAATGTTTAGTGCCATGCCAAGAATCTTAGGAAGAGTGCTAAGAATGATATGGAAGCGTTACTTGAAGAGGATTTCTTAAGTTATACGTAAACGTGTCCTGTGTACACTTTAGTGATAATAGTTCTTCTAAAATGAGCAAGTCGGAAGAAGCACTGTGTAGGAATTCATGCAATGCGTTTGCAGAGTATTCGAAAACAGTGGCAGAATTATCACCTCATCTTGACGGTGACAATGAAGTATGCCTATGTGAGTCAGAGAGTCGTCAACATTCTAGTCTAGGCAAGAATTTTGAAGGCCTACTGCGCAATAACGAAAATTATTGCTGCTTGCTAACCAGCGCGTTTCCACGTTTCAGTCCATTCTTCTATATTTTAGCCACTGGGAAGGAAGGTTCGTCGAATGCACATACAGCTGTTTTTCACGTTGAAAAATTCCAAACGAGAATACACAACGCTATGCAGCGGTGGTAACTGATTAGAGTAATAATAAATCCACTTTGTCAGGAGCATGACTAAAAACGTGAGACAGTAACCTGACCTTTAAAATGCATAGGTGTCTCCCACTTATCCATTTAACTGCCCTATATACGACCGGTGTTGCAGGAGTCTTAGGACTGTTACATCTCCTTGTTGATAAGGTTTTTCTCTAAACTCTGGGACCCATATTTCCTCTTTCACTTTCAGTTGTGTCAGTCTCTGTTTTCTACAGTTTCAATAAGAATGTTGTTTTTCTTTTTTTGTTGTGAACGGTTTTGTACTTTCTCGAGGTTTTAAGTTTTTGGATCCCAGGAAATCACCCGCTGCAGGAAACCACTTCTGAGTTTCCTTCACAAAGAGTCTATGCACCTGGCTGTATTGAAAAAACCCCTTGGGATATGTTTTTGTTCCGGAAAGTAAGTGGAGGTCTGCGATAGATTCTTGTGCCTAAGCCTAAAATCTTCCAGCTATCTGCACTGCTGACTCGGAGTCTAATGCATTCTCGACAGTAGTATTTCGTCCGAACCTGGATTACGAACTACGCTAATGATGTTTATGGTAAAAGGACTTCGAGCCATTTGGATTAGCCATTAGTCAATGCGAGTACTTGACACCTATTCAGAAGTGAGCAGCCGAAATCCGCAAGTACTTGTAGCAATGGAATATAGTTCTTTGGCTACCGGGCACAGTTCTTTGATTTCGACTCGTTTTTGTATCGTCGCACACGACAGGTGTTGTTTTTTTTCTCCTGTAAATGACCACATCCACTTCGAGTCACTTCAGGTCACACACTAAACAGCGAGAGATTTCATCTCCGCAAGAAGGTTGCTCTTATGCAGAACTTCGAGAACCGTTTTAGGCACAAGAGGAAGAATTACTAGCTGGTCGCCACGGAACAGAACACCATTAGACTGGGAATACAGTTCTCTACGATTCGCGAAGAACCGTGTTTACGTTCTTTTCACCTTCGGTTTCCACCTTTAATTGAAAGCAGAAGACACTTACGTGTTCTATCGTCCAGTGTATTTTGTAGCCCCCATTGGCATATAAATGGCCGATGAAATCAAATTGTACTGTTCATCAGCGGTGCTTACCGAGTATGTTTACAGTAGATCTGCATGCTGGATTGATTTGACAGGCTGATTTAGTCTGTCCCAATTATATGCGGCAACAGCGAAAATCTATCATTTCATCATAGCATATTGACCTCCAGTAGGAATTTCAGCCCTTGATGGTCTGTGGAAATTGTATATCCTTTAACAAAACGAGTAAGTTGGGTGGATGAGGGTACGTGTGAACTCATCTTTGGTAGACACTCAAGTCATTTTGGGGATGGGCTTTAATCTGCCATCAAACCCAAGGCTTGAGACAGCAGAATCTTGGGTAACAGGACAGCTGATTGGTGGAGTGGACACATAGAATGAGCGATCAATCCTTTCAGAGGTGTCTAGGCAACAAGGCGTGGTTGTGCACACTAATCGGAACAATACGCTGAATTCAGCGACTGGGTACATGGGCTTGCATCCCATATATTTACTGTTTTGCGGTTATAAGTGAGATGATTCGGAGGCAGAGTAGATTTGTCACACGAGTTACTGAGTTAGTTCAAAATAGGAAGAGGCCGAGCCTCTCGAAATACAACAACCAATGATGGGTCTCAAACTTGCCTGATTCTTCGGAGTCAGCATTTCGATTATGGGTTGGAAACAATCAACCTCCGGCTGATATTCTTTGGCGTTCACTGTGAATAGAAGTGAGAAAAAACCATTGAAAAATGCATGCATTTTGGTCGCTTTTCTCAATCGCTTGCTTATAGCAGATCAGTTCATACATGATACAGTACGTGGGGTATACTATGGGAAAACGAAGAAATGCTAGTCACAAGAACGTCGGAAGTCATTGTGAGGTTTTGTGGCTAATTCCAGGGGATGCACACAAAATCTCGTCATATGTGGTCTGACATGTTCTACGTACATGATTAACAAGAGTAGAAGAAAAGCTTGCATATCACGGTATGCCGCATTTACATTTTTATTTGCTGGACAAAGGGGACACAGTGTCTCACGTTTTCTGAGAAACAAGATGATCAACCCACTGACAACGAATTTGCATCGTCCTGATAAACCCTGGTCAATGACAGCCTGCAAAATCCCTGATCAGCCACGCAAACTAAAAGGTAGAATAGTGCATTGGAACATGGCCTGAGTGGTGTCGTTGTTGGTAAATAATCTTGATTCACGGAGAGGTGTAAATTACTGGTATGGACTAGCTGAAAAACTGAAAAGTATGTACTGCCGAGCAAGGATTTCATAAATTCTTCTAACTTTGTAGCAGACACCCCTCATTTTCGTCCTCTTGGATTCAAGATAGATTCGCATTCCCCACAAAAACGTGATGTTCTCCCGCTGATTTTGATGGCAACTACTGCCGGATTTGCTCAAGGAGACGAGTAAACTAGAGTAATCACGTCATTCTGTTCCATTTGCTTCAGTGTTTTCAGAACTGCTTCTGGACTGCCACAACACCAGTATCGTGATCGATTCCCGAATCTACCCGCTCCGCCTTTTAATTCACCACGGATTTCAGGGAAATGAATCACCAGTAGTTTAGTAGCCACTAGATCTATGGGAGAAAAGGATGGTGTGCAAAATGGAAGCAAGTGATCCAAGATCGAATATACATTCAACCAAAGGATTGAAGGATTGCAAATCGAAATCAGGAAGCGGACTTTGAAGTATGTTTGTCTCTACTAACGTCCTCTCGACTATCGGCGTAAGGTGGTGACTGGCTGCCCTATGAATGATAATGTCATTGTGTTTTACCGTTGTCCGAGCGGCGAGCTATGTATAGAGTCTTCTCAGGAGTGGTGGGATCATCACTCCTGGAGCCTACTATGGGCTTGTGGTAAAATAAGCATTGAATAAACATTAGATTTTACAGATATTGATCTTTCTGGTTTGTGGTTTTCAAGGTGTTTATAGGTTTGTCATTTTCTGTTTTCTTCGTTTCCGTCACATAGAACATGTTGCACCTAGATTCTCGATTTACCTCCAGTACATGACCACTTTTATAACGTGCATGACATACGAGATGACGTGAATGGGAGTTGCCATTTGAAATCCATCGGTCAACAGGTTTATTAGACATCACCGTACCGGAATAGCATTTTTGGTTGGCTCATGCTAGACAGTAATTGTGAAGGTGAATTGTCATGGACGATTTTATCAAAAGAGAACTGCGATATCGGGCTTGAGGGTTGTTTGCTTGTCATGGTATTGTTCATAGATTCTGCTGGCCTCTGCGAACTTCAGGAATTCTTGATCTAACAAAAGCCGTTTTATCGGATGATGTTGTTGATTCCGGCAATCAGCCGATTACGTATCATCTCCTTTCAAAGATAAGCATAATTGCAGCACATGGCCTGTTGATTTGGTTGGAGAATGAACCGGCAACAACACACACTCTGTCCTTGGACCAGTCCACCGAATTTCGCACTTTCAATCGACTGTAAACTGACTGACAGAACACGATTCAGTAAAAGTTCCTTCGGTTTCTCGAGCGGTATTTTTGGGGATGTATCTCGGCGCCTCATTCATTCAACAATGAATTCAATACGTGCCTACCTGAAATCAGATATAGGATCAACCAATTTTTCTCGATTCATCTGCGGACAATGCTCCACAGCTCAAAAAGTGATTTCACTATATCCGCATTGTATAGTATCGTCAAAATAATGGAGCATTTGCGGTCAACGCATGTTTGATGACTGACTTCATTAGTAAAACTGCCCTTATTATGAACACTGTGTGACTCATAATAAAAATTGAAAAGCATATCTGGTTGTAGCCAAAAGGGCAAACTTTAAAACCACATAAATTATAACATCATAAATGTTGAAAATTTGCTTTTTCTTAAGTTCATTCATTATTGCATTACTTCCAGTTTCAATGATTTGAATGCTTGGGGCTAGAGTGAATACCGTAAAGAAATCGGTGAGTGACTGTAGCATTTTAGTCTCTGAATCGATACTGAATAACCCACCACAACAGACTGATGATGATCAATGATATTTATAAATAATGCTGAAGACCATGTTACGATTTCACATACAGCGTTATTCATAACAGCTATAAGGCATAGGAACCACATCACTAGTGCTTAACGGCTAAAGGTGAAGAATCGCATAAGTGAACTCCCGTTGTAGGCGCTCTTCCAGTGATTGGTGAGTTTCGCAATCTGTCATGTTTTTCTACGACCCGATATCTTCACCACGAGAATGGGACTATGATTTTGTTATTCCATCAGAGCTGTAAATAAAACAGGATGAAATATGAGTATCTTATCTGCTCACTGCTTGACTATGAGAATACAAATATCTTCATACTTTCCCCACATTACTCAGTATATGAGATCGAAATTATTCGGTAAAAACTAACGTATCCTTTTTTAGGGATGGCTCCTGACGAAACAATTGACATAACTGCCGATCGATATGGGATAAATGGGGTCAATTGGCGTCAAAATGATTTGGTTAGCCGGTAAATTATATCTTGCAAATAGCATTATCAGATAAATTGCCTACTGAATTTTGGAAATGTAATTATACCAAAATAGTACTACTCCTTCGAATCAAACCGGATAAAAAGCGGCAGTTGTAATTACTTAATTTCCCTTAGAAGCATCGATATTTCACCAAATTTTGAAACAAACAGAAACATTGGGTTGAAAGCAATTTAAGCACCAAATAGTCCCTACTTGTTTGTGGTAATGAAGCAGCACAATATGTTTACACTGTCACTACAAGCGTTTTATCCTGGCTCAGCAAATCGATTTTAGGAGCAATGGGACAATTTGCGCATGTTCACGCTAATTCTTAATGTATGAGGTGAATTGCCTTTGAAATCGCCTAGCCAGCCATTTTAGTGCTGATCACAAAACCACCAAGTTGTTCGAAAACAAAAGCCGTAATTCGGGCTGGTATTTCAGGAAATCGAACACTGGAGGATCGGTAAAAAGTTGAATATGAACTCTTGAGTTCAGCTATTCTCAGTTAGTACATCCATTTTGATTGTGATTTTGGTTCGAGACATTGTCGACGAGAAATCGATAAGTCTTGTGGACGACGTCCGATAACTTGTCGTTTATCCTGTGAAATAATTGCAAAGATCCCACGAACACGGAGACATAGACAAGGCGTATAATCTCGCAATCACAGTATTCTAGCAAAGGAAGAGCACTGAACTATGCACATGATTACCTGCCCCCAAGGGTAGTGATTACTTCGAACTTCTGCCACGGATCCCGTCTGAGTTATGAATATGCGTGAAGTAGATGGATTTGCTCTACATCAGATATGTTCCCCGAAATTCAAATAGTCCTAGTACACGAGAGTAGACAGACATCGTAGTTTTTCAATCAATCAATGTTCCTTCTATAACTTCCAAAAATTTCATGTTATCTGAGCCGAACACGAAAAAGATATTTTCAATGGAAACAGTTTTTGTCACCTGGAAAGAAATACATTTTTCATTCTGTTCACACGATTCATTATTTGGCAGATAGTAATGCGAAGAAGAAACAATACTCTAAGAACTATATATCCGTGCGGGAAATGGGAAAATCTCCGTAGAAATGCATCCCATTTCGCGTATGGCCATCCACTGGTTTTCATTTTTTTTTGGAATAACACTTCCAGCCTGTTATGCATCGAGTTTTTTGACCCTGAAATGGGCTCACCAGCTATCCTGTTCACCGTTAGTTGTTTCACTGATATCTCTGAATTTCAGTGTCCAGAAGTTCAATAAAGTTCTCATCGAACATTACTAGTAGATCACAGTCAACTCAGGCTGTAAGAAGGTGATTGTGAAACAGGTTTCTTTGAAGATCCCATGGTTTCAGATGTGTAAAAGCAATAGTAGTAACATGGTAGTGCCCATTGGGAAATTTTAACCGAAAGGCCGTGAGACATGATATGAAGCATTAACCAATAATACAACAATGTTACCAGATAAGTCTGTGATTCGACAGACGGAGAACCTCTAGTTGATGAACAAGGTAACCTTCTTGGCACCACATGTGCTTTTTATGAGAAGCCAAAGATAGAACAACTCTCCAGGTGTGATGTGTGCAGGAATCTGCTCTTTGGTGGAGCGCTTTACCGCAGACAACCTTAAAACGGTATTTTTTCAGTACTGCAGAACTCCGGGAATTATTTGCTCCTAATCCTGTTTGAAATTCTGTTGGAGAGTTTGATTCTGAGGTTATTTGAGTTCGCCCTCTGGGAATCCACGCGAGCCTTCAACAGACCACGACTGAAGTTCGGGTCATTATTCATTACTTTACCGTGGGTAAGTTGACCCTTAGCCAAAGCGTTTTCAAAGAAGGAAAGAGATATTATGATACTCTTCTAGTAGTTTTCATTTTACTTATTTCTTTCCCTATGGTAGACTTACGGCACATCCTTCGGAAATAAAAGTTTGTCCTACGATAACAGTTGTCATCACTTATTCGCGAAAACTCAATCTGGTAAATCCTATCTTTGTAGTTCTCAAGAATAGCTTAATTGCGTTTTCCACTTATTTTCACCTACAAGCTCCAGTAACCTAAGCTTTTAGAAAACCTGACTCATCTTCACGTAAGGGCACCAGAACGCCGAATATAACCCAACCTTCGTAAAGAAATGTGCCTGGTTCATATTCACGAGAATTTTGCTATATATAGGTAGTATGTATTCCTCCCTTCTGAGCGCTGTTTCCAGATATTTTAGATCAATGTGCAGGTAAATCGCTCGTGATTTCTCCACCGTGACCAATAACTGGCCAATCCAATCCATTGGCTCGTCAACCACAGCAGTAACCTTGAGGCACACTAACCGCACCGGTGCACATTGTGAAGTTCCCTTCACAGTTTTGGAACAGCTTTGGGTCCGCCAATCCAACGGGTGCACAACTATCAGGCACTGGCAAACGTACCCTCACAGATAAATGTTCCAGCTGAGAAATGGAAATCAGTGCACACAAGGTACATGTCCACTTTTTCCAAAAGGTTGCGAACATGTTATGGATTAATGTGACAAATTCTAGCTCTTGAATTGCCTACAGTCCCAACATGGGCTGCAAATTTGCCTCCGTCACAGTGAATTTGATTCTTCATTCAGCGTTGCTATTTGAGTTCTTAATTTTTAGTTCATTTTATCCCAGGACTTCGGTTTCAGTCCCGTTCTTGATTCCTAAACTGGTGGTGTGAATACGGATCTCCGTTGGATAATCGTGGGACACGGAAATCGTATTTACTGAGGCACCTGAATCCAGTTGAGTCCGACAGGGTTTCCCATTCACTAGTGTGTTCGTCAACAGACGTATGTCCATGATATCGGATTTGAAATCGCAGAAAATGTGCTTCGTCTCTACCGAAAATTTGATTGGCTCTGGTGGACTCGAATGATGGATACGCTCAGAGTATTTCAGCTCACCGAATTTAGAACACATCTTACCTCAAGCCGGACGGTCTTTTCTTTTCTGGTAACGACCTCCGCAAAACGTGCACACCATGAGGGCAAGTCTCTCCACTGCATTCAAACCGGTATTTACAACGCAACCAGGTGATTTCTGCCTATCCCCTCGTTTCTCCAAATATCGACACAAGTTTTCAAGTCAAGCTGGCTCATGAGCAGGAACATTATGGTGGTAGATTGGTTCTGGAATTCAAACACTGAATAACCTCGTACCAGGCTGTCAATCTCATTTATTTTGAAAAAAATTAGATGAATTGATCCGATATTTCAGTTTGATAGCATAATCATCAAGTTTATCGTTCTCCGTCCATTATCAGCGAAAAAGTACTGGAATCCGTTCTCTGTAACACCGTTACTAGGATCTCTAGATAATCTCTCATATCAGAAGAAAGTGCATTCAGTGCATGTCTGACAACATTTCCCAATGTGTGACGCCGCATGACCAACTGGCATTCCTTTGGTTCGGAAAATGAATCTGCGAGTACACAAATATTATGAATTTTCTGCCTCCATAAGCTCTTGTCCTCAGCCAAACCATTCGAATTTTTCATAGGCAACTACTCCGGCTGCTGTATTGTAAATTTTCTGGACATGTTTATCGCTGTACTGTAGTGTTGCCTTTTGGGTTCCTCTGAAATCATGTTCTGAACTGCCGCACCAGCTCTAGTGAGAATACCTCTGCTTTTGAATCAACACGTTTATCGGTACAAAGAAGGATTACCTTTATAAAATATGCGGCGATCATCAACACTGCTCTGTCTGCGAACTTACTGGCTCAGATATTATTGAAGTACACCTCACCTGGCAGACCAATCTGGTTGCAAATTGAATAATTAATTCGGTTCCGGTTGGTTCAGATAACTTTTGGCACCTGATTGATTCATCACTCGGCTTAGCTATTCCCGATTTCGTACTCGATTCTGGACGAACGATGACCTACTCAATGCCCGCCTAATGATTTATCTGCTTCGTCGATTCCAACATTATAAATAATCCTGGACAGATAAAGGCATGCTGTCCGACCGTCGAACCAGGACGTGTTTCTTCGTGTTTGGTACTACACTTACACACATTTTAGCTAAACGACTGTGCGTCGAACAGATAAGCACCAGGCTATCTCGGCTGACTTGAAGTGGTTTGTCAAAATTATCCATTATATGACGTAGCACTGTTCTCACACTGGTACTGAAAGATCACAGCCGTTTCCCACACCGAAACTGAGTACACTGATGAAACACGTCTCTAGTGAACGCAAACTCGAAGAAAGACTGCCCGTTATAGGCAATTTGCACTTCTTGGCTACAATTAGCATATGAGTAGTAAGAGATGAGATTTGTGTGATATGATGAATCATGCAGTTGGTGCACTCAAATTATAACCGAAACTTATGGGAGCACCGTTCAACTGTTTCATCCTTGTTAGGAGTCGCCGACAGTGCACATTCACCGTGTCCCACCTAAGGCATGAGCCCCGAGAGAACGGTTGTGATTGGTATACCCGACCACCCGTCTATTCGGACTCAGTCGTATCAAGTGGTCAAAAATATACGCCACATGATATAAAATACTTCAGATAATTAAACTAAACCATACCAATCCGCTTACAACTCGGAAATTATCATTGTGACTGTTGAATTCTCTCAGACAGCATTCGTACATGGGAGACATTTCGTTTCAACCAACCAGCTGAGCTTGGCTACTAGTTGCCTAATATTTTTAAGACAATAAATTTGTTATATTTGATCAATAAATTTGATCGTTCAATTTATAAACATGCAAACATGGGAGCAACTTACGGCTGGGTATTGGTTCAGAGAAAGAGCAGGTGTGGCTCAAAGAGTTAATGGAAAACACATATTTGAATTAAGGGTAGCGGGGTCAAATCGATCCTGAGTTACAGCCTCCAGGTAGCTTGTTTTGTCGATTACACGTTTTATGAATTTGACTGGGAACAAAGCAGGTATTCGAGCAAAAACGAACAGCTGAAACTGACCCCTAGTTTCATTCAACTCTGGTGACGTAATTGCGTTCGTATTCGCTCCGCTACTGTCCGAAGTTTTCTTGAGCAGACAACTACGAAATTGTCTAGTGAGTACTATTGTAGCCGCACCAAACTAGGGTCTGCATATATATATATATATATATATATATATATATATATATATATATATATATGATGTACGATGAATGCATTTGCTGAATCGACCTAAGCGCAGCGAGGGCATCCCATCAGAAACAAACTGCAGGGGTTAAAGTTTGGTTGCATAAGAGAAGGAGGAATTTGGACCAGTTTATTATGATAGGTCATATAGTATGCAAAGCAATACCGCCATCGAGATTATTGGAGTCAATGTACAGCGGCTTCATCCTTAATAAGAATCATCAACTTTGCATATTCACTGTGTCCTCCCTAGGAAGTAAGCCGGTGGTGAACGATTGTGTGCCAAACACTTAAACACAGGAATATCTCGTTTGATACGCAAATTATTGCAGAACGTATACACTACACGATATTCCACTGTTCCTTCACTAGCTTTAAACTGCATCGTAAAGATTCACGAACAGCAATCTACTCCTCTGACCAGTGACCCCTTTAAGAAGGCCAAATTACAGAAAAGGCATTCGCCCATGAACAGCCAAGAAAGCATGGTCACAAAGTGCAAAAAAGTGGTATGATATTAGATTTGCATAATATGACTGTTCATGCAAAATATGTGGTCAACCCACCTTTGGGAGAAAATGGGAGCACAATTCAGCTGTTTCATACATGTTAGGAATCGTCAGTATTAAAAATCCACCATGATCAATCGGCCTTTGCACCCTGATTGAGCGATTTTGTCTTGAGAGCATGAACACCAGGTTACCCGGGCAGAAACGTTACCTGTATTCTGAAAAAGAAGTACATTATTGTGCCCTTCCTTCCACCTCTTCGAACTGTGACCACCTGTTTTCCGTGTAGCGATCAATAACCCTGATGAATGAATTCCCTGAAAGGACCTATATACTACGAAGTCTTTCCGTTATACGCAATCTACAGAGCTTGCTCACCAGGTTCGTAAGAGCATCAGATGATAAGATTTGTCTTTAGTCTGACTGATCATGTAGAATGCCCACTCATCTCACAGCTGGAAGCAGGTTAGCTAATCACAGCTTTTTCTTCCATGTTCGAAATCGTCACATATGCACATTCAACCTGTGCACAAAGGTGTATGAACCAAGAATGGCGGGTAATGATTCGAACACCTGAACGTCGGGCTATCTGGGCGGACTCACGGCTATATACCAAAAAAGTACTGAAAATGAAATACCACTCCACCGTCAATGGCTTTGAAAGGTAATCATCAGTTTTCCACACATAGTTTGACTCCCCTAATCGACGAATTTTCTGAAAGGTTCTACGTACAGGGGAGGCATCCCGCTAGAAACAACCCGCTGAGCATGACTCCTACTTGAATACGTGTAATAGGAGAATGGTTTTTTATAGCACGATTGATCAGCAAAGATGGACAGTCAAATTATAAATGAGAACAGTGGAATTATTGTACTGCAGTTTAATTTTTGTTAAGGACCATCAGCCTGATGCTTTCATCGAGATTCACGTGGTTTGTCGAACTCGGGCTGAGTGATTGTGATTCATAAACCTAACCGCGAACCATCCTGTGTCAAATCGCAAGCGTTTTGCCGACAAATGCGACAAGTTATCATACAAACCCTTGACATTCTTTGAGATAACTCAAACCGTTTCCCACACAGAGATCGACCATTTATGAAGGACATCAAAGGCGGTCTGTGATAATGATCCTGCTGAACTTGGTTACTAAGTACACATAAGTAGTAGAAAATTAGAGTCGTAAAATACGATTGGTCCTAAATCCCACACAGCCTAAACATTATTCAGAACAACGGGAGCACCATACAGTTGTTTCATCCTTGTTTGGAAAAATCGGCAATGTACATTCACTGTGCCTACACTGGGGCAAGAACTCGTGGTGAACGATGGTGAGTTGAACGTCTAACCACTCTGCTACCAGAGATGAATTGGAACGGTTTTCTGACCATATGAGCTACATTTTTAATCACATTTTCATCTGTTGTTTTGAACTATAACAATATGTTTCTCGACAGTGTTCGCGTGCTCCGACAGATCACTCCACTGGAGGAGCCTTAAACACCAAATGGATTGTGTTAGAAACAGTCTGCACAGCTCGGCTACCACTGTAAAGGAGTAGAGAAAGATTAGATTTGTATAATGTGACTCATCTTGCTGTGTGAGGGCTGAATTCGACCTCGAATTTATCGAAATCATCGTATGCCTGCCTCATCTTTTCATGAATTCATCAGCACTGCACATCCGAGGTGCAGTCTTCTTTCCTCGAATTCGTGGTGTACGATTGTGAATCGAACACTTAACCGTTAGGGCATCCGCGCTGACACGCAAACGTTTTTTCCGACACGCATTCTATGGTAAATCACCCCAACTTGATTGGATATGAACCGTAACAATCCAATCCCGGGACAGTGATAAACTCTTGCGATTGATGAATCCACTGAATGGGCCTGAGCACAAACTTTCCGTCTATGTTCAGGCTTTGCTTATTCAGTAGCGTAAAATTTGCAGGCCAATCCTTTCAAGTCGAGTCACGTCAAATCAGATGACTGCTTTATGCACCCAGAAAGTGAATATTCAGCTGCTACACAACCAACAAATACGGCCATAATCAAAAAGAGATACAAGGAGATTTGAAAATTTTTCAGCTCAACCGATTTTCCTGTTTGCCTAAAACAGTATAAGGGTTGGTGAAGAATCTGGCGAGACGGGGAATAATAGGTGTTTTGCAGTTTGTGGTCCGAGCAAACAACTGTTTGTAGCTGGACAGAGATGGGCTTATAAAAACACATTTGACAGAATCAGGATAAAAATAACGAGACCAGTAGTCTAGGATCTTTGAACCGAACGTTTCGCAAGCATTTCGGTTTCGGAATATCATATACTGGGATTACTGCACACAGGCGATTCCACTGAGAGGTGAAAGATGTTAGCGCTATTTGCCTATAAGTTTAAAGTCTTTCTTAAGCAAACTTAGAAAGATAACTGGAGAAGCATAGAGTCGAAGTGGTAAAATAAATACGAGCAGAAAACTACTGATTTTAGGGGGTGGAGCAGAGAACTATTTCAGACGTAGCATGTTCATTATGGTGTCCATTATTTTGGAAAACTGCAGTGACGTGATGAGACCAAGGAGGGTCACTGATATTAGTGACTTCGGGATACTAAGTAGATGATCGCCCGGCAATATGCATCCCCCTTTTTATTGCGTAGGTGGGAATGAGAAGCAAGAAGATCGGAATATTCGGTGATAAGTGGAAGAGAAGAACACTCCGTTGGAACAAATGGAAGGGCTCATTTTTAGAAAAGGCCAGAGGTCCAAAAAGTAAATTCAGTCACGCCATGCAGCATTAGAGTATGATGAGAGCGAATAGAGTAAGACTTGTCAAGGAGTGCGCCATCAATGTACATACACACAGAAAACAGGCATAGAAACTATCCGAATAGAATGAATGCACGCTGAAAGAATAGCTCCCTGTAAAATGCCCTTTGTAGAAATAAGTTTCGATGGGGTCTGCCAAATAAACCTGATGAACTACTGGCGGTTATAAAAGTAGGCAAACAGCAAATGTATGTGCGAAGTGTCTACTCCGCAGTCCTTAGGAAGGTCGAGTAAATTCTACCTGCCGACACAGTTAAATGCATCACTAATGTCAAAAAAGCACGTGTTGAACTCCAGACTTTTGCTGTATATTGAGGATAAAAGAAAATGGGTAAGTGATACCACAGCATCCAGAGTCGAGCGGGAGCTTCGGTATGCAGAAGTGGTAGCAAATTCTAGCTAATCTGTCAAATGTTCCCGGGGCAAGGGCAGACCGGACTGAAGAAGTATATTTAGATCGGAGTCGATCGTTGTGTCCCCGAGTCAGGAAAGGTTTTCCGGGTAGTACTGTTGCTTTATGATCTTACGGACTCGAATCTGGGAGAAATGCTTACAGTTAGTTCAATAATAAACCAAGGGACAGACTTTCACTACGACGTGGGGGGGGGGGGGAGAATTTGAGACCAGTTCGGTGTGTTTACAAGGTAAAGGTCAAAATGTGCTTTTGTCTTAGTGAGAAACGTGACAACATTGTTCGAGTCCAAATTTAAGGGAAACTTCAAATCAAACTTTCTGAAGTCACCGCATACTGCATATAATGAAGAATCAACAGAACATTCTAAATCAGAGGAATTAGGGTCAGATAAATCATCCTGATCAGCTGCAGACCATTTCAGAGGAATGTGAATGTCGACCATTAGGGACGATCCATAATGACCGAGATATTTGGGCTTGCATTTGACAGCTGTAGCTCTGAGCTGAACCGTGGAAAATGTGGACAGACTGCGGGAAAAGTTACACTGAAATTCATTCACATACATTAGGATACCTCCAAATCGTTTTCGATAACTGAGTTGGACGATGAGTGCAAATTAGTAGGAAGTCATCTATAACGACTACTTCGTCATGCATATCAGCAAGAAGCCAGCTTTCTCCAATGAAAATAGCCACCAACCATTTGTTTTCATATCTGCGCTCAAAAATCGGCCAATTTCGGCAGATTTCCCAGTAAAGAAAATTAAGTTGGAACCGGTTAAAAGGAGTAGACACATTTATGACAGCATTTGTTTGCGCGAAGCGAATATTCATACGGCAAGATATTTCAGGGGGTGATTGATTATTCTCCATAAATTTCGCTCCACTTCGTTGCTGATTGATTTCTCCAGCGATAATTCCCCACAATTACACAGATTTCATAAACACACCGAAATAGGACACAAGGTTTGGCATGGCTATAAAAGCATTGCTTTGCCGTGACAACAGTTGGCGACTCAAAACGAATAATAGGATAAGATATGACGGTTATGTAGTGTACACTGTGGAAGTGTAACAGAGAGCACGGCCGACCCTGAGGCCACGCCAGTTGTTGTTCTGACTTCTGAAGCCCTTATTTGGCTACTCATTACTTCAAATCGGAATAACATTACATTACTCTATTTGGAATTCCAACAAAACTAATAGGAAATGCCAGGAAGTAGTCAAAACAAGGTGAATCTAGACAGATTGGAACTCAGCTGTTCGATGGCGTATTTTTGGTGGCTCTGAATCATTTATTATTCATAGGTTCGCTAGTCACGTCAGTCCACATTCATATTTATGTCCGTCTGGGTCACAGAATTTTAACGCGGTGTTTTCCTTAGTTTGAGAATGGTAGATTTTAAACACCAAATTAGGCTAGCTAAGGTAGAAAGTGAGTTAAATAAGACTGAAGGACCTCAAAGACTGGAATGAGAGGTGATTTTGGAAACCACAGATTGTGAAATCAGACAGCCTAGCAATGTTATGGGACCGTTCAAACAAAGTTCTACTAAAAGTTTACACAGATAATCTGCACAAAGTAGAATTGTCCCCGTTCAGTGGGTGCGCAGACTTGTAATGCAAATTCAGCAAACAGTTGGAGAACATTTTTGAAAAAAATAGCATTTGGTCCCTTTGAGAGAGTTTTGTATCTGCTGCATTACTGTCGAGGGAGAGCCAGATAAGCGATGGATGTGTACTCGATGATGGCCCCGTAGAGAACTAACCGGGGCACGTGTTTTATAAAGGACCTGATTGAACATCTATAAAAGGTAGCTCGGAATTCGACTGATTAGGTACTATCAAAGGCTGAGCTCACCATAGGTGATAACATTTCCTTATTATACCTAGTGATTAGGATAGAAAATAGGAGTATGGCTCTGAATCACCAAAACTACCATTTGGACCTCAATGGGCTGTATACCTTGTAGGCCACAGTGTGCACCAACAGAGTAGATGGGCTGACGAAGCCGAGAGGCTTATTAGGTTTGGGCGAGAAACCACGGTTGAGAACTCGACGTAGATCAAACGATGGTATGCTACAATAGCCAAAAGTCGATTTGATAATATTCTGATTGAGCTAGCAAACTACCTAGGGCTACGATGGTTTCACACCATTGGTCGGAGATTCCGGTAGGAATCCAAACACACGCACTATATCCCACAGAGGTGAAAACTCACCGGTATATTTTCGTCTAAAAGTAATGTCCCCTGAGAAATAGGCAAGTTCGGGAACCGCAATCGGAAATAAAGTATATCCGAGACACGTGGCACAACATAGACTAGAGGAATGCAGAAGGGGTAGGAGCGGCTGGTGCCTACGCATCACTCGGTCCCAAAGCCACAAACCGAGGAAGGTATTGCGTTCTTTCGAATGTGCCACGAAATAACTTGGGGTGTCACTGAATGATGGTATACTACAGGACTTCACTAGTTGCGGTTCTATGCCGTTTGCGTATGGGAAAGATAGCCAACGTCTAGACGAAATGTTTCTGCAGGCAAAGACTTCCCTCAGGCATGGAGACACTTTCCGTCTTCTCTGGTGGCCCGAAACCAATGTAGAGCAGGCTTTCGACGAGTGCTGACAACAAATTCATCTCTTTTTGAAGCTGTATCTTTGCCGTTCTGCATCATCCTTGCTTTCCAGGAATTTATCAAGCGTTTTGTTGGCGTCAGCTACCTGTTGTGAAAATCAATAAAACGCCTATTGTTTTCAAGCCTTTATTAACTCGCAGACTGCTATTCAAGCATGATTGAAGCGATTATAAGGGCTACTGAAAGGATATCCCGTAGGCTCGAGGAGTTAACTACTGTTCCGGAATCGGAGGAGACTGACCGTACAAAATAGCTTTTAGGGTCGTTGTTACAGACGAAGCGCACGCTCAGAGTCCATATTTCATCTTGACCTACCCAAACGACCAGCTACCGGTAGGGGTGTTCTATCATCATTCTCAAGTCTCGATGACCCTTTGGGCTACTTTCGACCGTGGAGACTACCCGAGAGGAACTTACTCCATTCATTGTTCCAAAAGTGGACTGGTTGGGATGAACCTCTTTAGTATGATGATGAAAGGCCATAGTGTGAATGGTTAGAAAGTCTTGATCACTCGGCGTAATCAGGTTGCATCAAGTACGCATGGCATGCTCAACTCCACTTATTTTTATATGCATCAGAACTGGATATTGAAGCAGTGGCTTATGGCTGCCAAGTGGATGAAAATGGCTGAGGGAGAACCTCAGGTAGAGTTCACTGTGAGGGTAGCCCCTTTTAAGACGGCATCGATCCTGAAATAAGAAATGCTCGCAGCAGTACCGGCCGTGGGGGCAGCCATTGATTAGGAATTGTATCAGTAAAATAGACTGGCTGTTGACTTCATTACACAAATACCACTAACGCTCGTCCCACCCACTCACCCTCTTCGAAGCCAACAGACTCACAGTGGTTCATAAGTCGACCGAGACCAATAGGTGTCGTTAGCTACAAACAGCTAATAACCTTGCCGAATTCTGTTGTAGTGTTTTGATGATACTTGAGATATTGACGATGTAAACAGCTGGATCGTTGTTCCTAGTTGTATCCAAAAGATGTTTCCGGCATTACCAAGACCAAAGCGAAGCGACTAATACTGGCCACCAACTCTATGGAAACTGAAGTAAACTTCTAAAACCATGGTCTGTTGGACGAGATAAAAAGTACTACCGAAGACTGTGAAAAGGGCGGGGCAAAAACGCAGGTGAGTGTAAGAGATATACTGTCAGGGGAGTCGAACCAAGCCGAAAGAAACGCCTTTTGTCAATCTAGCTCCACCTATTCCCATTCGAGATCGGTGAATTGTCTTCGACTGCCTACCAATTAGAAAAGAAGCAACCTATTATATGTTAGTACGTGAGAACAATCCTGTACTAGCTAACGTCCTACCGAGAGTCGAGGGATGTTGGGGTATTCAAATCTAGAATACGAAATTAAACAGTCTATGGTAGTCCAGGGCAATCAGCACATCACCAGATGACTGATAGACAATTCACACCGTGGACAATGGCACTCTGGTTCTTTGCATATGTTGAAAAATATTTGTCGACGGTTTTGATGATCACAGGACAAGCGAAAGTTAAACGAGTGATCAGTAGTCGCCTAATTTTCTTCGCCGAAACGAGGTAGCACGGTGATTAAATATTGGCTCCAATTCCCATCGTAAGAGTACAACTAAGCGGTGTCCTTTCGTGAATATCAGTGTCTATTACTTCGACCAGTTATTCTTGCGATAACACAAAAGAGATAACATTTTCGATACTACGTTTACAATCCAGAGAAGCTCATCTCGATATGGGACACAACGCATTCACTTTCCAAAGTTTCGCAGTTAGGCAAGGCCTCCCATGATAAATAATCTAACGGGGGTTCGAATTCCTTTGGAGCACAAAATAGTTTAAAAGATGCTTAATCTCATAGGCGGCGCTGAAATACGAGATTAAACGGCGGAGAGAGGAATTTTAAGGTATCTTTTTTCTGCTCTATGTGTCTTCAGGGCGAGGTTTGGGAAAGAGTGATACGATAGCCCCGGAGAATACTCAAACTATGGTCTAACGACAGACACTCGGTGAAGAAACAAAGAATACCCTACTAGCTTAAGTAGAAGTCATACTGAGCAACAGACACTTAGTGTCAATAGTCACGGATTCTGAAAGTGAACCGGCCTTCTCTCCTAATTATCTGTTGCTACTATGACCGAAAGTAGGACCACCAACTCCAGAAACTCTACGTGAAACGCATCTTATGAAACGCAAGTCATTTTCTCTTTCAGTACAGGAGTTCCGGAAATGTTGGACAAGGGAGTAATTGCCAACACTGCAGTCTTTTGAAAAGTGTATCTGCAAACTAACATAATTCAGAGGTGATGTCGTCATCGTTGTGGAGGGCCACTAATTCACCAATATTGTCGCAGGGAAATAGCTAGCCCTCCTGCTCTCCGGTGGTGAAAACAGTCAAAGAAGGCGTACTACAAAGTGGCACTTAGATATTTTTGTTTGAAATAAATTACGAGGATTGCAACTTCAAAGTGGTAGACTCAAAGCAAACCAACGGTTGATGAAATATACCTTTGAACTCTTGAAGTCGACTGATGCCTTGTTTGTCTCTTTTCTCTCTCTCTCTCTCATATCTCCCCGAAAGACTGAACATCGCACAAAACCTTGGGAATGCAGTTATATGTAATAATAGTATCTGTTGTACTGGATGAACGGACTCAAATTTAAGGGACTCCAAATGAGCCCACGAATTTAAATTGTTTTGTGAGACAGCTCGAAATTCGGAGCAAGAGTTTACCGCACTTTTGCATAGAGACACTTGGATGCCGCTCCAAGAAAGTATAAAGCTTTGAAGAACTCATAGTTTCATCTGGACCACTAAGCGAGAGTCTCCTTTTGCCCTGCATACAAATGTTCATTTAATTGTAAGTTCCCTTTATATAAATAGTGGTTGTGATCCGTAAAATAGATGAAACATTTTCGTAAATCTGGAGCATACTTAACCAAAATCCTTCAATCTGAGTATATTTTCTTGTTCCATCGCAAACAGCATTTAACATCGCCCATCAGTCATTTTTGATAAATGACAAGCCTGTATTTCTGAACACGAAAACGTACCTCGCATAATTTTTTCACAAATCTCTTGAGGTGGAAACCATTAAAAACAGCGTTCGGTATGGCCTTAAAGATTAAGGTAGCTGGCTCTGCAAACTAGTTTTGTACTTTGCCTTTAGTCCAGCTGTGGGTTTGAGGGCATCTCACCACCTGTGCGGCACATTCCCCTGAGTGAACCGACTTGTTTTCGCCACGCTTCAAATTTGTGTGCACTTTTTGTTTACTTCTGTTGAAATAATTGCATGCCAACTATGGTCAACCTCAGTTTTTGCTCATGGAGTTGTCGTACAAAATCTAGGTGGATTTATCTGCATCGCGTTTACTACGTTTCAAATTTGTGTACAACTAAGGTCAGTGAGACGCAGGCGTACGCCGACGGAGTATTAGTCCGTATTTTTCCGCGTGATCCACATGTGAATGCTAATTTTAAGGTCAATTGTATCGAAGTACAAAACACTGGTTTTCTCACTGCTGATAGTCCCGTACATTTCTCACTCTCGCATACGATAGGATCATCAAGTGGGATTTATATAAAGGGGAATTTGTAGAATGGATTCCATCCGGAGTTATTGTATTTATGCTGTCTGACTAGTTCATCCTGTTCAAAATGAAGCTGGCTTTTGTTATCTCCCTCCTCTGGACTGTTCTAGGTGAGTTTTTCTCTGACTCCGTTCACAGTTTTGTGGCTCCAGTTGAAATTATGCCCTTTTTGTTTGATTTCTCGGCTCGTTCATACATGAAAACCCAATTTAGGCATCTTATTCACAGAGAAGCATCCCAATTCCAGTCTAACCCAAAACACTGAGTGCTTCAGTGACCATACGCTTATAATGGAAATCATGGCCGGAGTTGTACTTGGATACACCGTAGGAGGTACCCCGAAATGTGATCTTCAGCACTCATCTGTTTGTGAATGTGAACAAATTTCTACTCCAGGCTAACACGTGATAAAAGGAAGAGTTTAACTGATTCCTCGATGAAGTCGGTTGCATTTCATCCACTTCCTTTGGTGTCGTCACCCACACCAATACGAAAAACTCTCCAATCAGGAAATTCGCAGGAACAGTCTATTTCGAAAAAATGTTTGAACTTTCGAGTTGTGAATACAAATGTATTCCATTTGGGTTTCATCCGTTGATTTCGGCGGAATGTAAACTCAGAAAATTGTGTGCCTCACTATCTGGGACACCTGGAGCATCCCAGCCCAGAAAAATCGTATTGAATAATCTACCAAATAATATAAGCGCGTGAAACTGGTCATATTATGCAACTTGGAGCAGGTTTGCCTCATCTATTAGCAAACAGATGACTTCAGTGTCGAGAAAGATACATCATTTTGAGTGCTTGAAAACAGATACTGAGTTTCAGCTTAATCATTAAACGGGATTAAATGACAGCATTCATGGCCACGAGATTAGTGATGTGTTTGTTTATAGGTAAGCGACATGATATGGCAATAGTTACAAACACTTGGGGCTCATTTGAGCGCGAATGGTGAATGAACTGGGTCGACTATTTTTCCTTTCAAATGAACACCGATCAATCTATGTGAGACACAATGACCGTATATATTTTCTGTTCAATCTTCTTAACACTAGCTCATAGAATTGGAACGGCTGTGTCTGCCTGTCTTGAGGACGGTTACCCGAAACATTTAGTGGTTCGAATATTTTGGAAGTACTTTATTATTGAATATTGAAAACCGGCGCCTAGCACGAGAGAGATTTCGAAAGGTATAGCTGACAGAAGTTGATAGCCCGATTTATTCAAGCCCAGAATTAACTTCGCGTCAGACAAAATTTGGGCTTATTTCAAATTTACCGGAACGGGGATGTTTGTGGCTAACAAAGAAGAGGCCAAGACAACAGAAAAAGCAGAAGATGCAGAGATGATGTCAACATACCGTTTCTTTCTGTTCACTTGACGAATACACGTTACACTCATTGAGTGACGAACTAGTCTAGCTAGTGACGAGGGCACCCTCATTCTAATATTGTTCCATCTAGCACGTTAAAAAACGGCCTAATTCTTCAGGTGCTCAGAAATAGCTAACGATAAAGGTTATTTGTTGAAAACCAACGTAAGAAGTTATTGATTGGCATGCACAGGTTTTATCTGTGGAATCTTTTATGAGCGATAACCTGTTATTATTCCAAGAGGTTCAAATACAAATCTGGCCAGTTTTATAATGGTGTCTGCAGACACATGTAATTTCATTTCTGAGAAATACATCTACTTCTGCATTTTTTGTTATGAAAAGCTGCATGATGTTTCCCAAACCCAGAGATAAGTTGAGTCCAATTATGCCACTTTCGGACTTGTTTGCAAGAATTCTGTCCGAAAGCCAAGAAAATAATTGGAAGCATGTTTCACACTCCTGGAAGGTTTTACAGAATAATAGAAGGTCACCATTGTATTGAAAACCTCTTGATAACAGTCAAATTTACTCTGGTTTCAGCCAATACAGACGACGAAGAACAAGGGAAGTTTGAAGGAAAACGTGGTGAGTAAATCAATCGAAATTACCTAAATTTTATACGGTCACTTTTATGGGTAATTTTGATATGCCCACTTAAAGCAGGCAAAATGGCATTTTCCGTGTGTCGTCACCTCAAAAAAGCAAAGAATTCAGTATTTGACAACGTGTTCCGTTCAGACAACATGATGTGCGGATTGGAACTCGCATAGAATTGCACGTGTTACCTGAAAATGGAAATTACGGAAAAGCCATAACCATCAATAGGACGGAATAAAGCACAAACATTAGGTTGATGATTGGGAGAATAGCATCAGTACTTGAGGGGCAAAGACAACGGTACCCGTTTCAACAAAGTGCTAGTCAATAAAAGCCGGATTTCATCACTTATGTTGGTGTAATATTTTCAGACCGAAAATGCGTTGGTGTACAGACGTTTCGAGGAAAATACTTGAGTTTTGCACGTACCTTATAATCATGACTGGCATCAGTTCACTAAATACTGATATTCGTGAGGTATTGATCATGTGACTAACTTTTGAGTCCCAGTGACGATGAACTCCAATGATATGTAATTCCTTTTGTGAATGTTGTCGCTTCAATGTCATCAGAATGCACAATACAGGACAGATGGCTTAGTGAGTGTCAAATCACTTTTTATGTTTGTCATTTTGCAAACTCTCGGTCATCAAACGCCAAAAAACTCCAGATCACGGAAGTCCTCTAAACGAGAACTGATGACATTCGGTCGTGAAATTAGATTTAGAAAGTTAGTAACTGATGGATACAGGCGTAGTGAATAAAATACCGTAGTGTGAAAAGTTCACTCAGAAGGGTGAACACCTATACATGTAGACAAGAGTGGCGTGCGCGAGTCTATCTCCGCTAACAAAATCGGCTGACTGCAGATCGATGAGCTCTAGTGTAAACCTTCGTGTAGTACGCAACTGAGATGATCGGTCTTAGGAACAGAAGCAGTCCTGCATGACGTGAAAATTCACATACACTGGCAACAATGAAATCACCATCAGATACAAAGTTCCAGTATGCAAGATACCCCAAAAAACGCTTTAGGAGAGTAGCTCGATTGGACGAATCATGTAGTCAACCGGACTTGATTATTCTGTGGATACTGGAATAGAAACCACGACCGTGGATGTAATTGAAAATTAAACGGGCATAACTGCGATGCATTATTACTACCGGATTTCTGAGCAAAAAATCGCGATTGATTATGTTGCGTATGTTGGGTCATGCGTGAAAAATGTTCTTTACTATCGTATACTTTTCACAGTGACCCTCTGATCATATGAGGAACATATAATTAGACAGAACTTTTCAAGTTATTTGAACTTAAAAAAAGGAAATAAATTCCGTTTAGTTCACGGGAAAATATCCATCAACTGCGTACTGCAGGAACAAGAGACCACATTTATCAAAGAAATGTTTCACCTGTTGTAGATAAGCATCTGGCAATTTCAAAAGCGGCCTAAACCAAAAGACTTGAACATCCCACGAGGAAGGACAAGTATTGCTTTTCGGGCGACTCGAATCTCTGAGACTGTCATTTTGGCAACTGAGTCTCGTTGAAGGATAAGTCTTACAGTGTGACTGATCGTAAATGGTTGAGTTAATAGTCATTTTGTAATAAACAAATGACCGTGGAAACATATACTGCCGAATACCGAGATATCACACCGTCTAAGATTATTGATTTGATTCGTAGGTCGCCCTCATAGTGAACTTTTATTGGGGTCCCTGATACACTGAAAACATCGTCAATGATTTGTTTGACTAACTCCACTAACTCAACGAAAAAACCGTATGCCTTGATTGAAGTATTCCAAGGTTGGATTCCATGTTATATTCGACTACTTCCTTGAGTATATTTTCACACGGAAACAGTTGCTTGGTTATTATTCATCTCTCAACGAGTGGGAGCATGGACAGCGGATCACAATTCCCCCAAAAGTCCTGGCTCAAAAGCAGTGGAAAACAGATTTTTGTCCTTGCCACAGAAACCAGTGGGAAATCCGCGCACTGTCCATTATTCCCAGGATCAAACATCTGACGATGCTTGTGGAAGAAAATGATTTATTAGCCAGTATAATACCGTTTATGTTGAAGAGACTGTGAATTGTCCTGAACAATGAAGGTAGACCCATATTATTCAAAATGAATGCACATCTTGTTTCTAATTTTCTGTGGTTCGATTTCAAGCAATGAAATAGGGTTTCGCTTTCTTTCAGAAAATCACGTACTGTCATGACTGCAGCTGACTAGAGGTGCTAAATCAGAGTTCCTCAAAATTTACAACGTTGATGCATTCAGCTTTAGGGCATGCCACAATATTTATTCCCCCTCAGATTGACTGTTGCTGAAAGCTAACGTAGATACACATAAGCACAATTCTGTTTTCCTGATCCTATTCACGAGGGCAAAAGTTCATAGAAACTCCCTTCTGCAATGTTTTTGAGTACGACTGCATCGTTATCGCAGCGTGTACTGTCGTCCAGCTTGGTATACATGCGTCATCTGGTCATGAATCCATGCTTTTCTGAAGCTATCTTCATTGCCTTTATGCCTTCGAGTTTGTATCTAAATTCACTCTGCTGGTAATTGTCTTTTCTAGCAAAGAAGTTTAAACAATCTTTGGACAGCAAGGATTCCACCCTAAGTAAGCTTTACCCCCACTTCCTTATCAACTCATTAGTAAGCAGCTGTTTTCAATCTTTTGCAGCTAACGAATGTTTGTATTTAACTTGCCTAATTGGGAAAGTTTACGTGTCGGCTTGATCGTTTCGACAAGCACCAACTCGATTAGTCAACTTTTACTCGATTATTATTCGATCATTCATTATATTTTCATAATATATTCCTAGCCTGCTTACATGGAAAACCAAATTTGGCCGTTGATTTGGTTAAGGTTGAGTTTATTTGTTTTCCGAGAAACATTTCCCACAAGGCACTAAAAAAAATAATCATTGTTTGTATTCTATTTTATTCCAGGATTTTTGAAGAAAAAACAAAAATATCATCTGATCGAAAGAATAGGCGAGTGCACTACATACCCTAAATTTTAGTCATTTCAATAATCCCTAATATCCGTTTTTCTGAAATAATGGCAATCCGACGGCAATTAGTTTTAAAAATAATGATATAACGTACCTCATTGGCAATTGATTTAGAATTGTTTGTATTTATTGAATATATGGTCGACGAAGAGGTTGAATGCTCAGTGAGATCTTTCGGGATATTATGTAGTTGTATTTCCAATCTCTGACTCAACATTTTTGATATCTCCTGTTGTCTTATGGGTATTTATGAATGAGAGGTGCGGTTTTGACCCACGAATTGTTCAAAATAATGAAGCCATCTAATATTCGTCATACGACCGAAGACTGAGAAGTAGTCATACACTCGTTAGGTTTTAAAAAATGAAGTAAAATACTTGATCATATCATTTACGACGTATTGCTTATCGTGATGAGTTGGTTGCTAACGGTGATTTAGCTGATAACACTAGCCATATTCGATGATAATAGTCTTTTATTCACTCCTCATTTTAGTGAAGTCAATGCGAATGGACATAGCTCAGCCTTTACCTGTACTTGGTGAGTGATAAACGAGAACAGCGAAACATTTTCAAATGAAAACATTCTACAGTGCGTTTCATTGGATTTTGCTTAGGAACCTTAGGTGAGGTCACTCAAATTAGTATATCTTAATTCAACCCAGTAGACTGATTTAAATTCGATCCGTGAATTTCAGTAGACTGTGGCACAAACAGTTCGTGGTTCAAGGAAGACGATTATTTACCTTCCGAGAAAACCGACGGTAAACAACACGATATGCAATCAGGGGGTGGTAGACATGTTCACAAAGCTTAGGCCAGACCATTTGTAGACTAAATATGAATTGTCCGGTCGTGATAATTAGGGGTGTATGAGATAAATTCTGGCTTGTGTGGATGGTAGGAACATTAGTCTGATACGCGCGGGTGCATAGCAGCAAGTTACTATTGGTATTGAATCTGCTATTTATGGTATTTCACACTGCTTTGTGCCAAGCAGTATTGAGGCATCTGGCGATAATAAGGTAGGGCTCTCTCAGGATCCACTCGTAGTGTGATTAGTGCATCTGTCTTGAAACCACATTGACTACTCCAACTTGGGCGATATTCTTCTTTGCCGCAAAAAAAGTGCTGTGTCTTGTGGGCGAACAAATACAAGTGAAAGAAGCAATGTCGAATACTCAAATACTGTTTCATTTTAGTAGTGATTAGAGATGAAATCATGAATCGGCACCAAAGTTGTATGGCATTGCATTTTTGAGTGATATGGCATTCGGGATTCACGCAGTACTTTCTGAGAAAAAGAACTCGGTTGAAAGGAGGATAGATGAAAAAGGACTTCACTTCAACCGTATTCTTCTGCACCTCATATGCCTGATCTGCCAGCTGCACATGGCTATACTAAATTTTCTTTTTGACAAACTATCGTTCTCAACGATTCGTTGTTCTAGTTTTCCTGCAACTGAACAGTGAGTTGCATTTTTTACTTATCGATTGCAATACGCTGTTCCTTATTTTTCCATCTGTAACATGTTGCCACGATTGAGAGGACAAAAAAGCGTTATAGATCAGATTTGCCGGATGATAGAGAAAATACATTTCACTAGTGTATTCTAATTCCACCAGCTTGTGACAGAAGCTTTTGGACGGAATCTCATGAGTTTTCGATAAAGGTAGAATGGTGCTGTATCCGGATGGAAGGATATGCCAGTTGTATATGTATCATGAGCTTCCAGTTTCGTGATGTTCATTTCACATTTTGCTTCAATAACATACTAGAACAATCGGTCAAGAGTTTATCTACTCATGAATACATTTCGGACTCTTTCCAGCGAATCCAGGCGGAGAGGAACGGAAAAATTTGGAAAATGAAATAAGTGAATTCAGCATTATTTTGACAATGAGTTTTCAATTTAACCGTATCCGATGAGCCCGGATTGCCATTGATAAAGTAGATAAAATCGATGGAGTGTTTTTGGCTCTGAGTAATAATTGGAACCACCGTAAACCACAGATATTTTTCTTCTTCTGAGAAGAAAAGCTTACATCAAAAATATCAGTTGGTTGGTGTATTCTCGTTTGTCTGTATACGAAATAGCCTTCCTTCTAGAGATCAGATTTTCAGCTTGGTTAGTACTTATTTGAAGGTGATGCCACATTTTGAATAGTCGTGATAGGCCCCGGTTAATTATCATATGATGCCGCAATCAGGTTCTGAGATATTAAATTGTTGTGGGTAATGTCAAATAACAAAATTTTAAAATGTGCCCGAGGTACATGATAATTTTTTGCCGTATGAACCGTTGGCAAGCATAACTGAGTCATTTTTTCGTATATACCACATTGAATTTCAGAGAACATTATCGATTCTTGGACTGATAATAAAAGTTCAAAGCATGGTGAGAATTTTAGCTGTTATATAGTCTGGCCAAAAATTCAACCCCTCCTGAAATTAAAATTATTGGAATGCATCAAAAATGCATAATGAAAAGTAAGGTTTTGCTAGTACATATTTTTGGCCTAACGGGAACGCGGTCATTTGGTAAATGCCAGTTTGATCTACTCACTGACTACCTGACAGACACCATTGATGTGTATGAAAGTAACCACTTGATGTATTTTGGAATATGTTTCAGTTGATGCACTACGTTGTACCAACTGCCTATCAGCTGTGAAGCTTTTATGGACAAATAGGGAGGATTACTGCCTAATTCACATAAAAATCCGTGATGTAACAAACACTCAGCCCCTGGTCTATCACAGTACTATGAGTAACGCAGTTACTGGGGAGGCTTTTGAATATTCTCATTGAAAAAGCATAGGTTAAATTTATCAAAACTAGGGTCATAAACATGTTGCTTCTCAACCCAATTTGGACAATCCACGAGAGTAATTACAGAATCATAAAAAATACAGTTCTATTCCGCGGTTAGCTTAAATCGCTGAACACGAACTGTGCTAACTGAGACGTCCTTTAATCTTAGTTCACAACGTCTAGTCATACACGTAGCACTATGGATATTTTTCAATTATACACATACATGCTATGCCTGACAAAGTATACGCCTACTTTTGTATGGTCATTTTTATCAAGAGTAACTACGTTCCACGAAACAAGTCAGGTCCATTAGTTTTAGAAAAAAGAATTTCTATTCCCAAAATACCTTTCTTCATGCCAATGTACATGTATATACCTGACGTTATTTGGGAGGTGTTCTTTTATGGCTCATCTGCTGGAGAGGGAAAGGTGTTTGGATTTTTAACGCAACTTTCAACTCAAGGTTCACGTGGGCCGCAGCTCCTTTTTCAACTTAGACACGTCCGCTGTTTCCATAGAATTGAATAAAGAGGCAGATTGAATTGTGAACAATGATGCGTGAATGACAAAAATTGAATTTTTTTTCATTATGAACCTGAGTGAACAAGATCATCCGTCGTTTTATATTTCCGCACAAACTAAGGGACAGAGAACCTGACCAGACGGTTTCTGTACTTAAAACGGCTAGGAACCGAAACAAATCCAATGGCCTTTCTGTAAATATTTAGGCTGTAAATTTATTTCAAAAAATAAGGTTTTACGTATTCAGTGGAAAAGCTTATCGCTATATAACTAAGTTCGTGAAGGAGGAGCAAAAAGCTTTGAGGAAGAGGGTAGTCAAGGCGGTTTTACCGTCTACTAATACCTTATACTTTAGCCTGCCATAGGCAAAGCAAAAAGTAAATTCCATTTTCAAAGAACATGATCACGAGAAAAAGATAGCCTAATACTGTACGTTGATTAAAGATTATTGGAATAAAATTAAAGACCGAAGGTACCTACGTAAGTGAATTGTGTGCGAATACTACGGGGTTCACCTTAAGAGGAGGCCATATGTGGGATGATACTGGGCAGAGTAACAATGGAGTTACCCGAATGATTCGGCATACAGAATCAGTATTATCTCCAGTGAACGCCCTCCGAGATAAAAGGCTGCCTCTAAAAGATTCGATTTAGGGATCAAGAAGTAACGAAATATCTTATCGGCACATTTGTAGGACTCGAAAAAATAAACATAATAATTGTGGTTATTCCAAGGCAGAATATCCTAAGGATAGACTTCGTTGGAACTTTCTACAAAGTCGAGGATTCTTTTACTCGTTAGGCAATAAATTAAACACAAGTTTGGTGTTTCAGCTTCCAAGTTCGTTCGTTTTTACAAGTATAATTATTGAGAGATATCATGCAACTTGATGAGTAAGCAACTGAAATTTTGATGCACGGAGCTGATATGACTTCTACTTCCCGTTTGTGAACTAAGATTATGATCGAAAGCTCGGCTGACGAGAAGTATAACACAGTGTAATCCCTCAGGTGTTGAAAATAACGAACCCAAGTTAATCTGAAGTTATTTCCGTTTCAGTACAACTGACGAAGGAACAGAAAAACGAATTGATCAGTTTGATGTGTACGTTCGGGTCTCATTTGAGGTTTCACTTTGCATAATTGTCGTCTGCAAAACCACCACAGACGAACATGCGAACAAATGAAGCAATTACTTCTGTGGCTCAGAAAATATCCATGAAAACAATATGCATACATTTCATTCAGATTATTCCCAAACAAAACGTGTAAGGGATACAACTTTGACTTTTTTGAATGTTTTGATAGATACAATTAAACTCATCATGTAGTGTGAGAGTCCGGATCGTTGAGGACCACTCTACAGCTATTTCATCCTAATCGGGAACAAACAGCAGTGCAGAAGCACCTAGCCCCAACGGGGGCTTGAATCCGGAGCCAACGACTGAGAGTCGAACAACCCAACCACAAGTCTATCCGGACTGGCTCTCAACGGTTTATTCAAATTAAACACTGCATGGCATAACGCCCTTCTGTTTATAGCTTTGAATGTCAACGGAGCATTTCCCACAAAGCGAATGACTGCTGGGTTGGACCATTTCTCTGTTGAGGCCAAAGTACAAAGAGAGCATTCCAGAAGAATCCTACAAAGCTACTCTGTGTGCAAGTAGTGGGAGATCTGATTTTGCATAATTTGAATAAGCGTGCAGTGCAAAAGAGCAGTGGCTTGAGTGTTTTGGCAGAAGTAAAAGCAGTTACTCAGGCTCGAACTAAAGGCATAAAGCACATATAGTGGCCTTACCAGCGCAGCCATCAACGCATTCAGTCATTGTGATTTGTTGATAGAACCCTATTACCGTTGTCTGTACCAAACGGATTATCATCGACACTGTTTTGCGTGCTGAGGAACGTTATGGTTGTTTAATCATTTTCCGGATGGCATTGCAGCACTGGGGCCTCTTACCTACGCGGTTAAACATACGAATTTACCAATCATACGTGGAAGTTTATCATATGGTTTGAGGTTGTTGTGAGCACTGATCAGCTGTCCATTTTACTTCAAGTACCGTATACTTTTGGAAACTAATAACCAATTAGCACTACCTCTAGTCCCATCGCATTCTGAGGCTTAACCGATGTGAATGGGCATGAAGTGATGACTCGTTACCTTCAAATGACTGTTCCGTTGTGTGTTTCCACCGGTCAGATTTCAAATAAAATCACCTGTCTGTTTCAGTTAATGTGAGCGTATCAGTAGCTCCTGAAACTCTGCAACGAGCAAGTAAGTTGATCCTCTGGTAGTATCATTGCAACAAAAAATTATTACTTCGCCTCTATTGGCAAGGTATTTGTTCATGAAAGATGACGATTAAGGTGATGAGCGACGCATCTGGGCCCTCTCATTCATCCTAAATTATTCACGTCAGAAAGAAATTCGGCTAACCTCTTTGTATCAAATTTGTTCCTGTGTGATTACATACCTAAGTTCATCAAATTTATCCCTGTAGGGCAATGTCCTTAAATTTTAAATTGGCCTAGCGAAGAGCAAGTACAGAACTTATTGTCATTTGGTTAGCACTCCTTACGCACACCTACTGTGATTTACTGCCCCATTCAATCATAGAATTTTAAACTTAGTTAATTTAAAGTCACGTGGAAAAGTGACGGAATCCGTCCTGGATAACCGATGCCAATATTCTAATCACATACAAATTTGTGTAGCTTCCAATTGAGAACTATTTTTCTGTTGAATACATGCGCATGAAACACTGGCATCACTGGGATAGCACGCGGTGCAGCTCTTGAGTGACATGCATGTGTGGACTCAAATCACTCCGGGGTCAACGTCGTTTACCATTCTGACAATTACAAACTTGGTCCAATCCTCAAAGCCGTTATCCAGTTCCAATTTTGCCGAGTGGTAATGTGATGGATACTGGTGACTGAAAATGACATCAGTTTTTATTCAATAAATCTTCCTATGTTTGCTGTTACCTAACCGTTACACTTACTCTGCGTACGCCAAATACGCAAAAAATAACTTCGTCCCTCGTTGATCTTCCGCAGTTAATTGAACTCCAGTGAAACTAATTTTTGAAGTGCAATATCATTGTCCAGGTTGTTGAAGTTTAGTTGCAAATTTGGTGATGTCTCAACGTGAACAACCACATTCTTCTGCCAAATGTTCGACCTTGTAGATGGAATTATTCCGTGCTCCGAATGAGTAAAAACAGAGCTGTTCAAGGAGTCGTAATATGTACCTTAATCTCCAAGAAATTCTTCAAAAAGTGATGATTATTCATACTAGCTGTTGTACAATATCTTCCCTTAGGAAAAGCAGTCGAAGAATGGGCCCGTGAACCCCGTTCAAGTCTTGGTGAGCATTTAGCGATTGCTTTGCACTCTACGACTAAGTTAGTAATGGAGCAAATCACTAATTTGCTGTTTATAATACACGAACCTCATTTGCCAAATTTTACGGTGAATCATAAATATGCCAATTCACAACAAACAGACTACTTGGTCGTTTTACAAGTAAGAGTGTCATTCTCGCCTTGAATAAATTAGACTCGAGGAGAACGGACTGTTATGAACATTTATAACTGTTTTCAGTCTGCTTAGTTGGGAACGAAATGGCAACTTAGTAGACCAGTGTGTTATTGTCGTACAAGGTAGATTGATCCAGGTTCGTAATATTTATTCCCGTGGGGACATTTCTTGATAATATTCGGTAGGGTTGATATGTTTTACTGTAACACAAAGATTTCCCGAATTATCAATAGCGCAAGCAATACAGATGACTACCAACATACGCTGTACAAAAAATTATACATATTCGATGTTGGTTACCATGGTAAATAAACTTGAAAATTTACGGGTGCTAATTTAGTCAGTTATTGAATACGGTCCATTGCTAGTCCGATGAGTGTCAATGATAGTTTGCGTCAATAATACACAAAAACTCATCGCCTGGAAACAATTCGTTCCTCGGTGTTGCTACTCGTGTGCTTGTCCACTGAAATGATCAGAAAACGGAGCGAATGTGTTTGAATGAAACAATCCTCACAACACGGAGAAGTTTGTTATCGATAGACCGCATCAAACAGACACAAATATTCCATTGGATAAATTAGAACGTGCCATCATAAATAGCAATGGGTGAGTAAGGGTGTAACCAATTCGACAAGTGAACTTTAGGCTGGAACATGATGACCCTTGCAACTAATGAGAGCGAAAGTACATGTGAAATATGTATACGAACTCATGTCAGTTGGTCATTTAAACTTTTTACTTCCTCTTCCGGGGACCTCTTTGAGTTAACCATGAAAATTTTCGAACCTATTTGTTATCAAATTGTCTTCGTGCCATAAATGGTGAATATGTAGGATCTGAACACAATGCTCATTCATCCTAAGGAAGGTCATTCAACCACTGATTTATCTTTGAAGTAAAAATTACAGCTTTTTACACTGAAATGGAAGATATATTCAATATGATATGCATTTCAAATCAGCTTCTGTTCGCTCACAAACGAGTAGATTGGACATTTACAAACAAGCGCTTTCTTGTGAACGTTCCAGGCTATCTAACGGAGGATCACATAAACAAATTTGTGAATATAACTGGTATGTTTGCATTTTGCTGAAAATTACTTCTAAACTCCAGATTTCAGAGAAGGGACTCATGGGTGTCTCTGAAACTGACTATCTAATATATTGAATCTGACTACTACTAAGTCATTCCAGTTCACCACACGTGCATATACACACTGAGGTTGAATAGGCAGTGATCGATGGGAGTGCGTAATTTTGTAATGATTTCGGTATATCAGCAATGTGCAATACCTTTCCAACACACACATAAATTTCCATATATAAAGTGTAGCACTTCAGAAAAGTAAACCATCAACAGGAAAAAAGAACATAGAGTTCTGCATTGGGATTGGTAGTATTTGCACATAGGAACAACCAAGGGAATAACAGTTGCGCTCTTGGTCAATGCATCCATACCATTTATTCAAGGTTCACGTTGTTTTCACGCTTCAGCCATCGATATTCAAATGACCATGAGCGTAGACGCGACATACATATAAATGTAAAAAGAGATATAAATTCGAGCTGCAAATGTAGTTTGCAACTGTTTAACTGCAGTTGTCTCTAAGGATGAAGATAAAGACTGTGAGCCGTGTCTATTTCCTTTGGTAGTCCAATTATTGTGTGAAGTTTTCATAAACAACAACCGCATACGTTTGCTAATAAGTATGATTTTGAAAAGTCTGTGATCGCTAAGAGAAGGTGAGTGAAGTCGTATTGCATGGACAACTGTCCAAGATTCCTGGAATACTCTTGCAGAAACGAGTTTAGAGTAAACGGAAATTAAACTTTAATCATGGATAAACTTGACGTATGATGCAGAATGACAAGCATCTGTCACATGCTCGCTCATAAGTTGAGTTCAGCGGGCCAAACACACGGTTAAACCAATCCATATTTGAAGACCGGGAATCAGTACAGTGGATTTGGAAACCATATATTTCCCTAGTAAATTAGTCGTGATACTGATCCGGGCTACATACCACAAGTGTTTAGCTCAATTATGAATGTCCTCGTCAGAGGTCGAACCGTCAATTTCATGGCAGATTAAGGCTATTACGGACTGATCGCCACTCGTCTATGTAATATACAAGTAGATACGTAGCTCACGCAACTGTTTTAACTGGATGAAAACATGTGATCGCAAAATGCCATTACCCTCTGATCGAATTTCCATTTTAGTGGATAAATAACGAAGAAAAATGTGGAAATTCTATTGCTGATGTTCATTACACCTCAGAGCAGTGCACGCAGTTGTGTTGCGCTTCACAAAGAAATATGTGGAAGCACACCAGAATGTGTGAAGAAAGGCTAGGATTATTTAAGTAACATCAGATTTTCATCAGGTTTTTCATCAGATCATTTCTTATTTCTCTCAGTGAGATATCGCTCTGTTAATTACTTCAAAATAAGAGATTCTCCTTATTCTTCTCACGAATAGGGTTACAACACCAAGCGGTGGTGAATAATATTTATTGCAGTAGTGAGTTCACGTATTTTTACTGATGAACTTATTTAGTACGTTCAGTGATCTCCATGTAACCGAAAACAAAAATGTGCTGCACGGTTCGTCACGACTTGTACGCATTTGAAGGTTCCTTTTACTTCGCTAGAGAATGACACAGAGTATATTCTATCAGGTGATACAATGTGCATGTGAATAACAATTTGTTGATACCCGGTTACATTTTTTGTTTTGTTACCACCACTGCAGCCCCAGTATCTACCGCTGCACGGATCTTTTTGGGAACTGAGTTTAGTGAGTTGAATCTTCTTTCTGTTATTCTGGAAAGATAGTGCTTCTGATTAACGTGGGCTTTTATTGTCCTGGGTACTTGTATCTTGCACTACGATTTCTCACACCCAAAATCGATCTATCTCAACGGTGTCCTTATTCGATTCTGTCTTGTGAAGTCATGCTTCAGGGAATTCGATATCATGCGTACATTGAGGATACGGTCAGGGACAGATGTCAACTGATGTGTCAGTGGTAACTGTTTTTATGCTGCCTGTAAAGCACTTTGTTATCCATTACTCAATAACGCTGCAGTGCAGTGATGCATGAAGTTGCACGAGTTGAGTGAATCTACTATCTCAAACATTTATCATGCATAGTTGGCTCGTACGCTCAATATGACGTGCCCCCTTATGCATCTCGGGGGATTGATTTTGGTTCAGCGATTTCAATGCTTCAAAGGTCAGAATGTATTTCCGTTGAGAAAAACGTCCCTGCGAAAAGCCTGATCCCACTTTTGAGGACAAATAAACCGGATGTATTCACCTATTATTTGTAGATTTCAAGTAGGTTAAACTGACAACCGAAAAGTCCAGAGTCTCTGCCTAGGAAATAAAGCTGGCTAGCAATTTTTGTGCTCCTGAGGATAACAAACTGCTAGTTCCAAAGTGGTTTTGAACGGGTAATTCACTCTCTCCGAAGCAGTTTGTTCTTTTAAATGGTTGCCCATCAAGAGGTTTCCAAGCGGATTTCACAAGGAGAACAACACATACCAGGGATGTGGTGATGTTTCTGCAAACAAGGTAGCGATCGCAGGTTATCCAGATGTCAAGATACAGTGCATTTTCTTCGAAGTTTGAACTGACATACTTCTTTGAGGACAGTGAATCAGAATTTGGTAGCAGCTGTTTGAGTATTCCACGAGCATGGCACCCCGGGAGAACTAGGACTGGCATTGACTTTCGAAATTAACTCGTGTAAGAAGTCAGCTTTAGAAGAAACAATAAATGTTTTACACAAATGATCTCTGCGCTGTGTAAACACTCAACTTACAACGGCAAACCAGGGACGCACCTTAGGAATTTAGCCTAACGTTAACTGTATACTCGCTATTCAGAATTTAAATTGCAAAGTCTGTCGACATTATTCAATAGCTGATTATTGATTTATCAACATTAGTTGAATGATTTGTTTTAGAGGATTTTCAGCAGTATTTTATTTTGTTTGATATTGTGTGGTTTGGAATTGATTTCACATAGCGAAGTGCTGCTGCAACTGATTCATGGATTCTGAGCCCTTCTGACCATCGTACTTGGCAACTTTGGCATGGTGGTTTTCGAGGTGGAACAAATGACATGTCTTTATCCCTAGTGGGGAATACCAACGATCATATGTTTCAGTGCACAGGTACACCTTTTGAGAATTTTGCTTTCTTTACTTGTAAGATCTGTTATTCACCTGCAATTCGTGTAGCTTTACGCGCACCAGTACTAAGAATGTATCGCTCTGTAAGTGCTGCATCAGCGAAAATGGAGCAGGACACAGTTTGGGGGGGGGGGGATGAGTTGATACAACCCAAGGGCTAATATTTGTATCATGAAACGTCTTCCCAAGTTAGATCCGCTTCTGGATTGAATAAAAAACCCATACAGTTCTTGTGTGAACCATTAACCGTCTATGAAGTTTGCACTACGTGTGATATAGTCTACTATTAGGGGAATATATTCTCAATTTCAAAAATGAGATTACCAAAGCTCAAGTAGATTTCGTAAGTCTCATTCACGGAAGGCTTAGCTTCTTGAGTATTGCTTTCGCTGAAACATTTTTCATTAGGTTCACAACTAGTTATTAATTTTGTTTATCAACCGCGCTTTTACACCGCAGTAGAAGAACTTGATAAAAATCCCGATCTACGTGAGTTACTGATTTCATTTCAGAAATTACGGTGACTTTTCAGTTCTTCTTCTTGATTGTGAACGTGCATTGTGACATAAAACTTTATTAGTGATCTGAAAAATGTCCAGAACACCCGACAAATGTAATTGGTGGACTTTAATGAGATTACGTGGGACTTTTCTGAGTTTCTGGCAGTGGTACTCATAATCTGTTTGTATTATTTATTCTGCTTCAATTAACTTATGAATATATAGGTCATTCACATATAATCTATAACTAATCAGTGCACTAAGGAGTGATACATTCCCTATAAAGGCAGCCACAATTTGGCTTAGTGAAGCCACAAATACGGTTGTATGCTCATCACTGATGAGCCCTATTTCATGGCAGCAACAGTAACTAAGAGACTTGACAATCAAAGCACCATCGTATGCGCAGCTTCCCGTGTGTTCTGCAAATTAGCAGAACTAACAGAAAACACTTTTTACTACATGTTTACCTGGAATGTTTGTGGTCCGATGCAGTCACATTCAGTCTAAGTGAAAGGAAAATACAACGTTATTGATGTGGCTCTGCAGTTCCGAGGTCTCTGATTTATATATCATGATGTTTGTTGCATTATTGTAGGAGTTTTACCGTAACGCTCAAAGAGATTGTTGCAGTTAGTGATGAGACCATTACATATATTTGTGACTTTTAAACGAATGACGTATACATCTTCATAAACTTCATATTCAAAATGTGGTTATGCTACCCACTCTAGTTTTTGTTGTTTCACAAACGGGCTCATATTTACAGGATTGTGATGTGTTCTAGCTGAAGTATGGATTCGAAATGTTTAGTGTGAGTAAAAAGAGATATTTCACAAATCACAAATACTGTGAACGTCCGTCAAATATACTAACTGATTTTGAAAAAAACGACACATAAAAGACGAGCTTGAAATATGCCTCTATAATCCATCGTACTCATACGTTAGCGTTCCATAATTTTGTGCAATCGCATTTTAGACAGAGACGTGTGTGTGCAAGGATGAAATAAAGATGTAGGATGTTGTTGCATGCATGTAAAGGATTTAGGTTATTATTTCTGTTGTACCCGTCTTCCATACCGCCGTTTACGGTAGTTATGTACCTGCACTATTTCCGTATCATTCGATTTGTTTATCAGGAAAGCTGATGTCAAATCAGAAAGAAAAACTTAAGGATAAATACGGTGAGTAAAATTATTATCATAAGCTCTGCGCTCAATTTAAACACTCTTTGGCCTTTAAGTAACCAAAATGTGTTTTTTGTGTGAACCTTATTGGTCTTCTCTATTTGGGCTCACAATGCACCTGTGTCGAAAGTCTATAAGAGACAACTTAAATAACCGAGCTGTACTCAAGTTTTAGGGTTGAATTTGATGACGCAAATATTATCCAACACAACGTTTGCAGTCATGTGCTACTCTGTTACATTTTGAAGATGATGTGAACATTTTGATCCGTCGTGATGCGTAAGGGACCCGGTTCTGCGCGGGTTTCCGCTATTCGCGAACTAGTGCCAATCATTTGAGTAGCACGCGAATGATGACACGAGAAGCCAATAGGCAACTGGGCTTCCGAAAAAATGTACACGTCCGGTAAAAAATGATACGCTCACAAGCAAGCTCGAATATGCCAGATAGTTAGACTTGGCAAGATCTAGGAAAGCTGGTAATAGTTTTGGCATCAATAAACTGTAGAAATTAAACAAATATATTTATTTAGTTATCGGAGCATCCCTTGATGATCATACCGGAATCTGAAGTCTGTCCAGTTTTCAAATTATATGCTCGAATATACCCGAAAATGTAAACACTCTACCTCCAGTAGTTGTTTCGGGATTGATACGACTGACTTGTGTGGCTTTATTCTTAAGTCACTTTTAATATTCCTAATGTAAACAGATACATGTATTCACGACTGAGGTGAAAGCCTTCTGTATCACTCTCATTAAAACAAGCTACATCTAACTGCAAATACACTAGTTGTTTGGGGTGGGAACAACAAGACTGATTCCAAAGCTTTTATAAAAAATATTATACAACTTTTGCGGTCCGCCGAAAAGTCTGCAAGAATATGCCGAATGGTTTTCCTCTCATTTTCGGACACAACCAAGTTATAAAAAGGAACCACTTCCATTCCAAAGACCAAGCACATCTAAAAATGATGTGGAACCCCGCTAAATTTGCTTTTCATTGATCTTTATTAAGCAGTAGCAGCTGCTTTAGAAATTCAACCACTGTCAAAGACTTTGGTGGGTTTCCATCACTTGGTTGAGCAGTCGCAACGGGCATGTAATGAACTTAGAAGATGCTTGCAACAAACTGAATGATGAAATGTTCTTGAAGGGACGTCAATAACGCTAGTGAAACATCATCTTTAGTCAGTCCATAATTTTATCCACCATGTTCAATTTGTTTCTGCAATATTCCGAAGGTTCACCAATGACATCCTTTTCAAAAGTTCCTCAACGGTTTATAGTCTGATTTAGTCACATTAGTGACTCGTCATTCACCATGAAGAAGGTAAAACGTTGTTTACAAATGATCAGCTCAAAAATATGATTTAACAAGTAGCACGCTAAGCTCTTTGCTCGCTCTTACGCACCTGATCATTTATTTTCCTCCTCAAGAAATGTCCTTCCATAATATCGGAAAGTTACGCACGGGAAGACACTATTTCGAGAATTTCATTCTAAAGCTAGTGTGACTACTTTTATATGCAACTCAAGTAAAGGAAAGAACTTGAATACGCAAACAGTTACTGAGTCCTTCAGTGGGTCACGCGATTTATCGGTAAGCTAGCAAAACAGACTGCATACAGTTACTCGTCTGTGGCCTGAGCAGGCGTCACTTTCGGGGATCGTCAACTAGTGATCACGGAATCTGAAAGGTGTTGACAAGTTTATTTTGCCATCACCGCCTTGGCCGTACTAGTCCGGTGCATTTTGACTCCCTCATTGCTGTAGTCTTGTGTCTGAATAAGTTGGACTCATTTGGTGGAACCTTGTACAGGATATTGAATGAGAATACTAGATCAGCTGCGTTAACTCATTCTAACATGTGGGTGAAAACAGTCGGTAATCGGAACTGTTATCTAGACCAAAGTGAACAGTCGACGGATGTGGAAAAACGAGTCTCAAAATGTTATGATCATTCCTACAATTTCAAGGCCTGTAAAGAGACTCACGGATCAAGCGATTATTGCAATAAATTTATTCGTCGATTCGTTTTGCGACGAGTGCTTCGAGAGATGCATTTGTACTACCTACTAAATTTCCCAATATTGTGTTTATCATTGGGGTTCACTTTGACTAATTTCTAATTGGCTACGTGAGCTGCGAATTGTTCCGCCTGGTATATCAGTACCTTGTTCATCTGATCAACGGTTGTTACCACAAGTGTATCCAGCCAGGCTTCGAAGCCATCGTACACAAATTCTACACAACATGAATAAGAATAGTACATTTATGTAATAAAAGTTCGACGTAGAACGTCCTTAAAATAAAAGTTGACATGACTGGTCTACATCCAAGATGGTTTTATGTTATCTCTGTACAAGAGCATGACGTTTCAAAGGACTTTTACGTAAAACCAGTTTTTCGTCGGGCAAGGTCATTTCCCTGGAGCAGTAAAAATATCGCATTGTACACTTCACAGTACCGAAGAAATATACCCTCATGCGCATATTAAACACCACATCGTACTGATTACAAATTGGTTACCGCAAAACTCGTTTATTGCAATTTACTTTGAATTTTAGTGGACAACATCAATGAGGTCATACTGAAGCCTTTAACCAGAATGGGTGAGTACGTGGCTCCGCCAAAATGTGATCAATTATTTTTATACATTCGGCAAACAAACTTTCGAGTAACTTTCGGTGAGTACAGTCTGTCCGAAATTCCGTCGTTACCTCTATGCCGTCGAAATGCTGACGTTCAGTCGAATTCCAGCTTACACAACTAACATCAAATTCGTCAGCCAAAAATATACACCAGATTTCATTGTTTAGCCAGAAAGGGGGCAGAATGGAGCAGTAACGGCAGCACCAACTGAACTCGGATCACATATCAGGATTTTAACTGAATTGTGGTGATTCCGAATTTTCGGGCAGGCCGAACCTGTAGTTTGGTCTTTTGATCCACTTTTTCACATCCGAAGCGAGACAAAAATAACTCTGGTCAACTACTGATTGGTTGATTGTGAATAACCACAACAGTGGCTACTTTTTTCATTCCAGGAGTTCTTTCAATGCTTGGTGAGTATCACTGCATAAGCCGTTTTCCATCCACATTATTTTTATTCTAAAACCGTTTGGCCAGATTTCTTCTGACCACAAATAGACATGTATGTCGTTATTTCGTGATAACTTCCGCAATTTACCTTGCAAGCAAATCTTGTGAAGCAATCGGGAAGCTTCGGTTCTTTAGTAACACGATACAAGAAAAAACCACCGAAATCCATTGAGCTGTGCCAATTATTCCCTAACGTAAACAGTAAGTGATATATTTGGTAGAACCTGATGGTTACATTCGGATCCTGAGCATACCTGAACTTTTAGGTTCACATGCAGCCGTAACCGTGAGAATTCTAGTCGGGGGCCATTACATCTCACCGGCAATATTGGCAGTTGAAGCGTGTGAGATATGAAAATATGTTCGACAGTAAATCAAAGCTAATATTGCATTTGTGACACTACTGGCTAATACTGTATGAAAGAGAAATTACTTCGTCACGATGAACTTTTATCAATTATATACAACTGCTTTATTGGAGAAAAAGTATGATTACATTTTTCTCACATTCATGATAACAAGGATGACAATTCTTCTTGCTTGAGATTTTTCTCCACAAATGATGCATCTTTCAAGTGGTTTCACGGACAAAGCCCAAATAATGATTTACTGTTTAGGAAACCCCACTCAAGAGGAGAGAATTGAATTCCGTGAGAATCTCGGTGAGTTTTACCATTCCAATCTTTCCACTTCTATACCCAATGATTCGAATGCTCTATTGAGAGAACAGTCAATAAATTCCTGATAAGACTGTCAGAAACAGGCAGTTGCGTATGTGAACAAGTCATGACTGACATAGAAATGCCCTCAAACACAAAATGTTGTGCTGTTGAGACCACGTATTACAGTACGCCGTACTCTCCACGTACATTGAAAAATTGAGAATGAACAGCGTGGCGAACAAGCTCGTTTTAAGTTATTCGTACTCTTACCAGTATACGTGCATTCGCCGTTCAAAAGCGAAACGGAATCCGAAATTAATCAATGAAGATTATCAGGTGTAATCGATAGAACGTTCTTCTCCGCACAGCTACAAATCCCGTTCGTTTCCTAACTGATAGTATGTTTCCGATTGAATGACATAGTGTCAAATTCTGCAACCTCGTTTTGTGTGTATTCTTTCATCTGTTCCTGTTGAACTAGGCACAATGGTCGCATGACACGGCGCTTAGCCCAACGCGTTCGTAAACACCACCCGGCCTGGCTGAACACGGGATCAATTAGGACAATTACGAGTGCTTTGAGCTCACACCTTGTTGAGTCAAACCACTCAGTAGAGGTGATAAACGCTTTCCGCACCATTTACAAAGTTCGGGACAGGCAATCAAGACTTGTCAATTGTCGCACCTTATCCATAGCCAAAGCCGTGAATATCCGTCCCTAAAATCCTCCCATGTATGCTCAGATACAATTTGTGCAAGCATTTCAGCTTCCGTGGCCCACGTCTTGCCCTCGAACACATGTGCAGCCACTTGAAAATTCCACACTGTGAACACTCACGTGCGCACACGCACGTGCAGAGACAGATATGGATTATCATTATTCGTTCTTATTTTGTGAGTCATATATACTGTATGTATTGGTATGGGTACGAATAACTGAAAACGAGCTTGTTCGCCACGTTGTTTATTCTCAATCTGTTTTGTGGAATTTTTCAGACATTGAAATTGCTTGGAGTCGACTGGACTGATAAGTTTTGCGCGTGAAGCTCACGGTGATCCACGCCATGTGATAGAATTAAGACCTCAAATCACGTGCTACTTCTAGTTCAATGACCAATGACGAGAAAATTTTTTATCCGGAATGCCTGCAGTTAGGCTAAGTGACGACTTTTGGGTGGTGGAGTTGGAAACCGCTCAGACGTAAACTCATTCCAATAATGAACACCATGCAGTATTACTGAAATTTCCATGGTAGTGTGTGACTTCGCTTGATTGAATCCTATGGGATGTTTCGATTTACAGGAAGAAAAATTCTGGTATGGACCAGGAGAGACGAAACTCTTATTGGTGAGTTCCATAGTTTGTAATTGTGTTGCGCAATCAAAATTGATTCATTCAATGAATCAAGGAAATATCGCGCAGGTAATATGTTCTATTTCTATGCTTTCGTTCACGGTTTTCCCTAATTAGGTCCAAAAAAGAATTGGAAAATGAATCATATCTAACTAGGGCATATGAAGTCACTTTTGACTAGAATATACAGCCTATTTATCCAGAATTCTCTCGGAGGATCATAAAGGAGTATTTTTCGTTTACTAGAGTATCTGAATAAGGAGAGAAGAGAACAATTGGTGGAAGTGATTGGTGAGTTCATGCTTTTGATAAATTATTCCGGTCGTTCATCTTTAATGAGCTGAGTCGTGCAGTCAGAACAGCCTACTCACAAGTGCCACGTAGTGCAGATTTGTCTTGAGTACTCAGCTACGGTTAGTATTGATCAGGTCCCAACTGAGATTTCAATCCGAGATGCATTGTGTTGAGTCAAACAAACTGTCATTATTGAGATGTACTCATGTCAGATGATCAGTGGAAAGCTCTGGAGGTTTTTGACATCGATGTTTGGCCTATGTTAATTAAGATGGTCATCGATACAGATCTTTCATTTATTTTATTTAGTGAAACATAGTATTGATGTTTATGCGATTATCCGGAGGACGCTGATATATTTCGACGAAAGACTTGTGACTTGTCTATCACGTGGACATTTGCGGCACTTGCATTTTCATTTTCTGTTTATTGAATCATAACCCTTGCAATTCTGTGCTACGGTTTCGGTCGCTAACACACGATCGTTCGGTAAATTATAAAAAAGAATAAGAGCATAAAATGAAAAAGATCAATCAAATCAAAGTAATGAGCAGAAACCGGAAGAGCGAAGAAAGAATACGCCACAGGTGACGGAGGTTGGCGAAAGCCAAATGCGTCGTTTGTATACGCAATGACATTTCATTTGATATCTGTCCCATGGGTGAGATGCAACGGTCCAGGTAATAACACTCATCCACTTCAGTCAGAGCTCCGCCTTCTGAAAAGAGCTGTCGGGGAGAATCAAACCAGTCCGGCAGCAGCATTTTACACTTTGAAGTTGCGAAACGCATCCCACGCATTGCTACACGATTGCTGGGGCTATTACAGAGAGCTTGCGACTAACCTGCACATCCATTCATAAGAACAATATTGTTCGCGTATCCAAGGTCAGACAGTTCACTGCCCCAGCAAAGATCGATGCGGCTATTCTCACACTAAAATAGGGCTGCTCCGAGTATCAGTTCAATTACGAAATTGAAGAAGAAGGGTGAAAGAGGCCACCCTGACGAACACTACTCCCTTAGCTGATCTCAGATGAAAGATCGCCGTGAGAACGAACTCGGTGTCGGCTGTTCGCATCCAGACACCGGTGGGAGGACTGTACTGAATCGAGCTCCGCTTCTAGATCATAAAAGACAGCAATTGTGCTCCCGCGAAAGGTGCACTTGCCCAAACATTTGCCGAAGAGTAAAGATCTGGTCAATGCAACCTTAACTTGGAATGAAACCGGCCTGATTCTCACGCGTATACATTTCGGAGGCACTGGGTAACCAGAATAGAATAGAATAGAATAATCTCGGTAAGCATTGTGGGAGCGCCACCCACAAAGATAATTCACTCGTGGTTTGAAGAAGATCTGTCGGCTTTCTTGTAAATCGGCACAACCACCAACTCACACCATTCCATAAAAATCTGCTCGCTATCTCAGATTACCTGGATGAGTTTTATAGCTCCGAAACCGAAGTTTCACTTAAATCTACGAAGAAAAGATGGAGAAAAATCTATCTGGTCCAACGGGTTTGTATCTTTCCAAATAATGTATCTCATGCGTAATCTTCATCCGTTATGGAGAACGGATATCTACTTGCATCGGTTTTCTTACGTCTACTTTTTGCCGGTCATGTGTAAAAGTAGGCCAAATGAATTGTTCCCTTGTTTGCTCCGGTCTACGGGCCAGACGGAGTCCCCGGGAAATATCCAGTGAGACATCGGATTCCTTACCTAACTCACACACACCTGGTGGTGACTGACGCGTGCTTCTTATCAAATGAAAATGGTTGCAAATATTGCCGATGGAGGCAGCCTTTTTCATTTCCCTACATTTCTCAATCTACTACCGTTCACGGTCTTTTCTCAGGCTTGTAGTCAGTTGGCACCTCAGGGATTTGCTCACTGCTTCCAGTGTGGCATCTGGTGGAAAGGATCAGCTGCTGTTGTCAGAGATATCCATAGTTTTCAGAGGTAAACTGGAATCAGAATTCTACGTTGCGTCAGACGCAAAATGCAAGGCTACCTTAATCTATTGTCAGTGATAATCTGGGTCCTGGGTAACCGGGCGCAAAGAATACTGCTTACACAGCGCCTTCTAGAAAACATATCGCTGGATATTCTCTCGAACCAACTGCTCGAGAAGGATGTCTTTTACTTTGGCTCGACCACGAAAAAGACGTAAACAGAAGCGATCACTTATCAAAGCATGATCTGAGTTCACAAGCGTAGGTCAAAAAGAGGAACAATCTTCAGCTGATCCTCACCATCGGTGACCAATCACAATATGGTCAGTCTGAGTCCAACGTTGCGAAGGCCTAAAAGGCCGTCAGGTGATTCTATGCCACTTTTTAAAGCAGAAGGTCATTCTCGTGAAAAACAATCTGTGGTCAAAACACAGCTGGATGAGAGGACTACCATTGTCAGTGAATTTGGCTGCGGCAGCAAACGGGCGTCCGATATGCTTTTCGGAATCTCCTTAAAGGCCGATCTGAGCTCTGAAATTCCTGGGAGTGACCACCACGACCGGTAAACGTGCTCTTCAAAGCTGCTGGGACAAATCCTGGTAGAATTTCCAATTAGTCTCAGACGAATTCTAGTCAGACGGTGCATGCAAAGACACGAGGAATATGTATCGGAGCTTCAGTTTATTGGCTGTTGGCAAGAACAGATTCGTCCAACTGAACTGTACACAAACGATTTATAACTGTAATCCAGTCCTGCAGTGCACTCTTGGCTCTCATGCTGGAAGCAGTCCCAAAGCTAGTCTGATCACGTGCACAACATATCGGATCACTTGACACACAGCCAGGGGAGCCCGTTGACCTATCGAGAATAGTGTATGGAAGTTGAAGGCAGTCAAGTGAAGTGAGCATTGAGGCTTGAAAAGTGCATTCGGTGTATACTTGACTCCAGAACTACTGCTTTACTCAGAGCTGCAGTTATCCGTGACGTTTTGCAACGATCTTAAGTTGAGGGAGAAAAAACGGGCACGGCTCTTTACAAGAAAGATACTGGAGGTTTCTGGGCAAATCATACTTCGAGGCTGCCTACACCGCAGGATTGATTTTCTTCTCTGAAATCCCCAACCGGAGCATTTGGCCGAAAGGTGTGACCCACAAGGCAATGAGGCAATAACCCGTCAAGGGAACATGACAGAAAAACTCGTTAAAGAACTTATTTTAGTCTGTTGTATGCATTCTGTCCTGTTTTCTCTGGAGCTTTGTTATTTATTCACCATGCAAATTAAGTCCTTTGTCTCATGCGCCCAACAAAGCAGGCAGACTGTGAAGAGGAAGCATCCTCTGGGGCCGGAGCTGCCCAAGTCAGGAGGGGGATAACTGCCCAATGAAGTGCAATGACTTCTCCCTCCGTCGAGAGAAACCCCAGGTACTCCATAATTATGTCTACCTAGTGGAGGATTTTAAAGCAAATAACTGCTTGTATCAGTGTTTATTCTCTGATGTGTCCCCAGCTGAGGCACAGTGGTTAGAACTAGATGTTGCCCCATTAACTGATTCTGAGAGCGGACTTCGTCTTGCCTCTACGCATACCATTGTCAGGTATCATTGCACCTGCGGCCTAAGTAGGCCATCCTGCATCGCTCTTTCGGTCATGGATCCAAGCAAGTCATCGAACCATGTCAAGGCGCAGTCTCGTCGTGATGGACACTTGGATTACCTGACATGCTCCAAGCTTGAGTTGCTGCAGAATGAGTTTGGTGCAGTTCGTGTCTGCTTTTGTCATTTGCGTTAGTGACATTACGACGCAGAGTAGAAACTGGATCTATAAATTTATAATAATGAAGTTACACCTGGGTCGATGCGTTTTTAAATGTTGCATTCATATTGGTCTAAGTGAAATCATGAAAAATTCTGATTTTGAAAAAGTGGAATTTAGCGTTTTGGATGCTCGTCTTGGACTGCATTGAGTTTGTAGATACCTTATTATTGTTTCACTATGGATGTCCATTGTGCTTCAATGGTAAAACAAAATTAACCTGTTCCTTATGAAAGGAATTTACATCTTTTGTTATACTTATCACAATTGTTTTCCAGTGACTCTAACAGAAAGGCACGCAAAAAGAAGAAAACAACAAATCGGTGGGTTTTGTAACTTGTCTGTTGCACGACTGATCCCCACCACGAAAGATCCAAAAGTGTGTAGTAACAGTTATTTCCAGATGGTTCAGAATTATTGAACGTTTTCTCTATGATACTTATGAAGTTGAAATGAATCGGAACAACTCCAATCCTCAGTCTTATTCACCACTGAAATGAACATTTCCTTCTATCTACCAAAGGTTGGAAGTGTCAGCTAGGAAGGTAAATTTCTATTGCTCAGTTTGTCACTAAGTTGATACAATCTTCCAAAACATGCTGCAGTCTTATGTGATCGAATAAGTAAAGGAAAAGTAGAAGATTTTGTCGTCGACTGTTATCTGCCATCTGGTAACACAACTTCCGTTGGCCGAAACCTTGCCCTGTGGGCCACCTATGCACCGACGATCGATAAACTGCAACGGCTCGCTGATGCCTATAAAAAGGCCTCGAAGGGAACGAGGAAAGTGACAAGGAATACGTATTTTCTTAAAAATGGGCATCGAAATATGCGTATGTCTACCTGACTGGATCACTTTCATGCTTCTGTTCGATTTATCAGCCCAAGCAATCGGGATTTTGAGTAAGTATTCCTTTGAATTCACAGGCCAGAGAGGCAAATATCAATCCAATGCAGATCAATCAAATTTACCTTCGTGAATGACAATAATTGAAATTTCAAGCCAGTGGCATCAAAAACACAAAGGAAAAGGAAATGCTCATATGTGTGAATCTTCCTTGGAAGATATTTATTTGTGAAATTTTAACTTGAGAAGAAAACTCATAGTCAGCCCACAGTACTGTCTATCACGTCACCAACATCAGTGTGAATTCTTTCTGCTAACCCGTTTCGCGAATTGGCCTGGTTTTCCAATCTCATTACCAAATCATAGAATTGAATTTTTAGCAGAGGATCAGAAACAAGGATCCGCATTTTTTTAATCCTCTTCGAAATCTGTGACGATGCTAGTTCTTCTACTTCCACTCCAATTTTCGTCTTATCTCGGCAGTTATTCAGAACATATCGTGGAAAGTTCTATTATTCTCAGGTCAACTGAGATGAAACAAAAATGTTGCTTGTATCACCTACTTACTTTGGTGTCTAGGTTAACTGTGACTGCTTTATTGCTCTCTGAAAAGACTGGTCCATTTGAAAAGGCAGCTCTAATCTCATCTTGTATATCATTAAGGTAAAAAGAATATAACTGAAACTTCACACTCTACTCTGAACCTCACCCATACCTGAGTAATTTAAGTCAAACTGGTGTAATTATATATATGGAAGTGAGAGCTAAACATCTAGAAAAATTACAAACATATAAAACATCTGATGACAAACGTAATTTATAGCCCAAACAAAATGCCCAAAGACACTGGGAAATGTCGTAGAATTGCATGGTATTACAGAGGGGACTACTCTTCGAAATTGACGAATAAGATTATCACAACCGATGGATTTATCGGGATAAAGGGGAGGACACGACATGCAGTTCGATCGATTCGATTTTCAGATCTAACGGATCCACTGACTTTGGAGTTAACAAATCACCTCGGTACGTTTATTCATTTGTTCACTGTTTAGTTATTCCTTTTTGATTTTCATCAAATGTGCATCTTATTCAGGGTATCTTTTCTGTTTATTTTTTTTTGAGCCACAAATACTGAGAGCGTACACTGACTCTGTACACAAATTTGATCATCTTTTCTGGCTGCACTGGTGGACTGCTACATACAAAAACTGTTCATTGACATCACCAGACTTGCCTAAAATTCACGAAAGGGAGTTTTTCCCGTGTACCGTGCATTGTTATAAATGATGGTAATGCCTCTGGATTCTGAGTCTTCTTACTACCAGTCTTCCTGGGTAGTTACCCACATGTTCTAGGTGAATACGTGGGAACAACTTTACTGTTATTTGCAAAGTTTTTTTTCGCTTGATCACCAGAAGGCAACTGGTGTGGGAGTAAGTGGTTTTTGACAAAGTAAATTGTAAAGCTCATCTCTCGAAATCCACAATGAGTTTGTTCCGGCGTTGTCCACTATTCTATCTGGGAGTATAACCGTTTCAAGCTGGTACTTAACCAAAGTTTATTTCTTTGTCTCGCATAATTGAGTTAAATAAATCAAATTTATAAAAAGATGAGGGAACGGGGGATGATAGAGATATGACATTGACAAATCAGCGGTATCCCATACTCAGTGCTGAAAAACACGGTTCGGGTAGAAGAATTAGGTAAGTAAAAAACGGCATTTTACAACCAAAAGAATGTAAAGCAAAACGAATCCGAATATTCGCAACTGAGAAAATTGGACGGCTTATTTTCTTCACCAACCGAGTGAGATTTGAAGGGACAGGAATATCGTCCTTTTAAAGTAGGTGAAACGATATCATCGTCACGAAGACGGAAATGTTTATGAATGAGAATCTGTATTATTTTCATGTTTTGATCTGCTGCAGAAGAACAACGATTAGGCTTCCAATAATGGGAAAAAGAATAGTGAAACTATCAACTATGACGCAGAGGGAAATGCCAGAACGGTTGCAAGTCACATGACGAGTGAGAAATATATATATATATATATATATATATATATATACATTCGCGAAAATGTTGGAAAATCGTTTCGGTTCACATAAAACAAGACAATCGCGTTCTTGAATATTTGTTTTCCTTCTCATAGTTAGCTATTCGGATGGATTAAGAAGAAAAGCAGCCGGTGAGTTTATTTATGTCTGTAACTCACAAAACGCCTTGCCTTTAATTTGTTGGTGGCAAAAAGCACTTGGTAGTTATTGGGAACTTTTACCTGTTTCTTGTGCCAAAGAAGGATTTCAGATCGTCACGATCACATACAATCTGATAGTCTTCGATCTTTTATCTCGATTTTCTTATATAATTGAAATCTAACCCCATTTAACTCACATGAGTGACATCTGTCGCGGTCAATCCGATATTCACAACTGAATGACTTCAGCATCTCTATATATTTGCTCAGTAAAATCACATTTACATGAAACTTGCCATTGAGTTTACGAATTCATGAAGACCCTGTACCATTCATATTTCTTGATTTGTGAGCCGTTTTCGGGCTTGGGGTAATATGATTCTTGGTTGGAATAAAAGCAGCGAGATTACCGACCAATTCTGTGTTCACTGATGAAACTAGCAGAATAATTAAGTACATAAATCCCACTTCGGTAGAGTAGTGTGCAATTAAAATTATACGAATCATACAACAATATTTCTATTGACTAATTGGTAAGTTTTTGTCGGTAGTGAAGCCAACTTTTTTATGCTGCCAGGCGATTTGCTGTTTTTCAGCCAGAATACCTCCAAGTAATTCCAAACTACTTCGTGTACTTTCCAGAGACTCATTTAGGAAAATTTTATATGTTCCCCATCTTCATTAGTCTCTACATTTTTACTCATTCCATTACTGATGTCACAGAGAAAACTCATATTCTACTCCACAAATTCCTCCGATTTATTTATGTCTGGTCCAGTTTAGAAGCCATGTGAGTGCTTTGTCTCAATACACACATTAACTTTCGTTGTCAGTAGCTTCTTTTCCATTGTAAAAATTCCTATTAGCAACAAAAACATTAAAAATTCAAAAGCTATGTAACAATTTCCAAGAACTGAACCACCAGTGATTCTTCATTTCGTATAACGGAAATTCTGCGCCGACTGAAACAGTTTTAATTACGTCGGACGTACTCAGTGTTGAGCCCAAAGATTATTCCGTTCTTTGGTCAATCCAATGCGTAGACGTTGTGTTGAACGTACCAGAACAACGAAGATGAATGTGCGTATATTGCTTGTAATGTGCCATGTGAAGAAATCACCTGTTCTCAAAGTAATTCTAATCTGAATATCATGATTCTCGAGTAGCTGTAATTATTTGGATTTTTGGTTTCGACGATAATATTTTCGTGTCCTCTAGTCCAGTGTTAATAATTGACCAAAGTATATCATTTTTGATTTGTTTCGTGATTAGATATTTTGGTTGGTACTTCAGCTAGAATCTATCCGTGCTTTCTCCACTGCAGGTTATTTCAATGTTAAATTTGTGGCACACATCAGCGATTCAGAAAAACTGAGGGCTTATGCTTGTGTGAAGCACAATTGCGTCTGTAATGGTAACAGTTTCCACGCTTTGCTACACAGCAACCCCTCATTATGTATTTGAAGTCAACAACTGTCAAGTGTGTACCTGGATCTAGACCATGATGAAAAGCCCTGAAATGTGATGCAATTGGTTTGATGTAAACAGCATACTGTAGACAATCCAACGTTTGTTACTTCGTCTTAGGATATGCTATGGCTTAAATTGTCCCAGCCAAGTTAAACTGTGAGTTGCTTTCTCGAAGACAATTGCCAAGTCTGCGAGCGGCTAATGATTTTCGGAAGATAAGAGTTACAACAGGCTTTCTTAATCCAATAACGACAACAACGACAATGAAAATCATGCACCTCGCTTTGCTAACACTTGATGTTAGCGAGCAACATAATGAACAGGCAGATTATATAAGATAGCGATTGACAGGATGTAATGAGTGAAGCTGCAAACTGCTGATGGGGTGGCGACCCCGGTTGTTCGGTGTAAACGCTGGGTCAATAATGCCTCAGTTGGGTTGGCAGTTTTCAACTAGACGTCGATCGTTATCATACAACATAGAAAAGAACAATCGTAGCATGCTCTGTCATGGCTTCCATGTAACCATTCACAACGTCTGGTTTACAAAGTTTGCCGTGATTAATGTATCACTGATTTTGGAACACTAATCAGGGCGAGCGATCACAATTTGGAAAACACGACTGAGTGGTTCAAGCCCAAGCTCCGAAAGTAAAAACATTCTTACCTTAAAACCAGGAAGCGGTTCTGTGAAGTCCAGATATTATCGTTGACCTCAGCCATTATTGAAAACTATATTCCACCTACTTCACAGCATCGCTAAACTGAAGCTTCCACAAGAAATTCAACATACAGTTACTCAGTTTACCACTGATCTTTACATGGCTGCCATTATTATCGTTTTGCATCGATTAGCATCTCGTGTTAAAATGGCAACTGAAATCACTTATCTTAGTTCAAAATAACTTTAACCATCACATCAACCTCAGCCTAATGTGCTTGTTCTTCCTCTGGTACAAATCGTGAGGTTATTTGGCCAAAATGCAATCCATGTTGAATTTTTCCAGGCTCCTTCCGTGTATATACCGCATGAGAAATTCTCCTCCATCAGTGATATTTATACGCCCTTACGTGAATACAAGCTGGTAGTCTCTTTTCACACAACTACGAACGGCTCTCTTTAATTCAGCTTTCGGTTGCGACAGGCCTTTCTGCTTAGCTTTTTCCTCATCCCGTTGGACTTTTTTATATCCCTAGAAGGATATCCAGCTTTTCATTCACTATTTCAAGTTACTTTTGATTTGCTCACACGGTTTTATAGTTGATGTTTTGTTGTTAGGATTCGTTATGATGTTAAACTTACCGTGTTTTGTGCAGTGCTTGATAAGAGTTCATTTACCCACAACGTTTACAGTTTTAATGTTACAAATTTCCCGAATTTTTTCTCAGTTTTTATCACAGGGCTGTGTTCAATGACTCACAAAGTAGTTTCTGATAAATGATTGAAAAACAAGCTGCGTTTTCTGCTTTCTTCTTCGCTTCTCTGTTGCTTTATGTTTTAATATTTTCCTAACACTGGTGCGTCCTGTTTTCTTACAAGCTCTATTTATTTGTCATCTGAACTGAATAAACTGCTCATTTCTTTTGCCTTACAACTCAATAAAACGATCTTTTATTCATCTCCGCCTCCGGATTCTGAAGTAAATGACGGGCTTTTGTATCTAATGCTAAAAAAAAGTGAAATTCGGTATTAGAAATTGGGCCGCCTCGATACTCATCAACGTATACCGTAATTTACAGCGAAAGTACAAATGCAGCTTCAGTGCTAGTAGTCCATTTTGAAAACCAAACGAATTGTTTTGCCATCAGTGAAGTTGACTGATTTTCGCAGTATTGCAAGCTGTTACCCACACAATGATTTTTTTCTTCTATCGGTAGCATGCAGAAGTGACGTCTACCATAGGTATGGACAACTTTCTAGGTTTTGCCTCACTACCATTAGGAAACAAGCAACGGAGCGGGTTCTGTGTCCTCAAAAGAACAACTAGTGACAAAAAATTGAGGGGTGTAGGAATTTTCCGGAAAAGCATTGTCATTACTCAAACGAGAATTAAACTGAATAACGAAAGTAGTGACACACAAGCTGCTTTACCCATGTTACCAATGGCCTGCGCAGAATCAAGCATTTTGTTAACACGCGTACCACTGTTTCTCCGTTATCTATTTTATCCCATGGGTTACCGAATTGGCCCCATTCAGTAAGTGAAATAATTTCAAAGAACCACCACGTCACTTATCAGAAATGACTAATTTTTCCTAACTCTTCATTGTATCAAGTGCCATGTAATATTTGGCGTTGTTTCCACGCAGACTTTAGGGTACTTTTTACAACTGGTCTTCGTGGTCGCCGGCTATCTTCTGATCTGAAGTGAAAACTGGGCCGATACCAACACATACTCCAGATCCACCAGTTATCAACGACCTACAACCCCAGATGTCATGCAGTGTTGCGACCATAGCAGCTGTACCCATGGCCTTGATTGAATCACTGACTGAGGCTGTGAAACCATTAGGCGGGCTGACAGGCCAGGGATCCCCAAGGACGTACCCCACTTCTATCCCCAGCAAATTCCAGTCGGAAAGTAATTATTGGCAATTGGATGATCAGACGATAGGGTGTTCGAAGACAATGCCACATAGCGAAAAACATACCTGCTACTCAGTCTGGTGGAGGCGCGAGCTTGTTGGTGCGTTGCAGATCCAAGCACTGTTACCGAATTGCTTTCAGAAGAGACACTCAAAAAGCCCCCGGGCTACTGTGAATCCACCTGGCCTAAATGTTAACTAGCAGAAACCATTTCAAGAAAGAGGACAACCACAGCGCAATATTATTTAGGAATTAGCTACCGAATGACGCTGCTTAGCGGAAAACGTATAATCATGCTAACAGCCCACAGGGTTCGATATTTGAAGTACCTAAAAGTTTTGAGAACGTGCAATCTTATTCAGAACCCAAAAAAGGTTCGTTCTTTGTTCCCCAGTCACTCGGAACTACGCACCACAATTTGCGTTCAGGTTGTGATTTCTTTAAAGTAGGCACGAAGATGAAGAGCTGCTAGTTAGCTCAACCTGCGGACCCAAAATCCAACGGTTACCATATTATGTAGTTGGTGGTCGGAAAGTCCTTCCACCTTGGAATGATGTGGCGAGGGGTAACTGTAGTGGCTCAGTACCCCGGGAGCATTATTTTGTACAAAGTGGGTGGAGCTCTTGAAATTTAATCTTCGGTATGCGAGGAGTATCAAAGATGACTGGATACCTGCATTGATTAGTGTCGCTATTATTGAAAAATAATCTGTATTGCCGTTGATGTTGGACGAAAAACTGATATGTGAATACTAAGATAAGTATGCTAAAAGCAGACCAATCAATGGATGAATTGGCCGCGTTGCCTGACGATAACCTGGGATGTCATCAATTTAAGAGAAACTGATGCGATTTATTAGTTTTCAGTCTAGTGGATACCAATTACCAGGTGGTTGGATTAAAAAGACATCAGGACAACGTAGAAGTTCAACATTTGTCCCTTGATATCATCGTTGGTACTGACCTCATGGAAGCCTGCTAGAGTGTGAGTGGCCTAGAAGAAACACTCTACGTACATCACAAAGTAAAGCCTCAATATTGGAGACCGTGGCCGGGAATACCAAGTAGTGTCTCTTGCTTTGTTTGTGAAAACGAACGAGCAGGGCCACGGTGAGGCAAATAATTCAAGAAATACCGGAGCATCATGTGATGAAACCCAGTAACTCCCCGTGTGATCCATCGGTGGTGTAGTCAAGGAGAGAAGTGTATCTTTGAGGCTGTATGCACATGATCAGAGGACAATTCAACTGGCGAGAAAGGACTCTTTTGCTCTACTCCGTATCGATAATCTGCTGAAGTCTCCGGCGGTTCATTGGACTTGAATTCAGGTTATCGGTAGTTGAAAGTCGAGCTGAGCTATGGTTAGGGGACGGAGTTCACGTTGCCGATGGACTTTAAGAGCTGCAAACAATGCCATTTGGCTGGAAGAACAACCAAGCTACCGTTCAACTCTTATTAAACGTCTTATAGGGTAACTTGGTTCCCCACACCGGGTTAGTATATTTAAACAAGGCTTGCCCTCATTGATCCCGAAGATGTGCTCAGTTTTCTTACGTTGATGTAGTACTACTGAAGGTTTACTCTGAGGTTTTAAACACTAGCTGTACCGCTTTTTCTACCTTTCAAAGCACGGCCTAAAGTCCAAATTGACTGAGAAACAGCAGTTTTCTTTTGACGAATTACGCATTCACTGGAGGTGCTCACCGCCCCCAGGATTTCCATAATGATCAGAGCCCACCAATGATTTCATTTTTGACGTGGACGCCAAAGCAAGCCATATTTATGCTCCACGGTCACAATGATAAATACGGAAATGAGCATGCAATTTTTTGCGGCACCGGAACTTTTAGCAAACGGAAACACAGTTATTGTGCGAGGCAGAAGTAGACTGTGGTGTTAGTTTGTTTCACCCAGTACAATCGAAATTTGAAAGTGTTACCATTTCCCCCGCCGAACGGTCTAGCTTCAGCTGCTAGGGCCGACAAATTTCAAGAACTTCAGAAGCACGTTGCGAGACGGCACGAACATTTGCAGGAATATTCGTTCACTTGCATGCATCATTTAGGTAAATTCCATAGGCATGCGAGCGATATGTCATGAGGGATCCCTGATGATGTTTATCCTGCAGTACACTAGTGGCCCCGGATAATTTGGACTACTGTGACGAGCTCAGAGAGGAAGGCATTCCCATTGTATAGGTGTAAGTGTTGATAATTGCCTATGCACTTACAAAGCACCTAGTCACTGAGTTTTCTTTCTGTATTTGCAGAGCGTGCACGGGCAACCCCCACGGAAGACACTACATTCAGCATGCTACTCTACAAGCGTAAAAGATGGAGAATTCATGAAAAGGACCATGGACGTTCGCTCGTATAACAACGCATAAAATATAAAGGAGTAGGTACCACTTGTAAAGAAATGAAAGGGACCAGTCATTAAACAAAGGCCTGTGGTCCCAAAGCAATAGAGACAAATCGATTGAAGATCTTTCATTGATAAAATACGGACGAGAATACCTGTGATGGATTGCGGTGTCTCAGACACCAGTGCTCAAGGTGTGGGGAGGTCTCCAACACGATTTTGGATCCCCAGGAATAAATAAAATATATGACGTAGAGCGTGTCAGATACTGGTGGCCATACCACTAGTGGGATTTCACGTATTTTTGTAGGGACTGCTAGTCTTACTGTGTTCCTAAGATAAGCTCACCTTCAATAACCGTCAGAAGAGCGTACCCAAATTACATGATGCGGAACCCAGAATGGAATTATGTATATACATATAATAATGTCGCGGTGGGTTATTCCACGAAAAAGGCTAGAAGCCAATACTGTTCAGGCTCAGAAGACCACTGGGGATAATCTGGCCAGCTGCATTCTAACACAGAGATATCGGTTTTGGAAGTTCCATATTGTATGAATTGAGCAACAATGCTACTGATCGACGTAACTCGTAAAACGGTTCAGTCGAGTAGAAGAATAGGACTTTTAAAACCACCGTCAGTGCATTTGCGGAGGAAATAGGTTATTGGGATCAGGTGATAGAACACTTTGTGTTGACGATTTGCTGCCTCGCTGATTACTTACTGGACAACAGTCACACGATCAGTTATTCGCTAGAGAAATGACTATACCCTGAATTAGGTCGGGTTGAGGGCGCCCCGTCAAAAATGAGGACAATGTAACCTACAATCTCAAACGGTGGATTCCAAGGGTGTGTGCCAAATTTAGCAAAATATGCAAGAGGTGCTAACATGGTAGGAAGAATAATCCCGGAAATCTTTTGCGTCATACATGGTGGAACAAATCGAAGGCCGCCAACAAATTGCATTTTGATCGACTTAAGCCCATTTATGAATCCAGCATTATGACTCAGTCCCAAGTGAGATCGATAGGGCGCGTGCCGGATGTCGGAGTGGAACTGTGGGAACACAGTTGTGGTTGTTAGGTCAGGCGCCGAGAAGATGCCTAGTGAAGGTAACAGCTGTGTGCCGCAGACGCTGCTATACCAATCCTGAACACGGAATAGTTTGCATTTTTGATTTTCCTAACACGGACGTGTGTTTGCCTTCTATTTTGTGTTTGGTTACAAAACTGGCACCTATGGCAAAAGGAATCATTTCGAATAACCGTCGGACCACTAACCATTATTGCCTTTTATTCTGTTACTTATTTGTTAATAATGAAACTTTTTATTTATTATATCAAATGCTGTTTATTACCTAATACATAGTCGTGTTTCCATACAATATTAGGTTGATTTTTTTGCAAATAACCTTTCACATTTATGGGAACAGTGATGTCCAAAGGACACAATACTCATTTTTGCAGTGAATTGTTCACAAGAACTTGAATTCGTCGCCGTGGTTCGAAAAATCCAATCACATTTGGGTAACACTGGGTTTGTTGCACTACAGTGTTAACTCAAACGAAACTGAAATCCCGCACTGAATAAACAATCATGGTCTGAGTCGAATTTGCACAGATGTTGAAGGGTGAAAGTAAACTTATTCTCATTGACCACAAGCATCCGTGATTATCACCCCTAAATCTGTGCAAGGTGGAGATTCTACATAACGAAAGATCTTTTTTATGGGGTACATATGACTTATTCGAAAGAAAAGGTAATGGTTAGAAAGAGACAGCAATACAGAAAGAAAAGATTACCATTATAGCGTAGCGCAAAATGAGATGCAATGGGAATACCAACACAGGTTGTAGAGATAAGAGAAAACTTTTCGTGATTCATAATCTGGACTGTGCAAATTGTTTAAAAGGATTGTTGAATGGGTCGAGGGTCAAATGGAGTGAAAAATATTTTTTTCAGGAAACTAGAGGGGATCGGAATCAACTCGCTAACTTGATCGTCTGGGTCACATGATTCGGATCTGTGTCAATGAGGTAACCGTAATCTGTTTCTACCAGAGGGCTTGGGAGATTTTTCTGTGTGCATATAGCAGATGCAAAAAGACGGAAGATAATCACGTATATTTTGCACTATATAATTTGATCTTACAGACGTTTCTTTTGATAGAAATGACTGCACCTATTTCTACTGGTACCATATAAGTTTGTGTTCAATTCACGGGTCATAAGACGTCTGCGTAAGTATGCATGCGACTCATTGTGTAGCCCATAAAAGCTTTGTACATCTGTCTTCCTAGGTATTTTCTGACAATTTAATTCCTCAACTGATTGGCCTCTCTGGTATACTGTGAATTCATATCAACCCCCCCAACTTTCAGCTGCGCATATATTACCTATCGGTTCATGCAATATATAAAGCGATTTACATGATGTTTAAGATGGTGTTGCATATCTTCTGGAGTCAGCAACATTGACCAAGCTGGTCACACTGCTGGTGTCAATATGTTAGTGATCCGAACTAGCGGTCCCAAAATTGCGTGGTTGGAATGCTTCGTTGCTCAAGTGGTTTTGTTGGATTTCGTTGTCCAACGTAGACCTCTTCGCCATCATCACTGTTGACTTCATCTGGCATTTGAATTACTTGCGGTGGGGCTATTTTTAATGTTCCTGGACTTTAGTTCCTGCCAACACTGTGGACATTTCGTGCTTGAAGTGCTTTTCGTGGAAGTAGATGAAAGAAAAAGGTAGGGTACATGTTTGAGAGGGTCTATCGGAGAAGCAAATTTCGCAGGACAAAAACAATAGTTTAGTATGCGGCAACTAAAAAGAAATCACGTGGGAAGCTTGATCTTCCCGTAACCACATTTATTTTCATGACCAACCGTGCATAGTTTCTTCTGAACAAATATATCATTTACACCAGTGACAAACAACAGTGTGTTACGGGTAATTCAGGAGTTTTTTGTATTATTTTCGATCTCAGTATATACCGGTTTTCGGAATTTTGGTGGGCACTTCTAATCTATTCCATGAGATAAAAATATGACCGTGCCTAATGTCCTAAGTGCTTCATTTAGAGAGTCCTCTTTAAAATTTTAGCCACAGTGCCACTGGATAAAATGTTTATCCACAATCATGAGTGGACGAAGCCGTCAGTACTTTGCCGGTGTCTTAACTAGGTACGCGACAATCAAAAAGATCGGACAATGCATGGATGTTGTTACCAAACGTAATTATTTGATCACGGTCAATGCTGCGGCTTTTATTTTGATCGTTCCAAATATTAGCATTTCTCCGCTATCATCGCGTACGTTCAAGAGACACTGAACCACATAGAAAGTAATAGCAAACATCATGTTAGTGATTGGGTCTAATTTGAATGTTCACCTTCAGACTTTTGAGCTGGCCACCATGTTTTGCAAGTATACCTGAGGTCCCAAGGTACATGCGTATTGTACATATAACCGTGAATCATTCTGCTCTAGGATAGTGACTTGAGTACGGTTAGTCCGAGTTCAAAAATTTAATCGGATGTTGTCGTAACTGGTATCGCCGCAAGTTTAAAATTGTATTTACGAAAATACAGACAAGGGGGAATGATCGCCCCGATTGGCAACAAAACAATGCTAATCCAGTTAAACCCTTGACATCGAATAAAATGGATGGCTTCCTGGCTTAGCGTATTTCTAAGGCAGACAAGAGTGTGTATCTATAGATTCCTCTCTGTATTTACGTGAAGAACATATTTCCAGTTTTCCCGAGTACACTTTACCCTATTTGGGTAATGCCGTATTTGTTTTGTCAGGTGCCCATAGGACTGTTCCTTTTCGAAGAGGGTAAAATTTAAATGATTTTTTCGTCTTGAATAAAAGATGCAGATGCACAACAGCTTCCACATCGAAATCCATTCGGTATTTTGTATTTCCTTCATCTTCGTAGCTTTTTATTAACACACTCTGAATTCAGTTGAGAACATTCCACTCCAGTTAATGATCTACCGAACCACCACCACCTCCACTGAGTGGGCGACTAAGGTTAGTGGTGACCATGGACTCACCGAGCAGACGAACACCATTAAAATCATGAGGTTTCAGGACGAAATGGTGGTGGCAAAATGTGTGACTCACAATTATCATTCACCTTACAGGAACTGCAAATAAGTATTCGTCACAAACAGGATGAAGTACTTGTGCAAAGCTGTAGGTGATTCCCATGTGTAGCTGAATGATGATTTCATATAATGAACCTAACTACTAACTATCTGATTATATAACAGTTTGTATTGTCATAGTTTACCGTCCACTTAGCATAATATCTAGGGACATTGCGGTAAAAAGACATAAGTGTGCTTCTTAGTTCACTGATCATATCACCACTCATAAATAATTATACGCCTTGCGATATACATATGTATTCATGCTCCAGCCAAATCAGTGACCCCCGGTCTATATCGTTATGTATGTTTTGAAAAAGATTGGTCCAAACTGAGTGCACGTACGTTTAACTCATGTACCGCCGCTTACTAATTTACTAACTGCCCGCCTAAATTATCATCGACTGTGACCGAACACGTAATAAATGCTCATAATTGAACCGACTCAACGTTACTTTATTAACTATTAGGTACCAGCAAAATGTTCTGTTCCGTTCTCATGCGTGATATATGATTGATAGTATTCTTGAATTAGCTACTATGGTTTTACCCCAGGTTTTGGAACATTCCTCCCCTCATCGTCCTTCAGCTGGGTAATCTACTCCAACTTTCGGTAAATAAATTTGTTTAATAACTATGAAATCCGAAACCTTGCTTTTCAGTCACATGAGTTTCGCATATAAAAACTGAGGATGTACGTAAATTTCCGTGTCCTTCAACCCAAAGCCCCCGCATCTTTGTCGTTGAAGGTTGCACTGTTAGATAAGTGTTACTTTTAACTGAATCTAATCAACGAAATTTTAATCATACTGGAGGGTAGAACAAATTTTATCAACCTGTACCCTGTTCATCTGGGGCCAGTTTTGCACGAAATACTGGGAAAAAACAGCTGGCTCTCTTTGCCGTTGTTTATTTAACTTTTGGGAACCGTATCTTAGGTCATACGATGTTGCGTTTTTTCTACATTCAGGACCTCACTAGTCGGACCTCGATGCCGTTGACATTTGCACTATGGACGCAGCCCACACTAGTCCATTTTTAGGATCATACGGTGATTCTCCCAAAGTTGATTCATCTGATAACACGGCTAACAATCCAGATACAATACCATACTACTCATATCGAAAATCCACACTTGGGACAGTGTGTTCGTTCTGAAGTTCAGCCGTATTAACCGACCAGTTACGTTTGGATGAATCACCGTGTGATTCTAAAAATGGACCCCCCGTTCATGCACGCTCTCTTTGATTCAAATGAGATCAGAGCTGTAAAAACCAACTGTGGAGTGCTCAAGTGTACGGATGATTGGGCTTAAAGTACCGAGTACGCATACTAGTTGAGCGGCAATGACCGCAAAACCAGTCGCGTGCTTCCGGGGAAATTTTGTCGTGCCATCCAGGTATTAATTCCATACTACTCATATCGAAAAAGCAGCACACACTACCTTGAGTCTGACCCGGAAGGTCGTCCTCACTCGTCTGACTTGTTGCACACTCGTTGACACATACTTGCACATACACATGCTCCACTTGGTGGAAGGATCCCTGATTTTCTGTTCCGTGCCCGAGATCACTCGTCCCCCGACCCTTTCCGTCTGACTGGATTTGTTTGATCTGAGCCAATTGCTACACACAAATGCACTCACGTACACACTGAATGACAGCCTGTTCACAAACACTTGACTGTGGGTTTCATTTGTGTACACCTCACTTCCTCCATTTGATAGGTTCTCCTTTGTACCGCATGTCATTGTAATCTCTACCCTATTCACGCGCGTCAGTTGCTAACCTTGATCACGTTTCGTTTGAATGCCGGTGACCAGGTTCATTGGCATTTTCTGGACACAAATAAGCGCTGTCTTGTACGCTCCTTGACACATCTGCGGCAGTCTCTGTTTGACGCACCCTAATTGACAGTGCTTTTTTCCATTGCGGGCAAACCTATGGACACAGCTGCTTGCTGTCTTATTCCCCTGTGGTATGTTGGACAATTTCATCTATTATTCCTACATCGAAGGATGTTCCATATTTCGGAAGGTCCATTGAAAGACTACCATATCCGAGGTACCTCACGAATTGAGGTTTCCGTTGTTCATCAACTTTATTGACCTATTATTGAATAAGAGAACCGTGTGCCCTTGCATTCTTGTTGTTCATTGCTTTTTATTCTGGGCTTTAAGCCTATCTCAGTCGTCAGTTATTCAAGGAAGGGTGGTCCTATTCCAAGTCCGTGCGCAAAATTAGCACAGCTCGAGAGCGCAACCAAGGGTGTATTAATGATAATCACAATAAGCTCATAGGTAAGTATTCATTGTTCGGTAACACAGTGTTATTGGAAAAGACCGTAGTCAGTCGACTTTCTGTTACCGCGGGTAGTCGTTCTCATGGCTAGTTTGCCATCGAATGATCGCGGGATTATCACAACCATGACAAACAGTAACCAACAACGGTGGCCTAATTCGTCAAATGATTCTAAATAGAGATAAAAACATGCGAAGAGACAGTGGCTTCATAATACAAAATCCAGCTAAACTTTCAAAGCGTAAAGAAAGCAGTAACATAATCCAGGCCAGAAAGATATAACAACTCAGCACACGACAAAAAACGGAGGGAAAAGTTGAACACAAAGTAAGAAGCACAATTTTGAGCGCATCCATAAAAGGACGAGGAATTAATCCACTCATTGGTCATCTTGTGTATACGCCTTAGAAAAACTTCTTCCATGGACACCTCGGAACATATGCAGAGGATGAATGGTCAACGTGGCTTTGTGCGCAGAGGTGATCAGGATTCTCTCCCCGGCCAATAAAACACCCCGTAAGCCCCTGAGGTGAACAGAACGATTGCTTTTTTCGCCAAAAGCCGTAGTCGATTTCCGTAACTTGGAAAAACGTGTCCACTTGTTTCACACCACGACTTGACCCGCCTTAGGCTTTCGACCTAGGGGAGGTGAATTTGCAAATCGCCATCCACCGCGGCAGTGACTGGCGAATCTAAGATTCGAAACTTTGTCCTTTTGTGAGAAGGAAGACGCCAGTTCAACTTGACTTCTTCACACTGTAAACAAAATTACTCACCTAAGTGATAACTTGCGAGAGACAAACGAGATTCATTTCTAACCTTGTCTGAAACTCCGAGGATCGAAAGTGCAATCCACCCAATGGCGGTCTATACCTACAGCGAGTTCAAGAATAACGGGTCACCCTCGACAGTTTCATATTCCCATTTTGGCTACTGATTCTATCCGCAGTAGCAGGACTGACAGCAGTGTTACTTGTATAGCAGCACTGAATTAAAAAGCTTCCCATCTGCATATGCATTATGATTCAGCGACCGAAAAATCTAGCCCTGATAGGCAAGACCTAAAATGGCTTTGGGTTCAGCGATTAGGTTGCCTGAGTTACCATGTGCTGAGTACACCCTAAGAACAGACTAGGTCACGAGTGACAAGCTAAAAGTTACTTCGGTTGCGACGATGATATGAGACATGAGTAGGGCAGACAAATGACATTTTTCTTTTTGGAACAATGTAGTTTTTCGGTCGTCTTTGAAGTTCGGGGTGATACTGGGTAGAAAATGAACTGAGGCAGGCATGGTTCAACCGTCCCTAAGCAGATTAATTTAAAAAACGGTTTTTATTCGGCGGGAATCGACTGACGTTTGGATAATCATACAAAAAACAAACAGCTCTGTTCTGTCGAACAGTCACTATTTGCCTGGAGCCAAGTAAAATTATTTGCTCATCTACGAGTACAGTCTTTGGTGGAACATGTGGTAAGTACCTTAGTATGAAGTTTGAGCTTGGTGATTTATTCAAGTTTTATCATAGTGTCGGGAATTTAACTAAATGTATTGGAAATCTCCTCAGTGATGTTTATTCTTTGTCTTGATATGGGCGTTTGCTTGTGTCTGAAATTGGTTACCATTGAAGCGACTCTGAACGAAGTGACCTGAGGATTATGAAATTTTGTGAATAAAGATAAACTGAAACAACGAATCACATTAAATAACCTGAGTAAAACTTGGGTAGGTTTGTTATAAAACTAGTTTAGTAGAGCCGGTTTTTTCAGCGGAGGTAGTGTTTATATTTGCGCTACATGGAAAGACGAGAAAATAGTTTACCATCGGTAACTATCATGCTTACCGAAAAAATGAGGTTTCAGTTTTCATCGACTTGGACGCGTACGGTAATGTGGACACGTAGTTATCCTCAAAGGTTTTGCACAGTGATGACTGGGCTTTGTTTTTAGCTGGCTCCAATCTTGATTTATAGTTCATTCTTGTGTAACTAAAATTATGATAAAATGAAAAAAAAGATTATATACATAAACTTGCACCTTGGGAATGTTTCCGCGAGAACGAGGAAAATAGCTAGGAACAAGGTAGTTTCTCATATCCTTGATAAACGGGAGTTGAGTGGGACTGAAGGATCTCAGGAGTTTGGACTTTCTGTAACCGATCTTGATCAGTGTCTAAGTAACAATATAAGCTCGAAAGACACACAGAAAGCCCATTACAAAAACACATATTCAAGTCATAACGTTCAGGACTGAAATCCATATTCGGTCTGATATCGAAGAGAGGAAGTGGTTTTATACGCACGGTGTTCAAAATCTAGGACAGCGAATGCCAGCCCTTAAACGTTCGTAAAATCATTGGGAGGAGCTCTTCATCCCTGCTGCAGATAAATGTGTCATATTGAAATGAGATTGATAGCAGAAGACTAGAATGCGTCTTTGGACGTCAAACAAAGGAAAACATTTTTTTGATTTCCCTCTGGGATTCGAGCTATGAAGTTTGCCAATTTGGTGATCTGTTCATTTTGCAGGTGATTACCTAAAGTATGCTGATACTTAAAACTGTCACGAAGATCCATTCCCTGTATTTGAAAAATCACTGGGGTATTATCTCACCTAATACCGGAGTGAATTTCCGACTAACTTATTGATTTGGATCGAGAAAAAATTATAATGGGCCATGTTGATGAAGACCAACAAAACCTGACTAAGGAAGCGGGAAATCTTCGAAGTACTGATTGGAAAATTCGCCTTACTCAAAGAACTGAAGTCGGCTGATTTTCAGAATCTCGCCTCAAGCTATCTTTCATGATTTTTTAAGTGTATTCATGCGAAAAGAATAAATTCTCTTATTCGATTCAGTATCAGTGGGAATATGTGCAACTTCGAGGTTCAGTTCATAGAGCTACTCGTTAACAAAATTTGATTCAATGGTAATCGTTAGCATTCGCCGTTTCGAAGAGATGAAGTAGTAGACAAGGTACATAATGGTCATTTAGGTCGTATGCGTAAAACGTGATACGGCACAAAACAGAGCGGTATTTTGTCACCAACATGATGGTCTCAATCCTGAAGAATAAGGACAGCCAAAAAATAATGATTATGGAAATCGTATCATCTCCGTGTCAACAAAACATGCTTCATTCTCCCTTAGACGCAAGGTTATGACATACTGCAAGCAATAAAACATGGGTTCCATCTGCCTTTTGTGTATATTTGTGCAATACATTCAAGCGGACCACAGGAGTTATTGTCCTTACACCTTGCCACAAGTAGATACGTACAACGGATGCAAAATTATGTAGTCCTGTTTTTGATACTTTCTGGAAGAGAACAAATGCTATTCAGACAAACGTATGCAACAATTTCGACAAAACTGATAGATTTTTTGTGCCATGCTTTTCTCACATATGCCAATACCGTCATATGCAGGAGTACGCCGACGTATATTCTCTCTTTCGCTTAAACGACATGAGCCTATGTATCGTCAAATCTTGTTTAGTTGTGGCTTATCCTCTGATGAAACGACCGGTGCATTTCAGTGGCCCAAAATTGTTGTATGTGCATCAGGCAGAGGCGAGGATTTATTCAGTGTTTACAAAGTGGAACAACGAAGACTGAGCAGAGAAATCCGATCATGTGCCTGTTGACCTCCATCCTACACTGTCCATATCACCATGTTTATTTCATTGGTTCGCTGATAATTTGCTGACTGACAGATTCGCTCGAATGAGTCAAATCCATATGTTTCTGAAATAAAGCATTTAACCATGATGCATTTCATACTGTTCTTGACAGGACTGCTTTTGATGAAATCGAATATTGGCTAATCGGTTGAGAAATATACTTGCCAGGCGTATGTTTTAGTTTTTATTTCCTCTTTTATATATTTTTAGTTTTAATAGGTTGTGCATAGATTTGCAGATCAGATGAATGAGAACGCACCCATCAGTTGACGACTGTATACAAACTTTGTCCATGCCGTACGGTTTCGGTAGTCTGAGTTCGTGGTGAGACTCGAGTATGGCTTGTGTACGTGTTCTTTATTGACAAAATCAGGAAAGCTGTAAAACCCCAAGAAAGCCGTATACCGTCACAGCTTTACCGGTTACCTACACCCCCCAATAAAACTGTTTAGATACTGAAAAGGGTGGTGACTTTCCATTTATAACTTGGATGTCCGCTTTAATGGAAGCTTATTGCTTATCACAGGACTGTTTACCGTCATGGTAGTAAATGATGCAACAAGGCCATTTGTTCCCATCACAGCGATGGGAACCATGAGCGCAGTGGATACATTATCGTTTCATTTCATCACAATTTAACTGTCGGATAGGAAATGTAATATCTATGAATAATGGCTGTTTTTAGGGAGTGGTAGTAACACCTCATTAGGGTATGTATTTTACGGCAAGCACTACCTCAAGCTTACCTTATATCTCCCTATAATTCTCAATTTCGGTAGAGACTGGTTTTAATGTTGCTGTGCCTGAACTATTATACGGTAGATTTAAACCCTCGAGATCCAACACACGGCGGTTTTATTGCCGTGCTCAGTGACGTGACAGTCTATTTACCACGCTGTGCATCTATTTAAATCAAGGGAATCGTTGTTATGTGCAGCTTATGTCCATCAAGATCAATCTACCTTGCCAGGCTTGCAGGGGCCTGGACGTGCACTATTCTTCAACTGGAGGTGAACGGTGAATGCGAGTATCACGCGAGCATGACACCAGCTGTAAATGATGTGAAAGCGAAGAGAGAGCACAGAACGAATGGCGAAAGCAAGAACTTCCGGTACAAACCTACGAAAGTCTCCCCTTTAAGAAACAAATGTATAAAGCCCCTGATCGCAATGTTTAGCTTGAAGTTAGCGAAACTTTGCCAGTCCTGGTTTAGGATTCACAGCCTCCGAATCCTTGATCCTATCCAGCAAGAACATCAGAGAATCATTGACGAGCTACTTGGTCATGATCTGTGCGCTTGCCAACACCCTATGATTGAAATATTCTCTATGCTCAAGTTCGGATGGGCAAGACATGTTGCTTTCACGTTTTACACAGATAAAACGTACCAGTAAAGTTACTATCAGTCGTGGGGTACGGAGAAACCTGGCATCAGCACCAGCATCAGCTGCTACTTTCGGCTCTTCCAGCTGATACACAAATTATGAGGTTAAATGGTTTTTAGGTATGTTTTAGGATATGGATCAGAATCTACATCACTGATGTGAACGTAAATTTATGTAAATGGATGAACAAAATTTCGCTGGCAATACACAGCCTGTTTTGCGGTAACAGCCACTCTTCGTATATGCTTACCCCGTACTCCTCTGCCCTCAACTTCAATCTTGTACATTCCATTCGCATATTGGAAATAGGAATCCAATTTGAAGTGTCACTTTGTTGCGTGAACTCTAGTCCTTTGAGCTCATGAATAAATCACTACTGCGATTCTCGTTATCTCCTTGTGTCTAGGTTAATGCCAACCGAGCGAAAAACGAAGTTACTTGTGTCTGCGCAGGAGAGGTTAGACGACAATCATTATCAGCACAACGTAAATAAAATTATCTCGGATTTATGACCGGTGATGAAATGGGTTCGACTGGTTTGTACGCTGAGAACATTTCCAAAATATTGATGATGATTTACATAATGCTTAATAACTTAATACCCTCGACATATATTGATCACTTGCAGAATGTTGCCCTCCTTGTAAGAAGTTCGGAAAGATAATACATGAAAGGTCCACTAAGAAAATACCAAGTTTAGCCGACATATGGAATCGGCGGGTAACAGCCATCGGTTTGTGCGGTTTATATTCGGCTAGAAAAAATTTAGAATACAGTAGGTTGAAAGCCTACATTTGCCTGTTGTACTTCACCTATCCTATGAAAACCCGCAATGTCCGTGCCCGTAAATGAAATGCCGAAAGTGAAGCAAAACCGACTGAAGCCTGCAACAAGAAAAAAAAACACTACATTCAAAGATAGACCTATTGGGCCTGGCTTGGAAACGGCTAATCAACCGGTCTGATTTATACATACAGAATATACTCCAACCGTGTCAATAATGATCGAAGCAACTTAATTTAGGATAACCAAAATGGACACTGAGAGCGGGTCGAATTCAATCCACGTTCACCAAAATTCATTGTGTACTCGCATATTATTATAATAAACACACTTACAGAAATGATGTATCCATCCACCACAATCGATCGATGAATCTTTTCTTCTCTACTCTATATATTTGCTTTTCGTGAGTATGTGTTTGGCCGGCTTGCTGAGTAAGCGAGATAGTGTGTGAAAGGCTCGTTTAATTTCAATTCCATCTCGGCAATCGTCGTTTAGTTATCTTATCAATTACAAATGTGAATAGCTGAATCACTACTACATTTGCAATGAAATGAACACTACCTAGGGTGAGGTTAGAAAAATCTCATATCATATATAATCACTACACGAAAGGGAGAATGGTGAAAGTCGCACTTTTATAAAGTCTTATTTTGTGCAACACAAGAGGGAATAGCCAAAACGCTTACATGTATAAAGCACTGGGAAAAAATGATGAAAAATATGAAGCATTTTACTTGCTTTGAGACAAGAATCACGAAGATTTGTATTGGAGTTAGGAATGCAGATGATTTCTCAAAGTAATGGCCACACTTCATCATCATCATCGTACAGCGTTAAACAGTAGGGCAAGCCCCACTGACCACTGCATTTCTCACCATGTTGCACGTTGAATTGGAAAGTATGAATATACAAGATGGAGAAGGAGTGGACCTACACGGGTAGCAAAAGGAAAGAATGCCCTAGTAGCCAACACACGGAATACACAGTCTAACTGTACAAATGCACATCGATCAATCATTCTGATTCGATATAAAATGACAACACGATCGCCACTGCTCGCCGTTCGCTGCAATATCCTTCAGTGTCTCCAGCCAACTGGTAGACGGATCTTTAGGACCCCAACCACGTAGACGTGAAGCACCTACTTTTCCTAAGTTTGCTGTACATTTTCGCATCCCTCGCTGCCACGTCATCTGTTGACCTCCACGTGGTTTCTTCCACTCCTTAGGAGGGGCGGAGAATAGGACACGGTACGGTAGACGTGTGTTTGCCATACGTAACACGTGTCCCCACCAACGAAGTCTACTAAGTCGGATACCCTGTGACAGAACGTTCTCTGAATTAGTACTCAATACTCGCTTTCTCACCTCATCGTTGCTTACTCGGCTATTCCACCCAATCTTGGCGATGCTACGTAAACATCGATGGTCGAAAACCTCGAGACGACGAATATCTTCAGCACGCATACTCCAAGTTTCGCAACCATACAACAAAACTGAACGCACTGCAGCACAGTATACACGGCCTTTCAATTTCAGCGAAATATCAGGTCGGCGCCACAAGTGCTTCAGTCCAGCGTACGCCGCTCGAGACTTGGATATCCGCGTGCTCACCTCTACTACTGTGCTTCCATCCGTCGTCACACAGCTACCGAGGTAGGTGAAATGGTCGACAACTGACAGCACCCCCCCATCGAGCATCAAGCTCGGAATTGTTGACGTCCAGTCTTGTAACATCACCTTGCACTTTGAAGATGCAAAGCACATACCGAATAAAGCTACAGCTCTTGCGAGATTATCTAGTGCACGCTGAGTATGTTCCGTGGATTCGAACAAGCAGACAACGTCGTCTGCGTAATCTAGGTCACATAGATTTTCACTATTTCCTAGTTCGATGCCTACATCCTGAAGATTTTGCAGCGCACTCTCCACTATTTCGTCCATGACGAAGTTGAACAGGAATGGAGACAAAGGGCATCCCTGTCGAACACCACTGGTCGTTTCGAACCGACCGGATAGTTCACCGTAAACCCTTACGCGGCCAGAAGTATGAGAATACAATGATCTCATTAGGTTCACGAACTTCTGGGGCATACCTTTTCGATGAAGAACACTGAAAAGCGCTGTTCGATCAACTGAATCGAAGGCGCCTTTCAAGTCTAAGAAAATCATTATTGTCGGTCGGCGGTGCGTGTGACGCGTTTCAAGTAGTCGGCGAAGAGTAAAAATCTGGTCGATGCATCCTCGACCTGGGCGGAATCCAGCCTGCTGTTCGTGGACATTCCTCTCGCTAGCCGGTGTAAGACTATGCAGCAAAATCGAGGCTAATATTTTGGTGACTATCGAAATTACTGCAGTCATTGCGTGATCCCTTCTTGAAGATGGGAACAATCAATGACTCACTCCATATTAACGGAATACGCTCCGAGTTCCAAATGTCACGGAGCAAGGCGGTCAGTGATTTTACCAACGCCTCACCACTCAGTTTGAAAAGAACTGGAGGAAGTTCGTCGGGACCTGCCACTTTCCCCCGCCTAAGTAATCGAATACATGACTCTACTTCTACTTCTGATGGGGGCTCAAGTGATACCACCCAAGGAGTCACAGTTGTTGACACGGGAGTAACTACACTAGCGTGCGGCCAGCTGAACTGTTCCTTGAAGTACTCGGCCCATCGGTCAAGCCTTTGCTGTTTGTTATGGATGGGTTCTCCATTTCTATCCCAAATCGTTTCACTGACCTGAGTTTGCCGTCCACCGGTGTCACGAATAAGTGTGAACAGTCTTTGACTGTTACCTGAAGCAGCTGTTATTTCCATTTCTTCGGCTACCTTGACCCACCAATTTTCGCGATCATTCTTAAGGCTTTTTGTAACTTGTCTTTGCAGCTTTCTCCGCATCTTATTCATCTCCTTACGGTTCGAAAGCTGGCGCTTTTGCTCCATTATACTCAGCGTCTCTTGCGAGATCCAGTGTCTCTGATGGACAAAAAATCTAGTACCACAGGCAAAACCTGCTGCAACGTGCATCGCCTGTTTGATCTGTGCCCAATGCTCATCTACATTACTGTTCTCCGTGGATCCTAGCTCATGTGCTAACTTCTGTTCATACCGGGTGCAAACTTCTGGATCACACAAACGTTGCACGGCTAATCGGGTTTGCGGTTTGCGACGATGACCATGGAGCTGGAGAGATAATCGCAATAAAACTAAGGCATGGTCCGACTCTACGTACGTGGACCAGTAAGATCTACAGTTCTGAACAGAACTGCGCCACCGGTAGCTTACGGCGATATGGTCAATTTGATTCAAAGTACCTGTAGAGTTAGAGCGCCATGTCGCTGTGCGACGCGAGCTGTGTCGGAAATTTGTGCTAGACAAGAGCAATCGATTGTCTGCACAAAACTGGAGAAGCCTATCCCTGTTATCTTTACGCTCAGCAGGTAAAACGCAACGCCCACCTAAACAGGCTTCTGACACACTAAGTTTGCCAACTTGTGCATTGAAGTCACCAGCTAGCACTACAATGTCGGAACCTTTACTGCTGCGAACGAGAGTGGCGAGTTCATCATAGAACTCATCTTTCTGCGCGTCCGAGCTGCAGTGCGTTGGAGCGTACGCCGAGATCACAAACAAACTGCGCTTAACACAACTATCCTTTCGAACGCCAACTGACCCTTGCAGTCTCACAGCACATAAACGACTGTTAACAGGAATCCAGTCTAAAAAGGCAGCCTCAGCCTTGTCAGTCAAGACAATTCCTACACCACGTTGACCCACAGCTCTAGCTGCTTCGTCTCCTGAGGTGCGCAAAAAATACCTCGATGAGATACCAGGAGCAGTTAGTTGAATTACACTGCTCGAATCCTGGATACGGGTTTTACTTAAGCAGCAGACATCAATCTTCAGAGAATTTATTGTGAGGGCTAGGCACGCCTGCTGACCGGCCTGCATGAGTGACAGCACGTTGAAGGAGCCGAGATGAAGAGGCTGACGGGGTTTGAGAAAATGTGAGTTACCAGACAGAGGATTATTCCCGACACTATTTGACAGTGAATCGTTGAGAGTATTGACCGTGTTAGCAGTGGGAGCAATATGGGTCGATAGATGGGGCAAAGAGGGATGGTTAGGGACAGAAGACAAAGGTTGAATAAAATAGAGGGAACTTTGGGCAGTAGCACACTTATCACTACCCACCCCGCTCGATGCAATGAGCAGCGCGGTCCTGATTATCCTGCGCGACGACCGATGCAGTATAGAATTCTTTGTATTCTTGCAGTTTATGGGAGATGTTGGACGGATACTGCTAAGGCGTCCAGCCACAAAGCAGGAGAACGATTAGGGTCCTCATCCAAAGCCTTTAGTTCTAACAAGAACCTATCCGCAAGGCAGCAGGATGGCTTAGTGGGAGCCCATTTGCTTGGATCAATGATTCTTCCACTGGTTTTTCCGACTGAGTTGCCAGCTCAAATCAACCCCCGACCTGGAGGACCAGGAGACTGGACTTCGACTGACCTCTACCCATTGACCTGTCAGGTATGATTGCATCTCCCGCTTAGGGAAGCCATCTTGTATAGCTCTTTGGGTCATAAAGGCGCGCACGCCATCACACCACGTCAAGGTGCAGTCTCGTCGTGATGGCCACACGGCAGATGAAAAGTGGCCAAGGAGGGACTGCATATTATAATTTACGGATGAATCAGCAACAGGTTCAAAGTTTCCTCATAGAATCAGTAACAAGCGGAATGCAGGCAGTGAAACAAATGGGACAGTTTTAAACCAATATAATCCGCTTAGCAGGCCCAAGGTGATTTCAAATACTTTAAAATACAATTTTATGGACAAAGATCAAACCTAGCGATCGGTCACCAAGATGGCAATGATGTGATAGAATTCAGAATGCAAATACAAACTACGGTAAGTTTTGTTTCTGAGACAGAATTTAATTTTAAACTCTACGCGAGCCGTTCCCACTGAAAAATATCCCGAGACCAAGCCTTATACCATCATTTGGGATGTTATTTATATTGACTGGTTACCACGTGATAGCAAATACTGAGTTTGGAATGTGTACATGCTGTGTTTAATTACCAAAACCCAGAACATACGAGAATTTCACGATGTCTAAAGTTTCATATAGAGTTTTCACCACATTACCGAGTATGAATCGACAATCTCAACAATTTGCATTAAAGATGTTCTCTTACAGTGATCCCTTCAGTGGCGTGTAAAAACGCGGTCAATTCAAGATACGTGTCCGGCTCTATTAATCACAATCGATCGTCAAGGTGTTCAGGGAAAAATATGCTTCGGTATTCAACCTAAGCTGCACGACAGCTGTGATTTTCAAATCGAGGAACCAAACTGCATCCTTTGATCATGGGTATGAGTAGTTTATTATAAGTGCCAAATCTAGTCCATTCTTAGGTTAGCAGCCCGATACTCTCAAGAAAAGCACAATTTGGCCAAAACGTGTATCATAATGTTAAATGATGAATTTTCTCGCTGACCTGGGCGATCAGAGTGAAAAGTGTGAAAATATGTCAGTACAATTTTTGCACTGGAATACACGGGCTCAGGATCCAAATTTCACACTCCATTTTTTGGAATCCAACGATGTGTCTCTCAAAGTTTTTGAGTTTAGAAATGCCGTAAACAAAAATCATAAATAAGTTTGCTTGGGCATTGGCAGACAAACAGTGCACCGTAATAAACGAGGAGAGTGAAGGGCAGGCAAAATGGCGCGAGCTATATTAGCGGAGGCCATGCTTTACCTATCAGTGAGACCACTAGAGATCCTCCGTACGAAACACTGATGCTACGCATGATTTCTACTAATTACTTGAGAAAGTGTTTAGTAATACTATTTTCTATGATGACCAGTGTATTTAAGATATAACCCGAAGCTGTGTGGTTTTCTATCAATTGCTATATGAAAACAAATAACTCACCGTTTCCCTCAGTTTTGTCGAATAGAGAGTTTGTTGACCATCAGTCAATCGGTTAAAGCAAATCATATCTTTCAATGAAATCCACTGGTGTTTGACTGTTTGTGTCTAGGCTGTTCAGCTAAGTTGGCGTTCAGCGAAATCGCACCCACGGGATATTGCTCCGGTTTCGGTTTGACCGATTTTCAGATAACTGAATAATTCTTATCATGTTTCCACTTTTGAATGGGAATGTGATACCGAACTGAAAACTTCCTACGAAAGCGTACATTTGTTTCACTCTACTGCTTGTGGTTCTCCCAGCAAAAATATGCTATTTTGAAACAATGAAAGATATCTGAGTTGTCTTGTACATATATATGAGTTTCGCGCCCACATTTTGTACGACGATCTCTGTAGGGCAGTGTCGTCCCGTAACTGAGTGATTCACAGTTAAGTGAAAACCCAAGTCCCGGGGTTAGGATAACTATGTGTACTATAGGACGAATTTACAAACAATCGCAGTGATATGCCTGACCAGAGAGTCAAGACGGTCATGAATGGCTTCAAGACAACCGGGCAATATTAAACAGGAAACGCTCTAGAGGACAATGTTATGGGGAGTAAAGTGGTTCACATAGAAGGCGTCTATGTATGGGATTCATTTTGACCCATCAACGGTCAGAAGAAAAGCAATTATCTGGGGGAACACACAACTGTGGTGAAGAAAAAACGAGATATTATGACTATGAAAAAATGCATGATAGTAGAGATGGCCAAGTTCAGTCATTTACAAAGATAAGACAGATAAAGAGGTGAGAGAGATAACTGTGTACAAACTTTTGGTCGTTGACAGGGGACCCAAGCAGTTGCGACATAATAACAGAATGGAATATGGATATCAGTGGGCCAGTGGGTTCAGATTTAAAAACGAGGAGGACGAGGTACGCAAACTATGAAATATTTTCACGATCAGAGTCCAATATGAACAGATTAGATCATCATTTTGACAGATGACGATGGAGGTTAACTGACACTCGCCATTAGAAAATATTCTAAAATGGCATGACTCTGCAGGACTAAACAAAACTACTTCTCATGTATTGGGGGGGGGGTAGTTGTCGGTGTGAAAAACTGTGACCAAAGAGTACGGAAAACCAACGAATTTTTCGGTAAATAAAACATAAAACTGAGGTGGACAACGCGTAATGTGGATTAAACCCCTTAGGATGAGCTAAGTCTCCATGTTGTGTATCAGTTAATCCCCTCAACCTCAAGCGTCCCTCGATGTCATCATTCTGACGAACTCCATCACGGTGTACATTCCTTTCAAAAGAACAAAATTTGTCCCGACGTAATTGATTAGGCAAGTCAATGTAATAGGATAATATGTGATTCATTATGCAGTGGGATCTTTGGGCTCACCCATGAAAAGGATGAAAACATTTTACAGTTTTTTCATCCATTTTTGTGACTGTATAATTGTTGCAAGAATAAAATTTCCCGAGCATATTATTTAGGTAAAAAGAAAGAGTCCCAGTCACCACTTGCTGGTATAGGAAATATTTGCTTCGTAAAAGCTTCGGTAAGTTTATATCATATTCATTGGTCGGCGACACAACCAGCCGTCACGGGAATCTTTTATCGTCTTACCAATCCGTTGTTCTGTTGACCATGAATTTGTTGGTCATAGTCCTCACCTGTATTCTGGACAAGTACTGAAGTGCTGTCTGCTAGTAAAACCAGGTTGTCTATCGATTACTTGTCGCCACACCGCATCACATACTTTTCCTTAGAAGTCTTGAACTCACCCGTCGCAGAAACGATGGCTTTTCGGGAAAAGCTTTCCTAAGCGTTACAGATATTAATGGAAGAGCGACACTTCTTGTTGCCTATTACTACAAAACATCGTTGCGAGACACCGGAGATTACCTGGTACTCAAGCGTTCGTTTCAAAACTTTTCATTTGTGGTTTGAGTCTCAGGAAGATTTCTTTCGATATGGACTGCAAACAATTTCGATCAGGTATGGAACGGCTGTACAGTGGTACGATGATTGACAATGGCGAGTGGAAGGTTCACTTGTCCTGATGAATAATTTCACGTAAATCACCATCGCCTTTTATTGCCACTCATGATCAGACATGGTCTTTTTACCGCATGCATTTGTTGGAATTTTGTACGGAAATCCAAAGCAGCTATTTTTTTAAATTTCGTAAATATCTGTTTAGCTTACTGTCCTTCGCACTCCACCTTTCACGCACAAACCCCATCCTGCGCTCGGAAGCTCCAGTTAGAACGCATTAGTGGTGCATATCCTGTGCCATACCCAGGGTTTGAACCCGGGCCCTTTCACTTCGAAGGAGTGTGTGTTACCACTGCGCAACACCGCTCCCGTCCGGGCTGATATGAATAGCCAACGTAAGCTTGTTCCGATGACGATCTCTAGCTTAACCTGGTATGGCGGAGGATATGCACCACTGATGTGCTCTAACAAGAGAGAAAGTGGAGTCTGGTGCATTCGAGTGCAGGTTGGTCGGATGACCAGAGGTTTGTGCGGGAAAGGTGGAGTACGAAGGACAGTCAGCTAAACAAAAATCCCTAATCCCACACGCTACTGGCAAGTAGTTGCGTGAAATATAAATTTGTTGGGGTCATACAAGGCAGAAGTTGCAGGATGAGTTTAAAGATAGTTCGAATAAACAGTTTCCATTATATTCTCGCCGTTAAAGTTATGATGTCAATAATGTAGCGTTGTTGTTAGATGTTGTGACTCGCCAGCTTTTCGGTCACCGTGGGTAATATTTCTCAAGGCAATTTTATATCCAAATAATCGTCCACATTGATTTGGAACAGAAAAACTAATCTCATAATATTGTGCTAATAATCGAGGACTACTTTGCTGCATTTCTACGCGGTGTCTCATACAGACAAAGCCAAAAATACCATATTCTAACCCCGCATATGAGGTTCACTGTGGTGCTGAACAGGATTGTCATACTGACAGGATCGTAACCGCATTTATCAAAAATGCACTTCACATCACTATATTCCTGGACATCAGAATTAGGGCTAAAATTAATCCTTGAAACGGCGGTTGATCTTTATATGGAATGCTGTTGTTGTGTTGCGCAAAGGCACCATCATTGATGAGCTCAGATGAAAACCGTGAATTGGTTCGACGAAGTAATTAACAATCGATGAAACTGAAATCGGACATGTAGCCCTGAATGTTCGACTCCAAACATGAAGGGTTGTGCTTTGGCACCCGTTGAGTCAACTCTGGATATGTTGTGCCAGTTTGTATGATACTGCAGCAAACGAATTGACATATAGCTCGTGCGACACCTGCGATAATTCTGAAGCATCATCCGCGTGGTTTCCTGTAGAAATGTATGTCTGCTACCTTGTAGTTTGGCTGATTACATAAATAAATATATATGATGCACTCAGTGGCCGTCGTTTGGTTACAAGTAATGGAACCGCCCTTACTTCCAACGAAAGTTGTTCATGCATGCAGGTTTGGGTTTCCCTTGTTTTGTCATAACTATTTCCGAAAAATCATTCGTCAGCAGCTTTCCTTTTATAAACTCATCTTCATTTTGCGTGGGTACGTTCGAGCCCCTATTGTGCTCTCTCACCACCAGAAAAACGACAAGTCCACTTCTGTAGGCCACTTCGGTAAAGTTAGGAAAATTTAAATAACATCTGCATCGAGTTTCATCGTTTGACGTCTGCGTGCAATATTCCACGAGGAGGCACATTAATTGAAAAATCCGGAAAAATGTAACTGATGTATCTTTTTTAGCATAAACAAAGAGAATAGGGTGCAAGTATTATGGGGAGTAACAAAAAAGAAAAAACTCTCTCCTTCCCAAAAATTTAAGTAATGTGCCGGGAAAATCTTTATATATATACTACTAGCTATCAATATATATATATATATATATATATATATATATATATATATATATATATATATATATATATATATATATATATATATATATATATATAATCTGCCTCAAGTAAAACCAGGACTCGTTCAGGTAGGGTGAAAAATCTAAATGAAAAGTCTGTATTTCAAGTGGCCTGATTTCCCCGTAGGTAATTCTAAAAAGAAATAATGCAGTAGCACGAATTTCAGATGCATTTATCTGCCCGTCAATGTCATCTTATTGTTCTCTAAGGCAATGTTCATTTTGAGGTCCTTGAGATTCTGGTATTATTTGGTCAATGGGTGTTACGTATAATCGAATTTGGACAACCGTAGAACTTTTCAGTTGCTGTTATATGACTCAGACTTTGAGCAGAATAATCTCAGTTGCTTAAATCTCGGCCGGTGGAAATGCAGAAACAATACATCGTGCAGTTCTGAAACCTGACTCCACTAACATCAATATAAAGGAGACATTTGCCTCTGTGTATAACTCAAAAGCAATATCCAAGCTGGGGGGCAACTCGTGAACTGGCACTTAAAAAGTACATTGACGTAGGTTACAATGGCGTTCGAACATGTGTGTAAAAAGGGGAGCACCATCGAACCTACATGCTGGAAGTGTTTTGACGGTAAGAAGACAGCTTCCTGCGAGGTAACCAATAAGGTGGCCACATGTTATGCCTCGAGTTTAATATCTGTCCATGAATATATACTTTGCTTGACGATTTTCTCGTCGGTACTCAGAGTTTCTAGGTAAGCGCCCATGCGAATGACTCGGAATCCAGTGAGGTCAACTTAAAATGAGCTTACTGGCTGAATGGAAATAATGTTAAACGTCTGGGTACCGGTTGGATTACCTGCGGTCTTCAGAAAATCCCGTTGATTATTCCTCACTACTTTGAGAAAGTTGATCACCTTTCATGCCAGAAGTACAGACATCCCTGAGGAGACCTTATACTTTGATCAGGAATCTCAAACTTATCGACTGATTGTGTGGTGTCGTATGCCTGATAATGTCCATGAGCGTGTGAAGGATTGTCTTAGATTGTCCTGGGGAGTTCAGCTTCCATAAAATCACCAAAACTTTACGGGATAAACATATGACTACTGGTAATAGGTTGCCGGGGAGCACAATCGTGTACGGCTACAGTATATTCGTCACCTTGTCGTCTGGAAATTCCGTCTGCGTAAGTTCGTGAATTCCCGCAGTTCGAAACCCATTCGCTATCCTTGTTTCATTTGATGAATGGCTTTCTCAGATTGTCATCATAAAGATGAACGGTTTGTCTATGTCACACAGCTGCGACGCCCCAACTGAAGTCAAATACGTACGTGATGTAGTCGAGAATGGCTTGTTGGCCATCGATTCATCTTGCGACAACAACGATTAACTACTCTTTGAAAATTCCTTGGCTATCCGTATTTAAAGTCCCCGGCTAGTTGGAGCACTTGCTTTTATTGATTATGGCTTGCACCTGACTGGAGGCACAAAGTCTTTCTTAGATTGTCAGCACTCTTTAACTTCTGCACTTGACTTTTAGTTCGCTCGTGCATGGGATAGAATGATTATCTCAACTTGAGTCAGTCCATCCGTATTGACTCAACGTTCATGCCTGTGACACAAAACCAGGCTTACTGGGGATGATCATTTCAATTTGCGGTCAGTAATTATCAGCTTCAACCAAATAAATCACGACTCAGAAAGTCAGAAACCTCAGTACTGTTTATTTGTGAACTTCTTCAAGGTTGTAGAACTCAAGAGTCATGAATTCCTCGCAATGTCTTTACCGCCTAAAGATCCCAAGCCTTTGTAAATTGGAAGATAGCTGATTATTTATTTTTGTAAATAAACCTGAGAAACCATCTGCCCAAAGGCGCTTTGGTCTGCAAAATATTTGTGATAACATAGGCTTTGTCAATATTACAATGAAGATAACATTTGATCTCAGTTCCGGTTATCCGAAAATCGAAGCTTCGATTGCCTTAGTAACGTTTAAAGCAGCAATTGGGTTTTCGCAAAAATTCTTCAATTTTTTCGCTTGTACAAAAATGAACGCGATCCCTCCTGCTTTCTAAATAAATTTTGAAAATGTTCTATGCAACCATCAATAAGATGTGGGCCAAGAAATATAATTTTTTTGTCACATTCCTTTCGTTCACCAGTATAAGGCTGTCGCCCTATAGGAGGTCAGAAGTAGATTTAAAAAGTGAATATCCAGTAACGTGCCACATTGTTTTTGACTCCATTGCTATATTTCAGTTAAAAAACAATCATCATGATAAAACCCCCACACTTTTGTCCCCACACGTTCTGTCCGCCAGTCGAACGTTCTCACTGCACAGAAATACTTTACTGTGAAGGACAAATCAAAAATATGAATGTTAAGTTGATCTATTGATAGGGACACCTTGCCGAACTGCCCAGAAAGAGGCATTAACCTGTGTGGGTATTTATTCGAAAAACACACAAAACATATCCACAAACCCCTGCGCTAATGCACACGGAAATATGCTCCAATCATATGATGCATCTTTGAGCTGATTCCCTGTATTCCATGTTTCAATGGACTGCAATATAACTTTGAACCGGGTGGAAATGGATCAGTTCGAGCATTGCTAACTCCTTTTCATCGAAATGGTCATTTTTATTGGTAATGAATCTGTAAGCTTTGTTGACCGAACAGTTGGAGCTGTATTCAAAATACGCACGGTAATATTGGTCAGTGCTTGCAATTTTTAAGATGACGCCGTGAATGACAGACAGACTATTTGTACCAGAAACTGTACGCAAACAGCGGTTAAGCTACGCACCTTGTGAACAGTTTCCGCAACTTCACCTGGAGCTGTCAGATTGCTGAGGGTCAATTTTAAAACACATTTGCCACCAATCGAAATAAGGCATCGCAGCTGAAGCCTACAAGAAAACGACTCAAGGATTGCAGATGGTGTTGTTTGTTTGCGAATGAATGTTGCACGACTAAGAACACATTCAGCGTACTATACTGTGGTTGGTTTAAAGTGAGCAGCAAGTGAGCATGTCGGAATCTCCTGACAAGAAACGTTCGTGCTGAATAGCGCTCCGGCTTTAGTTATACTGCAATAACGACAAGATTTTCAAAAGAAGGCTCTACCCATTTGCTGGAAATGAATTTTTGCTCTAGCGCATGCTCTTTAGTCACATTAGCTTGAGAAAAAGCTGACAAATCCGAATAAATTTACTAAGAAACTTACCTACACAAAGTCTGACAAACCTTGTCGGTGTGATTCGGTTTGGAGATGGAAAATGTGGAGTCATTCGGATCAAAATTTCACGTACTCCTGGATGGCTACATAACATTTCTGTATTGGTCACCATCTCACAAAAATAATATATTTTACTCTCTATGATCATTGCTTGCCGCTTTAGGTGGTCGGAACTACTTCCACTCTAACAGAATATTGGCTCTCCTGCTCAGACTAATTTAACCGATCTTTTTCATCAAGCGACTCCTTTTCGACCCAAAAAACACATCCGTGCTGGCTCACAGGCTGCTCCTAAATGTGCCCCTCCAGCCAACTCGTTCATCCGTGTGTGTTCAGTTCAAAATAAGTCTACTTTCCGCGAAAATGTCAGATCTTAACCGCATTCTTCATCCTCGTGTTCATATCTATACGTGTGTTGTTTGCACACAAGAGTCGTGACTAAACCCACGTATTGCTAAATCACTGGTGTCAAATACTGGCTTCAAACTCTTTCGGTAGCAGAAGACTTTCTCCAGCAAGAAGATTGGAGGGGGGAAGGCTACGTATGTCAACTTCATCTGGCGTGGCAAGTCTGAAGTCGTGTAATAATACTCGATGAGTGATATTGATTGTTAAGTCAAGCAGTGCCATCCTAAATTTTCTTGCCGTAGGGGCACAGTCATAACAGACATATATTTGGCTTTTTTCCACACGGAACGCTATTTCATCTCTCTGTGACGTTTTTTAACCTGTCATTGTTTCCTTGTTGGAAGCCAGTATTCACATCACGGGTAGCGATTTTAATCATGCTTCCTCTCAAACCTTAATCGTTTTTGATTTAATTAGATTATCACCAATCATCCCGATTTATTCCACCTCAAGCTGTACGCACCTGCCCAAACCAGCAACCATTATTTGCTTCTGTTTACGCCGAAGGCATACCCCGGTCTGCTTTCCACCCTTTCGGGCAAAGCCGTCAAATCAAAATCCATCTCTTGATTTTTCCACTTGGTAACATTATTCTGCTACAGAAATTCCTTGCTCGTGCATCCTCTTGGTTTCCTTTCGAATGGTCGCTTAGTAACAATGTTAAACATTTCGTAGAAACGGTCGAGTTAATTTCAACTCGTGTTGCCCCTTAGAAACCTTCTTGCACTGTAAAGGTCTTGCCTTTTCTTCGACAACGGAATCATTGCGAACTGTTTGAGTAATTCGAATTAAATTCGGTAAGCTACACTGTAAATTGAGGCTATACAATAATGGATATCTGTCGCCCTGTTAGAAGCTAAACGAGCATAAAACCTCAAACAGCAGGTAAGGTGAACACTTATTGAAAGTGAAACTTCGTCGGAATAATGCTAAGGAACTTATAAAAATGAAACCTTAGTAGCTTGCGTTACCTTAAATTTTGCTTTTATCGTTAGTAACTCCGACAATATGGACCAGCATAATCTCGGTGTACCGCTTAATAAACATTGGCAGCCTCACCCCAAAATCTGTTTAAAATGGACTGCAAAGCCAGGTCCAGAAAAACGGATTGGCTACCCGATCTGGTCTTGACTAAAAGGAATGAAACCATTCAGTCAGGTGCCAACATTCATTCGCACCGAACAGAAGGAAGTCAACCAATCAGTGGTCGAAAGTTAAATTACCCGAGTGAAGCAATACCAGCTTATCCAGTTTGTAACTGAAAGAATCTGTTAGAAGTTCCAGTTATGAGACATTTCTGGACAAATGGACATCGTGCAGTATTCCTAACTGCATTCCCCTGGCTTCCTGTGTATTCTGCTTCGAGCAAACAAAACGAGATAGATCCTAAGTGAAACGTTTTGGGATTTTGTGATCAAATAGTACACTGAGGATAGTAACGCATAACTATACAGACGAATTCTGAGTTGCCCTTCATGAACGCTTCTGGAATAAATTCTGACGAAGGTTTTGATTTTTGTCAAAAAGTTGGAAATGTGTTGAAGGTTTTCCTTTATGCGTTAATAGGAGCACTGGTAAAAGGTGAGAGTTACGATGAAATGTCTAGTGAAGTTCCCCTTCCATCAATGCTTGGAAAGCCCGTAAACTATTTGGACCCTTCACGCATACATAGTTGATTTTTCCGGGACAAAATTTCATTGGTTCTTCACCGCTATTCAGATCTTAGAGCATTTCTGTACCCTGAGAGTACGCACGATTTTTTGCTTACTGATTGTTGATTCTTTTCTCGTGTCAAATTGTTTTGCTTGGTTACATCTCTAGCTTTTGCGAGGAGCGGTCGATGAACCGGAATTCACCATATCGGGTGCTGTGACCACATCAGCGAATGTGTACGTGTTCTTGGCGAGTCCCTTCTCAGTCAATCCTTCTACGTGGATCAAAATTGTTAACTACTCATCTGTTTGATCCCCATGCAAAACAATGAATATTCCATAGAACGGATCAAGACAGGTGTTGAACTTGTACAGTCCTGAGGACAACGTGTTTATACATCACAGCAAAACTAATTCAAACCCCAACATGGGGGAAGATGTGAATGGAATCTCGTGACTCATGGCGTAGTCCGTTGGACATGCAACCATGGATCAAGATGCATGTATTAGCAATGTGTGGTTATCAGGTTATATAATTCATTAAAACTGCTTCAGTCAATAATCTTATTATGATTACATATCGTTGGAATATCAGATTGCATGTAAATGATCATTGTTTTTTGCTGAATGAATGATGATCTGCTGATCGTTCAAATTGTGCTGTTTTAGTAGCCACGATAAAAGTTCTCTATAGGTTCAAACTCCGAAACGGGATAATCTTGAATACGAGAAAATTTAGAACTTGTGTCGATTCAAGTCATCAAAATGAAAGACAGTGAATTTATCAGACCAGTTTATTGGTTCATTTTTCCGCATCAGAGGGAAACGAAATAAGCTGCTTTTCTTTACACAGCCAAGAATGTCTACACCTTGTTGTTGTCCACACGATGTCACCGGAAACGACTATATATCACTGATAGTGGCTTTGGATTTAGTCTCCGTTTTGTGTGTAATGGCTTACTGAGCCCTTCAAGAGTCGAATAGCTGTAGAGCTACCCACAGAACCACATTGCAATGAAATTGATATTGAAACACGCATTCGGAAGCCGTACGAAGTTTATGTTAGAATTCGACTACCTCCTGCATCACCGTAAACGTCTCTGAGCAAGCGAATGCTGACAAGATCGATTGGTATTATTAGTTAGTGTGGATTTTTTGAGTACCGGTACGAAAAAGTATTAGTTAGGTAAGCATCTTTCCGTGATTCGGATTTGACATCGAAAGACTAACTTGTTTTTAGATGCCCCACGTGGCTCAGTAGCAAATTAACCGGTCGGTTATTTAGTATCTCAGGGTTCTTTTTCGTCTCTTATATCTGAGATTACACTGCAATACAGGTTTTATTCGTAACATTTGAGATAGGCAGAACTGCACCTAATTCTCCCTTGGTATATGTTGTGTTTGGTTAGTCACTCATAGTACGCTGACAACCAGTTAAAATCCCTGTCAAGCATGGAAAAACTTGCTCTCTTCTATTCATGTTTCTGAGTGAGCATTACTGACATCGATTTAGCTATATATTGATTGACCGTACCTTTTTGCGCATGGCAACACTTGTAGTTAAGCTTTTTTCTAACTTGCTTACTTGCAGCTTCCTTGCTGGCTACAGACGGGTCTCGTGTGCATGTTTGTGCAAATAATTTATTGCCACCATTGTTTGTTCTACTGCTAGATAAAATACATAAACGTATGCACGGTAGGTTGAGTGATGTCAGATAAGTATTATTTGACACCAGTTAAGACAATGCATGGAACTATCCCACTTATTCTCTAAGATCCATCTAAAACAGACTGGATTCATTTTCCCATTCACATCTGATAGAGGTTTATCTAGTTTTTGCTAGCGCTGGATAACGATTATTTACCTCCTTCCAGATCGGTCAGACGTATAATTCATACTGAGATATACTGTTGTTTTCATGAGCACTCTGATAATAGAAAATATTGTGCAGTTTTAGGAGCTATTTTACAAATAGGAATTCTGAATAATGGATATTACTACGCTATCCACTAGTGTGTGTTGCAAGGAATCATTGCCAGTTATATATTCTACTCGGGGAGAGAAGTTCTCGGATTAAGCTTGTGACAGTTTCGTTGATGGGGTTCGTTATCTGCACCGCGATATCGAAATGTTTTGTTGCCAAGTGAATCAAAAGTGAAAACGAATGACGATCAAACAAAATATTCTTTGGCTGGCCTATTACACTTGGTTTCGTAATATGTTTGGAAGGTCCCTGAAATGTAACTTCAGAAAACTACAAACAACCGGTTTTTGAACAAAACGTAATTTGATTCTTCGGACAAATCTCAGTTGGTGAACAAAAGGAATTGCCGCAATTCGCCTTACCTCTCGGAAATACCGGGTTTTAATACAAGTTCCACTGATTTCGTTGCAAGTCAGCTAATGCTTGTTTCAGTTTGGAAAGCTTTGTTGTTTTTCACAGACCCATTTATTGGACAGAAGTGGTGAGCAAAATACTGATAGTTGACTAAATAACAGCATGAAATGTACAAGGTTCAGGTTGCACATTCCACCAGGAATTTGCTTTCGATTTAAATGTGACTCATTTCTACACATGCTGTGTAATACTGGTGAACTGAATGACCGGAAAATGCAATGAACCTTAATATATGTATTGTGATGCTACGGATAACGCGCATGATGCTTTAGGCACATGGTTTTGTTCTTAGAACCTGTGCCCGGTATTTGTATTATGTTCGTCTATCAGATTACACGTCACAGCTATCAGTGAGTGCACATTTCTCGTCGTGTTAGACTTAAATCTGTTTGTGAGAGAGGAAATAACCTGCCTAATCAGGGTAAAAAATAAACTTTTCTTGGTGATCAGAACATTTTCACTAAACCTAGTACAAATGTATATGTAGTTTTATTAGTAATAGAAGAAAAATGTTGTATGAAATGATTCGTTCGGCAGTTTGTGAACGCTCATCTCGGCACTGCAAACCGCAGTGAAACTGTACAGCTATTTAATCCTTGTTAGGTATGATCGTCAATTCACAACTGTCAAGTTCCTAATGGCACTCAAGGCAGTCGAAGTTTCAGTTCATTTTCAGTTTATTCAACCTTCAACCTCGCACTTTTTGCTCTGGTTCCGGTAGCTACCTTCCATCGTCGTCCAGTAAAGGGAGAAAAGAATAGAGACACAGTGATGAAGATCTGAAAAGTCAAAGTACCGAGGGCAAATCAAGAGGATAAAGAAACAGTCGGGATGCACCTACGCCACTGGCCGTGATCACTAGCAGTATCACTTCATTTATTCAACCTTTTGGTAGGAGCATCACGTGGACCCCAATCTGGAATTCTAACACGTCCCACATGGCCGTGTCTACTGACCAAGGCCTTCATACCTTTTGTCGTGTCATGGATGAACCACCTCTATCTACCTTACACTAACCACTGGCCTCAAAAAACAGCGTACCCAGAGGAAGTCTATTGATGGAAATGCACGACCGATTTCCCGAAAACCGTAGCCTGTTTATACTCGGTGCTTGATTCAGAGAATGATTTCTGGTTCCAAACACCGTACACCTAACTTCGGCATTGCCGATACGGTGTCCCCACCGTACTCCAGCAATGGTACAGAGACGTTAGTGCTCAAATACCGACAGTCTTCGCCTATCTTCAACTGGTAATGACCATGTTTCTTAGCCATATAAAAGAACTGACCCAACGGCCACATTGTATACTCTACCTTTAACCGACAATCGGATGTCACGCTGGCGCTACGGATGACGGAGGTTGGCAGAAGCCAAACTCCCTTATGTATGCGCGATCACACTTCATCAGATATATATCCACCCGGTGAGATGTGACTGCCCAGATAACAAGCGTTATCCACTTCAGCTTCCCTCGCCAGAAGAGATTTTGGTGTTGAGTAAACCCAGTCCTGCAGCAGCATTTGCAATTTCGAAGGTGCGATGTTCATTCCCAAACACTGCTGCACCGTTGGTAAGGCTATCGAACAGAACTTGCAACTTACCTGGATTTTTACCTAGAAGAACCATATCGTCCGTGTATTCCAAGCCAGATGGTTTGCTGCCTCAACAAAGACCACGAGGATAGGGCTTTTTGAAGAATCATTTCAACCACAAAATTGAAGAGGAAGGGATAAAGTGGTCAAACCTGAAGAACATCACAATCCATGGTGAACTAAGGATCAAGATCGCATTCAGCACGAACTCGGCTTCCGTTTTTCACATACAAACATTGGAAAAGGTGAATAAACTTCGATGGGGAGCCTTCCATGGAGAGGCTGCTAGAGAGAGCTGTGCAGTTGACTGAGTCGAATTCCGCCTTCCGATCAAGAACGATTGAGATCATGGACATAGAGGAGATGGGTTTGTGCTCTACTTTTTGTCGAAGAGTAAATATGTGGTTGATACAAACCCGACCAGGTCTGGAACCGGCTTGATTCTCAAGCTTGCACATTTCGCGGGTACCGGATAATCGGCGGAAAATAAGACCGGAGAGCAGACTAGACTTGATGCTTACCACGCTAATGCCTCTGTGGTTTTCACATGAGGACCCGTTACCTTTCTATAAAATCAGCACAATCACCTATTCTCAACACTTCCCAAGAATCTGCTCCCTGTCCCAAATAATCCGGAGTAGTTTTGTTACCTCCAAAGCAAAAGCTTCGCTTCCATCCTTCAAAATGATGGAGGCATCTCATTCGGTCAAGCGGATTCGTACCTTTTCAAGTAACCTATCTTCCGCCTAATCTCCATCTCTGGTGGAGGACTGATATCCTCCTGCATCGTTTCGTTACCAGGTATATTTGGAAAGCCCAGAGTTTGATTAGGCCAACGGAAATGTTCCTCCAGACGATGTCCCTAAAAGTGAGTCAGTGACGCGTCGAATTCCTTATCTAACTCGCTCACATCGGGTTTCCGTAGACCTGCGCCTCTAATCAAACGAAAGGGATGCAGCTTTTTCCATTTGCTTACATTTCGCAATCAATCACTGCTTACGGTCATTTCTCAGGCTCCGAGTCAGAGATTCATGCACTTCATTGAATATGGCATCCAGAGGGAAGGATCTGCGAGTGTCTAACGGAGCAACTGATGTCGAAGATATCCATCGTTTGTCAGATCGACTTGGACAATAGTGCTGGATTGCGTTCGGAGCGGTGTACAAGGCCTTTTTGATCTGTTTCAACCTTTATTTTGATCACGGATATCCGTCTGCATCGACAAATGCGTACACAGCTCCGACTGAAAATCATTTCGCTGACTATCGTCTAGAAGCAACTGGGTGGGACACGTGGCGAATACATTGCTGCAACCGCCGATGAGACTTAAACGGAAGCGAGCACGTACCAAGGCGAGATCTGAGTCCCCAAGCGCAGACCAAAATGAACGACAATCTTCAATTGATCTACACCACCAGTGACTAATCACAATATGGTCACTCTAAGTCCAACATTGTGAAGATGAAAAGTGAAGCCATAACAGTCTATGCTGCTACTCATGACTGAAGTTCGTACTTGCCAGGAACAATCTGTGGTCAGAACACGGCTGAATGAGACTGTCGCCGTTATCGGTACGATCAGCTGGGATAGCAAGTGGTCCTCCAATGTGTCTTTCGGATTCCCCCAAACGGCCAACTTAGGAGTTGAAATCCCCAGCAATGACCACCAAGTCTACTGAACACAAGCCTCGATGAGTTCGAGACTAATACTGGTAGAATTCGTCCTTGGTCTCGGAAGAACGGTAGTCCGTCGGCTCATACACAGACACCAAGAAGGAACCTCAGCCCTTCAGTTTGTTGTTGTCAACACCAACGGGACTATTCAATCGAACTACACACAAACGACTGCTGACTGGACTCCATGTTAGCAACGCACACACGAGTCTCATGCTCAAAGCAATCTAAAAGCCAGCCTGACCATGAACTCCAGATAACGAATAACCCGACACTCGAAGACTAGTGTGAGTGACTGAGGTTGTATCTGGGGTGCGAACAGTGATCACAGGAACAGAGTCTTGTATGCATGTTTCGGGGACACAACATGATCTATTTCAAAAGTGCCAGGAGTTTTAGTGGGAGCAGCCTGTTGCCCCATCTAAAATAGTGTGCGGAATTTGAAGGCAGCCAAGAGAAGTGAATATTTGGGTTAAAGAAGTACACTCCATATATACCCAACTTCTGTGCTACTGTTTTCAATACAGCCACAGTTACCCGTGGCATTTTACATTGGTCTTAAATTGAAAAAAGGAAAATCGGTAAGGTCCTTTACATGTAAGATACTGGAGGCTTCAGGGCGAATCATAGATCGAGGCTGCCTACAGCGCTGAAGGGGTGATTCTTAAGGAACTTCAACTGGAGCCTTGCACTCAAAGGTTTGACCCACAAGGCAGTTGGGCGCTAACCTAGCGAGGGGAAGTGCCCGAAGCACCCATGAGGGAACTTCTTCTGGTCTGTCACGTGGAACCTGATTACTGCATGCGTCAAAGCAGTCTAAAACTATATGTGAACGGTTTTTTGGACGTATACACCACATGATACAGCGCTCTGTCGTTACCCGATGTGAATGACAACAAACAGTAGTTCACGCGCAGATCGACTCCTATGCTAGACGTCCTCTCCATTGGAAACCTCAGTGGTAAGATTTTTCAGCAGTGAATGTCGGTTGCTTCCCGTACTATTCTACCATAAATACTGTTTGATGTACTTGTTCGGATGTCCTTCTCTCATATGTTTGTCAGGAAGATCAGTTAATCTTGGAGTACCTAAAGTGAACAGATTTTCTTTGCTTTTAGAGAATTTCTGTTTTGTCTAATCAGCGCAAAACTCAATAAATTTGAGTGATTACCATAACGCGTATTCTTCCTGTGTATTCAGAGTTGAATGAAAGTACCTTTGTTACGGATAACATACACATCGAAGAAATGTACCTGGTCTCCCGTTTCCATTCCAAGGCCTCATTGCAAGAGTACTGTAGATATTTTTTATCACAGTTTGAATCTGTCATGCGGCGACATGCATCTTATCGCATGATAATGTCTCCTAGGATATTGGGCTCAATAATTCTCATGAAGTCGGGAAGAAGGAGACCAGGGGTGACCTTTACCCATGTCATCATTTTCACAATAAAAGTTTCCAATTAAAGGACTCTGCGTGCAATGTATAGCCAAAGTCGTAACTCCTAATGTGATTTTGTTATCCTAAATAGACTTGATGTAAAATATACCAGTTTAGAAACCGTTCAGTCTGAAATTCAAAATGAAATCACTTCATGACAAACCGTTTCCAAAGTAACAGATAACGCAAATATTCAATTTCAAGATGAACTACTCTACCTCACAAAGATCGTCTGAAGGTCTCCCGGCAAGCTCGGCGAACGTGAAATGATGGAACGGGGCAGGAAACCAGCGATAATCACAGCTGAAAAGAAATGTTCCTTCAGCAGCTTTTCTTTCAAGAATGATATCCGGACAGACACTTACCGCCGTGAAACTGTTTTTAATAATGTCACTGACTCTGTGAAAAATTGTTTTCTGCCTCCGAATCATCTCGTTATGTGGCAAAAGATGTATTTATATGGAATGCTGGACCATGGATTCACACGTTTCACAATACGCGTTGACCCAACTGGTGGTAGTTACCAACTTTTGGGCTTACACACCACAGACAGAATAGATTTCTCATTTTACTGATACCCGCCATCGATCCGCTACCCTCTCGTTCGTTGATTTTGTGGGATGAGCTCTAGGCCAGTGTTGACATCTGGTCTGCCAGCTAAACTAAGCCATCTACCAAACAATATGTCAGGCCACATTGTCACAAGCGTAAACTCTAAAGCTGAACAATTGGAGTATTCTTCGAAAAAGTTTCCCTTGGATAACAATGGTGAATATTGACGAAATACCGCTATTGATTGCCACCTGCAAAACGGTTCCTAGTACGGTTTTCGGTCATCTGATTGACAATTCCCATTGAGTAGATCCCAGTGAAGTACTTAGTACAGGCCGGACTATGCCGACTAGCTATCGCCGAAGCCATCGGAATAAGGCAACACACGCCGAACCTCTGTGCTCAAAATCCGTCTGTGCACACCCTCCACCACCCAAGGCTAACGATCAGGATGGCAAGTAAATAAACACCCACATACACCACAACCAAACGTTCGTGTTATCCGCACAGTTCATGCTCGAACGCATTTCTCAATGGGACAGTACCGTGACCGTGTCCACTCCTCTCCTCACCATGCCCTACACGCACGCAAACCGATGGGATAATTTAGCTGCGAGTTCTCCATCTCCCTGCTTTCCGGTCATAAGAGTCATAACTAGATGAACATGTAAAATCGAAAAAATGTTTTGGTCTGCTGGTGTTCTGATCTTGACTATGGTCCTTATTCAGAGGTTCCCCAATGGGGTGATGCACCAGTTTAATAAATGCATTCTTTCATGATTCTGCCATTTCCAGATGAACAAGCTGGGGTTCTAAGGTGATTTACCAGTGGAACAATTTAAACTCATCTGCTCCAGTCAGTTGTTCTTGTTTTCCATGTGGTCTGCAAATCAATATTCTGGTTTTATCTCAATAATCAGCCTTCTTTTTTTGATACAATGTATATCCGTATAATGCATACAAGCATTGTGGTTCATTAAGTCCTGTTTACAAACCAAGTCATTCATAATCATCTAAATCAGAAGATGGATTGAATCAATATAAATTTAGTGAAGTGTATCGAAAGTAAACAAGCGGTTTGTCAGCTGATACAGGCAAAATGTGTGCAGCTAAATAATGCGGCATAACATTAGAAAGCGTGAATTCCAAACTGAAATGGTCATATATGATAAGAATATGCAAATGAAAGCAAGAAAAATCAAACGGTTTCGCGTCGTGAATCATATACTGATTTTCCAGGCCTCAACCACCTTCCTGTGAGATGGAGTTAGAGATAATTCAAACATAATCCCCAATCGAATAAGGTGTAACCGCGGGTCAATGAGCATTTACTACACGTCGTGGAAATCACTTACTACGTCACATCTATCTGAAACCTAAGGGCTACAAAATTGATATCAGGCAACCTCAAAAATACAACGGAAATTTCAGCTTCAATGAGGTATACCATTCTCTAGATGGGGATGTTCAGACGATCTAACCGAACATGGGCGGAAAATAAGAGGAAAATTGGGAATGAAAGTGTGTTTTGTATATGCTGAACTGCGGAAAGCATGACCATGAATGCTTATCCACCTTTTCAGGCATAAACACAAGGATAAAACTAAGTGGAATGATATACTGAAATTGGACAATAAGTTGAGCTAGCCATATCGATAAGCTCCGTCAAACTGAAACAATTCCGACCCCATACTTTCCATCAATACTTTGTCTGGTGTTTACCAAACAGTTCGTTTACTTTCGATGCAATTCAAGTACTAGTTTCCACGGTTGTATCACTCCTTCCCTTCTACACCTGAGTGATAATTTGTTTGTTCAGTCCTATTGCTTCACGCCGTTTTAGTCTCGTTTATTGAACAGGTGTTGCCTGACTTGAACTGTCATCTGTCCGGTGGTTGATCTTATCTTTTCACAGTGAACTCTGATTCGAGACTGGTTTTATCGCTTGTATAGTCCCCCCCCCTGTTTTGGAAGACTAGGGAGCTCATCCACTGGTACCCTTGGCCCGTTCTGTTATTGTCATATTTGCTTGTATTATTTGACAAGGCTCGAATGTTTCGGCGTAGTTATCTTTCTCCTTTTATCTGCCTTATCAGTGTGAATGAGTGAACTTGTCCGTCTCACTAGGATCATACAGATCCTCGCAGCCATGCCCTTCCATTTGTTCTTAACATTGCTTTTGTTTTTTCCCAGACTATTACTTCTCTTCTAACAGTTGTTTGGCCAAAATGGTTTTCATGAATGACGATTTTCCTTGTAAAGCACTTGACTCGCTCTCACAAGGCGGTCTCGAGCTTTTCGTGCCTATTGTTTCCTGGGCCTTTTCATGACTTTGTTGACTGTTTTGATTATGTGGTCAGTTTGTTTACAATTTGAGGTGTTCTATTGTGACTATTTGAAAATTTGTTTCATAGTACACTTAGCCAAATGAGCCTGTGTTCTCTGCCTTGGGACTTAGGGTTTGCTCATCTGGGAGTGATTGAATTACGGGACGACAATCCTGTACACCAATGAAGAAATGTGCGTGACCCGTACTGTATAAATTCATCACGAAAACGCAGTGACAATTTTCGGGGATATCAACTACAACCACTATACCCTACGTTTATGAATCACTCACTCACTCCCCGACATTATATCCCCATCAAACACATTTAGGGACTAATAATCTTGGCAGTCGCTCGGCCATCTATTCAACTTCGCTTTTATCAGTTTTGCAGGTTGGTATAAACTGAAATATCAATGACCACCTGAAGGTCGCAAAGGTACCATTTTGAATAACAACGAATAATCCACCACGGCAAATAAAGTTTCTAGTGACCTTCATGAATTATGGTTTCTCGCGAGAGACTACTGTGAAGCTGGTTCAGTACAAGCTTCAGTGGAAGCTCGCATTGAAGTCATTTCCGGTATGTTCATGATCCAGTTTCAATGAATACTTCTATCTCAACCAACTTGTAAATTTGTGGGGACATGCTTACAGGTCACAAGGAAAGTGGAGCTCGTTACAATAATATGAGGTGGAAAAACGTTGGGATAAGCCATACTATCTGGAGACAAACCTATTTTGTTGGAGATTGAAACCAGATCAAAACCGTTGGTCCTACCAGGTACACATTTGCCTGAGCATAAAATATCAGACAACACCTGTCACCTCCACAGCTGAAATACGATTTCACCTGTTCTGTCCTGCTGACTGCTTTTCTATTTGGTCCGCCAGTATGTGTGAACTAAAACACAATTTGTGGTTCCTTCTTCCTTCGCACATTGTGCATGAATATGCTTTATCATACATTCCAACTGTCCAGTCACTTCTCTGACTGCATGCTGCAGCTTTCATTCGTAATCAATATTCATACCAGAATGCACATGAAACAAACTTCCAAAGTATCGTTCCCTATTTAGGCGTACTGAAGAACAGGATTAGGTTGATGAAACTATCCACCGTACACAGATCATGTCCGTTTACTGGTGCAAATCCTGTTTTCTGGCAAGATTTCAGTAGGGGTAAAAATAGTCTAGGGAGTAACGGAATTCTGAAAACAGTCAGTAGTCTCGAGCGGCGCGAAGCTCGTGATTCCAATTTCACTTGAATTATCGAGAGCAGGGCACAGGAATGTACAGTGGAACTGACACCATAAACCGGCATACTCAAATATCACAAAAACAAGTTATCAGCAACGAAATTGAACGGGTTGATATTTTATCCAACCCAAAAAGTCAAAACGAACATCTGCACATTTTTATGGAACTGATGCTCAACCGTCCACGGCCAAAACACCTGGAACCTTGACAGTATTCACGGAAATGAAATTTCCAAATGAATCCAAATGTCAGAAAGTTGTGAAAATCTGGTTGGAATTGTTTTGATAGCCGCTTTTCTTTTCATAAAGTGCCACCAAAAATAATCGAGCATCAAAGCTTATGAAAGGCGCAAGTCAAGTTACACATTTGCACATGGGCTTCACCAAGAAACCCTATTACGTGTGTTTTAACACATCTGTCCGACTTCATGCTAGCGGATCTGATGGATGCAGATTGCACAAATTTTTAAACCAAAGATGTTCCAAGTGTGGTTTCCAAAATAGATTCGTCTTTGCGGTTACCAAGTATCAAGTGTTCTTATTCAAGCCAGTTGCTGCTGTCCATAATACCACGACAATTGTCTGCCAGTTTGTGCATCTTTCTACGTAAAATAACATATTAGGAAAGAGAAAAACAAAATGCTGAGAAACGCGGCCTTTTTTACAGCGTTTCTATCCATTTCGGTAAAAAAGAAATAAATTTTTGAAATCTATCACATGCGGTTTATCATCCTCAAAATAAGCAGCGTGCTGCTTGATAAATGAACACGTGAGAACTCACCTTTGCGCAGCCTCTCTGATCACCTGTGTAGTCAACTATAAGACATTGGGAAACGTTTTAAAATACACTGGGGGTAGTGATCCCCTGTTACAGCTTTCTTCTTAGTTTATTCATTGATTTAGCCGAAAAGCGTTGTGCAACTAGGCTCACGCAGGTACATAAAATGTAAAATACAGCATAATATGTATACCAAATTCGTTATGTAATATCTACTGGCCATCAGTGTACCAAGGTAGGCACACATTTCATGTCAAACATTCTTTTTTGCGCAGCACTGGCCTATGCTTTATGATACGGATCACTTGACTGAACCCTTGTTTGTTTTTGAAAGCCACGCAAAGCAATAAACACTGGGTCAGGCCAAATTTGTGACCCAACCTGAATGCGTTATTGTTGCTACGGCCGGGGAAAAGATCAGTCATCTTAGTTATGGAAAAGAAAGAGTACATAGATTAGATTAAACAGATACCTTCTGATGTACAACCTTCCAAAAAAGGCATTATTCTAGAGAAACAAATGCTGACAGAGGAACAGATATCAAGGTAACTCCGAACTTTGCTCATAGACTGCTTCATACCTGAAAATGCACACATGAAGCTGAAAACACTTGGAACAGAGATACCCTACTAGAGAGCATCACACCAAGTTCACAAACATGGAGTCCTTTCGAGGCTTATGCCATGCATGCAAAACTATGCCTATCACAAACTTGCCTAACTGCTCGTCGAGATCTTTGCTCGCGATCGGAAATACACAACACCATTTTGCCAACAAGGCCCGTTTGCAATTCCCAATAAGCCAAACTGTATTGAAGTGACTTCTGATAACACATATTCCGTCGATTTTGAGTCACTTTTTACACAGGTACCTCCTCGTGAGACAGTTGATTTTAGTTCTTCGCACAATTTTCCTTTACCCATTTTCTGTCGAATATCTCAAAGAAATCATTCTACTATGCACAGAAATCATCCGTGTCACTATGAAGGCGCAGCTTAAAGGCAAACTGATCGAGTAGCCATGAAAGACCTCCAAGCCCAACTTAGGCAGATGTATTGTTGAGAACGATCGAACAACTGCTCTGTGATGATCTTTCCGAACTTCTATTTTACGTAGTGTACGTAGATGGTATTCTAAAATTTACGATTGAAGAACGTTTTATCCACTTTCGTTACCTTTCTTAAGTCTACCCATCAAAACCTTATTGTTTTTTGCGTAAAGGAATGAGATACAGTTTGCCTGTTCTAAATATTTTTATAACCAAGCTTTGAAATAGAACTTCACAGAGCAGAACTAACCGAGAAGCAACATGGGGCGGAATTTACTCACAATAACCTAGCTTCGCTCCAGTGGTTTAGAAACGTCGATTGGTTAGAACCCACTTCAGCAGAGCCAAGAGAATCTGTACAGAATATAAATACAAAATAAAGTAGATTTCGTAGAAATAACGCTACTGGCTAAAGGCTATCCTGAAAACTTTATCAATCAATATCAAAAGGTAAAGCTGCTGTGAAAGAAAACAATGAACTTCGAGAAGAACAATCTGTATCACCTTGCCTTTTAGAAAATATCATTCATTACATCGGATGAATCTTGAATCACCTCAAAGACCCACATACACAGCTGTAAAGTTGCGCTTACTGCAGACGACCAAAACTTTGTTTTCAAAACCACTTAAGCAGTCTCGCGGATCCCAGTGTCGCATATTGTCTACCAGTTCACCTGTAGCTGCGGCGACATAAGCACAGGCAAGACAGATTGCTGCTTGACTCACTGAATGACAAAACACATACCCAAGTGGCTGTCAAACAAACACACGGCCGCATTCATTACAATGCCTTTTGGCTAAATGCACACAGGACATTGCCACAGATGTGTGAAATGTCCAACGACAGAGGCTTATCACTTAGTGGTAAATTGACATGAAGTACATCTTTGGACTTCGAAAAAGCACAAGCGATGACGGTTGGCAGTAGTGAAAAGTAACCGGTTCAACTAATGAAAAGCAAAGCCGAGCTACTTTTCCTTCTTGCACGTGTAAGACTGTCGGTTCAACAAGAAAAAACGTTTTCATCAAATTTCGTTATCATAACGTCATATCAAGATTTCTATCTTGGAGGATATTACGGACAGCCTTTCCGGAACGGTAGTTAAGTTCATGGGCCGTGAGATTGAAGTTCCCATTGACGCTTGAAACGGAGTGGTTATTAATTCTCAATTCAGTTGAATATCAGCTGACCACAAAGTACGCGAAACAAACGTTGAACTTCAAAAACGTGGCTTGTGAAATCTGGACCATAACTGAAAGTCATTTCTTACGAACCTCTCCAAAGCAACTCAAAATGGGTTCGACTTTGTTTTTATTGACGAACTATTTTACCTACCACTTGCCTCAATGGTTCTGAGAATTGCCAAAACAATTCAATTAGCCGTACAGTTCACATATCATGAGTCTTGTCCACCAATTCACAAAACTCTGTAGATGAAGCTTTAAGGAAAGGTTGAATAAAACAACCTTGCTTTGATAATTAACACGTTGCCAAATGTGGGCTATCCAAAAGGACCCTTTTTGAAGCAAAGTTAAGTAAACCATGCACCCGATTACTGTGATCTGGTGACCGCATCAAGTTGTCAAATCTGAGTTCCTTTGAATCATAAAATTGAGTGTGACATCATATTTTATAACTATCGATGTATGATGCATTTTCTAATCACAACAAAGTGGTCATAAACATTTTTCTACTTCTGAGCTGGACATCATATCCATTCTGGTGGAAATACATTCCTTTAGACCAACCCCAACGGGACCTTCCGGTTTAATGACAGTTTCTCGCCGTGAATAGTTTTGGCAGTGCAAAAAGAAATCCCCGAGTTTAAGCGCTTTATCTCACTTGAAAAAAACAATATATCAGTCTTGAATATGTTTCAGACGGAGGTTTAGCTTCAAGGTGATGATCGAGCATACAACCGGTTATTAACCTAGCGTCTTGTCAGATCCCGGATGAGATTTATTGAGAAGGTGGTAATTAAATATGGTCAAAACCATTCAGTAACAGTAATCAATCACACAATACATGGTCGTCATTTATAACCGAACATTGAAAGAAGAGGCATACTCTTGACCAGCATAAAATTCCTGCTTGAACTCATGTGTAGTTGAACATATTCACTGAATTAAATATAATAAAACAGTGAATAGTAATTCGGATATCCCGCCTCGGGTGCAATGACCAATTTACAGATGGTATGTCTACGTGGTACATCTGTAGCGACCTCTTTCAGAATGAGATCTCAACACAGAAGGAAGTCCGTTCAAGCCCTTCAATTACCCTTGCCATAGGTGAACAACATTCACCCCAGTGACTCAGATCCATGTGGCTATCATGAACTATTCGTGTAGATCAACACAGCTATTTAACCTTAATCCTTTAACTCACAAACGTTGTTCAACGCACCTGTTGCCTACGTCATTTGTATGGGCTGGATAAATACCCATTAAAAAAAATATTCCTCTTATAGAACGTGCTTTTAAAATAACGGCAAGCATCAAACAGTCTCTTCCCCTTAGACAGCAATAAAAATCTCTTCCAGAAATAACTTAGACGTGGAAGGAAGATTCCCGTATAGAAACTTTTTCGCCACGGAATAGCCGCCCCCTGTACTGAATACGAAACACCATTGAATAAAAATGTTTGAGATGCCTGTTATGAAGCAATAATTTTATTCGCGTTTGCCTGGGGATATGACACATTTGGCCTACTCCAAATGTATGAAGGATCCCACAGAATACATTGAGAACAAAAAAGCATGGCAAAACACTCGTAAGGAAACAATCAATCGTAATCTAGGGCCAAGAGTCCAGTTCAACCGACGACAGTTTCGACTGCTTAACAAAGTCAACCAGCTTGGCAGAACAGTAACAATAGTGTAAGAGTCACGCGCTGTCTAATCAGAGATGAGGGAAGGAAAGCAAGTCGGGCGAGCATAGTCGAACGAGCTAACACGGGTCACATCTGTCCGAAAAGGTCACGAGTGCAGCACGTGCAGGGAATAGGTTGTGAGGTGTGTATGTGTGCGTGTGCATGTGCAAGTGCAAGCGTCTTTGAGTGTGCAGCATTAACAACTGTTATATAGTTTGCTTTTTTCATGATTTCCAGGAGTCTTTTTCACAAAATTGTCCTTGATATTTTCTGGACAACACTTATAGAAACTACGATCACCAATACAGAAGTGATCCTAACGTAAAAATTATACGATACTAGCTCCATATACCATGAGTAGTTTGTAACACGAATTGCTATTCGGACTGAGATCCAAATTCATCGAATTACATTCTTCCTCATTTTGTTGAAAATAAATAACAATCCAACATTCAATCTTTGTGACAAACCAACAATTTTTCAGTTGCGTGCGGTCATTCGACCGGCTTTCTGATCGATTCAATCCATCACTTTATTTATCGATTTAGCGTTAACACAGTATACACGAATAAATCATATCTCACCAAACCTTGTTCCTTCGCCTTACTTCCATAGTTTGATCACTTTACTGAACTTCTTGGTCGTGAGCCTGATGCAGATAATTATTTCGCATCGTGGTCGTTTTGAATAGGAACCACTGACTCATTCAATAAAACCCCATGGAGCTATTATCAACTATAATTTTTGGACCGGAAAAATCACTACTTGATGTGAACATCATGGATTGCCAAAAGCATATGATTATCTCATTTGACTTTTCATCGCGAATAACTTTTCCGTAAACGTTATTGTTCACTTGGGAGAATTGAATGAATTTTGGTGAGATGTGCATTAACGTATACCACAACAGTGGAAATGAAGAACTTAAGGTCAAGCAAATATTTCTTTTCGAAAATTCCTGTTCATGACGTTGAGGAGAACATGATGTAGAAACCCAGGGATGCAGCAAAGGCTAGTAACATATGTAACCTTTGTGTGCCGTGTATGGAGTGAAGTAAAAAAAGGTGCAATATTGAATCGGTTGTCAGCTAATTCGGACTTCCGAAAATGCTAATTAGGAGTGTCTGTTTCGGTTCATAGATGTCCCGACACAGTGCTGAATGTTCGGAAATAGCAATTCATCTTGATTAGTGATAGCATTGTGATAGTGGTCATTTTACCTCATTGTTAAGATTCGATCTGATAGCAAGAAAAAATCATTTCAGAGAACGGCACATGTCCAGAACGAATGGCCAACATGCAAAACTGTTCAGCTCATAAAAGTCCTTCTCAAGGGGCTTTGTTCCTCACACCTGATTGCGCCGGCAAACTGTTCGAAATATATATTTACATTGAAACAGTTTCATTCAGCTGACATAATTTGTAGTTTTTTAAATGCCTAATCAAATCAGCAAAGGTTGTGTGACTCTGAGGTCAAAGTGCGTATTCCTTTTGCCTCGGAAACTGCTAACAAGTGTCAAACGGGTGTGCCATGATCGAGCTAATTATCGACCATTGGAATTAGCATACCAGTTGGCACGAGATTTTGAAAGTAATAGAGAAATCGATCCTTTAGATCAAGCTCAAGAGTATCCGGTACATATCTGTCCATCCCCTTATTCTCTCACTTGTACCACCCCCATATGTTTGTTCAAAACAGTCTAACTGAAAGTTGTTTGTCGGGAGTGGGACTGAAAGTTTTATATGAAGAGTGGACTAAGGAAGCTCAGCGGTGGTTCGCTCGTAGTTCAACAACGACGGCAACATCGGCAACGACTTTTTGATGATGTAGACGAGCACGTCGAGCACGACGCTGTTGTCGCGAGTTCGCATTTCTCATTCTGAGTAGTATCTGGATATAAGTGGACAAAGATTCTCAAAAGCACACGACCCGCTTGGTGGTTATTTCCGTTCATTAAATATGCGTATCCGGTACTCTTCTGTCCACCCACTTTTTCTAATATTTGCACGATCTCCACGTGTTTGTTCGCAACAGTGCTATCGAGCGTGAGTATGCGCGTGATGCGACTTGATGCTTCTATTTGGAGATTGGACGAAGGGTGCGAAACCACGGTTCGTTCATAGTTCAATGCAGTTTTGGACATGGATAATGACATCATCGACCTCTACGAAGTTGCGGTAAAGTACAGAAAAACTGTTGTTGTGATTTGGCACTTCTCATTTAGGGTAGTGTCCACACGCGGATGGAAAAAGATTCCTGGAAGCATCATTTTTGCGTATCAGGTATTTCTCTCTCCATCCACTTGATATCACGCTTGTAAATTCCCTGTGTGCTTGTTTAGAACAATTTATCTCAACTGCGTTTGAGGAGAGTGCCGTTTGTAACCACTTTTTGGAGAGTGGACTAAGGAGGCACTATGGTTTTTCGCCCGTAGTTAGACGTGCGTAAGATGAGTCTAACGTGAATACTGTCGATGATCCTAATTTTATCTATTTATCACTTGTCATATTTCTTTCGCCTATCACCAGTGACATTCAAACATTTGAGCACAATTCTCTTGACCCCTTCTTACCGGATACGCGTACTAGGTGTGCGACAATGACTGCAAATCCGTTAGTTTGCTTCCAAGAATCTCTGTCCACCTATCTGTAGGTACTACTCTAAATGAGAAATGCCAGCTGGAGACCACAGTGTCGTTGTCGTGATCTTTGGCACCCCAGTCGTCATCGGTGTTTTTCCTCATGTTAGCTGCACCTGAGCAACATTGAACTACGAGTGGACCACCGTTATGCTTCCTTAGTCCACCCTCCAAGTAAAAGCTTCCTAATGCAATCCACGAAAACAGATTTATATATGATTGTTGTAGGAAAATTTCCGCCTAAATTTGTTGTATCATTTTAGGTGCACACACATATGACTGTTCGCACTTGAGTCCACCAGAATTTTCTTTTTTAGTTTAAAATTCAGTTACCTGTCATGATATTGCTCTTCCTATTTTTAGTAGCCTCATATACCTCCAAAAGATTCCGCACCCTGCGTGCGACTGCTTTGTTCGTCTACTTCTCTCTACCATGGTTGGAATATTTTCAAGTGCTTGTGCTTACACACTGCTTGATAAATTATAATATGCAGAAATCTAAATTTTTTAAAAAAATGTTTCACAACAACTGTTATCCACACCAAGACTTTTTTGCATTAGCGAATTTCATTGCAACTTTACCATCAAATAAGTCAGCTCCGCTTCACGTATGAAACTAAACAGTATCACTATGGATGACGTCAGAAGTCGTCTGCTACGGAATAAGAAGTATCAATGGCTTCAGCCGAGTGACCACTTTGTCCTAATTTTTACATCATTCTTACAAAAGGCTATTCCCACTTTACAAGACATAGATTAATGAGTCTGATCTAACAGTAAGTTTGTTGCTGGCATTGATGACAGATTCAAAGATCAAGAATCAAATGTTCCTTTGACTTCCAGCTTGAATAGGCAAAACGCAGTCTTAGGAGCAAAACAGCCGTTTGCATCTCTGAAAAAGCGATTTTAGAAGCAACATTCTGTGAGTCTTACGAAGTGACTTGCACGGTCTGTTCGGTAAATTTATATGCACAATTTGAGTATGTGATTTCTTTGATGTCTATCTACAAAAATGAAGTGGTTGTACATTTATTTTGACTTTCCTCTGAAAACACGTGCAGAGACGGTGAAATTCGGCCTGAAAAGTGCCACTTTTTACCATACGGTGATAAAGTACAGCTGTTCAACAGTCCAAAGGCAGCCAAAAGATGGTAACTCGCTTGTAAATATGGCAGTGTTCCCAGTTGTCATTTGGCCACCTGACACGTTGGTTTATTTATTGACAACAGCCGAACCCACAGTAACCCCTCCCTTTCCACAAATGCATACCACAAATTCTCATAGTTTTGATGCACAGGAACTGCAAGTGAAAATATCTAGAATATTTCCAAAAATATTCATCAGTGGAATCATAAAAACTATACAGATACAAGAAATTCAAGTTACCTTTTGTCCACTCAATAAAAGCAAAATAGTTTCTCTCAAACTTAGTAAATCTAATTTGCCAGTTCCTCTCAATAAACTGCATTTTATCTAGTCCACATAGAAGGATTTTCTACGAGGAGGGTGTTAGCAGAGTGACTGTTTTGCTCCCAGTGCTATTCTCTTGTTGACGGTTCATGAAGTGAATCGTTATTAAAATCAAAATCGATGGTGACTTGTTTGTTCATCAACCGTCTCCGAGAAATTAGGTAAAAATTCCAGAGGTCACTTTCAATTGTTTTTTTCATATAGTTTACTCAAGCAGTTGAGCAACCAACAATATTCCGATGTTCGCTACTGTCAGGAAGCAAAGTTCTGACTTAATAAGTTCCTTCTGGGTGGCCTTCTTGTCTGTGGTCAGTTTGGTAAAACGGTATTCACAGCTACCCTTTTTCAATGACCTCCTATCCTATTACGCTCGCTTCCCATGTCGTTCTACAATATGAATGCAATTGCTCTTCAGGGTGTAATCGCAAGACTACGATCTGTGGAGGAAAAATTGACGTACGTCATCAAAAGTGAACATTCCATATTAGTCTCCGCCAAACTCAGTCATCGTATGGTTTTTCCCCACCAGTAAGCACTGTTCGCTTAAAAAATCAACTAAAGATCTATATTTATAGAATGGCGAACTTGCGCTTGACTTTCCGACCCAGCTGTCGACGGCCCTGCTTGCTTGAATGGTAATACCAAAAATTTGGAGAGAAATTTTAATAGTCCAAATTCATTGCGCATTGGACAATTATTCTGTGGTTTTCATCACTGACCGTTAAAAGATTACGATCCGAATATGTATCCACCTATCCGCTTGAGTCAGTGGTCTCCCTCTTACGTACGTGATGTTCCGCAGAAGATGCATCTTTTCAACTGCTGATTCGGTAAATTATCGAATGTGACTCTGCTTTGAGCACACAGTTGCTCATATAAAACCGCACAAAGCTACCAAACCCCACAACTGGGGGTGGAAACTCATTAGTGATGTAACTCCGTTCGGACCAGATGCTTTGCAAAACTAAGATTACTGTATTCTGGTCTGAGGTCGCTAAATAAACTACAGTGACTGCTGCACAATTGCACCATTACCCATGGATATAAGTTACTATATGCCTGCAATATTTTATCAGTGATAAATGACTATGAAACGCTAACTGCTTTTTGGATCCATTCATTTTATTCACAGTACTTCCCTGAATGGGAGAAACTCCGATTGAACGAATTCGGTTGTGTCCAACAATATAAGCTCACCGGTCATGGTGGTCGTAATTTTTAGTTTCCCCCAGGAAATCAAAAGAAAAGCCTTTATGAAAATGTCATGAGAGATTACAAATAGTAATATTGATTGGATGGGCGGTAATTGTCGAGACAAGCAGCCATATCTTCCTGATCGTAATAGCTAATTTTTGGTATATATTGAATACCACTGTGGTAGCCCCTCACACCCTGGAGGCCTTATCCCGGTGTCGTTTGTGGTGTTTCAAAATAGATAACCCTAGGTTATTCTCACCAGTTGAAAACAAATTCAGTCAAAACTAGTTCAGCTGTTATGAGTAATCAAGACGGACATTGAGACTTTCATAAATGAATAAAAAACAAGTGAAATCACTTTGCATAGGTATATATATCGTACAATAAACGCCCAATTACACAAATTCTCTTGTCTGTTGTGCAGCTACTCATTCACGAGTAATTATCAAGCTGGTCCCTTCTTCTATCCAGGGAAATGTTCGTTACGTGTAAAGTAATTTTTTTTCCAGTTAGCACGTAATGTTCCTATTTTTTGCAAAAAATCTGCCCCTCGAGTAACAATATGATACTTCGAAACTGCTTAAAGAGAATTCATTCGCCACCCGTTTCGTGCCTACGCCGTATGACCCTCTGTGAAATGTAGACCCTGTTTTTTTATTTGTATATTAAATTCAATTCTTCAAAAAGAGTCCGAATAAAATTGAAACCATGTCTGGTCAATAATATCACATATCAGGATAGCGAATTTCCGTATTGTCGACCACACAGAGTTGGACCACGTTTTCAAGCTTCGGGCAAATATACCAAAACATTATCACTTAATATCAAATCACCGAGCCCAATTTCGTATATTTTAAAAATGTAACATATGATCGTTTTCTTCCACGTGTTCTCATCTACGTGGATGATTCAGCTGGTGCCTATCAACCGCCCCTTGTCTACTAGTATGTAAAAGGGGAAGCAAGGTGTATACGGCAATGTATGCATCCTTTGTTATCCCGCTAGACACCTCTCATATATTGCGTTTTCTCTAATTTTACTGTGTTGAATTGTAAATGTACATTGCCCAACTGTGATAGAGTATTCCTCAGGACGATATTCCTCACTAACTAGTTGACATCTATTCTGTTGTGTCTAACACAGAAATATTCACGTATTAGTGTTTCGTGTCCATCGATGTGCCTGTCGCCTTCACCATTCAGATAGAAAGAGGGAGCACCGTCATAAATTTCCCTCAGCACAAAGAAGACTACCACATAACTTACCTAAATTGGGTTATATCCACGGAACCCATCATTTGGACAAAAAGTTAACATCATTTATCACAAGAAGTCCTGTCTCATCGGTAGCCAATCACATTATGACGGCAGTTCTTGAATGCACTGAATGACAACCAAAACCATGCTGATACATGTGGAAATTTTGGCATTTCGAACGGCATTAGAGAAAGTCAATTATGTATCACATTTTGCCAAGCGAAAATGATGACAACATACTGGTTACGTAACGAGAGTTACGCAAAACCTTTCCCAGCAGATTACGACCTTGATCCTACCAAGTTTTCTCGAGCTCACTTTGATAAGCGGCGGAGCTTTGTAACACAGTTTAGGGATTAGAAAGCCGATCAGTGGTGCTTAAGAATCGCAAAGGCGTAACAGGCTTTCACAGTTTAGGTACTTTATACTTTTTGTGACCTCAAATGATCCCACCATGAAGGCTTTACTGAAAGGTATTTGAATCCGTAGCGACTGTAAATGTTCCCGACGCACTAAAGTATGCTGGAAGAAGCTTTTGTTCCGGGTTGTCCGGAACGTGAAGATAACTAAATGGTGCTCCTTGATACTGCTGATGCCATGACGCGAGATGGAAAAAAATCACTGTGCCTCACCGTGGCTATGAATAATGCATTGAGTGGCCATCACCCAATTTTCATTTTCGAGACGGTTCCCTCATAATTAGAAAAAACACTATCATCTTATGTTCTTAGTATTTGGTATTTGGTCTCAGAATTTATTTCCTGCAACCTTTCGTTTTTTGGCGAAAAACTGGTACCATGTTTTTGGAAAATATGCCCGATTTGTAGCAGTTTTCGGCCCTCAATTAGCAGCTTTACAGTTTCAACGTTTATGTGGAGTACGTCTCTTGAGCACAGCTCAATCTAATGAAACTCATACTGGTACTAATCTCTGGCATTAGTAGCAGACCATTTCCGGGAAAATTCAAGATGTCCATCCTTACGGATATTCCATTTCTTTGAAGTTATTTGTTGTTATCATTCATTTAGAAACGTTGTCTCGCTCTCGCGGTGTGGTAGAGATTTAGTGGTACTACACACAATGGTAAAATGGTTTTGTGTTCAGTAACCTTCATTTTGTGAAAAGCATGACAGCAGACCGTAGGGTACTCTCGGCTAGTGTTTGCTCAGTTCCACTGAATCAGTAGAACTGTGACTAGTTCGTGAACATCAGCACTGATGCCCGCATAAACGTTTTATTGTGCACGTACTGCTGTTACTACATCTATCATGTCTATTATTGGTAACTTTATAACTCCTGCCAGTTCTTTCTACTACTACTACTGCTACTACCAGCAACCCTAATGCTTGTCCGGTATTCATAAATAAGAATGTTTCAATAAACCAGGTAGAAAATGATGCAACTCTGGAGGAAGTGTTAAATTTCCGACGAATAAAAATAATTTACGGAAATAAGATACCTCTGCGGGATTCAGACAGAGTGCTGACTCTCTCCAACTTTGGCTTCGAATAATACAGCTGGTGGTTGTTGCTGTTGTGGAATGCACGGCTTTTTGATTCTGAAGTAGAAAGTTATCAATGAAACACTCGAGCTGAAAGAATGTATTTTAATTTGATATACTCATAGCAGTCTTTATTGTCTGTACAATATTCTCGCCTGCATCGTTCGAACATGAATTTCGGGTTTGGCACGCAGGTGTTGATATTCGATCCCATCTAACCATGCTCCTAATTCCTTGCCTCAGAACTGTGATCAGTTGCCAAATACGGTGCTTCCACGATTGCTTGAAAGGTTTTATTCAGTACTACTAATTTTCACTTATTATCTGCTCTTCACTGAAAACACTTCGCTCGGTTCGACTATGACATAACACGAGGCCATCAAAGGCCTCCATCTGAACAACATATTAATATATTTTCTTCTGCAGGAACCGCTCATTCAGAGAAAACGGTACTGTTGCCCTCATCAGCGAAAATACGAGATGGTCTCCGTTACTGACTTGTTTCTGCACTGATCCCCTGCCTAAAAAGAAAACACTGATGGCATGAGAAGACGTGGTTTAGCCTTTATGATGTTCAAGGAACTCATGTCAAACATGACCAGTATTTTCACAGCAGTCAACGAGTTTCTTTTGATTTTGTCGCTTTCATACACACTCTTATTCTCGTTCAGGACATTTACCGCCGATTGCCACTCCATTCTTTTTACTTCCTTATGTCATGGGCAGCGGTCACATATATCGTAGGAAGAATAACCCTGACTAGTCAGCACTCTACTTTTATCAGCTAGAGCATTTCCATGGAAAGCCCCCTGACGGGTGATGCGGACATTACCTTGCAATAAAGTGAAAACGTTTACGCCTCTTCCACGAAGAGGAAAGTAAGATAAAAATTGAAACGAAAAGCAAAGACACGAACGAGATGCCTGTAGCTGTAGTTTTTATTAGATTATACACAGCTTCTAATAGGAAATGCACTAAGATATACTCAGCAGCTCACATGGCCTTCAGTAAATAACTTTTCAAAGTAATTACTACTCTAATCGAGAAAAAGAACCTGACATACATTTCTCCTCCTGACCATTCACATAGGGTGCATATCTTCTGACCATGGAACTGGGGCTGACAATCAGTTCATACCAAAATCGGTTCTTAGAGCGGTACATTTTGTCGGTTTAAACTCGTAGTGTTCTTGGGTTTTAGCTTTGGAACCACGCTAATTTGAATCTATTGCGAGCGATCTGCCAGTTTGCTTGCACGATCCTTGTGAGCTAGCAGCAACAGTTGAACCACTTCATTTTGCTCTAGAAAAAAATGTAACACATTTCAGAACATCGTCGAAACTATTCAGCCACCTCTAATCATTAAGGGTATCTGTATATCTGGATCTCAGCTCCTACTCCTACGGCACAACATAGTAACACCTATCGAAGCCATTTCTTATTATTGCAAAATGTTATCAAACAACTAGAGATGTATGAGTCGTGTCATGTGGCTCAATAGCAACTTAATCGACGGATAAGTTATTATTTCAGGTTTACATTTCTGTTTTGAGATCCTTCTTTTCAGTGAGACAAATACTTCATTTTTAGTGTTACTAGTAGTTGTTGACCCACCCTATCTAAATTTCACTTCGAAAACAAAAGTTTGACTTTGTGCGATTGCAGTGGAGAATGGTGCCAGAATACAGAGATTTGACACCCATTGGGACAATATATTTACCTTGTTTACTTTTATCTGGTATCTATCTAAAGCGTACAGAACTTAGTGACTCATCGACATTGATTAGTTAATTATTAGTTGAGATTGGTCCACATAACTTTTACTTGTATGCGATAAAAATTGATTTACTTACCGCAGACAGTGAGAAGTATGTATGGTACTCGGAGTGCATTGACGTTTTCTTTTGTTATTGACCGTAGAAAGAAGTGCTTTTTTCAAAGGTCCATAGCCAACAAGAAGTTTAACTTGTTGGCCTCACTACATCATCCAATAAAGTTTGGCCCAAGAAAATTGTCAAATGTATATTCTCCGCCCCCCCCCCGTTAGAAACCATCTGTTTCACACTTGTGGCTGGTGATTTTGCTATTTACGCATCATTACCAAAACATTACGTCTTCAAGTTCGTCCAATGTTGAAACGAATGCCCATCATACAACGTTTTCAATCGCTGATCGCCAACCCTTGATTTAATAAGATTGTTCCACGAACACGTTGAACAGGAAGATAATTAGACCCAAGGAAACATCTCAGTACATAAAAAATCATTTCAAGTTTCAAACAGACTGTAATTACAAACTGTATTAGCAGCCAAAGTTGGTTGTAGTGCTTGAAAAGACGGATTTTTATTACAAGCTTCACTGAGATCGTCAAAAGTAAGCAAACTCTGTGTTCGCTTTGCGACGCTTGAATGCCGTCAAAGTTGTGTTTTTTATTATTGTGGTCCGAATTTATATTGCACCGAAGAGGCCAACAAAGCGGGAATGATCGTCTGATAAATCGCAAGAATACATCAGGATCAGTGGAACTTTTCAGCCAAGCTCTTCTGATTTAAATTTGGCTTATTTCTGTGACTCTCGGGTGACATACATCAACTGACTGACGGGAAAGTTAAAAGAGAATTTGAAAATTTATTTTGATGCTACCAGTAACCGACTTTTCCAGCCCAAGCAAAATACAAAACTCTGTGTGGTTATGCTTAGTCATGATGCGTCCTTCACATGACTTTTTACTGTGCTCGCTAGGGGCAACAGTTTCCCTAATTTTCAAGATTATCCTCTGCAAGTTGACTAAGTGATAAACTGACGAATCTGAACAAATAAGAACTGTTTTGAGTGACTTGCACAAGTTTCATTCAACTTGCCATGGGTACATAATCAGCTTCACTAGTATAGGTTTTCAGTGTGAGCTGCGGGAGATTACATCAGACATAACGCGATTCCTCATGGTTTTGGAGACTATTGAGCCATTGGCATAGGAGAAAACCGCTCTAAAGCTGCTTCAGTCTCTTTATGAATCATCAATACAGCACACCCTGTTGAGGCATAACTATGACACGAACTCCGAATGAAGTATTTTGGATCGAAAACCTAACATACCTGCAACATGATATAGTACACATCTGTCACCGAATCCGAACGGTAACTGACTGTCGCCCACACAGCGGTGGACTCTCACGATTGATATTGCCCCGTAGAAAACCTGAGTGAAAAAAAATCTTACTTTCCCGTCGACCTAATAATCATGGCTATTTGAATCACTTTGATATCAGCTAGTTAGTGGCTGCATTCATAATTTGTCATGCCGGGTTGAAGTCACGTGAGAAGACCGTTGAAGTGCATTGCGGATGATTCCTAATAAGGACGAAACAGCTTTGCGGTGCTCCCATTGTTTATCAGGCAGATGCGAACCTTTACACCACATGATAGACCTATTATTGGACCAGTTAAGGGGCATCAGTCACGAAAAAGTGGAATTTAGTTTCTTTCAAAAATGTTATATCTGTCTTTCTAAACTCATAGAGGAGCAGTGTATCCGAGCATGGAAGATGGTTTCAGGATTTGTGAATATCAATTCATTTTCATCATATATAGCTGTGAGACAGTACTATAAGCTATGATATGTTGATGACTATTAAGGTAGTAATACCGTCCTAAGCTACTTGAGTATTTATGGAGATAGTCCGGTGAGGAATAGTCATTTTCACATATCAGTTAAATAGCGATCCCATGGAGTGATTGGCTGTACGAGTCTCTGATCTAGGCTGAAAATTTTCTTTATGCAATTTATTCATATCCGATGACAAGCTCGGCATTATAACGGTTAGCCTTAACTGGATATATGCCCTTAATGTTTTTCCTAATTAGATTGGTAAATTTCAAAACCAACATTTCAAAAATCCTTATAAAAGAATGAAAAAACGCTCGACTAAACTCGTAACAAAAAGAACGACTGTTTTGTTTCCCATTTAGCAAAAACTTTCTATACTACTACAGTGCAGGAGGAGCGATGACCGGTGGACGAAAAGTCTTCACACGGAAGCCCTCCTGTAGTTGCCCTTTAGCAACCCACTCAAAGACACTGTTTTCGTTCATCCAAACTAATGACAAATAATTTATATGCACTGAAGCCCATTACTGTCGCCACATAATAACAAACTTCATCGGATGGCTATTGTTCACCGGAACCTAACAGAATGATAACCAAGGAAAAAACGTATTAGGTTACCATAGTTTTTGAGTAGAGCTGACTAATTTGTTCAAATGATAGAAGCTGCATTGTTTCATACAAATAACTACTTTAACTTCTCCTCAAATAGACAGAACAACAACTGCAGCTCCAGCACCGGGCTAGCCAAAAAACCACAAAATCAAAGTGAAAACAATCACAAACAAAGATGATGCTTTACTGCTGAGGTGATGATGGTTGAAATAGATACAATTGCAAACCTCGAAAGTATTCGATCTGAGAGCCACTTTTTTGAAAGGTTATTTGGAGCAACACGGACAATTGACTGGAAATGTCGGAGATAGAGTTTACGTAAATACTCATACTGTGACAATGCAATCATTTAGGGAGCTTCCACTCTTTATCATTCGCCTTGCCAGCAGTAAATGTCCTAACCGTCCCCACATTCAATCAGTCAAATCAGAGATTTCTTTTCCTCGGTTGTAAAATTCTAGCTTTGTAATTAGCGTGCTTTTTCTGTGGGTATTTAAAATATCGGGTAGAAAGTACTTCTGGACTTTGGTTTGAATAATAGTAACACTTTTTCCATCAAAAATCTGATCATGCAATTTCCAATATTTCGACATGTAAAATGATGTGTCGTTTTTGAAACACGGTACATGATGCGGCTTACAGCCCACGAGAACGAATGGATTGTGAATAGACAAAATGGGTCCTATCTTTCTCGTTTTATCCGGTGGGCTCTTGAAGTTTTCTTGTGATTTGCGTTCGATTTGGCTTTGTATTGGTTTTTTCTATTCTTGTTTTCGTCGAATGGTAAAGTGTTCACGCAATAACTATTCATACATACAAAAGCACCCACCACTGAATTTTTCACTCTTTTTGTGGATCATTTAGTCCAAAAATGAAGATCAGGGCACCAGATCTGAGTGTTTTCTGTTCCCCATTCAGCGCAAATTCACTTAAATCACTAAGTTTGACCATTTGTGGGTGAATGCCTCATTTTGCGCTACAAATTATTGTCCCTTATGCTTAACATTCAGAACCGCTAAGTTTACTGATGAGAAACCTCATGAGCACCTTGGACAGTGAACGAGTTGTGCAGAAAAACGACCCGAAACTTAAACTTCTCTTCCGGTAAAGCAAAATTCGTAAAACCATAGCATACAGAACTACAGGTCCACCATCGTTGAATTGCTTCAGACCACTGCGAACAGTTGGGGTATTGTGAACAACTAGTATGACAATTGTTTTCTTGTTCTTCAACTCTTCTAATCAACTTCGAAGCATTCGTTTTTGAAGGTTACATTAATATTGATAGCCATGAATACCCTTGGGCAATATTCCTGCCCAGTTCTACTTGTTAGCGTATGGATCGTAAATGTTACTCGAAATGTAACGTGGCTTGTCAATCCATCGGATAGCAGATGCTTATCAATCTCGTCATGAAGAGCATCCAATGAGCGATTTCCCATTGCAACCGCAGTGGAATGTTAGATAACTCGTACTTTCTCGGTCATTTAGGGCTCGATCTTGGTCCGGGATCATGTGCTTCTAGATAGCCTGCAAGTTATTGTGTTGATTGTATCTCAGCTTTCCTTTTGGTTATTATATTCTGCTATTTCAGGATAGTCGCAGAAAATCAACCGCTATTTATAATGCAGTGTCTAAGCACAAGATGCAGACCATGGTTTGCATCGGTCAATAAATATTCACTGAATTTCCTGCATTATGATTCATTTCGCCGTAATCGAGAAACAAATGCTCATAATGAACTCCAGAATCAGAATGCGAATTTGAGCAACATAAATTTATTGAAGGTGTTTGAGCGTAAACAAATAATTTCTTGGACAAAATATGCAAAACAAATATATTTGAGCAAATAAAGTAGCATACTAACTGAAAACACTACTTTCGCAAAGGTACCACACACTTGTGCGAAGAAAAAGCAAAAAATGAAAAGCCAGCAAGCGAACGGGTTATAATTTGAGGATCAGGTACAGATTTTCCGGTCGTTAATTACCATCCTGTAAGGAAAAAACGGAGGTTGGATTTAACATAGAATCGGTATTTCACAATCCTTATTTTCAACCAATAAGTGTTCACTGCGCTCCTTGGGACTGATATACTAAATTGTACTTATGTCAATACTGCAAGTAAAAATAAAACCTGAGAAACTCAAAGCAAATTTCAATCCTTATTTTGTGTCTTATTATCAAGACAGTGATGTCTAAGTGGTTCGATCGAACTCGTATTAGGATGAATAACAAGGCGTACGTCGAGGAATTTTTTCATTAGGAGAGTTACGGTTCTGTGCATGTGGCTTTAGTTGTTTTGACCACAAATACAAATCCAAATTTTTACGACTCCACTGAACGAAATGACCCACCAGAAACTTGTGTCGGACAGTATAAGCGGTTATGATGACAACGGAAGTCATAAAAATTGAGGACCAATACACTAAACAAGCGAAAAAGTTGTTTTACTGAAAATAATTCACATTGCAATAAACTTTGATTCTGGAAAAGCCCACACTGTTGTCAACATTGTACTCCCACGAAACAGGTTCGCTGAACAGGAATGTTGGCAATCAAACAGGCTGCTATTCGCGTTTATGTTTGGTGCGTTTGAAAGTCCAGGTCCGAATGAAACACCGATAACAGTAAGCTAGCTTTCGAGGCAAATTCAATTTCTAATGACCTTCAAAGTCTACCGATTATCGTCAGAGTTTGCTGGTAATACGACCCAGAAAACGTTTTCTCTGAAGGACATTTTGGATCACAGATACTACAGGCTCGGTAAATAATGTTTTCTGATCCAAAATACTGAATACTTGTGGTATAACCGTCCACGGGAGTAGGTGTGATTGGCACGTTTAATGGTGAGTCAAAATATCAGCAGCTACAGTTATTTCAATGATATTTTGCTTAAGAGAGGGAAGTCAGATTTGAACCTGAGTTAGTGCCTGATGCTCAATTGGCTGGATCATAATAATCGTATGGCACGTGCAACCTCCATATCGCGAATTGAAGGTTCAACCCGTTCCATCCAAGTCATCAAATTTTCATCTGATTTGTCTCTCAATCTTTGACATGTTTGTCTTTTTCATATTCTTCATTATTTGTTTGAACAAGTTTTTGATACTTCATAGGGCCACTGTGTTTCACTGTTTCCTCTTTCGGGTGGCCGCTATTTTGGCTACATGCTGCAGGTTTTCGTTTGTAATCAGCCCGTAGCACAGAGATGAACATTGGATAAACTTCAAGAGTTCCGTCTTTTCTTAGGAGGCATGAGGACAAGTAATAAGTCGATGCAACAGCCCACGTATATGGCTCTTTTCGTATCACGCAGAACCCTCCGCGACTGAAAGCAAAGAAATAAAACTATCGGGGATTACAGAGAGCTTGAAAACGAACCTAAACTTTGAGTAATGCCCATCGTCTCACTCTCGTTACATTCTCAGAAATGTGTCAAGTGGTTCATCGCCTTAAAAAATGTTGAATGCTACTTGAAAAGCCTTCAGCCAAGCGTATTAGTGAATTCCGGAGGATGAATAATAACACTTATACATCAGATCAGTAATCTTCCCGTAAAGTATGCGAACAGGTAGATTGCATTTGAGGGTGACTCGAAAATGTGCTACTGGTTTAAGTCCAACTCTACTACCCTAAGGCATGTTGTGGCCATTTCATAAACTGCGCGAGTATGAATATTTGGTCCCGAATAGATAAGGGAGAAAAGCTCAACCCGTTTTTGATAGATACTCAAACTATCACAAAATCAAATCCCTAATACATGGATTTTCTTTAGCCTTTGCAGATGACATGAAATATAAACGCGTCACACTCAAAACTTTGCCAAGATCAATTCGGCTTCTGCATATAAAATACGTAGTTTGCCTGTCGGAAGTATTAGGGACAGTTGAGCTGACAGTCAGGCTCATTGGATTATGGGACCAGGCATAACTTCAGCCCACGCATTCGATTCAGCAACCACAAAGCCACTGATGTGTCTCGCAAATTTTGCACACACTTTGTAGTACATACGCTTAAGTCCATTAAGTGCATTTCCCTCAGATATTATGCTGCTGGGTTTTGGTAAATGTTGAATTCAACCAGTAGTGGCTGACTAGAAAGCCAAAAAAATTGTAGTCTACGTTGTTTATCTTTTTCGGCGAAGTTGAATACGCAGAAGAATATTCAAAATAACCAGAAACGCCTAATGCTTTATCATATGTTCATATCCGATTTCAGTGAAATCACCGAACACACATTTTTCAATTTACCAAATGCAGCTAGTATGAATGCACTTGCAGAAACTCACCTGCTGCTGTCCTCCTCATATCATCGCCGTACTTCACTGGAAAATTATAGGAAATTATTGAGAATATACTCGTGTATTGATTTATTTGGCAATGCGTACTCTCTATTTTGTTGGAAGAAATATTATGTATCCCGATTTCGAATGTTTCGGGCTGGGCTGGAGAGTTCTGGCAAACCGATATGAAACTCAACGATGTGTTCGTGGTTAAAACGTGTTATGTGTTGTCTGTAGACAATCTCCATACTAGCGCCTTTTCATAACGCGTTGTACATTCATCGAGAGGTGGAACAATTTGGCATGAAGTGAACCCTTGAAAAAAAAGAAATCTGCAAGAAAACAACAAGTGAAATTCTAAAAATTGTCTGGTTTTACTGTTGAAAGGTAGAGCTGAAGACAAATCACATATCGCATTTGTTGGTTCGTTAGTTCAACAAAATCGTTTTCATCCAACTGTCCTTATCTGGGCGTAAACCAACAGTTATCTCATGAAATATATTACTCAGGGTTTACTCTTAATGAGAGCTATTCATATGTGTTGGAGGACTAAAGTTTAGAATTGCCATTCTAAATAGATTTTTATCAATTCTCAGTTCAGTTGTTCTACTGCTAATGTCAACCTTCTCAGAAATCGCGTTTCTCTTCCTCACTGACAGCTAACATTTAGTGGCTTGCGAAATGTCGATCATAATCGCAAGTCATTATCAACGAAGCTCTCAAAACAGCTAAATTATGTTTGTACTCTGTTTCCTCTTTCGGAGAATAAAACCCACTCTTGTTTCAATGGTTCTGAGGTTAGGTAGAATAGTTTGGAGAAAAGAAACGCATATTAAACCTGATTTTCCACCAGAAATCCGGTCCCATGTAGGAACTATTCCGTAACATGTAGAGAATGGGCCTTGCACACATGTTGATAAATAATCTCAAGTTAACCAGTAACACGGTGTTGCCAACTGGCTTCCTGGGAGGATTTGTTATCCAGAGAAATAAACCAAGGACCCCTTCCACATTATCGGATGACAGCATCCATTTGCTGAGTATAAATTCAGGTGAACCTAAAACTTGATTATGGCCCCAAGTATTTTGGAACAGTTCTTAAAAGTTGCATTATCTAACTAGGAGAAAATGGTCTTATCAGTTTGCACTCCTGAGAAAGACATTCATTCGTTCTGGTTGAAAAGCATTTCTGGAGGCCAATCACAACAAGCAATTCTCGAGTCGTAGAGTGTAATATCACGTGAAAGAACACGATATCACACTCAGTTATGTGTTGGATGGCAGTTCAGTTTTGAAGACACTTTATGACTGAACACACAATCAAGTGTCGTAAGCGATGTCGGAAGAGACTTAACTAGAAAGTCCAGATTCTACATGCCCAAAACATTCAAACACCGCCATCCAGCATTGACCAAGAGGCGTGTTTTTATGACCGGAATGTGAATCATCCTTTAGCTTTTGAAATACTGCGCGTATTTATGAGATTGACTGTAATAAACACTATATAGCACTGCGGGAAAGTAATTCTCTTCTCTTGCCTTAGAGACACTGATCACTTTTATCGCAAGTTCATTTGGGAAACCAGTATTGACTGATCTGAAAAGGAGAACACAATATCGTAGTGTCCCCAAATGGTGTCCTTGATTAAGATGCTCTCTGCAGTGAGTTCGTTTGGACTGCCACATTAGTTTCTCCACAGAAACCCTCCTTCATGGTGATAACACCACTCTCTTGAAACACCTAAGAAATAGTTTCATTAGAATTTTATGCCACTAAGCATCATCTCAGAATAACGCCACAAAGAAACGTTTTACGGAACAATATTTCACGTGTGCTTTTTCCCAGGGATTTGATATTAATCAGAATAACTGGGCCACTAGATTAGCTGCCTTGTAGACATGTTCAGTGAGTCACATCTGGGTCTGGTAACAACAAGCATGCAGAATTTTGTTGATTGTGCCGCAGTGCATCTGGAGACAAAGTCAAAACCGTAGGCTTCAGGAAAATCCGCCAGTCCGATGAGTTTCAAAAATCGACCAAATCTGGAATCGAAGCTAATCGTAAGGGTGACTGATCCATTGGAATAACTCATTGCGCCCTGCGTTAAGAAGAACTCTTTTGTCTGCAAGAATGCAGGGGGCATCTGGTGCTATACGGCTGTTCTTTTTAAAATACCTTATCTGCTTGTGTACCCGACATAATACAATTTGAATGATGATAAACGTTCCCAAAAACTATGAGGTCCACAAATTTGCGAGGCAAATAATTAGAGCCTGTAGGATGTTACTCAACCTCTTTGCGGATCATTTATGCCATGGAATAAGTTATTTTTATTTCACAAAACAGTTACAGAAGTAAATTATGGGAAAGCTTGCTACCTAGTGATCCTCATGGTTGAGAACATTTTGTGTAATGGGTGAGAAAAGAACACCCGTTTAAAAATTGATACTGTTCATAAGACTACTTTCTTTAGCTCATCTCCCTCCGTGAGTGAAGTACCTCTCACCGAAATCTAATTTGAAACATCTCGGCCAACACATTTTCACGGGACCCATATACTCCAAATTAGCTCAATCATCAACTGCAGGCTATCATAGCAGGAGCGTGATAAAACGTACCGAGTTTATTGGTCACATACGAAGTCTGTGGACCCGATAGAACTGAAAATGAAACCAGTTGAAGCTAGCGTTAAACAAATGTTTACTGTGAAACTTCCGCCGAAGTTGAAAATGTGTATGATACGAATAATTTTGGGTTCACCGATGCAAATGTTTAGCGTCAAATAGTGGGCTGCAGTTGATACATTTTATGTTTGGCCCCTATATATATATATATATATATATATATATATATATAATGCAATAGTAGGATGGGGCATTATGTTGCAGAACTGATTACATTTCGACATATTTACCCCTTATTTACGAAAATTTCAGCTCTCTCATACTGGGTTTGGAGTTGCAGTTTGTTGGCATCCGATAGTACCTCTGACGGCCTACGCTTTGTCATCACTCTCAGACAAATAATGAAAAGATGAAATCGAGCCATTTATTTGGGCGCAAATAGCTCAGCTGTTGAACACTGGAAAGTGCCCATTTCTCGATATTGATTTACATAAACTTGATTTGTTTTGTCTTCAAAAAACAGTAGGACAGTGTTGGTCGAGTGGCATTTAGCGTATGCTTACCCCCTTGAAGGTCGAAGGTTTAAATACCTGCATCCCCGGTCACTTCATTGGAAGACTACAATGCCCGCTGTCATCCGGCTAATTACCATACCTGACCCATTGAAATCTTATGAGGTTATCCTCTCCAAGTGCCAGGGCTCGGTATCTGGTTACCCTGGTAGTAAAGTGGATCTTTGTTTATTGATAATAAACGTGCTTTACTATAGATGGAAGCGAACATATTCATTTAACCGTTTTGCCTTCCACCGAGGGTTTGACTAAAAGTTGGGGCGGTTGTTCCATCCATGTACCCCGTTTTTGCAAATTACCAGGTGAAGATAACGTTATTAAAATGGGTCAGTCGCGTCAGTGAATTTTGTTGACAGCACTGTGAAATACAGCAGAATCACTGAAGCAACAACTCGCCCGAAAGCGCTAATTATCAAACAAAAATTCCCGCAGTAAAAAATAACACTTTGGTTGTACTTTGACTAAAACAAGCGACTTTTACCTCACTGAAAGGTAGTAAATAAGCTGTTCCATTTGTCTGCTGTTTCACAGTTTTAATTCATGAAATCTGACTGGGCATTTGAACAGTACATCTGACTCGAAAATCGAATTTTGGGAATTTTTAATCATCCTTGTTGTATGGAGTACGTATCTGTTATTTTCTTCAGGCGTATAGGCTTGTGAGCACTTCTTTTTTTGGTCTGTCTGTATGCTGATAGGTCTCTTCCTTCATCCCATGTTTGGCGACTGTCACTCACAGTGGGTGGAGTTCAAAATTGACACTGATTTACAATAGGATGTAAAGAAACAAGCTTCCATCGTATTGGTTTAAGTCGTCTGTTTAAGTATGTTTAGCTTACTCATAACATTGCTTGGATGAGGCGCAAGGTTTCTCGTCAAAAGCTGCAGACAATTATCTCAGTAAAATTTGGTGTGAAACTTCACGAAAGTGGATGAAAGAACAAATCAGATGAATTCAGTAACACATTATCCTTTCGATGGCATACAAAACTTGTTTTCATAATGACTATTTCATTCTGACAGAAATGCACATATGGATAGTGTAAATAGAAAAGTATTTTGAATCGAAATTTCTAGTTTTATGATAACTGTCTCGTGCTGTACTTCTAAGGGTTTTGTGAAAATCTGCAGGAAGTTACTCACGCAGTTTATCGACCAAACGTTCTGAAGAAAAAACGAGAATAATGATATTTATTCAGCTGGGTTAAAAACTTGTGGTGATTCTTTGTAAGAAAAAAAGGTCCCACTAACTGGTGCTTTTATTTCTGTCCGCAAAGGTTTATTGTGCTGCATATTGCCGCATTCAAAACATTTTTGAAGACTGACGCTAATTGTAGCTCAGAAGGGTATTTTTTAAAGGCCAAGCGATCAGAAACCGCTGAAAAATGTTGCAGTATAAGACTCTTTGAAGTATGTAAAAACGCTGGTTCGTAGAGTGATCACCAGTCTGTGTTATTATTGAAACTGCCTTACTAACCACTTTGACTGATTACTCTGAATAAAACTAAATAATTTATCGTTAACTAGACGTTTGTAAAATGAATACTTCTTTTGAAACGAATCCTTTCTTTGACGGGATGTGGTTTGCACCTTACTGAGGAGCCTACAATGTTGAAAAATGACAAAGTTTCATTGGTTTAAAAATGCTTTATTGTTGGTGCGTGTTGCCAACCTCTTTTAATGTCTATGTGGGTGATTGCAATAAAATCTGCGTGGAATAAGCGGTTTGAAGTGCAGTGCATAGTGCGACACTGTGAACTTTGTAATCGACTCTTTTTCAGTTGTCTCGGTAAACATCAGTGAGCTAACATTTGGCACCACTTAAGCAGCACCAAACGGAGCACTTTAGTCAACTCGATGCTGAGTCCTCCGAAGATGACGAACGACTGCTAACATAAAGAATCTTATGGAGTTTGGTGATGTCACTAAACTCTGAACCCAAACTGGCACTCCATTGTTGACCTGAAGAATGACCTTGACAATCAAATACGATCACAATAAACCAGTGTATGCATCGGGAGTTCATTGAGAGCCCTTTCGCCGAAGAGTTGTCTTGGGTGTATCAAATTTGAACCACGGATAATTCTATGGGATCAGTCGTATCTAACCGCCCGCAAGAAGATTTGTAGTCATGAATTAGGATATTTGTGTACACAATAGTTGAAAGCTGCGGATAAACATCATCCAAAAGACACCGGTGACTTCACATCAAATGCTAAGTACCATGTATTCGGTAACTTTGGTTATTTTGTGTTATTTTTGAAGCGTTACAACCATCTTCTACCTATCCGTTTATTCACCAAGGGGACTCTATTTGGAAGGTATGCCTAAGATAGATTAACCGACCGGCAGTTGAAATAAATTATGCACCAAACTTACTTATAGGTTTCCGATGCAAGTCTGCGTATGTTTTCCTGAGATTCACTGACACGGATGAAAATGAAAATGTAGTGTGAGCACAAACAGAGTGATGTGTTCTTCCAGTCATGCAGCTTGCTGATCGCTATTTTGAATCCCAGAATGAGAACAAAGCCAAACACAGCCATCAGTGCACATCCCCTTACGCATGAGTTTAGTGAAATCTACTTAACAAAAAGAAGCTACTACTTGCACCAATAAAAGATATCTTTCACTCTGCAGATGAGTTTTGTATTCCGAAAAACGTGAGTTCCAACCCAAGGATATTGCAAGCGCGATTTTACCCCACACTTTCAAACCCTATGGATGAATATGGAGACGTTTTCAGTTGCGGGCAATAAAAGTCGGCTCTCACCCGAGCTCATGATGCGGCACATACATAATTTAAAAAATACGATGACTCCCACTACATCAGTACACACTTTGAGCATTCTTCCAAGCACGGAAGTGCCACAATCAGCCAGAAGAAAATGGTCTGAAAATGGCTGCTAGTTCGTTGAAGTAGACTGCAAACTTGATTCTATTAGCTGTTATTTGATAGCCCAGTTTGGAAAACTGGCAACAAACCAAAGTGGATGATTCAGCTGACATCCATTATTTTTTTTATCGTTACCCACTCTCCATTATTCAAGCAGACCTCACGTTTTGTGAATAGCTAACTATACTGTTGTGAATGGCGCTCATAATATTTCTGTGAGGATCTGTGCGCTGGTCCGAGAGGATGACACATTACATAATGTATAAGTAATGGTCTACAGTGGTAAGAGGGTATATTCAGAGTTTTGTTGGGGATAAGTGGATATGAACCGCAGTTGATGATTTTAACTGGCCATATGGAATTGCAGTAAAATCCTTTCACGATTTTCCCGTTGTCTCGGCTACGAAGTTTAAGTGTCTCATGTAAAACGAATACAAATGTTGTGATCGGAATAATTCGTAAACTCACCCAAAACTTCAGCAACTTCCTTCATTGCCTCATCATTCAGAGTACCTGGAAAATAAAACGACATTTTTCCACACATTGAGAAACACACAGAAATCAAGTTGAATTACTAACTGAGCAAATATTGTTCAACCATATGAACCGGCATTGGTGCAGTTAGGAACAACTCTCGCTGATTATCTACTTCAATGAGTCCAGAAATGTAACCCCACAGTGAACAAGAGCTTCAGGAAAAAGTAAAACTATTCAGATAATCAACAAAAAAAATTGGCTCGATAAATAATTCCATTCTGGATAATGAATTATGTTCTGAATATAAAGAGCTCACTTATCGGCGACCCAGGTGTCATAGTCCAGCCCAATATAATCCATTCTGGAATGGTTGAAATATGGGTTAAGAAGTAAAAACCAATTATTCTGAATGTGAATGAAGTTGTGAACTAGTTCCATCTCGGAAGGCTTTCTCTATTTATTTCAATTCGGGTATTTTGGTAGATCCATGCATGACAAATCATTCATGAGCAATCACCCACGGAATAACGGAAATACTGGGAAAAATGGGAATTCTGTTCTGACCGTCACCGATTAGGGAGGGAGTGTTAGTCTGAGAATTCTATAAACTGTACCCTTTTCAGTATATTCGGCACAAGCAGTGATGCGAATAAGACCAATCGTCAATGCTTTTGGATGTGAGTATCGGTTGTAGCTGAGGTTATTGGTTGCCATAATGTTCAGATCGTAAACGTGGTGGCGTCTTTAGTGCATGCGCCAAGTGCACCTGCATTGACGGCGTCAACTTGGATTGCGATGGAACGTTTGTTCTTCAAACGCCAAGCTCGGAGATCAGAACATCGTGGTAAGACCAATCAGCTTTAGAGGCATTTAGAGTGGATGAAGCACATGATGTTTCCTCATACATGACCGTCTTACATCATTTTTGTCTTCCACGTGCAAAATAATGGATCCTCAAGACTGTAACAGCGAGATCAAAGTAAGGTTACACATCTCGGTTTGTATGAATATCTGTGTGAAACTTATTTTCTCTCACATGCTAATGGATGACACCACGACCTTCTCAGTTACTATCAACGGATCATTTGTTTACGATTAACTAAAGCAAACAACAGGCACGGTGTTTCGCAACGGTTTAAATGGTTGAACTCACTGAGTTGATTTCTGAATTCTTTTAATTCGTCCGGAGTTGGATTCTCTGAAACAGCGACAAGAATTTGTTCGTCTTGTTGTTTATAAGAGGCGGCAAATTACAAGATGACAATCACTGTTATTATCTAGCACGAGTGAAAATGTAGTCATGATAAAACCATACCGTAGTTCCCCGATGAACTAGCGTAGACAGCGTGCTACACATATGACAGGAATGCAATATCACGATAAAGCTTTGGTAATCAACCGCATTCTGTGGATTGCACAAATTATAATTTGTTCTCAACTACATGTCTTCCATTGCAAGAAATGCCGATGCTGTTGCTGGAACCCTTTCCTTCAATATTGGATCCGTACTCCGGTCCCAAGGAACAGAAACGTTATGATCGGAATGAAATACCAAATGATCTTTAGGCAATTGCTCTAACGGTGATCTTTGTAGAATAAGATTTGTTCATCAAATGAACCCGCTTATTTGTGGTGGTACCGCCTCAACCGATTTCGGCCAAATTGTGTGCTCTTCTTTCTGAAAAGCGGCTCCAAGTATGACAAATGCTCACAGACTGTATATTAATTTTCATCATATCCTAAATCTCGTACCATCAGCATGTTCAGTGACGATAAAAATGTGATACATCAAACTCATCCAATTGATATGGTGTGAGAAAAATAAACATAAATCAACTATTTCGTGTTACTCAGTAATAGGAATTGTGGGGCTGATCAAAACAGACGTAAAACAGAAAGATGACAGAACTCACCAAGCATCGAAAGAACTCCTGAAATGAAACCAGTTATTTGATTTGGCAATTTGTCACCCTCAAGTATTGTGGAACCAAGAAGAAGGTTGATGCAACCCAAAAAGGTGAGCATTAGGCCTTTGATCACTGAGCACTTGATTCGAGGTTCTGCCTCCTCTCCAGTTAGACACATGATTGCCATGGAATTTTACAACGGTTTCCAGCAAAATATACAGGAAATCATTGTTATGCGAAGTTATTTGAATCAATACTCGAATTGTCAGCATCGATCACTTACCCACTCTCGTTAACTGTTCCATTCTGATTTCATTCATTTTAGCCACTGAAATTCGAATTGAAACACGATGAACCAGTTCATCAGGAGCTTCTTTGGAGCCCAATGGAGCAAATTTGTTTATATTCTACTAGTGGGCATCGTCATAATATTTTGCCTGTTACGTATAAATAAAGGCTGTGTTTGCAGACAGTAATGCTACATTTCTCAAAACTGTAGAGTTCTTCGGTATACCAAATGCACTCCGAGAGGTAAAGCTGACCTGTGACATTAAAAGTTTCACACAAACATGTAGTGCGAAACCACTGGCTAATATCACTGGGTGGAAGCTACTTTGATTCAGGTAAGTTCCTTTACCGAAACACACCAAACGCTGTAGGGGTGGACTTTTCGATCTGAGATGAGATAACCTCTGCCGCGTAATATAAACCTGAATTATATTTACTCGCCATTTTACAGTAGGCACCAGTTGAGATGGATTGAGAGGACTCCGTAAATAAATCGTGCAAAATTGCAACTCCATTTTTATACAAACCACATCGAGATCAGAATGTCTCACATTTTATTCCCCTGTGAGTATATGATAAAACATTAGCTCTCATATTTTCAGGGGTACCAGTGTATTTCACGGATAATCAACTTTCGTAGCTTAAGTTATTGGTGTGTAGTTCTGGCGACAATGATCGGGAAGCTTTAGTTGATGGAGACACAACGCAGAAACGCTCGCAGAACAATGTAACCGTAGAGTGCCCTTCATGAGATAATAATTTACTCTATTCACACCCGATCGATCCAACCGCGGATGCTTACCTGTTGGAACATCTACCCGGTAAATAAACAGTCACCCGTTCAGTTTCCGGTTGCAGCTTTGGATTTTGAATGCAAGAAATGCAAGCGTGCTTGCCACTCTCTAAAATCCAAGCTTATCACGTCATTAAAAGGCATTGTAGTAGAAAGAGAAGTGGTGTGACTGCAAACGAGTCCAGCAGGGGAGTGATCGACCACAAGTGCGCAGAATGACCGCATGCACGTGTGCGACAGTAGACTCAGTTGACTGTGGATCAATAAGCTTGCGATGCACGGATGACGCAGCCGACAGAAGAAAGAAATAAGACCGATAGAACGTCCTGACTGAAGTAGTCATGCAAGCCGGAAAACCAATGTTATGCCTATAACAATATGCAAATGAATGTCTTCTTATTCTAAATACGATATTTTGATGAATTAACACCCTATCTAGTGGAGCGCGGTTGACGAAGAAGAACAAATAGATTTTTTGTTTCCCCCTCTGAATGTGCCTTTCTTTCGGTATTATGGGCCAGAACTGATCCATTTGCGTGCGTCGCTGTTCACTGAGCCTGGATTATTTCCAAAGAGTAACTGTTTAGGACTTACGACGACCGCGAAGCAATGCGTGCATTCAAATTCCGATGATATGATTCCGCACTCACCGAAAGTCCCCATCTTGTTCCCCATACATTTGATCTATATTATCAATGCATGTGAAACAATCAGTATTGACAGTCGAAAACCAGCCCGAGTTGTTGTCTATTCCTGATTGAGGCTCAGCACATTCGAGATTATTTCGAAAATTCTAACACCCGTGCAACATATACTGATGAGGAAAAAATAGACTGACTGAATGCCTAAAGGATTCTGAAGAAACTTTATCAGTTTACATTCGACTGTAAGTGAATTCTACGTAACTGCTTGTAGAAACACCAACCACATCGCTCTCCAAAGACACACTAGCAACTGGCTTGGCTGTAGTCAGCCGTCACTCGCACATGGAATTTTTCTACGTTGCTTTGACTGGCTGAGTTTCAGTGCAGTCCTCTCAGAATGGTAGAGGGCTGCTCCCAAGTTTATGAACATAATGATTGTATTCGTATTGTGATGTTTTTATCGATTCATATACTGTCGGAGCAAAATACGGTCTGCTCCACGTGAACCAGCCTTTAGTGTGTTTGTCACCAAATACAAGGTAAGACAGACATGATAAGAGTCCATATTGGTAATAATACGTGGTCACTCATGTGTGAGTGCAATCACTGTGCAGTTAGGTTTTTTAAGATGGGGACAAAAACTGTCTTCCTAACAATTAGGACGATCTATTAGGAAGTATACTCATCTTATAAAATATTGTTTCTGCTAACAATCTGTACTTCACTCTCCTAAAACCAAGCTGGTGAAGGTCCGTTTCAATCCGGAACTTTGTCATGTCCAAAGGTATGTCTTCTTTTAATATTCACCACAGTGTGTGGATCTATCGGAACAAACAACGGGACGTGCACCGAGGGGGACACATTGCAGCGAAGAGCATGGATTGTTAGTTGATTTATGATTCATCAATCCTTATCCCTCTAACGAGAGGAAGCTTTTGCCTGTCACCTGGAGAACCGTCTGCTTAAGTCTGGTGGTGTCTTGTTTGTGGCCCGGATGAGGTGGGACGTTGTGAGATACCTTGTATAGGCAGCAACTTGCTCAGTCTTTGATGAACTTTGAGACCAGGAGATTCCGCGGTCTCTTCACGAATTTTCTTCTAGCGCCCGTCCATAACAGGCCGTTATTCGTTAGGTCTACTTCCAGTCTAGCTGGCTTTATGAAGGCTCACACGTTCAACGTAAATCGAAGGTGTCAAGCCAAGGTGAGATAGGCCAAAACCAATCAGGTTAGCAGAAGACAATGCATGATCAGCGGTTTTCAAGCCGTCGTCACAGTAGGAATTACATCCCTCCACTTCCAGCTTGCATCCGGCTTCCATTTCTGGTCACAACAACGGATAGCATATAAGTACCCGCGGCGCCCTACCAGGTATGTTGTACTAATAATAAATAACAACAGAAAAAAAGATGAAAGACAAGAAGGATAAGGTTCATGAGGGGTCTGTGCTGCAGGACGTCACTGAGTGCGGCCACACCACGTCAGTCACGTAGTACGTTTTAAAAAACGGCTCAGGAATGTGATAAGAAAAAATCATCATAAACAAACCGTCGTTGTACCTCGGTTTTTGGTTGCCGAGAGATACAAATAAACAAACTGATGCAAATAAGTGCGTGGGTACCCGAAGGTTGACGCATTTTGTTCAGCACTGATGTCTACAAGTCAGTCTGTAATCTGTGGCCGATTTTTGATCCATTGCTGACGCTCAAGGGGCGAACGCTTCGTGGCTTTCTCGGTAATGTCTTTTTGTGGATTTTACAACTGGAAAAATTGGACGATGGTCAAATCGAGGAGCCATGATCCGTCCCGCATTTTCTAAACCGCAGGAATCTAGCCCAAAAGGGCCACAGAAATGCAACTCGTTGGATGACAGCCGACCAAAACTAATATTGTTAATTCTGCTGGATGTAGTGTATTGGACCGGTTTGCGTTCATTAGAAGAACATATTACAGTTGGTTAGAGTTATTCCGCTCACACTCGGTCGGTGACACAGAAATTCCATCTATCGGTACGGTGACTGCTCACCCCGCATGAACCACTCAAAGTTACTGCGCACAACCTACTGCCAACCAGGATTATTTTTGGTAGTGCCAACTCAGCCCTTCTTCTATGGACTACATCAAAGACAGCAACACCAAAAGCTGAAATTTCACGGTCCCTGGAGGGTTTTATATGTAAACTCGAAAAAGAATTATGTGTGGGCCAAAATCGGATGATGGAACCTAAATCTTTTAAGTGGTCGTTATCGATGCAACACAGATCGTTTGCAAGCGGCTAAAGCGAACGAGCTGAAATCGCCAGAAGCAGCAACTCGAAGAAGGTCCAGAGGAATAAGGCACGAGGGCCAATGTGAACGATGGAACTTTCGTTGGGAATGGAAAGGGAATTTTATGTGGAAGTGTGATAAACGTGAACGTGTGGAGGGAAAACAGGTTGTTGTGCACTATGTAAAGTATGATGATGCACTCGAGTCAGTTTAACCAGCCATCGCATTTATTACACGTTCCATGCTTTTGGACACTACGAGCTGTTATTCCCTTCAATCACCAAGTGACGAACAATCTGTCTTATTTAATTATGTATCCGTGGCCTTTTCGCAGTCAATTGGGGCGGAAAAATGTTCGGTCCATAAGCCTCCTTCGGAAACCCTTGTAGGATAAATGGGACAAAATGTGAGCTGTGGCAATTTTGTCCACGAGTTACTGTGGCACTTTGGAGCGAAGCACACGACTGGAACGGAAAATACCACCATCTATTCGAGGAATGTTGCCGATAGTGAGCCACAGCTCACCTATTTCATGACTGGTAGAAAAAAATGGTCGTTTCCATTTACGCGATGAGAGTCATGTCCGGTAGCATCCAGATCTGTTCCCGTATCCTTATTAAAACTTTATCGAAGGCAAATTTATCCAGTCTGTTACACTTCCAGCAAATTTTAGAGTATCAAAACCTGAATCTGATTGAATTTGACAGACTGTCTTATAATTCAGTCGGAAAGTATTAGACCGAAATTTGTTATGCAGCATTAACTACGTTAGATGAAATTTTATTAATAAGCAAAGCCCGATGTTATTGGTTACACTCATCTACAAATATTTTAGGAGGGCATTTACAAATGAGAAGATTGAATTCATCTTGTTGACAAAGATGAGGTCTGATAATATAAATAACCTCATTTCACTACCAAATGTAGTCCAGAAATACGCGAGCAAAACACTGGATTCACTCACCATATTCGTTCGTCAGCGCGTTCTCTAGATCCGATCCTAGATTTATTGAATCATGAGATGAAGGTTGTCTAAGTTATATGCATTATTAACAAATTAAATCACTATGAAATTGTTTGTATGCGTTGGTTACCAGTTTTAAATTACGGAAAAAGGTTTCCATCTAAGTCAGAAGACGGCCAACGAACAGTTACCCAAATAATGCATGGAATGTTCAAGATTTGTAGGCTAAATGGTTCAGGTGGGAAACGTCACGCGGGCCAATCAATTTGACTGCTGTAACAAGCATATTCATGAAATATTTCAGTACATTTTAAGTACTGATGGTGGGGATGCTTGTGAAAGAAATATAGGCAACGTTGGGCAGCTTTATTGTGTCTTTGTAGGTACTACGTCTAACAACTTTTAAGTGTTTGGTTCACCAATGATTTACAGTGGAATGGTTCGTTAGCACCACTTAGCACTCAATCCTTCTGACTATATTTAAAATCCTTCGAAATATTTAAATATGAGTTGTGAGAAGATTGCCAGCCCGAAATGCATTGCATGCTTGCTGACGAGCTCCATTAAATGCAACACAACGCAAGGTATTGAGAACATTATTTTTTCCTCCTGTATATATACCGTCGTTGTTATCCCATTCTGATCTGTTGCATATGGGCGCCTGGAATCAATACGTCATTCACGTCGAAAAATTGTTTCAATCTAATGGTTACTCCAGTGATTGCCACCAAAACAGGTAAGTATAAAGTAAAAAGCAAAAAGTGTCTTCACTGGCTCTTCTGCAAAAGCCGTTCTTTGTGTGGAAGACATCACTGATTATGGACCTGTTATATGCACCTCAAACCATACCGTGAGGCTAAGATTGACTTGTCCCATTTGTCTTCCACACAGATGAGACAAGCAGCCGGAATTTCAAATCTGGATACGTAACCACTGGTTGTGACTCCTATCATCATTCGTCTCCTTTCAGGTCAACCGAATGCAACTCATGTTTATCTTATGCAGATGATTGACAAAGTGTACGTGGTGCTCTTTCAGCTGTAATCAGTTTCAGCTGTGCGTTCGCAATGGTGTACTCCTAATCACTCCGACTGGTACATCCTACTTGAAGTAGGCGGGATTCAAAATTGCTGAGCACTTTCCACTTATAATTTTGTACCATACAGAGTGCCGGCTTTGTTTGCAGTGTATTCACTACTTTTGTGTTACTCTCTGAATAGAATATCTACCCCGCGCCTTTGCGCGGGTGATTTTGATTGCGGACAGTTTCACAGTAAAGAAACTGCATGCGTAAACAATGACGTGACCATCAGGTCATATTATTCTGCGACAAACTTTGAAAAACACGAGTTCACCGTATCTGTCTGACAAATGTGAGCATTTTTATGGCTAATTACGTTAGGTAATACAAGCTTGTCGTTGAATGAAATCCTAAGTTGAATGGACACTAATATTTTTGACGAACTGTCAGCAGCTCGTGACTCACCGAGATAGGGTATTTTTCCGAGCGCCATCTCTGTGGAGAAATAAATGAGATTAGAAATTAGACTGAACAGATGATAATTGCTGTCATGACCGAGGTCTCCTGGAACTAAGAGTAAAAACCAATGAATTCTGGACACGTCTTCTTCGTTTTAAAAATTAAAAATCCCTGAAGGTAGCCTTGGCCAACGAAAAGCCGCCAGCTTATTTGCTGTGAATCACGAATATGAGACGCTTATTTAGAGGTAAAGACTACTTTTCTATATATATGTATATATATATATAAATGGAGCAGATTCCCAGCTACTTACCGACCAATAAAGGAGATCGTCGGAAACATGCCGAAGCGCGTCAGTTCAGCAGGTTGCAAAAAATACCTCGATGATGCAACTTGACTGCTGAACTTACCTGTCTGATGTAGACCTTGAACTTATTTGAGTTCACAGGTCAGTATTTTACAAATAAGGGTCGGGATGGCATTTACGCTATCAACGACAGACCTCGCTTTTCGTGTACGCAATTATAGTAAACATTTGCTATATCGTTTCTTTCCGGACTCATATTCTTTTGAAATAATCACTGAGTTTGCGAATACTTAGAAATCCCTGTCCACGGAGAGTCCTTTCAGTTAATGCTTCTAAATACGCGAACTAAGTCTCGAAAATCGAACGATGTGTAAGCTCTATGGGTTCAACATCTGGATGTTGTGATTTGTGTTATCACCGGCGATTGTATGATCGCTGTGAAGCAACCTGTAACCGAAAATCAACTAGAAAGGCTGACAAATTGTACCAACTGTTATACAAATGCCCATTGACCCTCCACTCACAGTGGCATGCTGCACTTTGAATAACGGAACATCACCATGCAAGTATTTATGTCACTCAGATAAGACATAGAAATTAGGTGATTAATCAAAAGAAACAGGTGAGCGTCTTTTCATTTCCTGTCCCGGTGATTGGATCACCATCACTGGTTCACAACCACCTATCAATAAGGCATCAAAAATGACATACGTCCTTAGCACACGGACAGATAATCGTTTATCTTTGAGGTAAATAACAAGAGTGAATGAATGTATTCGGGTAATTTTGACGAATTTGTATGAATCCGCTAGGCATAAATCATATCACCATAGCACCAATTCCAAGGAGATACAAATCTGTCGTCAAGCGATCATTGAAACTCTGTTTCTGACAATGTTCTCCAAATAATGTTGACGGCGAAAAAATTTGATTTATTGAGACAGTTTTATTCAGCAACGTACCCTACCGATCCATCAAAAACATACAAAGTGGATGCATGATGACAGCTTGAGCAGAATTATATGAGGAAGATTCGTGAGGTGATGAGAAGACAAACTCGTCGAAGCAGCAGTATGTCTTGCAACAGTTAAGGGATTACAGGCATTCTTGGGGAAGGGAAAAGTAAAAACTCACTAAACGTTTCGCCCAGTGATTTTCTCACGTCATCAGTCAATGGTGCTAAAACGTTTACCAAACATCACACACGGTTACTCATGGTTCTGGCTTTATTCTGAATTAGATAAACAAACAATCAGTGAACGTATTCTGGGGACCAGGTAGAAGTTTATCGTGAGATATTAGGGATGCATGGGTCAATGACAAAAACATTAAATTTCTATACGTTTATTTGATCATTGATAGAAAAAACTGTGGAACAGCAAGGAACCTGCCAAAAGTCGACAATCTTTTCACCACAACAGGACATCCTGGTTGTTCATTCTGCAGTGAATGAAAACTGGATAAATTGGAAGCTAGACCCACAGGCAGGAAAGAGAGCCACCCGTAGAATGTATTTTATCTGATGCAGTCAGGACACAAATAGGATGCCTTCGAAAAGAAGTATCATACTGCTGCTCTGAAGCTCAGTTTTTACCTCCTTATAAAGATCTTCGATGAGGATACAATTCAGGCTCCCCGAACTTGTTTTGTAATCTCGAATCCCACCGCCGGTCTGGTGCCAACTAGATTTTCCCTACAAATGACAGCCTGATTGAATGCGCTCTGCAAAATCACTCGATGAACGTTTGAGTGAATAACTGCTAGTTCATAACACGCGTTTGACCATAACTGGTCATTCTATCGACGTGTTTGATACATTCAGATTGCTATGCACGCACATGGCTCATGATGAGAAACTTCACGTACCACCAATTATCCACCGGGGAGTCGATGTATATCTGGCTGAATGATCCTTCTCTTTGTATTCAAACCAGAATCATTGCAGTTGACAAGCCGCTAACCGTACAGCGAAAAACTAGAACACAAATTAGCCAGCGTAAGGGAATTCGTGACACAAACAAACCCCTACGTCTTATGAGCTGAAAATGTGCATAGCTTTTTATTTTATCCTACCTGCCTAAATGTGTGGATTATGCCCGGGTAATGAAGCCCTACAAAGAAGTGTGTTTGCCGCTTCGATATCCCATCCCACACACGTCCATGGTTCCCCATTTGTGCCTTGACCAGAATATACACTTGAATACCAGACCATGAGAAATGTGAGAGTTAGGCTGTCTTTCCGACTGAATTGAGCCCGTTGTTCGTCTTGATTTGACATTTCCAGAACAATAATTGTACAAAAATAACGCTGTCAACTCACTGTTGGAATGAATTACTGACCAAACTGTTTGATGCAACAATCCTGTACACAAAATGAAGATTGCAAAACAGATGACCAAATCTAGTTCAATAAAAGATTTTAGATGTATCTGGGTAACCATTACATATACACACATGCGCTCGTGATTTGCCAGCTGTGCAAATATTCCCGATTTTTTTTATTTTTTCGAGCAGGGCACTACTGCTTAGATGATGAACAAATCACTTCCTGCTTCAACCTGTTATCAGCGTCAGCAGCAAAGGTGGTCCCCATTACCACGGTTTCTTGTTCAGTTAGGATTCGGACTAAATGACCACCCAGAAGTCCACTCGTTTTGGTTCTACACATTTGAGATAATTCAGCTTATCTGCAAACTCATATTTGAGTTGTAAAAATAATAGCAGATATCATTGGCTCGTTATGATTCTCGGTTTGCCCGTAAACGCGCTGCTTGAGTTCCGTAAATGTACGTCACATAGGTAGTAAAAACTCCTTGTTTGATATCCCGTTCGTTAACGAGACTGACTTATTAGGACGGAATATGGTTCGCACACCAAACACTGACCTTTCGTCTTCAGATCCACCTGGTTTCTGGTGTCACCGAGTTTCGTGTCTCACTCCCACCATCTGGGCTACAACACCAGGAAAGCAAAGAATAATGGGAAATCACCTGTTCGCGTACTAGGCCAAAACATACACCGTCACTAACCGCCACTTTAACTTAGTTTTCAATAAATTTGACAGGTAGAAACCCTTGTGTTTCTGCTGAAAATAATACACTCGCCCGTTTGCTTCCATAGTGCATCACCTGCATTTCGTACTTCCATCTCTTCCAAATATAGTATTCCAAAGAGCAGTGAAGCTCACTCAATTTTTTGTTTGAAAGGCTGGAGAGTGCCCAATTACTTTGAAGTGGATTTCACAACATCGATATAATTTCCTGTAATCAGGGTTAGTGAATTTCGAATAATAAACACTGCAAACAACACGCTGTCTGAAACTGTTGCCGTTGTCCGACCTTAGCTATGACAGGTTGTCTGATTGTTATTCAGATATGCAAAATAAACCAGCCGATTGCCAATCATAACGTAATTTGTGAAACATGTACTGTTATCTTCCCTCTAATATCGTGTCTGCAGTGCAGAGACGGTGACACAACCAGTGCACAGTTCTTGGTCTTGCCCATGTTTTCAGTCCGCCAGACGTTTGCACACTTATTCAAGTGCTGCTATTATTTGCAATATTTCAGTGGTACGCGCATGAAAGCCCCAAGTCGTAAACTATGCATATAACCGCATATGGTTAAATAATATCGGGTTCGAAATTGTTCATAATTCCCCTTTCGAGGATACTACTTGGACAATATGGTGGAGGATATCGATGAAAGAAGGACGCACCAGTTACTTGTGCGATTTTCATTTTTTCTTCTTTCGACAGACTCGCTGAAAGGGATAGGAACAGCCACGCATGTAGGTGTGTGTGTGTGTGTACTTCGGTGATCATGCGAACCAACAAATCAACAGATAAACCAGTTCACCTTTTAAAAAGAACAAAACAATGAATGAACCTTTCCATGCAGGCACATCCGTTATTTACGAAAAGATACATTCTTTGAACGATTCCGGTCCATGCATTTCATGTTGTAACAGCTTATTTCAAGTGACCTGCTTTGTTGCAGAGATTTATATGTCTATTTTTCGACTGAGAAGTGAAAGCAAATCATTTTTTCATATATGGACCTATAAAGTCAATAATGGTATCCATCGTTGATAAGATTATTACCAGACAACAGTAACAAATAACTTTAGATGTCTAACCCCAAAAGCCATACACATATTACTGGTACGGGGCGCCTTCGAAAAATAGCGATTCAGCCATTTTCCTCATGATCGATCAGCTTGGTTGTCACGCACAGAGAGCAGTACATTCCATACATGCTATTTAAACCATCTTATTTACTTCGGAAATATATTCTGCCGTTTACCTTTGGAAATGCCATGGGTAGAAAACATAAAAAAATAGAATTCATCAATGTAGATTCAACTCCGATAGGTGTGCTGTGATGTCAATAAATGACATAGTTCCAGCTGATTTGAACCATCACATAGTGGCAGCTAGTAACGGTTTTGAAACTGTTTGTCGATTGAGGTGAGTTTGACAGTTTTCGTTGGATTCTCGTTTATCAGTTGTGCATTAAATTTACCAATTTTGATTATCGTTCGAGGTCAGGTCAACGCTCTAATCAATTTATGTAACGATGAGATAGAGACAACTAGCTGGCAAAATGAACATTACCGAAAGTCTAGAAAAGAATACTTATCATACCGAAGTCTGACGCGGACTACTAGAATGAATATATTGTGATAAAATATCTCCGGTTATTGTATCCACGGTGTCCTTCGATATATCACCTGGTACACGGAATTCTGTGAAAACTATGGTAATAACAGTTACGGTTATCCAGATAACGTGAAAAATTAATCTGTGCTTACCAATCTTTGATCCCGATTCCTGCGCCCATTGTTCTACCAGTTTCTCTGAAATGGGATGATATGGTTTTTGTTCCGCGAACTAAAGATGCATGATAACCAATTCATTTCAATTGCTAACTGACTTGCTCTCTTCTGTTTATCTCTGGCATGTGGAAATTCATTTTGAAAATTTGATTATTTAGCGTTTACTTACCTTTGCAAATTTTATCCGTGAATATCGCTGTCAGTTAAGACATTTTTATGAATAAACTTCACGAACACCTGCGGTTTTAACCCATCACAGCTACCAAAAACCGTTGGCTCGGTTCTAAGTGATTCGAGGAAAATATTAACTTGGCACAAGATCTGACTACTGACTACAGTGTGTCAACGTTCGCCATAACAAGAAAATCATCAAATTTAGTTGTAAGCATGGAATAGATAAGTCAGTCCCCATTGACTGAGTCGATCACATCGGCCATCCACGAAAGGTATTTCTCACCCTCCCATTTCTTATCTCGCATTTGACTTCAGTAAAACGTACATATTTATTATCCTTTCTTTTATTATTCTGATTTCATTAACATGGTGTATTGCAGCTTTTCCTGGAGGACTGGAGGCGAGCTTGTAGCAAGGTATGATCAACCAATGGACCTTTTGCGCACCTCCCGATACGGTCGTATTTGTAACTAACAAAGATATTCATGTAAATGAACAACGAGCTGCTATTTTCCCAAATGTTCCTAAATCTCTGGTCACGTCAAGTCAAAAACTAGCGGCTAGCTAGCCTCTCACTGGTCGTGAATTAAGAATTCGCATGAAGAAAGAAACGCATCCCTTTTCACGCACAGAAACCGCGACCGACCTAACTCACCTGTCTTCTCTAATGTTTCGGGGAGAACGGTTTTTGAGATTTCAACTAAAAATTAAACGCGATGATATGCCCAAATTATATGAACGGAATACTCAAATGATTGAAAAATAGACAACTGCTTCATTTAGCCGTACAACATATTGTTTAAAATAATCTTGCTGAAATAAATTCCTTGTTACAGTTACTTCGATGCCCCACGGTTAATATTGTGGGTGCAAAAATGAAATCCATAGTGATGAGTGTATATTCTCATCTTTGACAGAAATGTGCAAATTAAAGGGACTGAGACAGCTTTTCGTTGCTCGGACCAGGATGTTCCCTTCACCATGATATGAAAGGAAGCACAACATGAACCGCATTTTTGAAATGGCTTTAGATGTAAAGGTGCTACTGTACTTGGTTAAAAAAATGTGCACCATCATTGGGCTAGTTGCGTCTATCAAGGATGGTCATAAGTCACGTGACACCATCCAGTATCACGTATGCAGATCAGAGTATATGGTGCCACTCATTATTGAGGCTCAAGTGATGACTCGTAATGTTTGAATTCATTGATGATAACACCTGCGGTAGCAATCCGTTGATGTCGATCATGTGATATTATCATGTCGAATAAAGGATGGGATATTCTCTTTTGGTTTAAAATGTCTTAGAATCACGGCATTTGTAGAAAACGTTCTGCACTCTGTATTATTTCCCATATCAGAATCCAAGTGGGCCATTGGTCCCCTTTTTCGCCATTCCTAGTTTTACTCATTGCCTACCTACGACAGACGAATAGATTTTGGAACTTTTAGGTAAACCAGTATTCTCAATCACATGGAAGTAGAGCTGTAACTTATAGCTTCCACAAGGTGCACGGGAAAATAGTGTTTTACGGACAACGGGAACCGTCACCGAACTGAGAATACAACTCCTGAATCATAATGGATATGTTAGATGCAAAATATCATCCAAGACCACAAGAGTGTTAAATGGAAACCTTCCCAAAAGGCAGTGGACTAAAGGGGGATTTATGCAAACTATCTCCTGGTGCACGATTCGGTCATCTGCAACTGTGTTTAGGGAGTTCATTTGAGTTCACTTAGGTCCACTTATCTATGAGTGCAAAACAATCTGAATCTTTCGGAAATATAAAACCTAACGGCGTATGAAACACAAACAAGACCTGATTTAATTAAAAGCAAAACACCCAGAAACAGATGGTGGCAAACAACTTGAGTTTTGGCTTAACTAATGACAATAGCTTGACTGTACATTTAGTATTGAATTTGGTGTTTTTACGGCACCCGTGGCATGCAAATAATAATGATTGTATTCTCTCTATCAAACTGGGTGGAACACTCAAGAGGCAATCGAAAAAAACACAAACTCACCCATCATCGTCACCAGTTCGTCTGTATTATCTGTCGTGAGATTTGCTGAAATGGGAGAATGATGAGTTTCCTGAGTGACTGAGACAAAATTCCTAACTTTTTGCGAAAAATTACTTTATATATCTGCTCTCCAGAGTACGCTTAGCGGTGTGAAAAGAGGTTGTTGTCTTTTGTTGGGTTTTTGTCTCTATTGGATACACTGTTGATCAGTGTGATTTTACTGCTCATTTGTGACTGATCATCTAAGCTAACGTATTAGCTTATTTTATTTGCCATTCTTGCCTAGGTAATTTGCACGGATATAGTATGAATAGTTATAACTGGTGCATCCTTTGTGACACAACTGCGTACTCCATTGATAATGTGAGGCTGTTTTGTTCTTAGGTTTGAACGGAAATTTATTCAAACTATCATTTTATCTCAATGTTTTGTTTGTTATGAAGTTAGCTATTCCCAATTTCCCTCCTTATTCGGTCAGTACTTGTTCACAAAGGATATCCATGATGTTTTGACAAGCCGAACGGAAGTCCGACTTTATCTGCAACAGATCTTATTACTCTTACAAAGACCGCCCTGACAATTCTGCCCTAACGTTCTCGCATTCAGCTCAACTCCTGTATGAATGCAAGTTCCCCGCGTAGGTGAAATTCTACTAAGGATATGAAGCTATAGCCGGTCAGCTCAGTGAACACATATTTGTTCAGGAGTACATGAAAGTGAGAGTTCTTACGTTGAATCGAGAGGCAATCATTCCTGAGTGAATCACTTATAGTTACAACATGGATTATCACGGACCTAGGCAGTGTCATAATCGGGCACCTGATGGACACTGGCATTTAGGAAAACATATATTTGACATGAAAGACATGTGATATTTACTCCGTAACCCTCACAACCGCGTCCGTCTTTGTGAATTTTCTGATTACTATCCATTTTTCAGTAAACTAATTAAGCTCACAGAAAATATTCTTCCGATACCTCTAATCACCCTGGTTGAAAGTCTACCAACTTACTTCCGAATGCCTGAGAGCTGAATCACGACTTAAACCAACACTTTCATGCAGCAGCACTCTCCCCCACAAACATTTATTCAGTTCGAGCAACCTTGTTCTATTTTCAACTGGTGAGAGAATAATTCTTCGTAAACCATTGATTGACTCATAAAACGAGTATCAATGTTACGGTATACAAAGTTCAGTTTCTTGTTATCTGAATGTAAGTATTTTAGGCGTTGATACATATCAACCCACAGGTTTCACAGGAAGAACCATTTGGTCATAACTTTACCTGAATCTCAGACACGGTTTTATTGAATGCAATACGAAACATGGATAACCATAGGAAAAACGCCTAGAATTCCTTAGTTTACTTTTCTCCTAACTGGACTAAGAGCTCTCCCGTGAGCTGCTTGATTTAATCACAAAACTAATGAAATCACTGTGGCGACATAGCAGTATCTGTTCGATTATCGCCATATATATCACAAACGAGCAGTTTATCACTAAGATAAATATAAGGATAGGTTATTTTTCATCTGGCAATATTAACTATTGGATTATTCAAAGGCTGCTATTACCGTCCCTCCAGCTCCATACAAAAACTCCTAATTTTCTCGTGTTCAAACACAAATATAGCCTCATGTGTCATTTTGTTCATCAGCTTGTGAACAGCGACCCAGCAATTGCTGATGGCATTTTTCACATTTGTTGTAAACCTCAGAGCACGCGCTTCCAGAATTTTTGTTCCCGTTTTCTCGATCACGCACCAAGTAGCTCCTACATCACTTTGTACTCATTATCTTGTAAGTCAAATGCGTGGTAAATATACTCCTTTATCGAGTATTTACTAACATCAGTAGACTTAAAATGAATGGTTTTGACTATTGCTTCCAAAAACGAAATGCCTCGCCGGAGGTGTAACCAGTGCCACACATGTAAGCAGTCCAGATGGAATCAAAATAGAAGGAAAATAATTATTTTTAATGGAAATCAGGACCAAACATTTGGTAAACAGTTTTTAATCCCTCACAAGTGTTGAAATTTTGCCAAACTAATATAACTGCCGCACAGCAAATTTAAACTTTCTCACAAGTAGAAAAAACTAGCATTACCTTATTTATACATATATCACCGATGGAATGTTTGATAGCGATGGCAGATTTTATCGTGGCAGGGTCTTGTAAAATGGGCTGCCAACGGGGTGACAAATATAGTTTTGTATTCGTGTCTTGCTAGAAATTGTCGCACGATTTGCTCCTGTACACCATTATTTTTCGGTTTGACAGTGCTTTCAGAGTTACTGTTACGGAAGACTGCTTTACGAGTAATCCTTGTCGTGGGTCAGACTACATTATTATTAGAATAGGAACTGCGTTCATAATTTTTCATATTTAAACTCATTTTGCGTGGTCGCAGCACTTGACTGAGTGGTGCTGCGACAAATGAAAATTCGTCAGATAGGAGAAATACCTTCTTACGAACCACTAAAGTCACAGAAAAGCTTTCATCGATTCTATGACGGTATTGTCCAAAAAGGTCATTTTGACCAGACACTTTGGGGACCCTGTATACATTCTACATAACCGAATCCAAAGTAAATTGTAGACTATAAACGGTCACATGATGATTTTTATGTCTGGTCACTGTTGAGATCACAATTTGGAATAATCATCCGGTAAGCTGCATTCGGCTGGTTTACTGATTTAAGAAATGTGTATGAAAAACGTAATCACGCTCACCAAGAACTGATCCTTTTTCCTCAGTCCATGACTTGATCAGTATTCCTGCAAATGGAAATGATTATAGCCGGAATAGGTAATCATAGCTGATTACTAAACCTATTTCAAAGACCAATATTTATCCGTCGACACAAATGCCAACTGGTCTGTTTTCAGTCAAATGTACTGAATGTCCTGTAAAATACTCCACACAAACAAGGGAAGCAAGATAACATTACAAAAGGGCTCATGTTGGCCGCCGTGAACACAGAGAAATTGAACACCAAGCAATAGTTTCAAGGATATGGTTGATGTTCCGCCACATGTGAGAATGAACTTCAAATCTATGGGTGAATGACACGGTTGGTATCAACACATGCAGAGCTCGCCTTAAATCAAAATGATGCAGTTGAAATACAAAAGACGTCCTTCACGTCGTTCCCAGAGTACTGGTAATTTAGTCCACACTAAGCTAATATGAAAATCATTTTATTTACCACAACAATGCAAGTTTATTTGACAATGATAAAACGTGCTCAACTCACTGATTTGATCTTCGCGTCTAGCTTGCTCTTCAGTTTTAGTGGTGACTGAAAATTAGCCCAAAAGTATTTATAGTGAGACAAAGTTTTCAGTTAAAAATTAAACCAGTCCCTAAAAGTACTGTTCCAGTTGGAAAAGTTAAAACACAGCTAAATTCGGTGAGTTATTTCCGATGATTTCGTTATGAATGAAAAAGCATCAGTGATTTCGAGACGTATACTCTTTATATTTACTCTGTACCGGTCATAAAGTGAGGACAAGTAGCATCAGTGTCCCACCTTAAAAACGCAACATTCAGTCCAGAGAAAATGAAGTCCAGCCACGAGCATCGCATACAACGGCATCGATTTCCGAAAGCTATGCCTGAACCGGCGCTCACCTAGGTTGGGTAAGCACTATTGCTGAAGATTCCGTACAAATGGAATGGAACAGTGGCTGTTTGGGGAATTTCGCGGCTTGATTATTATATGTTTACATACGTATAAATGTGATTAGTTCACTTGATTTATTTGTTATACTTCAATACACAGCATTTCCAAACAGGTTCTGACAAATGATGAAACGCTATTTCCTTGCGTTTTAAACTATCAATCCACGTTATTCGTAAGGCATGGAGTGATGAATCGATACAAAATTGCCTTTTAGCTTGAAATAATCAATACCGCCTTTCACGATGTCGATTTTACAGAAATCATGGGAGGATACAAAAATTCTTTCAAAATCAATCGATATAATTAGCCCCAAATGCTGTTCAAAATTCCAATAATTTCACTCTCCATAGTTTTGACAGCATATTTCTGCTAATGTTCATGGCTGATGGGAGAGACTCCAAGACCACTGGGCTTTACACGCAGCAAGACGACCAATCAACCATAATCAGTACAAATCATTATATCCTGCTAGTTGACAATTTTGAAAATCACCGACATTTTGTGAAGCCTATTGTTTCAATAAGTTTGCAGCTATTTCGGGGTTAGCAAGATAATTAGGTTCAAAAATAAAACGAACTCACTGAGCAAGTACAGAGACTCTGGAATAAAGAATCATCAAAAATCTGTTCACTAAAAGAAAAGCTCAATATATTATCATCTTGACGTCAGTGGAGTAAAATCTGTGGACTTTTAGGGTTGAAGAAGAAGCTATGCAAAATAACTAATTAACACTCTTACTGGTGCTGCGCTATGATTGTCTGGACATCATTGTACATAGACATGTAGCTTTCACAATATCTTTCATCAGTTTATTCACGCTGACTTCACCACCACAGAAATTATAACATCATTGTCAAAACAGGCATTTTCAGTTGTCCAAAAACACTTACACAAGCATGGAATGGATTCAATTTTACAAAATGAGAAGACATTATTTGAGCTTATACACTGTTTATCCTCATGCGATTCTTAGACAGCACATGATTATATCGATTGGAGAATGATTTATTATGTTGTCTGTCCACTTTAGAAGCATGTACTTAATTGTATTTATTCACCGACGTCTTTTTCGTCAAATTCTGGTTGCTCACCAAGTGTTGAAGTGGGCATTATCTTGTTTTCCTGCACAGCATTCGCTGAAATATGAAGTGAGATAGAAGACTAATGTTTCCGGTTGGAGCCAAGGTCAGAGTTATGCTTTATTGTAATGGCCAGAATAACCAACCAGTCATAAGTCTTGCGGTGTAATGTATAATAAAACAACATTGTCATTTTCCTTTCACTGTGCGATAAGATTTCGTGCCCTAGATTTCGTTTGGCTGCCAAAAGCAGAAAAAGTGTTTCCTTTTACCGAAAAACATAGTTTTGATCCCAGAAAAAACGAATAATGACACAAGTAACCATTAGTCATATCTTAGGGAATTCCTCATTCAAGTACAAAACTGTTACTCAATAACCCACAAACGGCGAATAGAACATGCTAGCCATAATTCAGAACGACTTAGCCAAGAACGGAAAGACCTGGAATCTCCTGAAGCAAATGATAGCACGACGAATGTGCCAAGTAATGCTCAACGCAAGTAACCGTTCATCCAATAATCGCACATAGTTTTTACTCTCCCAGAAAGATATACAGTTATCCTCATTCCACCCTAATTGACAGATCATTCAATCCGGTTCAGCGAACTAGCTTCAAAAAACCTGGTTAAAGCGAAGAAAAGTTAACCTTGTGCCAGAACGTTTTATGCTCCAGCCTTTTAACAATTCACATATCAAACATATGTTCTCATTTGCACTTCTCTGCGTTTTGAACACGGGCGTTATCTTTTTGACTTATGACTCAGTTTACTGCTAACACGTTGGAAACAGGACTGCCGTGAATGATGTGCTATCAATGACTGTTCAAGCCGAATATTATTCAGTAATGTGTCTGGTGATCAGAAAATTAATTATCGCAAATATGTCATCATGAATGCAACCATAAGCTGGATGATTTTTATGCTAATCTGTGAGACATCACTGAAAGGATACTTCTCAGTCCTAGTGGTATACCTCCGGAGGTTCCATTCAGAATGCTAAAAACCTAAATAACATGATCAATATACTCCAAAATGGTAAGCCAGAAGTTGCTGAAAAATTGCTGTCCGTATCGCAAGACTATATTGGTTGCTAATTCAAGTCAAAATTCCATTCACTTACTACATTTGATGCCAACTTTACCGCATTACGATTTAAATGACTGTAATTTCCCGAAAACTATCCAGCTTATATTTCACGGCTGAAATCAATCGAAGTCCACGAAACATACAAATAATAATCCCAATGTCTAACGTTGATACGAGGATCTCTTTTACAGCGTTTTCGGAAGCAGACTTCAGTCAGCTGGATGCTGTCGAATGAACACTGTTGGTGAGAGTCGAATGAAGGACGTACTGGTCAGCATTGCTTGAGGCTGACCGCGTGAGAACTGGCGCCAATGGTATCAGCGTATACCGTGAACCAAGTGAAACGTTCATAGTAGGTTTTACCAAAGGTTATGCTCTTCATCGTAATTCCTCCTTCCGTAGATTAGCATTTACATTACTGGCTTTGCGTACAACTATACCCAACCAATATTTGTTCTGAAGTGAAGCTACTTTGTAGAATTTATTTCTATCTGTTCTCATTTTTTATACGACATATCGGTCTGTGTAACGAAACACCGGGACAAGGAAACCTGAACATATAATTACCATTTGTCCTACCTGGCACATCAGGTGTACTAGTGGCTGCATCAGCATCGCGCTCCAGTTTAGCATTTAGCCTTTTTTAAAACTCCCCGTTCAATCACGATTGATTTTAGAATCTGATTAGTAGCCAAATATATATTCTTTTTTTGCAAATTTATCTGCAGTAACAACGATTTTTCCGTAAATAATAGGTCGTTTTTCCCTAATCCGTATCATAAATTATACTCTCAGTGTGCATCTATGAGCAAGGTGCATGAAGCTTTTGTCATAGCCTAATCTGGATGTAGAACTTTAAGGTTTAATCGAGAGTCATGACCTGATACGAGCAGCGGTGAGCTTTTTATACTACCGATATTTCGGGCGTGGTGGTAAGTCTCCCCAGGATGCCATCCCACAAAGGTACAATAAATGCTGAAAACATGTGCCTGATTTCATCCAAAATAAACCAACTTCCTGTTTGTTACGCTGGTAAAATATGACTGAGGTTTGGAAAACTAATTGACAATGGCTGAAGGCAAGAATGATGAGGACCCTGGTGGAACCTGTACACTTACCGATTTTTTCAACAAGTAGTTGCAGTTGGTTTCCATTCAGATCTCCTAAAAACCAAGTATACACCTCTCTTGACTTATTGTATGTACAACTTGATAAAAATTCACTTCACAAAATCGCCCTGTGAACATTTCTAAATAATCAAGGGAATATGGAGAAGCTGATGTCCCCTGTTACATGTATGCGATTCTGGGATTGTATCTTAGAAGACCAGCAATGTTCTTCTTGTGATAAATTTCGGTCGATTCCAGTAATTATGTATTAACACACCATAGATGAAGTATGAACACATTGTTACTGACGAATCATTGATACTCAAGTCAACAGAACGATCCATGGGAAAAAGTAACTTATCAGACAGATACTCTCCCTTTTGTTAAATTCAGTGCAAATAATGTGAGCATGTTGATAAAACGCCCATACACTAGAATGGAGTTTTCTTTTGTGCAATTTACGAATACCAAATAAACGGTAGTTGGAAAAAATAGCTGGCAACACTCACTGAGTTTCGATCCTTTTTTGGTGATCCAAGTATCAAAATTATTGTCTACATCGAAAGAAGTGACACAACAGAGATGGTTAACCTGGTGCAGCCAATTCCGCTGAATGGGGCATCAATTGAATAGCGATGATCAGGATGGAGTTTGCTCCACAAAAATATCTTCAATGAACTTAGTAAAATTATACCTGGGACTTTTATACTCAATGAAGTCCAAAGCTTTTTCTATACCTACCTTGAAGAGTGCTCCGCGCCGGTGTCCCTGATGTCATGATCCATTTAGTCGTAGTTACGAGACTTGTGTTCGTGAATTTGACCACACAATATCATCACATATTCTTACGAATGTTTCCACCACTGCATGACAGCAACTAAGTTGATGTTTGATTCGAATACTAGTAAGTTGTTTGTACACACTTTGTCTCATTAGACCTTGTCTGGCTGATATATATTCGAGAGATTATTGAAGAATCAGGTCTACGTTCGACGTTTCACCAATTGTCCGTTTGATGGATTCGGAGAACTCCGCTTTATCAGTGTGTTTTAGGCATGGTATCAAAGCTGCCATTGTTTTAACTAATAAATGACCTTGCCAGAAAATACCTACCCCTTGCAATGACGGAAAAAATACAACATTTACCAACATATCAGAGGTAAACTAAATAGCACAGCTCCGAACAGTTTTTTGCATGTCTCAGACCAAGCTTTATCATGAAATTCTTTCATAAAAATGATTAAACGAACGCACTGTGCACCTCTAGGTTTTGTGCACATTATTGGGACGAGGTTAAGTCACTGTTTGTTTTACCCACTGCCTCAACTGAAAGAGGAAGCCATATTGGTTCGCTGATTTTGTGTTGGTGGGTGGGTCCACAATGTTCCAGCAGGAAAAGTATGCCGTATACTTACTGTAGGATATACCACAAGATTGTGTTAGTGATAATCTCTCCTTTTATACCTTAGATATTCGAACGTCAAGAATTAGGTGAGTTCTACTGAAACCCTGACCTAATGCTTAACGTTAGCAGTTACCTGTGGAGTTACTTTTCTTTCCGACTTTGCCACCCAGTTATTAAGAATGCCTATATTATTGTTCAGTCGATTTGGAAGCCTCTTATTAGTGACATCTGTGGACGAGGATACATCTTATCAATATGAAAACTTCTGCAATTGAATAGGTACCCATCGATTCGTTGCTTTGCTCTGTTGAAACATACCGTGGGTAGCTTTCCTACTCTTATTTGATAAGCTTTAGCACCTCAAAAGCACCAGCTTTTATGACCTCAGGTAAAAACTAGGTAATGAAAACTGACGCTCTTCGATTTTAGCTTAAGAGGTATGGAAATTTGGTGTGGTTTTTTCTGACTTTTTTCCGTTTGGGGCGATCTACGAGCATGAGTTAAGGTAGCACCCAACGGTGAGTTCATCAGTTCCGTCATCGTACAAGAAAGCCCACATTTATCATCCTGTGAACAAAATGATTCTATCTTTTTTAAAAGGGAGTGTGACATAAACAATGGAGAAAAACGTATTGCGTACATATTCACATGCTAATGTTATATGATAAATATATTCCCGTTTGGAAACGTCAGTTTTATCGTAAACCTGTAGGTATCTCAGCATAACACAAGACCGAATATTATAGGGCCGATTAGACATTCAGACGAATTATTAGTAAAAATGAAAAAGTTGGTACACTCTGCATATTTTTTCCGATGCTGGTGGGTTATATCACCCCATTTCAAATGTGAAAGCTTTCCGTTTTCTGCTTGGGCATGTCGCATTTCAATATCCTGAATCGTGATCTCATTTTAAATGAGAGGTTTATCTGGATGACGCTTGACTGTGTTGGTTTGTTATTCCATCTGTAAAGCTTGAAGTCCTGTCTACCGAGGTAGACTCGGACTCTGCTCTGCAAACGATATTTTCGTTTGTCACCATTAGTTTTGATGAGGGGCGGATTTTGACAACGTATCAAACAGAAAAAATCGATTGAGGAACATTCTAGTTTGCAATTGGAAAAACGCTAAAACAGTGATGCTCACGTAGCCAAGGTTTCAATAATTTGTAATTCGGTGACTCTGAAACGAGGATTCAAAGAAAAATACGCAATTATATTGCAAATAGTTGCACGATGCTAAGACCCAGTTTCGGGTAAGTATAGGCGCAATTAGACAACATCACCCGCAGAGATATCGCCATTCATAGAGGCAAAACCGGTACTGAGATATTGGATGGCTGGGAAGTACACGTTTTTCTAAGCTGTGTGTCTGCGTGATTCGTGTGGATCTGGATAGTGGGACTGACAACATTCCATTACAAATTGGCTGAGTTCTTTTTGCCACAGCTTTGCAAATGGTAAATAAAGTTAGACTGTCAAATCGAATGCGTCACCAACACAATACCCTACATCAACCTAATGTAGTGTGACTCGCATTCAGACGTTTGGTATATTCAGATCTTCGGGCATTTTGCCTGTCACATCGTTCTAGTAACGAAAAGGAATGACTGCACGTTTATCTCTGTAGATAATATGCACAGAAAGGCTTTCTGGGTAATCGAATCAACACCGACTACCATTCGTTGTTCCCCGTGCCTAGCAGTTTAGCGTAGTACCAGAGAGGTATAAGCAGACACTAGTTAAAATGTCACACATCCGGCAAACAGGAAGTCCGTTTGTGCACTTGAATATGGGGAAAAATAAACCACCTCTAGTTGAAATATGTAACCCAGAACTTTGTATACAATAAAAAGCTCGTAGTTATATATATATATATATATATATATATATATATATATATATATATATATATATATATATATATATATATATATATATATATATATATATATATATATATATATATATATATATATATATATATATATAGGAATACAACTCCAGATGGTGATGTTTTGTGAATTATGCGTGGTAAAGAGGTTTCAAAGCACTGCGAGCTGCATTTGGTGTATTCTATGGGTCCGAGATAAAAATGAGACCTCACTGATAATCTTTAAAATCTTGAGAATTAGGGCGGCGTTATACAGTAGAATTTACCAAATTAGATGTCGTCATTGAACATAATTGAAATATAAATGGAATCAAAGTAACATAGGTTATAATATAGCATTCAGAATGATGTTCTTTTTCAAAAACGTCGATGGAAAGATAGCACACAATATGTGTCGCTCGACAGATTTTCATTTACGGATACAGGACAAATATTCCGGTGGAAACTCACTTTCCGCTTTTCTTCGTATATCATCAATAAAGTCCACTAGAGAACAAAAATGGGATATTTATTACGAGAATGCATGACGGGTTTCTGCTATCTGGTAATTGATAATATTGATGATTGTCCAATAGCGACCCATTTACCGGTTTCGATGTATTTTTCTTGAGTGGGTGAAAAATAAACTACCAGAAACGACTAATGCGTGCGTGAGCAGAACAATACTAGTTATGTGCAATACATCCACCCACAAAGGGTTGTCATCACGTTCGTTAACACCAAAAATCGGTCAATAAAAGCCAGCAGTATGGGAAAGTCGATATTTTCAAATACGTTTGTATCATACATATGAAACTTATGGGGGGAAAGGGAATCTGTTTGGCGTTTTCACTGTACTATCGTTTGGCTGTGTCCAGTTGCATGCATTGCCTACAATATTATATTGGATATGCTCGGGAATAGATTGTGAAGCAGCAGCCCATCAACACCGAATTGATATTGGAAACTTCATGTTTATATGGACCCGGTAATTCAATGCATTTCGTGTGCCACACAACTACTGTCTCACTGCACAACGAGTTCGTTTCCCGGTTCCATCTCAGTGAATGTCAGACTCCGGCACAGGATAACAAATCGATGTTCAAGAGCAAGCCCTCATCAGCGATTTGTGAAGTTCGTAGTTAACGATAGCATGGTCGGTGACGTCATGCAAAACGTTGTATTGCCATAAAGCTTAGAAATGGCCGAATTCATTTAATATTACTGTTACATTTTGTCGAAGTAAGATATATCAATAGGCAAAATGATCCCGCAAACGGACAAAATTCTGAATCTCGAAAGAAAGCATTCCAGTTGTTTGGTCCCATTTGCAGCGTATTAGACATGAGGTGGGTATGACTTGTCGACTAGTCGGTAGGCGATATCCGATGCATACGTGACAGGTTGTTGACGAAATAAATATCCGGAATAACCCAACGGTTGCCACATTGAACTAAGGCTAACCGTTTGTGTCATAGTATCGATATCCCATCTGGAACTCTCAACTGGAATTCAACTCCAAAATGGTGAGGACTACAAAAGATACGCAAAAACCATTGATATTTGCGAATTAGCTCATCCAGTGCAGGCCCGTACCAACAATTTTGTTGCGGACACGTCATTTCTCTCTCCATAAATAGACGCAGTATCTATGTTTCCAAAGGTAAATGTTTTCTTCCCAATACTTCCGGTTATTCTGGTCTTGAATCTGTTGATCGTACCATTCCTAGGGGTTCAAATTTCTCCACAAATTCCTCCAAACTCCCCTAGCCGCCAACTAAGGACAGAAGGGAAACACTTAGGATTTTATCACTTCCCTAATTCATCATATACCTAAATAATTTGACAAACCGGCAAAGTTGACAGGATTTATCTTTCCATCAGTTCTTGATTCTTTTTCGCGGTTTCTCCCTTTTCGTAAACTGGAAGATTTTGGTTACTCCACATCCTCGTTTGCATAGTAGTGAGATTATTTTACCAGAAGAACCAATGGCATACGACTTGATTTTGAATGATCCAACTCTCCGGTGAATTATCCAGGAATATTTCAAAGAGCTGTCATTTTCTGCTCTGTATTTCCGACCCACATTATTGATTTTCCATTCAATTCTCCAACACATCGTTCATGACCCGGGTTTTTCAGTGACTTTCCCAGTGATCAGTTTATTATTCTTGATTTCCCTCTGGGATGAGACTCAACTTTATATTTGTCCAAATTCTTTGGATGCATATTAAACCTGTATCGACCAGCTCATCCTTCCGATGCATATTCCAATTTCAAAGAACCACTCGCCTTAGTAGGTTGTTACTATTTGAGTTGGTCGTCCTACTTTTCAAACTGTATGAGAACAATTACGCAGGTGCTACTGCAAAACATGAAAGCTCGACCTTTTGCCGTCAAACGGGGCACTTTCTAACTTTTCGTTTATCGACTTGGTTTTCTCAGTTCTCCCGTATCGTCGCTCGTTCTGACCGGCTGACAAAACATTTCTGATTGTTCGTCGATCTATCCCTCCATCTAGGACCAGCCGGGTATGATCATCCCCTGAATGAAATATCTGCAAGATTTGCAATTGAAACAAGCACTCAGAAGAAAGGATTTCTGCGAAAACTACTTTCAGACTACCCTCACCCGTTATACAGTGACCTATTCAAGTGTACATATAACTCATCTGTCTGTTTCTGTTCCCTATCTGTACCCTTTGGCGAAAACATTTTGAAACGGAACCGTCCCCTACGTGGACGGAATCCTCACAAACTGGGTAAAAGGTTCAGTGGAATTAACTGACAATTCGATAGCTTTTACCTTTTGCCTTTGCCTTTCCTCAAGAAGACAAGATGCGAATTTTAATAGTCTGAACTGAAATGTGGACATCTGTCTTAGCAAATATCTGATGGGGTAAAAATATGATGTTCTACCGGATTTTGTATCCGCCTTTCAGAAAATTATACGCTTAGCAAAGTGTTCTGTCAAGAAAGAACTCTTTATTTCAGTATTGCCCATAAAAGCGTCGTAACAGGTGGTCTCCGTTCTCAGAGAGCATCAGTTCCTCTTCGGATTGAAACAACAGTGAATAAATCGGGATTTGGAATGCAAGAATGCCATTATTACTAACGAGAAAAAGCGCCATTGGTTAGATGTCACAACACCTTGGGCGAGCATCTATTAGTAGATTCTCCGTTATAAACCTGGCAGACAGATCACTAGTAAGCCGTGTATCGGAACAAATGCCTGAAAAAAGATGCGCTTGCAAACGCTCTAGGCCGTGTCTGTCAAACCAGTGGGCTAAAAATGTCCATTGACCGTAATCACAGTATCAACTCAATTTTCACTATTCAACATAAAATAAGTCGTTCTTCGGAGAGAGGTATTTTGCATGACTGGTGCGAAAGATAGGAGTCCGCTACATAGGATCACGACGGCTCTATGTAACCGGTGAGAAAACGTGACCAAAGATGGCGGGGAGAAAACTGTGAAATTTTATCCATTACTACTGATATACTAAAAAAACAAATGTAACGAACAAAACTACTGCAGAAGATTGTGCTTTTGAGGGAAAACTTACCAAGTTTTGTGGATAGTTCCCGTGTTTGTTTGGGTGACAGCTCTAAAAACGTAAACAGAAAAAAAGTGCATTTGGTATGCATCTTCAAGTGGGTTTCATGTGCGAGACATATCTGCATCCACTCGGTGGTAATTTCAACTATATTATCCCATGATACAAGAAGAAAAAATATCTAGTCCGTCGGTTCTCAACACGGAATAAAAAAGGTTTTCTTTTTGTAACAGCTGAACTGAGATGTTTCTCGGCATTTTCCAATAATCTAGGGAAAAGATTGTAGTTTGCCATTTTTCCATGTAGTGTTGACACGATTGCCACGGTGGAATATATTCTTTCCAATACCGATGTTGGTGAAACGGATCACTCATATCAATGAATTCAGTTCACTGACACAAAGAAAACAACTTAGAAAGCCAATTAAATTTTTAAGGTATTCAAAGCATGTATTTTTCAACCTAACAATGGTTACACGATATCAGTGAAAATGATCCTAAGTATACACATAAGGCGACGAAAAATGACCTGAAATTAGTAATAGCATTATAAGAAGCTTGTTCTCTTAGGGGAATGGGGAGTCTTTTTGGATCAGCCGCTAGTCGCATGAATTTGAACAATTTTTATGTATCTAAACCAGCTTGTATGTCTGTACATTCCCAATTTTTTCCAGTAGACGGTTTCTATTTTTGGTGTTTCTTTCATATATGTTGGAATTTAATAAAGGTCAGCGGGTCATTGTGAACGGAGAAGTCTCCATTACCTCATTGGTGGATTCACTCAGGCTCTTAGAACAATTTCTGAAGGGGTAAACAGTGGCAATACTTGAGTTACTCCTATCGCAGCAACTTCAGTACTATTCAGAACGGAACGTGATACATTTCAAAAGAAAAACTAGCTTAGCAAGTCATACGACCTACGTATTGTTCATTCATCGAGTACAGGCAGCTGAACAATAATTTCGCCCAATCGATTCAGTCAAGGATGTATGCGCAGCTTTCAGTAACAACACTGATATGACGGATTGTTCATTACTCAGAAATCAATCGAATAACGGTACTGAGTAGATATAAATCCAAGTAATTTGAACTCAAGTTAAATTATTTTTGGAATGTGTGAGGTAATCATGTAAGATAACTTACTTAGTGCTTTCACCAATTTTACTGATTATTCAAGAAGAGCAAATAAATAAATCGGTTGAGTAAACAACTGCTTTGCATAGCAGTTAGAGAAATCGTTCAAATACCTATTCGATTATGCATTGGGTGCTTTCATTCTTCATCGACTCCCATTATTCTGCAGTGCGTTTTAGATAATAAGGAATTGATGCGAGTCAATTCCTACATTACCGTAACCGTTTGCACTACTGCAAAGATGAACGGCTTGGAAAGGTCAATATCCAAACCTAACGAGTGTCACCATAATTGGATACAAACCTACATTGTCAAAATATTGTCACATTGAGGACGTGCATGTTGTACTTGGAATAAGCCAGACAACAAGGAAGCAGCTGTTAGAAAAACGCTACCAGCAAGCCGATACCAGATAGTCCTTATATTCTGAGACTTCAGGTATAAGGTATACGGAGAGAAACCAATATACCTTTTAGGTGTGTTTTTTCCCGGAATACTGGCTAAAAGATTGAAGACCTGGCTCACAAAAGAGAAAAGCCTCTAAAGTTATGCGAAACGTTGACATACGTCCTCGAAAATCCTCGGAGAAAGCACCGAAAGGTTTAAGAACCACTGAAATTTAAAAAACGTGTCCCAATGTCCATGGAGATTTCACTGTAGATTATTGGCAGTGAATGGACAGTCAGCCTACCTGGAACATGTTGATAAAAGGCTCAACTCCTCGATCATGACAAAATGATGCGTACTCCCGTGTAACTTTGTATTCTTCGAACAAGGATTTATTCTAGATACATGATGAACTATCATTTGTCTTGTGGCCTACTAGCACAACGACCTTTTTTAGACGCTGGGAGGAGCTGTGCAAGTGTTTCCTCCGTGGTAAGAGTCGTCAGTAGTGCACATTCACTAAGTTACCCACTGGGCGACAAATTCTGAAAGGCTAGCTGAAAGTCGAATACATAACCATCAGGCTACTCGGCTTGGCTCTCAATAACTTTTGCCGTATATGCCACGAATTAATCACACACTCAGAAATGTGCAGCAAGACAACGCCGGACGTACATGGCACAAACTATTTTTTTCCATGATCAAATGATCTTTTTGAAAATAAGATCACTTTGATTTTTGAACCTGTCTAATATTCACCTCTCTCTTCTGCAATGGATCTAATTTATTCCTGACCGATAGACTTGAGAACAATGATAAAATAATAAACGGTGCATCAGTAGTAGGATTTGAATTGTGCGTAGTTTTATACAGTGAGTTGTCTGGAAGGCTGTCATAAGAGTTTAGTACAATGATTTATTGGAAAACAAATAATGGCAGTGCAACCATATAATTCAAGGGTTCACAAATTCCAGTAGATTTTTGATACGATGGAAGCTTGGATCTCTGATTGCTGATGGTCCTAGTAAGACTTTATATTTTCACATTGCTCATGGTGTACGTAATCATTAGCGCATCGTTTTGGTCACATTGATATTGCGTCATCAGTAGATGACGGGGGCAGGCGGATTATTGCAGTCTGCGTTATTTTCGTCCTCTATTCGAAACGAACTTGATAATGTCACAAAAAGGTGGACTTCATATGGAATATTTGCAGCCGCCGTGCTGATTTTGGTTGATAATGTGCTTTCCGTGCTAATTCTTTTCTCAGTAGAAAGGGTTGGGAGTGTAGCTAGAAAAGAACCCCTTATATTAGAACAATCTAAATGAGTTTCATATTCATACTGCGACCTCATTTCTGACTTTAAATCAAATCCTACGATTTCAAGGTGGTTGGCAACTTCAGGTAAAGAAAAAAGACTCGTAACACACCTACTAGTCTCGTTCGTTCTCCCGCGTATTCTCCACTTAGCCCGACTAAAACAAAGACAAATAAAAATCAGCAGAGATTAGGAAAAAATCATTGCCACGATAACCGGAGTAACTGGAAAGCAAAAACAAATTCGCTCATTTGTGCAATATGGGATTACAAATCCTACATAGGTTGCATACCAAGCACCGATAACTAGTAGAATTCAGACATGTAACCAGTGTTGCATAGCCCCCCCCAAAAAAAACCCTGAAGTAATCATTACAGTCCTTTGTCTTGTGTATGGAAACCGTTTAGGTATGCAGGCATTAGGATCTGTTACCAAAATTCCACAGTCACTTTGGCCGGCAATGTCGCTCAACAAACTCATTATAACAGTGAGTAAATTCATCGATGAAAGATACTGAATTGCATCAGGCGAAAGGCAACGCATTTATCACATTGAGGGCCGGCTGAGAACTATAAGACGGTGATAAGAATTGAAGTCGAATCCTCAGCGTTTGAAAGGCCTCACAGACCTAGCAAACATAGCCTTCAAGTTGTTCCAAGGAGACATACTTTGGAGTAAAGTATCCATTAGACTTATAATATATAAATATATATATATATATATATATATATATATATATAGATAGATAGATAGATAGATAGATAGATAGATAGATAGATAGACAGATAGATAGATAGACCACGGATAGGTTAACAGGTAGATAGATGGGTAGTTTTATATAAAAGGTAATCTGCGTAGCCTAAGGTTTTTGTGCGCCGGTGGATAAACCGTTTCTTTTTAGAATTTTATGAATCATTTTGCTACAAAATGTATCAGACGGTATGTGTTATCAAGGGTATGGCAGCATGAGATAGAGACTGGTTTCAGTTAGGTGTTAGTACAACCTAGAGCTAGAAACAATGGAGAGAAAGCGAAACGGATCGATTGCGAAATGAACTCACATAACATTTCTGCCAATTCATTGATTTGGGTATATTTCAGATTAGCTGAAATAAATATCATATCGAATAAGAACAGCCAATGCGCTTCAGGATCCAAAATCGGTTAAAAGATGACAGAACGTGTTCGTTGCCATTAAAACTGTGAATATTGTGAGCTTTGAAATATTGCAACAAGAGAAGAATGATCCAATTGTTGAACTGATTTCCAATAGATAATTTTGCTGCTTTGAATAATCTCAACTTTAGTGACTCACTTAACGTTTTAGCGTTTTTTCTGGCCCATTCGACAACTGTTTCTCCTGTAGTTCAATAGGTAAAGAAGTTTATTGCAATAAAAGCATCATATATATTTTTCCCTTACCAAATAGTTCAATGATGGATGCATTTCCAAGCGAATTTCTGTTCCACGCACCGTGCAGAGCAAAACTGCAAAGGCTATCCTGAATCCTTAGCAAAACAGAGTTCAGGCTCAGTGTGGGCCAACCATTCGATCTACTGGATTTTCGGGAACAAAAGGTGATTTCTCCTCATTAGACAATAGGTTCTAGTGTACACTTACCGGATTCGTCGACTATAGCTATTCTCAATCGGGATGAGGTTAGTTGTAATAGTATCGGTATAACCGTAGAAATCAATCTATGTCAAACATATCTGGTAACAGCCGACCAACTACATAATGTCTTCATCCACCACGACATTGCCAAAATTGGAGATCAACAAAAACACATTTATGAGATGGCAGGGTTTTGAGTCTTCATATGCTTTCGCGTCTTATGTGTAGCTTTTCTGAGTATTTCAGAACCGTTTTAAACACAACTGGTTGACTGCATATCAAAAAAAGACTTGAAGAAAAAAGAATGCCCATCCGTGGGATAGATCGAAACCTTTGAACTTACTAAGGTGATCTATGAATTCGTCGTTTTCCTGCCCCCTTCGGTTACCTAAAATAAAACAAAGAAACTTCTTCACATTGCCGAAGGTATCTAGAAGTGCGAGTAGTATTAGAACCGTCGAGTGAACTGAACCAATTAATTATCATTGTCCGGTCATTAGGTCAACGTCTTGCACGAAAAGTCTTTGATGTTGTTCGTACCACTTCGGTCATATTTTTTTCCCAGTGTTGTAGGAGTTGTTACCAGAAACTTTAAGCCCACCATTTTAGCGAATGCCGTTCACGCCTGCTTTCATCAGGTCTGGTATCCAGATCAATCGTATAACCTTTCAGCCATGGATGAACCTTCTAAAGGGGGCCTCAACTGTCAACAGTATCACACCAATCAAATTAGCTTTCCGCTGTCCAGGTTCAGTGGTTTGGCCATACATTAGCTTTATCTTAGAAGTCTCCCGATGAGCATATGTTTTATGAATTGCACCCTCCCATCATATTTTTTCGAAAGTTCATAATTTTGATGACAGCAAAAATGAATAGCTGATCTACATTCTGAGTTCAAAACATTTGTGGAGCGAAAGCAACTCGTGCATTTCACAGTGCTCATTGGTTTTATATCAGTGTATGGTTGTCGATTCAGAAACTTACCAAGCATTGAAAGCACACCTAAAGTAACAAGAAAACCTTCACAGTGATAGTTCACTTTGTGTGTCAAATACAAATTTCTGAATCTGTTCTTTTTCAAACACATCTTAGCAGAAAGATCCAGGGAATGGTTTCCATAAGTCAATGCTAAATATCACAAATTGATTATGGGATTTTTATATGACAGTTGATTAATTTGCCCGTCAAGCAAAATAGTGCCACTCACCAATCCTTGATAATGGCTTCTGTCTGATATTATCCGTTGTACTCACTAGAATGAGAAGGGAAACAGAACGAACATTGAGTTGTGGAAAGTTTAATCAAAATTTTATCCAGCCGATTTTGCATTCATTTTATTATGTCAGTGCGTACGGTTTGGAGATTATTTTAAATTGTTTAATAATGTAAGCAACAAGCAGTATCCGTGCGCCTAGGTCAATGAGTGAAATCAGAAAGACTGTATATCTCAATGCATTCAATACCCTTTTCAACGCACTTCAATTGCAGTTTTTCTATAGCTTACGCGAAAACCTATTTTTATACTAATTGACCTGGGCTGTTTCCCGGAAAGAATAAAACGATTTTCGACACAACCATTTGCTTTTTCGTCATGATATGTGGACAGTATTAAAGCTTTTCCTATGCGTGTTTCTGATAATGGAAGACATTTACGAAGAAAATATGATGAAGAGAAAGCATGATAAAGGAGAGTACTATAGAGTGTACACTGCTTGCGATATTGAGGCCAAATAATCAGCCATCGATATGTTGTACTTTTGGAATTTGGATGTATGCAATGTTTGATGGCCGTTTACCCGTATAGCGGGCAACATGTTGATCTGTTCGTGATCGCAATCTATCGGTTACTAGAAACCCATCTTGACCTGGCATAACTCTATTGCGAACGCTATCTTTGCTCGAAAGTCACTCACATACTTGGAGCAGTTATTGTACATATCATTTTGGATTCCAGTTGTCGCATCGATCTCGATTTTTCTTATAGCACTGAAATAATCGAGTGAGCCTTGTCAAGGCCAAAATTCTAGTTCAGACAATGTTTAATCGAAGCGTATCCACCTTTATGGGTTTTGTAGGTTGAAGCACGTGTAAAGTACGGCAAACACATGTCTACCGTACCATGTCCGTTTTCTAACACTACCTTGGGATTATCAGAAGCCACTTGGAGTTCAAAATATGAAGTGGCTGCCGGGAAACAATGAAAAGTCCAGCGAACTCAGAAGAAGTAGGCGTCACATGTCATGGTGGTTTGTGTCCGAAAGATTCATCAGCCAGTTTGCTGGATACACTGAAGTATGTGAAAGCGAACCGTTAACAGTGGTGCAAACGTTGTCACTTTCAGTCCGATGGAAATGATTGATCAATGCCTTTTTGTATAGTTAGAGTGTGTTTTCCGTGTGCTGACTATCAGGGATTTCTTTCTCTTTCCCCCCTTGTAAGTCCCCCTCTATCGATCTTGTATATTCACTCCTTCTCTTTCTATGTTCACCATGGTTAGAAAGATAGTGGTCAGTGGGTCTCGCCCTGTTGTTTAGAAGCGCACGATGCTGATGACGAATCTAGCAATACCTCAGGGCCTAGGACGTAAGCTTTCATAGAAAAGTGGTCAACAAAATGTTATTCCTAATACCAAGAAGAAACAATACCCAGGGACATACTCTCAACCAAGGTTTATCCAAATTCCACCTCGAAATCATTGTATGGACTTACCAAATTCGTCCCTCAAAGTTTTCTTTGCTCTCAACGTCAATGTGTCTGACAACCGAGAGAAACAATTTCAGAATCAGCTCGCGAATGAAGGTTATCTAGTAAACCTGTATGAGTGGCCGTTCGTATCAGAATAGTTAGTAAGCAGTATGAGTCTTCGTAGTACGGCTGTGCATAGGTGAAATACCTTTTTGTTAGGAACCATTTACAATTTACCAGAAAAACATTTCAGAAAGGAAAACCGTTAACTTCGCATTTATTTCTTAGGGAAAAAGCCCCCTTTTAGTGATTGCAGTATAGAACGAATTCCATCTTTAAACGTAATCGTTGCAGAATGAGCCGCACTGGTGATAAAGGTTACAGAATTAACCACGAAGAGCATATGAAATACATATTACTGGTTTTACATGTCGTTTACATTTGTTTGAATACTGGATGGACTCCAAATGTGAATTATTCGCACTGATGTAACAAAGATGAAGAGAAGCGGAATTACTGGCGCACGCACCGTGTGCTGATACTTTCCTACCCACCCGAGCGTGAATTGTTGTTGCTGGCTAAATGTTTATCGTAAAGACCTAGGTCTTATCCAGAGCATTTCTTTAAGCAACGACCTAAAATCCGGTATATCTGAATTACAAATTACCCAGTATACACGTCTTTGTTGCTGCAGCTGAAGCAGTGATAGTATTACCACCAGTGTTAGCTTCAACAACATGAGCTTGCCTGGCACTGGTGTTATAATCTAGAAGGCGTGTCGAGCAAATAAACTATGTATAAAATTCATCCATTAGGACATCGCCAAAATCACTCGGACTTAACAAGTGGCAGACAGGTCGAAGCTAGAATCGAAGAACAGAGAAGGAAAGAAAAATGCCGGTAAGAGACCGAAGTTAGGGCACAACTCTTAACTCGCACTTCTCGCCATATCTGAAGACCAAGCCTCTGACTACGAAAACACCAGAATCGTCTAGTAGGGTGTCCGGAGATATATCAAGCGCCGCTACTCGGAGGTTTTGGTAAATAATGCCACAAATCATATCTGAACCGCAACCACGGGGCAGAGATTACAGGCATATGGAAGGCATTGGCAAGGCCAATTTATTACCATCAAAAGGGTCCCAACAACTTGCTGAAGTCCAGTGACCCCAATATCACTGACATATCACGGAAGGCTTTTCATTATCGAGTCTCACAGTAAAGAAAAACTGAACAAGACACTACAACAAACAAACTCGCTTTGACTGCCAACCAAGTGCTCTAGTCTCAGTTTCGTTAGGTTCAGATTATTCAACCACTAACCTCGCACCTCCGTTCTCTGATTCTGGTTGCCACCTTCCAGCGTCGTCCAGTGAAGGGCGGACAAGATTCAAAACATTGAATTATTAGGCAAAAGTCACTTAGACAAAGAAAGTATCCGAATACAACCAAGTCACTAGCTGCGACACCAACAATTTAGATTCAGTACTCTAACCAGAGACTGAACTCTCGTACCCTATGTCCGGGAGTCAAAAGCCTTCCTGGAAATGGGTCATCGTCCAGGCGGTCCTCATCATGTACTCAACCGACGGTCAAGAGCTTCGGTAAAACTGACAAAAGACAGGCCCGAGTGTTCCACATCAAATGATGCCTGTGCACTCTGAAGTCAAGTCAGCGGACTAAAAAGGGCAGGTGTCAGCACGTCATTAGCGAGCCTGCGGTCCACATTCTTCCAGCACACAGATGGAGTGTTCGGTGTATATGGTCATTGCTTTCGTTCCCTCCGAAAAAGCAAGCTTTTCCAGTAAACCAGGGAGCGAAAAATCAACTGCAGTTTGAGTCTCTCTAATCTCGATCTCTGACAGCTTGTAATAGTAGGCTAGACGGCTTGATTCGGTTGCAATACTTTCGAAAATGCCCTACACAAATGGATTCACATTCGACATTGTCTTCGACGAGACCCCAGTGTGGGGGTGAATCTGGAGCAGCACCCTGTAGATTTGAACAGTATAGCTCTCTTTCCTCCTAGGATTGTTCGTCTTGTACACATTGGGAACCTTCAACTTTGACGCCCTCTTCACCCCTGTGCTAGAAACAACCTTTAGGGCCATTATTGTAGAGCAACGCACTCCCGGGGGCTTACACGTTTATCTATTGCACTGCTGATACTGCATTTCTGCCGTATTTGGGCAATACTACGGATACGTCGACACTCGAAAACTGACATCCTCTACCTTTATTCTATCCATGTTTGTGAGCCGTACATTAGGATGGAACTCATCGTCACACATCAACTTGACCCTTGACAGGCAGTCGGATGGCAAGCCAGCGCCACAGATGACGGAGGTAGACAAACAACAAAACATACCTGCATATGCGATGACATTTCATTCGATATTGGTCCACCTTGGTAGGTGTTCAGGTTACAAAGCTTATCTACTTCATCTAGCGCTTGCCTTGGCAATACAACAGTTAGGGTTAGGCCAACGGAGTCCTTTAACAGCATTTTACACTTCGAAGGTGCAAAAAAGCTTCTCTGATAATAATACACCGTTGTTCAGGCTATCTGCGAAAGATTGCAACTCACCTGGATCTCCATACCAAAATATATAAAGTGAGTACCACGGCGATGTCGGTAGAAAATTATGAACCGACATTTCCGTTATCTTGGGTAACGTTTCTCAAGGCAATTTTACCAAATGACTCACAGTCACAGAGTCGTGTTGCTGAAATTATTTCTTCTCTTTTATTACATTACATAAAACATCGTGCCTTGGATACACTGGGAAATTCGTTCGGGCTTGACAACTGGATCTTCCCTCAAATACGTAAAATAGTCCTTGTATTCCAATTCATACAGAAAATTGAATGAGCATCGAACGATGCCGAGGATGGGGCTATTTCAAGAATCCGTTCAAACACAAAACCGAAAAGGAACGGTGAAGATGGGCAACCCTGACGAACACCAGATTCTACGGTGAACTCGGGTAAAATTTCGCCATCAGCACGACTTCGGATTTTGCTGCTTGTGTACAAGCACTGAAAAAGGGAAATGAACTTCTCTGGCATACCGTAAATAGACCGACAGCGCCGGAGAACCGTCAAATCGACGGAATTGACCGTCGCTTTCGGATGAAGAAATATGAGGGTTTCTCGGCCTACGGAGGATGCTTCTGTGCCCTTAGATTTATCGAACAGAAGAAGTGGGGTCGAAACGGCCCCAACGGATCTGAAACCGATTTGGCTGTCACGACAAACATCGCGAGTGGAGAATAGTTGATGAGGAACAGGTCTATTGGGCAATTTGGATGCGATGCTTACCAAGCTAGTTCCTCTGTGACTATCACAGAAAGTCCTGTCACCTTTCTTGTAAATTAGCACAATGGCCGATTCACCCCAGTCTCTAGGATTTCGCACATTATCCCGGATAAGCGAGAGGAGGTTGGGTATTCCTGGAGCCGATCATTTGCATTTATCTCTAGAAAACGAAAGAGGAAACCCATCTGGTACAAGGACTTTGTACCTTTAGTAACAACCCATCCTCCGGTCCACCTTTTCTGATAGAGGGGTGATAGCTGCCTGCACCGATTCCCATAAAGATATACCGAGAACGTCCAATGGCAAAATGAACCACTTGAGCTGTCCTGTAAGGTGCTCCGGCCGACGATGAAGACATGGTCCCTGAGATGGAATCTATGAGCCGTCGTATACTTAGATTAAGCTCGTTTACACCGGGTCTCCGTGGGCCGGTAACTGTAACCAAACATTAGTGCCACATGAAGCAGACTTTCAGTTTCGCTACATTTAGCAGTCCACCACTGGTGGCGGTGATTTTATCACGCCCCTGCTCAACTGGCGTTTAAGAGATTCTTGCGCTTTATTGAATAAAGCATTCAAAGGGATGGATCAGCAAGCATCCGACAGAGCAACTTTTGTCGATGATATCCATTATTTGTGAGTCCTGTTCATCTGGGTCCTGGACTTCCGACTGTACCGATGACCTTGTAGGCAGCTCTGCCCAAACAGCGGATTGCCGGTTATCCACTTTAAGCAACCGTGAAAACGGTAACATTACCTTGGTGCTTTCACGGACGAAACCTAAACAGAAGCATGCAGGTACCAAGACATGAACGCAGTCCGCAGACAAAGACTAAAGATCATGGGCGTAGACCAAAAAGAAAGTCAATCCAACTGATCCACGCTAGTGTTGAACAACCACAATATGGTCAATCTGAGTTCAAAATTGTGAAGAAGTAGAAGGACATCATGTGAGTTTGGCACGCTCTTTATTGCATAAGTTCGTTCTCACCGGAACCAGCATGTTATCAGAGGTCAGCCGAGTGAGATAATTGCCGTTGGCCCACAGTATGCTGTTTCAAGCCTCTCAAAAGACTAACTTTGGCGTTCAAATCTCCAACAATGGCCATCCGTTGAATGTGCGCTTCGAAGCAGCTGGGAAACGTTCTGACAGAATTCGTCCTTGGTATCAGACGAACTGTAGTCAGTAGACAAACGAATATCGGGGCATCAGTTTGTTGTTGTTAAAATGCACAGAACTGTCCCACTGAACTGAGCACAACGGATTGCTGACTGGAATCAAGTCTGGTGGTGCAAGCTCAGCTTCCATGATCAAAAGCAATCACAACGCTGGCTTGACCACGAGCAGTGGAATAAAGACCACCGGGCACGACAGAACCAGGTTGTATCTGAGGTGCCAAGCGAGATCACAGAAGTCAGGTCTTTTGTTGCCGCTTTTCCGAGAAGTAGCACACGACTATTTTGAAAGTAACAAGAATCCTAGCGAGAACAACCTGTTGTCCATGTAACCCAATAAAAGGATTTTAAAAGCAGCCACGTGGACTGAAAATTTAGGCTAACGAGAAGCCTCCACTTTATGCTCAACTCCTGATTTACCACCTTCTTCAGACTTCGATAGTCGATCTTAAATCGAAGGAAGTATTATCCAACAAATCCTCTATCAGAAAGATGCTTCAGGCTGTCATTTCTTTTGCATTTGCTAGTAAGCTAGTTTTCAAAATGGTACTCGTGATGACTGAAAGTTCGACAACTTACTATCCATTTCGACTAACTTTGGTATAACATTTCACATGGTTCAGCTATTTTTCGATACTCTCAAGTAACGTCTGTTCTAATATATTAGGAAAAACTAATGCATGGCTCTTTCTGGTAGACATGAAGACCTTCGTTATCCGGTCAAAGAATCCCACCCTGTTATTGCCTTTTTTCTCTTTTTTTCATTTGTTCATATCTTTCTGACTGTTGCGTTCATTGGTAATCCACCATTGGCCTAATGAAGTCGTAAGTAATGAAATGCTTACTTATTCATCAATTTTTAAGCGCACTCCACCTCTGCAGCAGCGCCATTGGTGGTTATCGACCCAGTATGTCTTCTATTCCTTGTTACGTTGCATGTTAAGCAAACAGTTATAGCAGACTGCAATTATCTGTTAAGGTACTAATGCAATCGGAGTTTGTTTTCCACTTAGACCATTTTTGCACAAAATCCGGTCTCGTGGTTCAGCTCCTGTGAATATGAATAACGAACTTGTCGATGTGAAATGATTTGAGCCACTTTTGCAAAAACTAGTTGCTCAACCTTTCATCGTCCCGGTTACATTGCCGCTTTCTAAGTGTCGTGCAGGGAAAGTTCATAATAGTATAAAGCTCCGGTTTTCTTCATTTGATGAGCAACGTTTCTGACTGTGAAACAAAGTCATATCAAAGGTACGTATCCGGTGAAACACGAAACAGACCCAAATAAATAAAGAGCATATCAACGGTAGTTTAGAAATATCTCACACGACCACTCACAATGAAATCAGTTAGTTTGGTTATTATTTTATCGTCTGGCATCATGCGAGCAAACAGCCCACTGCTGCAACAATACGTAGATAATATTTGCATTTCCACAATCAAGGCTAACATTCAGGTAAGGTTTTGGTACCAAACTGGAAACCAAGTAACTCACCCAGATTCTGATTTCGCTTGATCTTTTGCACTGAAGTGAAAGAAAAGAGATTTGATATGGTCATCTGGTTGTAGTACTCGTTATTTTGGAGCCGCCAGCCTCTGGGTGGAGATGGGGTCTCAAGAATTCTTTCATGTGGTACATCGAGAAGCGCGCACAAGGCCATTATCATAATGGACAAAACGTATTGTCCATCATGAATGTATATGGCATTATGAGGGAGGATCACGCATGAACGACCTCGAATTCGGCCGCTCTAATATAAAAATATTCCATGCTTTTCGTTCCATTCAGTGAACTGTTTTCGACTTCATGGCAATGGTGTTATTTGTCTACCCTTTTCTTATTACAGAGGTTTGAAATTCGAGAAAGTTCTCTACTGCAAGGTTTACCACGCTGTGATCCAACATTCAATATCAGAATGAATCTGCCTCAGTATTGACATGGAAAGCCAGCTGCCAGTCCAGCCGATAATTGTAAAACACAATTGTGAGTGGAATGGAAAGTGGTTCTCGTCACTATTTTACAAGGGAAGGAAAATTACGATTCTCGAAGTGTCGTAGATGCACACGACGATAAAAGAACTCATAGATGCAAAATTAGGCGAAGCTTCTTCACCACGTCGCGCAACAGTGAATTCGTTCATAATCATAAAGAGTGGACATATTCTATTTGTCTGAACATATATCTGAAAATCAAAGGTATTTTCTCTTCGTATTTTGAACATCTTTTCGGATCGGCTGCGTAAAAATTAGTGCTTTTGAAACCAGAAAAGCCCGCCATTTTAAAACAGATGCAATGGGTAACGTTGGGTATCACCATCAACGATGCTCCGAAAATCTTGGAGTGTTCCATTATTTTCCTTTCTGTACATTGTACACAGAGAGAGTATCCAAGTGAACGTGATAAATTTCTAGATGCGATATATTATTTACCGATCATGAAGACCAAAATATGGGTCCTTCACGTTCAACTGAAATGGTAATGTCTTATCCGACCAGTTAGATCTATCAGTGGAGCAAAGTGTTGGAGACACCCGTTGCTGGAGTCATATAATGGGCAAGGTGGTCAACACTGAATAGCATACTGGCGATTTCTTCAAGCATTACGAAATACTGAGAAGCATTGCCGTGTTGTTGAAAAAAATTAGTCGACCAGTTGTTTAAGATGAATGCCGCTCCAAGCATTTACCACAGTATCTGCTTCCGTACTACCGTACGTAATCCAGTGGGTTCTTCTTATGTCAACTCTTACATTTTGAGCCGCTAAAGTTATGCTAATTCAGTCAACTCGTCAGAACATCGTCAATTAGAAATATCCCCAGATGCTTTGTAACACACGAGTGTAATATTATTGTGCTTCCGTTCCGTGTAGAAAGCCAAGCTGGAGGCTATTGCTTTTCATGATCATAGTCATGCATTCATTTATAAAATCAGGGTTTTTATCAGATATCAGCTGATTGTGATAACTGGTCATGCAAAGTAGCTCAATTATCCGACCCCACCCTTCCGCTACCAGCAGCTATTACCATTTCAATCCTATGACGACGGATATGACCCTAGGTTCCACCGTCTACTCTTCCACGTATCCGTCCTGCATATCTGTTCGTTTCGACTTCGTGCTTGTGAAGTATTCCAATAATTAGATTTTGGTATACGACGTACTAATAAACGGTTTGAAACATCCGACGGGTCCGCTTGAAGCAAAGCTGAATTTTTGCATTTAACATTATGCAATATCGATTGTCCGCATTCTGTTGGGATGTTTCTTGTACGAAGTTCATGAACGATTTGACTCTGTATTCTACACTGGAAGGGATGAAATCTTCTTTCAATCTGTTTCAAACCCTCACGCCTTTTGCCGCTAAATATTTGACAACAAGCTTGGCTAAATGTAACGAGTGATCCGAATTTCACCGCAACTACGAGAAATCACTTTTCATACATCTTTGATGTGGGATTTTACTTCAATCACAAATTCTAGCATGGGATCGTGGAATTTTCTAATCTCACCAATATTGACCAGTGCTTTTCAATGTCTAGAGAAAGTATGCAGGTCAAACGGCTGATTCTATCCGCAAATCTTTCTTTCCCTGGCTCATCATTTGAACTGATCAATTCCTTACAGTTGGCAATCTCTTACTTTTAATTTTATCAGATATAAGAAAACTCCTCTTATCGGAAGATTATCAAAAGTAATCATCTTTCTTTGGCTTTTTTCTGAGTAGAAAAGTGCTCGAAACCACCAGTGATTTGTCGTGGAACAAAGCCTAGACGAAGCAGCTTGGGCACGAACCATCACCGGCTCGTTTGCGTATATTCAATTTTTCAGTACTAATTATCGTATAAGTGAAGTGACAATAGTCAGTTAAACAGCTTTTTCCCGTGGTACCCATGCTCTTTTTGGAACTCACTGTTCACGGTGAGCCCACGTTACAAATACCCCTAAGAAGTTCTTTTTACAGAAAGACGCGTCATACCTACGAAAGGCGGATTATTGTTAGTGAATTTAGAATAACACTGAAAATGATTCCTCAGTTACCAGTATAGTTTACTGATATTAGCAAAACTTTAAAAAAAGGGTGTATATCGGTCTCGGGTGCGTGATGATTATAAGATTATTCCACTCATTTCAACCAACAACGCGGTGTAAGACCAGTTTTGCACTCGAAATAGTAGTCAAAATGGGTAAAATCGCCACAACTGACCATGCTACGTGTTTCTAGGTAAACATTGAGAAAAGCGCAGACGTCAACTTTAAACTTTTGAGTCAGAGACCTAAAATAACTGCATCCGTGAGTGCATTTAAAAGTGAATTTATCACTTCGCTACTTTAAATCAGTGGATCGATGGATAAGCGGAATCAGCTTGGAGTGCGCATTCATAAGTCGCGTCCATTTCTTACTGTTTGCTGAATAACAACGGTAATTGAAAAGAATATGATGAAAAAGGGTTCAGTGCTCGATGATAATTTGAGTCTCTGTTTTGATTCACTACTGGAACAGGTAAAAAAACGACATTGAAAGTGATTTTTAGTCACCATGGAGCACCACAACTTCGGGAAGCTTTCTTCACTCAGTTTATACGTGGGCAAAACGGATTTTCACAGCCAAAGGGAACGAACCAAAAAACTCTCGGATAGGGGAGCCTCTTTATATAAAGCTTATTTTGCATACAGTTACGGTTTAAATCGTCCTTCTTGAAAATACGTAAACTGCTATGTGAGGACAGCTCCAATTCACTGGGACTAACAAAGGTTTGACTCACTGAAATCTGATCCTATTCGTTTTCGCATTTTTTCAGTCATATGTGCTGAAAGGCATTTCCGGTAGAAGGGAATCATGGAACCGTTATTCGAAGGATTTGATATCAAAATCTCATAGACTTAGATGCGAGTCCTATATTAGACCAGCTCTGTTTATTCAGCCAAGGTAGAAGGGTGTGCAGTGCGGTTAGTGAAATGTTGGCACATCATGATTACCCATGATCGCACACAATTTTATCCCGTAAAATGAAAAGTCAAATTGTAATATGGAAAAGCCTAAGGATGCAAGCTATCTCCGATGGATCTTTTTTCCAGTTGCGTGCGGTTTGCCCCATTGAGAAGCCATTGATGACTAGTCCAATCACTAAAATCAGAACATTCACGTTTTATCACCGGAAATGTGGTATCATTTACATCTTCATTCACATAAGTTATGTACACTCAACTGGCAGCACCAAACTAGTTCGGCTGCTAGAGCAACTGTCTAATCAACGGAGGGTCACTGATTTGATTTCGGCTCGAGGCCTTGTATATTTGGACTAGGAAAGTAAATTTGGAGTTTGAGTAATCGATTAGACTCAATTTTTCCTTGCCAACTGCGATGTCTAAGTGTAATAAAGTAAGACTGAAACTGCTATAATCTGGAAATCTATTTGTTTCTTCATTCTGCTTCTTTTAAAATATGCGGGTTATGATTTGCGCAAGCAGAATAACAGGAGCAGACTATTGGCTGTGCAGTAAACTGCTGACGAATTTTTCCATCAACTTGATTTGTTGTAAAGTACGGTGAATATTTTCCACAAAACAACAGCATTTTAAACTCACTACTGAAATGAATAACGTTTGACACAGATTGATGTAATGACCCTGCAAATCGGAAGAGATATTCAAAACCCCGATGACAAAATGGGTAAATGAGTCACGAACAGCCCTAGCCAAAACTCATAAGAATATATATATTTGTGGGTGACTAGTTTGTTTTAACAATTAACAAGTCATATTAGATATGTGCACGCTGAAATCAACGCGAATGAGAAAAAAAGCAGTACGTTGATAGTCTACTCGGATAGTAGTATGATCCGAGTTGCGTGTGCGTGTAACGCATTGCCATTCGTGCAGTTACCTTTCTCGTCTCACATAGTTTCTGTCAAACAATCTCGTGCTGCTCTGAAGGCAACTATCTTAGTACATGTATCGATCTGTTGCCACTAGCAGTGCAGAATAACATGCTCCTGTAACACATTTTACCAGCAAATAAATAATTGTATCAGACGACCGGGGACACTTTGGTTCATCCACGAACTGTTGGGTACTGATACTCACTGTCACTGGCATTACGGTACCAAGTGCATTAGTCTGTGGTGATCCATAGTTGGAAGTCCAGACAGGCTGTGAGATTTTAGCTCGAACGGTATGCCTCTTGGTCTAACTCACTTTCACGTTTGTTTTCTTAAGTTAGGGTGAGGTTCTTCATGTCAACTGAATGTATCATGATATTGTGCTACCTACGACGTTTCAGTACATCCTTAGGACGATCTGGTACTAATTTTTTGCGCCTATTCCTGTTATTGTCAACAGTCGACATAAATACACAGAACGGAATAACCGGGTGACGCATATCAGAAAAGCAAATTTATCACATTTTCCTTATCACAATCAAAATCAGTTAAAAATCCTCATGGAACGATCGTTCTGATGTTATCAGAAAGAATAGATTCTTGTTGACACACTTATGATCATAGGAACGTGAACTCCACGTAAATTTGAATATTGAAGGTGAAATTTTTCGAGCGAGTCAAGTTTGCAAATGTGATGTCGCCATGGCTCCAAAATACCAGCTGTGAATTTTTGTTTCCACACTTCCTGAGGATTTCATAAATTAGCTTCCAACAAATACGCTTCTGTTCCTCGTTATTGCGTAATCTGCATACCCAAAAATTCGCACAAATGTTTCAAGAACAACATGTTAAAAACTTACACACTTCAACTAAAGGGGAATGACCGATCCAGTTTATCAAACGGCACGTGTGTCAATACTAGTAGATTGGTATTTAGATTAGGTTTCTTCGTGGTAGAGCAATTTATGAGTGGAGAACACGCATGGGTGACTTTTGTGAATGGTGTATAAAATGGTACGCGTATGTGTGGAGGTCAGTTTCAACTTACCAACAAGTTTTACAACACTTCTCCTTTGAACTGTATTCAGTTTGGCTGGAACATAGACACATATTCACGTGTGAGTGAAACAGAATGGTGTTCGTCAAACGGGTTGGAGGAAAAGGTATCTAACCGAAAATGAACTGAATATTGGAAGTACCATGTTTCAAGCAGTTGTTACATATGACGTGATTCATCATTCATTGTAAATTTCCAAGCCAATGGAAACCATAGAAACGCTGTACAGATGTCTAATCTATGTTGGGAACCATCAGCAGGCCCCAATAACAGAACCCCAAATGAGAATCGAACCCGAGATAAACGATCGTGAGTCGAACACGAGCTTGCCCCAAACGGTTTATTGAACCTATAAAACTTGTTGTAGAATTCGTCTGAAACTGGCTTTGCATATAAGCAGAACACAGGGAACGACTCATATGGTGGGTGGATTTTCAGTTTTCAGAAGACACGCCAGGTGAACATGCTGCTTATTGGGTTGAGTAGCTTCACACTCCACTAAAAGTGAATTTAAGAAAAACTAAATCAGATCAATCAGTTTATCCGGAAACGGTTGATAACATATAAACCAGGTCGGAATGGGACACAGTCCCAACTACGTAAGAAACCACAACTCACAAAAGATTACAATTATCAAAATAAGTTAGGTGTCCGGCTTGCATGGGAAGGTTATTACTCTGGTTGGTACGAACGTCGTGTAATTAGCCTGCCGATGAGAACATTATCGTTGGCAAGGCAAAGGCGGTACCCCAAATAGTTTTTGAAAATGTTTCCAAGTTTGCGAATGCCGCAGGCGTAAAATAATGTGCTCATCAACACTAGCTTATGAAGACACATTGGATTGACAATGTTGTATTGTTGCTTCCTTGCTGGCAACCCGCTTTTAGTATTTCATTGTAAACTATTTAAGCAAATATTCGCCGAACGAATCAAATGCGAATCCTGGAAGTGACAAACAAACAGTAGTCAACTCAAAATGTTTCGGACAAATTCCCCCTTTTCGGAAAAGAAGTACTTCAGTGATAATTTTCTGATTGCACAAAATGATTTGCCGTGAAAACTGCAAACCTTTTTCGTCCCTAAATGGATGACAAATTACAAAACCACGGATTTTAACGTGTTGTCACCCAATACAAATCGCGCACGTAGTGCAGGGATCTGCTTGCTTGACCATCACTTATTGTTCCTCAGAATGTGGATTTTAATTTGATTAATTTGGTATGTCGAGCGTTTGATCCTTAAGTATCTATATAATGGTGAATTTGATAAATGATTTGCATATTGGCCCCAATGTTCCTGGGCTTGCCTCCAATTTTATATTGAAAAGACTGTTATTAGAAATTTTGCATTCTACTCGGACATAAGAAAATCCAATATTCCTTTACTTTTTAAACTTGATCCAATTATTGGCTTTGTTCTTGAATACCGTTTCGGTACGGATAAGCAATGTGAGCAGTTGATTTTTGTTTTCTAAATTTATAACTATCCCTTGGAAGAAACTGATCTTTATGAAAAAATCTAGTGTTCAACAATTTAAATTCATTTGTTGTTTCATTCAGTGGTAGAACAACAAGAACGTCAATTCTACAACGTTTTTCAGATCTGCGGTCAGCTGCTCACAAGTGGAGACAGAATATCTCCCAGTGACGGTATAATAGGTATGAGAAATACGCTGAAAGCTTGGGTAATCAGGAAAGTATCTTACCAAGTTTTGACCCCTTTTCCTGAATCCACGCGTTTATCATATCTCCTGAAGCGAAACATGGAAATATCGTCAAGGAGAAAAATCTATCCTTGCCCATCGAAGTGGGTGTAACACGGATATTAGAATACGCAAACATCTGTCGCCTATTTTTCGCAAGTTATTATTTATCCGCATACCAAGATGTCACACAGTAAACCATGATTGTTTTATGTGCCATCATAACCATAGTTTACCGGATGCACGTTCAAAAAACTCGGTGATGTAAGGACAAATGTTGACTGACTGTGAAATCCAACGTAGTACGGAAGCGAAGGTGATTATCGGCGAAACATTTCTGAGTGCTTGTTTATCTATTCAATTAGGGCATATTCATGTAGACTGGCCCAAAATAATTAGGCATTGTGAAAGGGTTGTTATCCGAGACCAAATCAATGATATCTTCAACTAACAAAATTGATCTCATGTCATCACATTCTATCTATATAAAATCATTCCACACAAACATTGCATGTTGGTGGATAAAAACATAATGGGATATCCTTTATGCGAATACTGACGGGTAATCGCATCAAGACACAGCAGTTGTTAAAATTCCGTCAGGCAGCTGGTCACTTGAACATCCAACAGCGCTCAAATATCAATTGAATCATTGGCAAATATATCTTGGTCAGCTGGGAAGACAGGCCCATGGAGTACACATAATACAAAAGATAAACTCACCCACAGACTGTAAGACTTCGGGTCGTACGGCTAATTTTCTCGTCCTTGGCAAGAAAATTACATTAAAAAAAAATTCATTGAATATTTGTTTGTTTAAAGTATGATCAGTAGAGCCATTCAAACATGAAACATATCTGTACACGGTCTTTCTGAGCTAAAAGGCTCCTCAAAGCTGTCACCAATCGAAAAGTTTTACAACAATGATGCTCTAGTTAGGCATAATTTTAAAAATGAAGAATCCCAATATCGATATTTTATTACTCAAATTCGATGGACTGGCTGATCGTAAGTACTAAGGAAGTGTTCGAATAACTGTGAAGGTGAACTTCAAAAGCAGTTGGTAAAAGGCCTTTCTTGGTCATTTATCTGAATTTTTTTTGAATGTCGAACTGGCACAAGTTCAGCCCTTTTTCCGTGACCGTTCACGTTTCGAATCAAACCAGATGTTTCAGCTGAAAAAACTGGAGTGCCTACCCGGTGTTTAGAAGTGGGATGTTATATCATTGGTGGTGAGTGAGTTGTCGAGCAACATGATCACCGAATTCGGAGAATAAAATGATATATTTTATCTAATTCTAAATCATGAGTACAAACATTTATTTTTCAAAAGAAATGTTCACAAATATCTTAAAGTTGCCGGACAAACATCTGAGCCCAGTTATTATGTGCACTTGCACCTAATCACTCGGTAAATATGAACCCTTTTTGGTTCAAAAGAGATTCATCAAGGTCTCCATTCTCACAATACATCGCCTAGTTCGAGCCAGTTTCATAGCTAATCCGAAGAACGTAGTCCTCGGAGAAAAATTTCATTTTACCTATGTCAGAAAACATAAGGTTTGGCGTTTTCCCAAGGAAAAAGTGCTCAGGCCCTCCAATGCTGGACACTGAAAGCTGATTGTACAATTCCTTCATACGAGTGAATGCATTTATTTTACCGATACCTTACTTGCGAGCCTCAAGCAATAATATCAGCCAACTCTAAAAATCGATGGTAGTCTGGTAACCGGGGGAGGCTCTTTTTCCACGTAGGATGGATACTGTGGAAGTCGTATCACCGTACTCTTCATGGTTCTGTTATGTACGAACTAAATGCATTCTATGATCACTCTTATATTTTTCAAAGAAAATGAAGAACATTTTTCGTCTGCTATGCAAGGTGTATTCCTAAGCAGAAAGTAAACAGGAAGGCCGCAACTCACCTAGCATATCTACTGCTTCATCTATTTGGTTTGAAGTGAGATTCGCTGAAAGAGAACGAATGCATAATTTTCTACCAAATAACCGAGCAAAGCTCGCGTGTTGATAAATTAGTGAAAATGGTTCATCCAATATTTGAGGTTATAAACTTTAAACTGCCTTCCATTTTGCTTATAACTTGATCAATAAATTGAGGAAGAAAATATGGAAGTGAACTGCTTCTGACATTCCCTTAATTATTTTATCAGACAGAAATGGCAAAAAAGTGACAAATATATATATATAGATATATATATATATATATATATATATATTATATGCATACAAAGAGAGAGGAGGAGACAACGAGAGGAAAAGAAGAGATAGAGCGACTCCTGAGTGCAGCCAACTGGCCATTGCTTGCATTGAAAATAATTAGCAAATACGTTTTTACCGATCGTTCGTATAAATCGGAACCCAGTTGAAGTGGGATCCAATTTTCATTAGATATACCGTAAACATCCACGGGTAATTCGTAACATATAATGTCGTCCCGATAGGATAAAGGTGCGCAAATCAGTGACAACAAACTACTTTTCATCCCACGTTAAATAATACTATGATAAAAGTTCAGCACACAATCCCACCCTGCGATTTACATGAGATACCGTGATGGTAACATTTCTGTGCTTTAGTTGAGACAAAGTTCAGAAGCAATCAATCGTGGTTCTTCAGTGATCTATCTATTTAGGGAGAGATGATGTTTACACAGTGCGCAAGAAACCGCAAACCCATCTTACCAACATCTGATCCTTCTTTTTGAGTCCATGAGGTGATCATTTGCTCTGGAATACGTGAAAATGCGTCCATTTAAGCCTAGTGTTGGGCCTTGACAACCCACTCGAATACTAATCAGTGTTAAATATAGTTCAACTCACGAATTCTCTGCTCAAACTGTTTTCGTTCCTTGCCATCTTGGTGTACTGAAAAAGCATTCCAAATGCTTTTACACTGGGACAGTTCAGTTGAATCGACAGTATTTATAATGTACTATCAAATAAAATAAAATAATAAATAGTCGTGCCATTCAGAGATCATTTTTCGCACTACAACTATTTCGGAGATTGCTAGTATCCAAATAAAATCCTGGGTTTTTAGTGATACTTGGTATGCTAATCAGAAAGCAGTATCCGGACTCACCTGGTGTCCGATGCCAACCAGGTGTACTAGAATTTGGCTCTTTATTGACCCGTCAGATTTTGACTTACCCACTTTTGGTGTCCATCACAATCCATCTACTTGAACGTTCGCATTGTATTTTCCACATATTTTACAAATCAGTCAATCAGGCCACCTTTGTGGTAAACATCTTTATGACAATAGTGCTTATTTTCCACTAATGGAAGCGTTGTATGAACTAAAATATCATCTAGCATACAGGATCAACTCTCATCGGAGGTCATGGTAAAATTAGTTTTTTTTCGGAACGGTCCGTATCAATTGCGGGTGACTTATACTAGAACTAAGACTGATTCACAAGGTGACAACATTGTCACACTCGTAAATAACCACCTATCTTAGCAAGTTGTCAGCAGCTTCGGTAATGGTTAATTTACCACTCGACTAGGACGAAATGCAGGTGCTTGTCGGATGGAACAACAAGTTGCAAACGCACGATAGATCTACCTGCTTTTCACTCAGTTTGCGCCCTCGGATTAGTTTATGGCATTATCAAGGGGCTCATCGATAACCCCTAGTTTTAAGATGAAGGTTTCGTGCTTGCAGCCTCCATTCCTATCTTTCCATTCTCTAGCCTTCGAGTGAGTTCCACTGAGGTCATTGCTATTGTATTGTTATAGTCATGGTTCTTTTGCGTCCCCACTCCCCTCCCTCCGGTGGGATTCTGTGTTATTCGTTTGTTTGTCCCATCAGTGAACCACAACTCTCCCAGTTGCCCTCATGCTTTCAGTTGACCATTTCACAGTCACATGGTCTCAGACTTATTGCGGAACTTCTCTCTCGCCCCCGGATTCGTGCGCTTGAATTCTTCAAATGAGGAAATAGGCACAACTCGGTGTTCAAGCCAACTTGTGACTGTACTGTCCACAATATAATCATACACAATATGTGTATCATGTTCTACGAGACAACCATACTCTGAAAAAAATGATTTGTCTCATGGAAAAATAGTTCGATTGAAAGGTCTAGACAAAAGAAACTCACTCATCATTTGCAGAGATTCTGTGAAAAATACTTGAACGTATTAGTTCAGCTTAGTGATATTTCAGTGCTTTAAAATATAAACTTTTCACCTGTAATGTGAACTCAATAGAATAAAGGTCAAACAATATAGCATTGTTTGTCAATTATCCATTCAGAAAGACGTCAGTAGCCTATAAAGACTCAACGGTGAGTAACTACAACCCACTTTCTTTCCCAAATGCCCACCTTTGGGAAAAGAAATAGGTCAATGACCATTCGGTAATGATGACTAACCCTCAAGTTTATTTCGCCATGTTTATCTTTGCAAAACACTTATTCCATACCGTAATAGAGTGGTTACCCCATCTTTAAAAAGGGCACCACAAAAATTGGCTGTGTTTAGTTAATCTAGGAGCAGGGCAATACTTGTGCATGGAGGTATATTGATTGAGATGCGCTAAAACCGATCAACAGAGGTCCGGATATGCAAATCAGCTATCGCAAAGAAACAGCCCATTGCACATCCTCGTGCTCGACGTGTAGCTCAGTGAGGAGACCATGCCCATGTACCTAAATATTCGAGTTGGTATTCCTGTTTTATCAAAGCTGAAAAATATGACGTGCTACAGATGGCAGAAGAATCAATGAGTATGTACCGTAAATGCGTGGTCTCATACTCACGCCCAATTCATCGTTGTAAAAAGAACAACCTGCAGGATAGGTTTTTCTTCATCCCTATGTTAAGATAAGGTCTTATTAAAATCACTTCGGCGTGCTTTCCTTACTAAAAAGAATCCTTCATGTAACACGTTCATACACAGATCAGATTCAGCACAAGGGATTGTGCATGACTGATTATTAACTCTGAATACCAAGTTAGGCAGCATTCATTTGAATAATCTCAGATAGTGATCATTAGGTAGTATTTCGGTTTTAGAGTTTTGATCGCTCACCGTACGTAGATTCAGGGGCCGACTTGCTCTCCCTCGTCATCTCATCTGCAAAACGAAAGTAAAGAAAGTCAGCGAACCAACTGATTGTTTTAAACTGATATATTATTTTTCCGACAAAGTCAGTCAAAGGCTCCTGAAAGTTGAGGAGCTGCTGTCATTGTCAAACGGGAACAACTCACAAGGTGAACTTGGAAGGTTCCTAGTCTCTATGTGGTACCTATCATGCTACCTTATCAGTGGATGGCTGGATTGGTCGTTTAGGCTGTAAAGATGTTTGTCCATTGCTTCACATGATGGAAACCGATTAGGATGTACGTACCCGGAACTTCGACCAGTCCGAAATTGTGACCAGATCGTTTTAAAAGTACCGACAAATCAGTACCAAGCATTGGGTGCAAAGAAACCCGAGTGACCTTTTATCGTGGATTTTCGAAGCAAATACAATTTTTATCATGTTAATGACCGGGCTCTATTTCAACCGAGTCTACAGTCAGATTTGTGGTTTTTAGTAGTTTTACCATTCGCCTGTTATTTTATAATGCTGAATTTACTAGAAAAGATAATTTTACGTCATTGATCACATGAAAAGCTCATCACTCTATGCTTTGGTGTCAGCTTGGATAAATCAGCTTATCGTATGACATGTAGTTATCTATGAATTGTCTGTAGTAATATGCTCTCTTTGGTCTGAGAACTGACGAAGTAACTCATCCAGTTGTTGTGACGACCAAGTTGCAAAGGGTTGTTGTCTACTGCAAATTCGAAATTCCGACAACTTTTGGCATGCGACCCAGTGAAGAATTTCCTGTTTCGTGTCTTATGTTTCAAAATACCAACTGGTATTATGAATGATGCGAAAGCTTTGGAGCACTGTGAACTCACCGAATTTTGCAACCAGCAAATTTTTCTGTTCTTTGTTCAATTTTTCTGAAAATTATTTGCATATATGCGTTAAACAACTTCGCACGCAAACGTTTTTATTTTACCAATACACCTTGCCATTATATCGTCATGCTACATTATTAAAATCTCTGAGAACATACCGTGGTCTTGAATGCTGTGAAAAATTCAACTTAGTCACCGCTGAATCCTATAGTACTTTTCAGCAAGCACGACGAAATGTGTATCGGAGTACCACATAGTATCGCACGCAACAAGCTAGGTCTGGAAATCGACACCGTAACATTTCTGTCCCCTACAAAAAGGTTTCGGATAACTTTCTTCATACGCGCGTTCCTCTGTAAGAGACCGTTCTACCTCGTCCCCCCTTTGGTGCGGTCGTTACCCGTTGGTGGTTAAGTGCTTTATCAGCATAACTTGGTCTTTGTTCACAAGAGGTTACACCAATAATGAAGCCGTCCCTAGGTGAAAACATTCAACTGGATGACTTAATTTTCAGCGAATGAAACTCCCATGCTCATACTTGATTCGCTTCATGGACTTTATGTTCATATTTTGTATTTGGATTATTGATAAATGATAGTGATATTTATGACATCACATCCATCTTCAAATAACAAAATTCCACTGTTGAAATTTCCTACAAATGCCAGTTATATTTACATTCACACAATAGTATTCAGTGCACGAGTAGGCATAATTTGAAATTAATCTATAATGTTGAAAGGCAATCCATAGAAAATGGACACACTTTGTAAACCTTATAAACTGAATTCGAGTGAAATCAAAATTCACCCCGAATTTACAGTTTCAGTCAACTTTCATACAAGCTGGTGTGAAGATAACCCACGATCGACCAGAAGCAATTTTCTATTCTATACAATGATCCGTGTCTTTGAAAAAACAGTACCGAAAGTTTCGTTCCATAACAATGTTCAACGTTTATTGGTTTTTTGGATTTATGGTTCTATCCGGGCTGAATTTAAATGAGAAGCACAATTCGTGGTTCTTCCGAAACACATTATTTCCTAAGTATGTAGGGAACCATTTCATAAATCTTTTATAACTCCTCAAACAAATAGAGATGTGAGGAAGATTTCTCGATCTGATAATATCAGAGTTGAATTTCGATCATTGGCTTCATCATTATCATTATGATGGTCATACTTATGTTTAGTATTAGCGGTGTGGCCTCATTTGCTGGGTTGTTGCTGATCTGTACCAAATTTCACGGAATATAAATAAAAGTTTGGGGCATAGCTCAGCTGGGTCCCGACGGAGGTTTTTTTTCCGTAAAATCATAGTTTACTAGCAGAAGGTTTGATTTCTTCTTCAAGCCTTTACTTGAGGCCGCAAGGGAACACAAATCGACGTGCATTTTAACCCATCATTAACGAAGGCATGTTCTTTATAGTATCATTAATCAGCGGATTTATAAATTGAAAAGCTCACCTGGAACCTCCGTTGTTGCAGCATGTATTTGAGCATCCGATGGTGCTGCAAAATAAGCATTTACCGAAAGAAACGTTGGGAGAACGATAAATCACCTTATTTTCAATTGGGGCGATTATATCCAAAGTGGATATTCGAGGAGAAAATAATCGTAGACAAAGAAGGACATGCAATCCGAGCGATATTCGCTAAGTTTTTGTGCAATGAATATATACGGGATTTCTCACAGAACTGAGGAAGCAAAATGAATTGGATTTCTTTACGGTCTACGCATTTTTACCTTGGAAAAGGATTGATGAAAACGCTACATGTTCTGTTTTGAGGTCCTACGGGAACTAGGGGTTCAGTACGGATCGCTCATTTGTCAGTCCATGGTCATACACCTGGTATCATACGATATGAGCCTCCTGACCGGCTCAGGAGAGACGAATTCATAAGACTGCGTGAATGATTCTAACATAAATATCAAGGGATGCAGGCAGATATTTGATACGAAATACGTCTTAGTGAGCATCCGTGGAGGTTTTTCAACAGAAAGACCCTCACTTATAATCAGGTTTTCGACTAACAAGTAGAGATGGATTTCTTCCCCGGAATCGTTTTAGTACAAAACCTCTGTGATCCATAGCAGACTCATGAAATCAAAGACATGGATAGGTTAGGTTTCTTGTACTTGATTTTGAAATGCTCAAACAATACATTGTTTTTTTATTAGTACACATTCGAAGAGCAGTTCCGATGGATTCGGCAAAACCTTATTCGCCAGCCTATGGTAAATTAAGTTGTAAGCAACTGAAGAACGTGTATAGTCTCATGCAAAGATGTATAATCTCCAGGCGATTGGTGAATACCAAAATTATACATTGTAACCCGTTTGAAAAAGTCGTCAACTAAGCGAGACTGCAAATACCCTCATGGAAAAAAGTGTATGTATCACAGAATGCATATTAGTAGCTAGAAAGTGAACCAATCACACGATCACTAGAAATTACAAAACGTAGCAGCAAGATGGAAGAAGACAGACAGCACTGCAATCGTATGCGGTAGAACTCACCATGCGCAATTGTTAACACGGCAGCTAAAAATAAAAGGTTCATCTCAGTAAAGCGGTCTGCTACTGAAGGCCTTTATCTCCGATGAATTAGCCTCAAGTCCATTCACATTTATATACCTCCTTCATGACCAGGTTATTCTGTGACAGAGAAAGGAGGAAACGGTTATCTATTGTGTAACAGCAAGGAATGTGCACTTTCGCTCAGCTTGGTCCTCAAAACTCGTTTCTGTTGTTTTCGTATGCACTCAGGAACGTATGGTTTGAGTGAGAAGTAACAAATAGTCTCGATGTATGGGTGATTCTGTTCATTAACCATGACTATCACACCTTTTTAAAAGTTTGCATTAGTTCACTGACGGGATACGGTATTTGCGAACACTAAAAAATACACATCTCTGAATTTTGTTCTAAGTGCAAACTATGATTTTATGGACTGAAAACCTTATCCTGGAGAAATCTGTCTGTCAAATTCACTGGGAGTGTAACTGTAAAGTCTACGCCTGATTCACAAAAAACAAACCTGGTTAGAGCCGTATTCATTGATGTACTTTCTATACAAGATGGCTTAGTATTTCTAAAAAGGGAACAGAACTATAGAAAGTGAGCAGCTCTAACTGAAGGTTTTATTTTGGGAATTGTTTTGTGACTGAAATAATAAACAACTCCAGATGGGAAACATTGAAACAATTCTTTAGCTGGTTGAAAGAGGGCTTCTCTAATCCAAACCACTCAACTCAGATTACGCCTTACCGCGTCATTGAGCGCAGCTTTTCTCCCGCTTCCTTTTAATCTTTGTCTTCTAAAAGGCTAGTTTACGAGTCCTCTTAAAGTCTCTTTGAGATCCAAATCAATCACTTTCTACATAAGACAGATCGTTTGCTGGACAATAAAATCTAAAATCTCCATTGCTGTGCTGTTGGTTGGTGCTTTTCATGAAGTGACGCAGATGTCCAACACGCTCTATGTGCTTCTGCCAAGGCGGCTATTCTAACCAGTCTCTCAATGGACAATTCATGCACGAATACGAACCGGAAATTCCGCCAAAATCTTGTCCCAGTGTTTCCTGTACCTCAACACTACATCAGTTAGTCTTACGATGAAAAAAAACATACTTGAAAATGCCAAGGGCTCAGGAGGAAAATAGTCTTATTCAATTGATGAGCTTAGATCATGCCAATGTAGGATGAATAACAAGAAGAAAGGATAAACTAGGTTTAATTCCGATGGCATTCTCATTCGGGATTCGACACTTACCATTAAAATTCAGTGGTAGCAACGCATTACAGAAGGATGACTCAGCGAATGGAACTGCGTACTTGGCAACCGCAACAGCTATTTTGTATCGTTTGAAAGGTCGTTGTGATCCATGTGCTAGTAGGTATTGTTACCTCATGCTTCACCAGGGTCAGCATAGATGGTAAGTCACTTGGCGTAATAAAGTGCGTGAATTAAGCAGGTGCGATCTGTTCAGGGAGCGCCGATTATATGACGAGATTTTCGAGGGGCGCAGTGGACATGGCGTCGCATTGCCCGGGGAAAACCTCGTATGATAGCCCTTGAAATGTGGTTTTTGACAGAAGACAGGATCAAGTGATGTGATTGTAGCGGTCATTTCCCATTATGGACTCTGCTGAAATGCCCTAAGTAGTTTTTGACACCGTAGATACTCGGCTTCTTGGCCTTGTCTCCTATGGTGGGCTTGTTTGAGCACTCAGATGCGTTGCTTAGGGCATTCGGCGAATTCCCTGTAACCATATGTAACTGAAGAACAGACAGCACTGGATTTTTGGGAAACCAGTTTTGATCCTTACATGGGCTCCGCCGTTGTGGTGCGTATTTCGTCGCTAGTTGTGATGATAAGGTTTATAAATCCCACGATAGCCTTCTGCATCAGATGAGCTTACATTTGCCTAAAGAGGTTTCTTTTGTTTCCCGTAGAAAAGCTTGAATAAAGGGTCGGCTTTGGGTTGGAAGTCTGTTGGCTCTGTGTGTTTCTAGCCGAGTGTGGAATCATGGTTACAATAGGCTCCATTGAAATGTGGATGAGGATGGATGGTATTCATTTCTAGAAATTCAACTTAACTTGCCCAATGATTCAGGAATGATACCGCTGCTAGTTTGCTGAAAGGGGAGCACATTTATGGAACGTCGAAAAAGAATAATATTCTGAGATATAGTGATAGACATCACTGTCAAGCGTAGCAAATCGTTTTGTCTAAATACGCTCCATAGCACCTTTCGTAGAATTGGCAGTTGGTAAGAAAACCCAGTAGGTGTTTATTGCTGGAGATGTCACTACGTACTCCAAGTGGGACAAGCCATCAGCGACAGAGTTGAGTACAGCAGACGTGTATCGGTAGGCTACTCCTAACTTTGGTTTGAAAAACTCTGGTGGTAGGGCTACAGCCGTACGTATTGATTCGAAGCTGCTATAGGTATATGAAACCATAGACGTATCGTGAAACTTTGCTTCAGCGCAAAGTGCATCAAGCCAAACATTGCAACGTTGCTCGGAATGATTGATTAGTACGGGTTATGAAAAGTTGAAAGTGAGAGATCTCTAGTGAAATTTACAATTAAGACCCCAGTTTAGGTCGAGTGAACGGTGCCTACTTTTGGAATAGACACGTTATTCGCATTGTGCACTGATTGTTCCTGAAATGGTGTGTATCTCTTTCAGGTAAGAGAAAACATTGAACCTCAGTACTGACGTGTACGAAAAAGGAGTTAAGGAAGTGTGTGGTTCCAAAAGCTGAGAGAGAAATTTAGACGTAATCCGAGAGGAAACGATTTCACCAAAATAATCTGCTCTGATAAATTTTTCGATAAAATGCTGATAATGATCCTTTTACCCGAAAATTCATCTTTCAGTGGGCGGAATCATGGCGGTCTGAATGACCTCCATGCATTTGTGAGCATTCACTGAGCTTTCATGCCACCTGTTCATACTCAGTAAAAAACACTGCGAGTATGCGAAAAAAGCGAGTAAAATTGACGCAAAATCGTTTGCTCTTTACCAGTGACATTTATTTTCGTTTGAAAGCATATTACCGACCCTATTCAACAAGCTGCAACTTCATATATCGGTAGTTTATCCAACGGGATCGGTGTTGCTAATTTGTTGATATAACCCATGAGTCGAAAGTAGCATTGTGGATTTTCGTCGTCTTATGTACATATCGCAGCAGTTTTTAGGAGAGCTTAAATTCTTGAAGCCGAAAATCATGCAGCGAATACCGTATACGGTGTACGTTTTTCGTATTACACCAGCTGAGTGTGTCTTCGATCCGGAAAATTAAATACTTCCGTGACTGGGATTGCCACGTGGCAGAGTGGTATGAAAGCCAGTCACATGACTAACACTGTCATCAAGTCGGTGTAATTTTGTTGTTCATTTCAAAGGGGAGCCTGTTCATTTACTTTATCTGTGACTACATTGTGCGTAGATTGGACTTAGCACACGTTCACCTTGGTATCAGTATGCAGTTCAAGTGGTAGAACAAAGGAAACCCTATTTTCTCACGCCTTGAAAATGAAGAATTTTTGAATTGGTGCAGCTACAATTTAGGGTTAACAATGACCAGAACAAAGCGTGCTCAGTTCATGAGAAAATAGGTGATAGGAGAAGGGGCTGTTTGTATGATGCCTTGAAGCCAACAGTTCATATAAAATGTATTCATTCCTCATTTGACACAAACACTTCTGCGTGACCATATTCGCGTGAATGGGGCACAGGTAAAACTCACCGTGTTGAAATTGATTTTGCCAGTCCTTCAGTGGAAGTAGTTGAGGATGACGGTGAATGTAGGGGAAATCAGAAATTTGAATTTTTTCTTCTCATGACCGGAAAGGGATGGTGGGACGACACATATTTCAAAAAAATCTGAGCATTGTCTCTGAATAAAATGATGGTTTTGTTGGAAATTTGCATTTCGAATTCAGAAGGCTTGACTGCCATCAATCACTGAGTTTATCTTAATTTCAAATAGATGTTTTCGGCAGTGAAGTTCGTGTTTAGGCGAGTGAATGAAATTGAGATTTTTACTCACGTAGTTCGAGAATTGGGTTGGAAGATGGTGAAGTGGGTTTTTCGATATTTTACAAGCAATGTTATACATGGTCGAAGCCTAGAAGACGGATGCTCCTCAAAAGGCATTTCCAGTTCATTCAGACAGGCCTGTGCTCAGCCATATATATAGCGGCGATTTCTCGATCGTCCACGTTCATGATGTTCTTGAAATACCTCGCAATTTTTACTCCGTAACATGGGGGGGAGAATATTTCAGCATTCATTTTTGCTAAGTAGGTTAGATGCACATTTTTGCGGAATAAAATACTGTCAGTGTGACAAAAACCAGTTATTGCTGTTCGCACAGAACAGGTAACGCCACTACACAGCAAATATACCGGGTTCCTTTCGATTCTCCGGCCTTCCCCAGTCTGTCTTACATGTTCCAGATGTTTGGCCCTCGTCTCTGCTCCACCCGTTCGTTGTCCATTCGGGAATTCTCAACAAGAGCCATATCTGCAACAGGCTTGTCGAGACTGGCCAGTTCTCAAGCCACTTGTGCAAGCTGAAACCCATCCAACGGGAGGTAGACAAGGACAACCTCTTGGAGAACTTTTGGCAAGCGGTCCACGAATCTGTCAGCGGACGGTCCAGTCTGTGGCAAATGTCCCCTCTTCAGCAGCACACTGTCCAATAGTGAACAGATCAAAACAGCATCCGCGAACCAGCTTGAAGTGCAATGGTAATATTTTGATGCTTTCTTAAAAAACCGGACATGAAAATTCAGCTCGCTAAATCAAGAAACTCCTTTTAACTAGTCTAGTAAAGATCCCAAGCTAGCCATTATAATCGTGTATCTCTTATTAGGTAAACAGCTCGTTTGTTTCCCATGTGCATAGACCATCAGTTTCCAAACAGACCACCAAATTTGGCCAGCACGCTGGCATGGTAGTTGTTTGTTCAATTCCATTGCTTCACACGTATATCTCGTTCATACATGTCAAGTGTTGACTGACTCTAAACGATATCCGTCCGAGGTCCAGTTGTCAGCCCTTTCTGTTCTTTTTGAACTCCAAATCCTAACGGAATATCAAATTTGAGCAAGCAAAACAGATTGCTCTGACGGGTGATTGACCTAAGCCACTCAGTCCATCCCGCCACAGCTCCGTTGATTGCATAAATTCTTGAAGCTATGAACAATTCAATGAGAAGTTTAAGTCTGAAACATTCGTTCTCTTTTGTCGGGAATTTACCACATCATAGTCTGTCTTAACGGACAATGCTCTCGCAAGATTTGGAATTCTTATTGACTGATGTGCCGTTGATGGTACAGCAGATTTGTTCCAGCCAATACTCGATTGATAAATAAATCATATTTGACATTTCCGTTGTCGGACTAAGAGAACTTATTCGTGGACGAACATGGAGTGTACATCTAAGAATTAGTTCTTTTGTTCTAACAACGGAGAAATCGAATTTGAAGTTACAACCGGTCTACCACGGTAAAGTGGAAAATGCTACATGCGGCAGGAAGAGGTTACAATGGAATCACCACTTCGGCTCTTTCTGAAGGATACCTTCTTAGGCAAATTCAAAAAGAGACTGTAAATTACTTTTGTAATTTGTATTTTCGACGACATCTTCGCTTGTCTTACTCGTGAGTAGCGTGTATATGCCTCATGAACCTCGAATACTTGTGATCCAATTCTCTGTTTTTACGGTACTGACACAGTTCAGATTTACCCCTTTCCGACGTATGGTGCGTGAACATTTTACGTTATGTTCCCGACTCGATTGTTCTATGATTGTACATTCCCCTTGTAAGAAACGTTTGCAGAACGTTTCACTTACGCTTCTTGACCCACTGTCTGTACCGCAAACGTGCTGCGCTACAGTTTCGCATGACTCCTTGCTGAGTGGACCGTTTATGACCGCGCTGTCCCGATTGCGGATAGAATGGTCACTTGAAAACACCGAAATTCATTTGAAGAGAAGACAACCATCGGTATTTACAACAAATAAACTCTGCAATTAGAATAATGGTCAATAATTGCGTTTGGATTACGGCTGTTAACGCTATTGTCATGCAAAACTATAAGAAAAAATACCGCAAGGTAATCATGCAGTTGAGAAAATTCAGCCGGACAGTGAGTTCACCGGGATTAGGAGCAGAAACAATAAAAATAACAAGGATTTGACAAAGTAGCCAAAGTCAGCGAGGTTTGGCATAGAGGTTTTGCAGGCAAGATTTGTCGAGCCTGGACGGTGAACTTACGGAATAATGCGGTGCAGGAGTACAGTCGGCAACGCGGGCGTACAATTCATTGGATGGTAATCGTTTAGCCCTTTCTTGGGCAACGTTTGATGTGTCCAGATCTCCAGCAATCGGGAATCACTCCAAAAGCATTAGAACCATTCGAAAGGTTTTGTGCTCGGAAGAGCGGAGTTTTATGAATCGCGTTAGAAAAAAATCAGTGCCACCAGAAATATGGCACTCGGTTTGTCATAGAGCTTGAAGTACAGAGCCAGGTGTAATAGGGTTAGGTTCGTGGGATTCAAAATGTTGAAGGAAAATGAGAACCTCTCGCATATATTAGTTATTGTGATTCAGAATTTTGAATTTTATCAACGGTTTTGCCCTGGTAAAGCACAAGTGTTTCAGGGCTGTCAGCACCTCGAGACAGTTTTAGCTAAGCACAGTTTATTCGTTTGTCTTAATTCAGGATTGAGGGGTGTGGATATATAATTGTTTTAACTCGTGATTCCAGTCACATTTGTTTGCCCTTCTCTTAGCTCTACGAAGCCTCTTCAACCAAAGGGAAGAAAATCTATTAGATCCAATACAATTAGTTTTTATTGGGGCATCATAGATAACATGCTCAACTGTGTTCATGAAAATAGGAAGGATGATTTAGATAAATAAATGAATAAGTAATCCAGTGGAACCTCGTGTACTTTGAGCTCATCGAGATTCTTGGGGTTGGAAGATCGTCAGCAGACAGTGCGCCATCGGTGGAGAATTTGCATCTAGTAGATGATTTCCCATAAATTTGAGGGTGAATATGGATGGTACAGTAACCGGAAGTGAGAATGGGGACACCTTAAAATACAAGAGAAATAAGTGGATGAATATTTAATACTGAACCAAAAAAATCATAAAAACGTTTTGAAAGGTGCTCAGGACCAAATAAACCAAAAGCGGTGAGCATTCACAACTCAGGTCGAATAAAATCATCTGATTCCATGCACAAGGACCCCTCACAACTTATAGTGAGATAGTTTGAAATGTTGTCAAATAACTGCTTGATGTCATCTGATGCATATTGAGGATTGACGGGGACAGGTTGTCGACTAGAACCTAGCACAACTATCATAAAACCATGGTAAAGCAGACGATCTGTTTCATGTTAAGTTGAAATGAGAGATGAAAAAATTTGTTATTTTATGTTAACAGGCACATCACTCCTGGAAGGTACAAATTCTGTTTTGTGGAAAACATCGGCAATACTGTCTCCGTAATGCCAACAATTCGTAGAAATAGAAGAATAATCGTCCCAATACGCACTCGTTCGTTTTGAATGTGATGTTCGGTAAATGGTCAAATTCGTCTGAAAAAGAACAATTATTTCGAGATAATGCTGACGATATTTTTATCTTTAAAATCGGGTGATGTCTCAGGGCAGCACTGCTCACAACGCGGTTTTTTCTTCAGTGCCCACGCATCTTGCGGAACGGTTATTCTACAAGAATTTTTGACTATAAATGAAAATGCACGAAACTCACTGCCAAGTGCGATGAATTAAAGGAAATTCAAGAAGGAGCCGTAGTCAGGCATTACTTGACCAATAAAATTAGTTCAACTTCGGGTCAGAAAAAAGCGGACTTGAATAGAAATCCAGCTCGCATGTTTGTTTTCTTGCTTATTTCGTTTTTAGTCTTTGTTTTTTCAACCACGATTCAGTCTGTTCCCAGTTTACTATTCATCGGGCATATCAGAGCATCAAACAGTAGGTTTTATTTGCAATTCGGTCCACAAAGGGAACATCAACGTCTGAATACCCGTGACTGAACTGGAAAGCGTCATATTGCGGTGCAGCGAAAACATGTTTCAGGTTTTGGGTAATAGTTTTTGCTGATTGATGGTATCAAACCGGAAAGTCAAATGGGCCCCATTCTGCCTGCAATATTCGTAATGAGTCCTGCGAAGAGAATAAAAGACAACTTAGGCGATACCAGTCTCTATTGTAGGTACCCCGATGACATCTTTGTCATGAGTAGTTTAAAGTAGGGTTCCATCAAACTCTCTCCCATAAACTTAAGACCATCCAACCAAACATTCGACTTTCCACTGAGTCCCAATCTAACAACAAGTTATATTTTTCGGGTTTATGGTGGACAGGCTTCCAGTATACCAAACACAACATCGTTTGGGTACTACATGCAGTTTACTAGCTTTATTTCCTTGAAATATAAACCTGGGCTAGTGAGAAAAGTGCATCATCTTGCCCGAAAACTCGGTACACCAGATATACTTACCTTCGAAAAGGAGTTGCTGAAGGAGATGTTCCAGTAAAATGACGACACATGAAAGTGTGATCAAAAGGCTTTGTTTTGCACGTTGGTAAATTGAATCGCTATTGTCAATCCCTCAAAGTAAGGTTTTAGCAGCTGTCATTGAAGAGCAGTGTTGTAACTGAACTGTTCGCACACCGCCTGAAATCAGCAATCAAGCAGTCAACCGATGCCATTGAACCTGTCATACTCTACACAAGCAGACAGATAATCATTCCTCAATCAAACAGTTGTTATCAACTCTCGCAAAATCACACCTACCTTATATATTCACGTATGGGTTCTCAGCCACCTTTCTAGGCGAAACTGAACGGCAACTCCCACTGAGAATGACCATACATACCCAAGGGAGGGTGAGTACATATGTTAACCAATGAAAAGCACATGGCCAAAGGTCAGTGGCCAGGCAGCCTTTAGCATCTTCCATCTCACGTCATGCTCTAGAAAAAGCGCCGAATCAACGGCACAGATGCTGTCTCTGTGATACATTCTGTCACCAGTTCACGTCCACTACAGTTTTCCAGAACGATTGCGATCCAAAACTGAAGGCCTAAGTCGCACATAAAAACGAACTTATTCGTTTTTCAGCGTTACCTTGAAAAAATGAATGACTTTTGGGAAATTCAGTCGGAAATGTTGTTTGATAGTTGTTAGGTTCATTATCATGCTATTTGTAGTAAGCGTATGATGACGAACAGCTATATATATCCGGATACAAATTGTATAAAGTAACCATACAATGCTTGTTTTTCGTGTTCCTTCATCTTTCAGTATGGTGCGCACCACAGTGATCGTTTGTTTAATGAAACCAACGTGAACTCCTCCCATCTTCTGCACCGCGCCCTTTAGGCTCTAACGACTGTCAGAAAATTATCGGATCCAAATGACTAAACACGTGATCGGTAACTGTTTACATGTGCACTTCCCTTTATCTCATTCGTGTTCACCTTAATAGCACCGCATACTCATTCCGGATTCACCATCGTTCCTGTCGGAATAGGCGTTGGGTTTCGCGCGTAAATCAACAAGCTCGATAGGAATACTACAATGACATTGTTTTTTTCAGTGATCCCCCTAGTTGTCTAAGACGAGCCGGGTGTAAAGGGCCTTTGAGAGATGTAGCACCTCCGAATTGGCACACAGTCAAGTCCCGTGGGGTATCTTCAACCTGTTTGGTCCAGTTCACTCGCCGATTTCACCAATGGCTCCACAAAGTGGAGGCTAGCATCAGCGGTCACACCCCGGTAAACCGCGAAAAACCCGCTCCAAAATAGGTTGCATATTTTCATGTCCACAAAACATCGATGAGACGGAGCTTGATATGTGAAGAAGGACAACCCTACATAGGCAGACGAGATCTGTATCCTAAAGCTGACAAGGAAGTTTGAGCAATCAGCAGGATTTCATGGACTTGTGGGTCACAGTGACCTCTATCGAATTGCGAACGAACTCCTACAGAGACATCCATAATGCTGCTCAAATATCACTTGGACCCACTAGGCCTTCAAAAGAGTGTACGAGCTCCTAGATAGGATATCGGCTCTAAGCACACGAATTTCCTGTTGCCCGACAGGTCGCGTCAGGCTCTGCACGGGCAAAAGGTTCAACCACGGCTAAAAGCCGAGAGTCGTTGTGGACACCATGTCATGCAACATTCCCAAGTTTCTTCATGGATTTTGTTTCTGCTGATCACTTTGATCGCTGTACAGAGTTGCCGATGGACGACACACCGTGATCTCGTCCCCCCCACTCCTCCAATGGACTGGGTTACCCAAAAGCAAGCCGCGAACCTAGGCCTGAATATAAGATCACGAGTTCACGTAGCCTGCTGAAAAAGGAGTAGATACTGGTAGCTAGGACATTACTCTGCGCAAACTCTACGATCACAAAATAGACATAGTTTGCTTATTTGAAGTTAACCTACCAAATTCCGGCAGCCGACACATTTAAGCCCCTCAAACAGATGCATTTTATTGGATGTAACACAAAGGAACAGTAGTTAATTCCGGGCCTAATGGATTCGCGAACACAATAAATAAATAGGTAAATATACCTGGTCTCTTGGGACCGCACTTTTCAGGAACAAAGAAATGCACCGGTACTGTGCCGGATAACTTCGTGTAAAGTGTTTGTTTTCAGTCTATGCCTCAAAGCTGTCTGTTGAGTCAACCGATAAAGACCATTTCCACGATAAACTACGGAATTGAAACAATCCTTTTCTTGGGCACAAAATCTCGCTTACCAGACGAACTTGGAACACAGGCTCGAGACCAGCAGGTACGTATACCACAAATGTACTAAAGGAGATTCAATTTCATCCAGCGATGCGAAAATTCCGACCTCCTGGTCAACGTTGTAGATTCGATTTGACTGGTCATCACAATCCTCTGACCTAGTACTTCAACGAAGTGGTGACAGCACACCCCAGATCGTATACATGTTGGTGCATTTATGTTAGGCATCATTGGTCGAGATCAGTAGGGCAATCTAGGATGGTGTACCGGGAAAAACGAATCCAAAGATCCACACACTGGTACTCGCTCGCCCCAAACTTGATCTTTCAGAAAGACAAGCATCTTGTCCTCTCTACAAAGTGAATGCTTCTACGGCAACAATACTAAACAACGCGCGGAGCCTATGTACCGTGATTTCATCCACACTAACGGCGATCGATGAGAATGATTGCATCGATAATGGTACACATCGCCAGAACATTCCTCGAACAGCTAGAAGAACAGAAAGAAACAGAAAACAATAAGTCTCTGCCAAAGACCTTAACCGCTGTGCCAAGATTAGGCGGGCTAGAGTCGGCAAAGCTACACGCTCAGTAAAAAGTGATCGTACAAAACATCCATGTAAAATGGCAGGCCGGATAGAACCGACAGCCGTTGGCGGAGGATCCGTAAAGCTTTCACGGTTCATATGCTCTTCTTCGTGGAGGACTCAACCCCTACCCTGCTGCTCGGAGGTAGCAGACACTTCGTTTCTGATTGTGGCCAGGAAAGTGTGAAGATGGTCAACAAGTTCGGTTGGCTGTTCAACAAGCCTTTCATCTAATCAATCAGTGCAAAGTTACCATGGGACATGAATAAATATAAAGTCGACATCGAGCCTTCCAACGAATCGAGAATCGTCCTTGCCGAGCAAATGGTGAAAAGCTGGAAGCCGCCTGGTGACGGTTGATACCTCAGCGGAGATCTTGAAACCTTGTTTGACGGTTATAATAGATCCTAGGAGTATGCTGTTCCGTAGTACCTGGAACACCTGTCAACCTCTAATCTACTCACTGTACCGGAAATAGGGACAAGATTGTCTGGGAAAGCTACAGGAGTAACAAACTCATCGATATGGTAGCTACCTTCTTAGCAATCAGTCTTCTGAGAAAAATGTTATCTTCCGAGCCGCGGTAAAACACAATGACCTACGTAGACTCCGTCAAGGATTAGTGTCACTCAGATTTTCACGCAATGGCGAACTATTGAAAAACATTCCATCAATTCCAGTAACCAACCCCTTGTGCTTCATTGACCTTTGGGCAGCATTTAACGCCATCATTAGGCAGTTAATCTGGAGAGCACTACTAAGTGACATGATATCTGAAAACTGCACCTCATTGTTAAAATCACTCTATTTGGCCAAAAAGGTAAGCTTTCCCGTGTACGGTAAATAATTTCCCGGGTTCCCACACGACACTGGCGTCAGCCTGAGGGGTGGTTGGTATTATCAGTTTTATTCAACTACACAACAGAGTGCATAATGCATCATGCCCTCAAAAGCTTTCGAGAGATACAACATTGCCTCGATTTTCCGGCTGCAGTTCGCAAATTCACCGACGTATTTGCCAATGTGGGAGTGGACCTCGGGACTCTGTAACTTGTATGTAAAATCAAAGTTGTTCTTCCGAAGACCAACACCGCAAACACGAAATTATTTTTGACATGGCAAATTCCAACACACTCTGAACGTGTCCGTGACAAGATTCCGGAGCAGATATGCCACTTCAAATACCCAGTCATACGGCCAGGTCAGGGACGAGGTTCAACTGTGAGAATTACGAAAGGAGAGCTTTTCTACGAATTCGCCAATTATTTTGATGTCACAGCAGAATATATCTTTACAAAATGCCACGCGTACACCCAGCTGCTATCCCTCCATCTTCTGCTTACGCGTATGAAACGTGTTAGCCAAAAGACAAAGAAACAAAATGGCTGGAAAGCCCCAATCACTGTTGCCTCGATCATATCTCAAACACGGCCGTGAGTCAACAGGGTTAGAATGGTTACTGCAGTTTTGCCATGTCTTTTGCCGACCAAAAACGGAACTTACTAAGAACACCCTTCTAACTTCACTCTACTCAAAAATGGAAAGGTCACCGCGATGGCTAACTGAAAACATAGGTTAACACCAATGAGGCATAAAAAAGATCGCCTAACCCTTCAATCCGCAAATGGAGTACTCGAGTAACAGCGAGGACTTCCCGAGGTGAAGATCTTACTGCAGAATGGGACTTTTGAAGATCTACCACCACAGACATCCAAGATGTCAGCTTGTCACTTTGAAGGATATAGTCGCACACAAGTGAAATATATAAACTGGACCAACTGCTTTCCCAGTACTTTGAAATTTGTCGGAATATATTTTCGTCCCATCATCACTAATAAAAAGGGTTTTAGTTTTTTTGACACCGAAATCACTTACCGAACAAACGGATCTACGACTAGGGTTCTGTTCAATCTACGCAGCTATTTGCACGAAAACAGACAGATCCACACATACAAGTATACTTCGTAGAATGTCAATCAATGTCTCGCACGTGCATGTGTATTTGTTTGCTGGTATTTGCTTGTTTTTCAGCCCGGACAGTATTCAGTAATCATGCTGCTATGTATAAGCAACCATTTTTGGGCTTTATCCAACTTATCGCTTGGTATGATCGTAAAATCGCGCATACCTCGGCTTATTTCCCACTTACCTCCCTGCATGTACGGTAACCGCCTTCGGCCAGGTTTTGTATTCACCTGAATGAAAACAAATGAACTGGGATAATCACTTTACCACCAATAATTTAGAGCAAATAAATGAGGTCAATCATCAAGGTCGTTTCGTGATTGTCCTCACGAGAAACGAGATACGACTTCACTGAATCTCGTCACAAAGGGGATGTAAAGCGTATACTGAATAATGAGGGGAAAATTGTAAATATCACACCGCAGATAGGCGGTTACCGAATAGGGATTGGGAGCAGTTGGTTAACGTCCAGACACATTCCATAACATTGATGAGTTGTTCGGGCAATAAGATGAAACATCGCCGCCAGCCTTATTTGTAGTTGCCTTTAGTACCATCGGGAGACCTAGTACACCGGGTAAAGACCTGCTGAACGTTTTTGCCAAATTTGTGTTTCTCTTCATTTTCAGATATATATCCTGAACCATCGTGATGAACTTTCCAAATGGAGAGCTATGTTAGCGTTTAGCCCAAACTTTCCCTCTGAGGTTACACTATCCCATGAAGAATAGCTTCTCATCAGTCTCTCTGGAAGAGAAAAAAAAGTATCATAACACACAGACCATGCAACACCTACTGAAAAAATGCGTTACACCACCCCAGATAACACATTAGCACCCCTATTCGCAATCGAAACTCAGACAATTGTAGGAAATATGAGCGAATAATTTATTCATCACCACCTGGATGACAAACATTTGAATCCACTGTCCTTCCTTATGATAGGTAGCTTTTGGCGCTGATTCTCTTGGTTTCTCTTTTTTCCTAACTGAATATTCTATGCTCATCTGCAGGGTTAGTATGTGTGGGTGTGTGCAGATCTTAGAAAAAGATCCTTGTAAAAACCGCTATTTTGGCTTCAGCAGTCCAACCTAAATCTCGTGTACCGCTCATGAATCGGGGTGCATAGCTAGGAATACATTGAGAACAAGACGCTGTAGAGAGTACAATTACGTTCAGTTCAAATGGACGTAGTTGAAGTGGAATTCATTAGTCATCGTCTGGTTTAAATTCCATCGTTGAAGCCTTGTAAAAAGAGAGGAGGAAAGGTCTCCCTTGCATGGTAAAAATGAAGTTGATACGGTCACGAACGAAAGTCAACGGTTGGCTTTCGGGCTTTTGTTGACGATCCGTCACTTTCAGTCTTAGCAAATAAAAGGTAGCCTAGGAGTCTGAACTATTCACTTTCGTGCACGTTGTTCAGGGCTTAGTTGGCTAGGACATGAACTGGGATTGGTTATTACCAGTTAGGTGGGACCCCGTATATGAGCTTTAATTCCTTTTCGGTGTCGACCTTAATACCACTACCTACTGAGAGGCTCAGATTCGAACTGGTAATCACATGGTTCTTTTCGTGCTCCAACCATCAAGAGTAGTTCTCCTCAATTCTTTGATCAAAATTTATAAGAGTTCGATCTATGTGGGATGCGTCACAACTGAACCTCAACTTTTAAATTATCATGGGACAGAACAACTCGGCGGCACACTATTTGATTGCCGGTTGATTACCGGCAAGGTAACAAAAAAAGATTTCAGTCTTGTGGCTGGGACTATTGAGTTAACGAAGGCTGTGAGTATTTCTCTCAATTCCTCTGCTTGAGTATCCTCGTTGCAAGACACTTCCATGAAAAAGTCATTTTCTGTTACGCAGAGAGTTTGTTAAACCCACAACTTTAGTTCTACATTCTTTTAGGCAAAGCTTTCTTAGTAAATGTTCTGTTTAAACTTGGTAAACAAAAAATGTCTCCTAATGATGTTTTGGCTGAGAGAATTTGTCGAAAGCTCAATACTGTACACCGAACTAAATTTCTTGTATGACACAACGGCACGAAGCTATCTAAATCCGGGTTCTGGCAGGTCAAAGTCTTTTTCCTACAGACCCGGTTTTCGACTGATCCAGCATAACTTTGGAATATATGCACATCGAGAGAAGCTAATTTCCCTCCGGTTTAAATTCCATCTTAGGAATAATAAGTCACACGGGTCGTCAAATTCTTCTAGTAAGTCAGATGCGTCACAGTCCCGGTCCAATGCACAAAATATGTCATCAGAGTGCCGACAGTAACGTGTAAAGCTATCCAAGGTTTGCTAAAGTTTTCTGTTTTAGCGTTCAGTATTGAAAATATCTACTAGCAACGGACCTAGTGAAGAACCGAATGTGGGTTTTTCTCTTTGTCGACAGAGGCACCTGTTGAGCAGAAACTGGACACAATGTGTGTGGAGTAGAAACGATCGCCTGAGGTTTTTGTCGAAAAGCTTACTTCATGTTGGACATATTTGAGCACATACATTAGAAGTCCGTAGTCTCCGAAGGAGAAATGGCAGCGAATAATAATGTAATATCTATCAAGAGCTTAGTTTTATTTCATGTTCCAATCTCATATGGTGGAAACAAATTCCAATTTGTTCCGCAAAGTGTTAACTTGGCATATCCTTCACCAACGTGCGTCAGAAATTCTATAAGCCACTGAACTGTTGCTTGATATGTGGAATAGGGCATGGCTACGATTGTTCTTGGGGATTTTGGATGGTCCATAAGGAGGTGGAACGGTCAGACCGCTAGGTTATATTGATTTTCGAGTAACGTTGATTTTGTTGCCACATTTCACTTTTCTCGAGGATCAAACCAGTTTGTTACAATTTTTACCAGTGTGATATTTTTTCCGGGTAAAATGCAGACATTTTTATTGATCCTGGCGTAAATGCAAAACGTGACCGATATATTGATGCACGTCCATTAGGAAAACGCCAGACCAGTTGTCTGGTTTCAACTTCTATATACCTTTCTATTTTTTTATTAATGCGGTGTAACCTGATGAAGTCGTTTGAAGAAACCAATAGATCGCGTTTTAGTGATTCAGGATCCGTCTCAGATGTAATCAGTGAATGTTTACATCAACTCATTTGGCTTTGAAATACGCCTTCCCTTGAAGCCGGTTGCTTCAATATGTTTGAAAGCTGTACAACCAGCCTAGTTAATGACCCTCAATCTCGATAGGTTTTCGTGTCACACTCAAGATTTTATATGTGTAGTGCACCGGCTTTTTAGATATATCACCTGGGGTTTTCCTGCCTTATTGCATTGACACATAAATGTTAATAAACAGTATGAATGCCGAGCGGGGAGACTCGACCTGCAAAATCTGTCCACTAACACCTCTGTTCATCAGAAAGAATGTTTACTGCATGTTGTCACCTCGAAACCTTTCGCTGAAATCCCAGCTTTTGATAGAAGTGAACTTTAAATATTATTTTCATCCCGCCAAAGAGTTTTGTATTACCAGTCAACCCGCTAACAACGAAGCTGCTTCTACAAACATTCGGGACATTTGTGATCTAAAGTAAGGACTGGTATAGTCTGAAACAGAAAACCGTCGGCCAGACGTAACTACTGTAAGATTTCAGATTTTATCACTATCAACGTTTTATCATTCAGGGGGATGGGTTCTAGAACTCAGCCCGTGGATAGACTTTATTCCTTTTCCACTGACCCATCTCGCCGGTAAACACAGCGCACGTTTATTGGGGTTCAAACAATAACTCTGACTGGGTCAATAAAAGTTTTACTGTTTCGACAAAGCACACACAAATTTACTGATGTGAGTTATACCCATGGTGAAATTATTTCCTACTTCAAAAGCATAGACTTCATTTGATATTGTGAAATTACAGGTGGTAACCATTGAATCAGAGTTACGATATACTAGTCCGCTGTCCGATTTCCGCCGAGAACTGAAATCCATGATTTATGGTCGTCACCAGTAACACCGCAGAGCACGGCAGAGCCCCCAACAAAGTTATGTCAGGAGTACACCGGTCCTTCGGGGTCTTTCGATTTGTACTTTTTCTATCACTAAGTAACATTGGTCCATTCACCCTTTCATCTGATATCATTTCATACCCATTTTCTTTAGTACTAAATTTAACGGTCAGTTATCTGGGGTACTGCCAACATCTTTCTATTGCATCGATCTATTCCCGCACGTACCACTCGCTGAGAAATAAGATTGTGTTTTATCAGTCACTACAATTGTGGTTTATTCGCTATTCAAATAAACACAGGCTGTGAAAGTTGGTTTTTCCAATTTTTAGGTATTCTTCTCAGTGTTCTAATTTTTATTGGAAATGTACGCGCCGAAGTCAGTCCATGTCTGTGATATTATTTTCACGGTTCATTACTGTGCAGAGACCCGCAGGCAATTCGCGTTGCACAGTGTACGCCGTATGGGTGAGGAATATTGGTTTTTCTCCCCCCCCCCTCCCTTTTGTAACGTCGAAATATTGCTGAAACTAGAACACTTTTTGTGCTACCCTTTCTCGGATGACCTTTTCAACGAGAGCACTGGCAGTACACTGAACGATCTCGAATAGTGGAGGGAAGATCAGGAAAAGCTTCGTAGTTGATCCAGCTTGGGTACCTCAAAATTACATGTCCCACAAATACTTATCTGGATCATTTGCATATTTTACAAGACAGCTAGTCGAACTTCCATCATTCATAGCGTGGAGAACATACACTGGAGAACGTGATGCTCTGATACGCCGGATCAGAACCATCCACCAACCCAGGGTGAAGTGGCAATTCAAATTAGACACAGACACTCTCTTGGTAGCTCCTAGAAGACCGGCTGTACCCTGACTCATCGTTTCCAATGGGGAAAATGAGTGCCGGTAATAAGTAATGTAGCCGCAAAATATACTTTTGATCGTTTTTTCCTGGTCATATTTTCATTTGTCCTACTCATAAGTAAGGTAAACATCTATCATGAAACTTTAGCATTCATGACCTTATTCTCATTTTCTACTGCACCAACGCAATACAGACTAACGCTTTTATGATGTATACTGCATGAACATTCCATGTCAACAATAATGTCTCCTGTGTCCTAATGATGTAAATTTCCGTTATGGGGAAAAATCTTGTTGATCGTTCCACCGATGCTCAAACAACGATTAAACACCGCCCACTGCCACCCTACCAGACAACTAAACCACACTGCACAAACAAAGCAAACTGATGGTCACGTCTGTTCGTTTACTTTAACACATTTTTTAACGAAGACGGCAAGACGGGTGTGGACACCGGTATTTGGACGGCCAAATAAGTTGAGTTTATGGAACACATGCAATGGTTTATATAGCAATTTTGTCCAGACTACTCTGCACCAACGTTGCTCTTGGGCTGCCTGAGTATTTCGGCTGCTTTGTGGTCAGCTGCCGTGTGCTCGATTCTGTTGCGCACAGTTTTTGTTCGGCTGCTCTTTTTCTCCCGGTTGACTGCTTCATCGGTAACCCGTCACATGGGATATCTTGCTGGTTGCCTGAGATCCCACTTCTTACCATCAGGTAGTCCGAATGCCTGTTTTCATCTACACCGGAATGCCTTCGACGTATTCGCCATCTGTTCTTTGGTATCGAGCTTTCGATCCGTTGACCCGATCGACTAGATATCCCTGTCGTCCTATTGTTCCAACTGGCCCCGCTACAATATCACGTATTCCGTTCAATGAGTGCTATTTTCTGTAATTTGACATTGGTAATCCCTTAGAGTGTACAAATTTGTTCACTACTTCTATATATTTGTTTTTTTCATGATTGAAACCATCATCTCCTGTTAGCTAGAAGGCTTCTTCACTTAATATCTGTGCCATGACCCTTCTGCGCTATGGTTCCTTTGACTCCTTGCTGACTTGATATTTTGTGACTTACCTTTCCCTATTGGCTGGAAAACGTTCTGTACTGCTGTTATTCTTCGCTCACTTGTATGTAAGTCATTTAATTTATGTGATAATATGTATCACCTTATGTAGAACCAATAAATTACTATTAATAATGCTTTCCAACTGGAATCTGTCCTGATGACGCTGGCGGTGTACAGCCCTCATCGTTCGTAAAGCTAGCGAGGATTATTTTCTTCTAGAAGGACAACCCGAGTAATCGGAATGATTGTAAAAGTTAGCCTGTAACCATTGTTCGTCTGGAACGGCGTCAGTTCCGTCAAAACTCTTGTTCTGTTTTGATGACTTTTCTGTTTCCCCTAGGAACACTGCAAACCTCTGTTGGAGAGTGGCTCAGCCCTCCCCCAGCAAGGTTACTACACGAAATACGACTGGCTAGGTTGAAGACTAGGTAATTATAACCGGAGGCCCGAGCCACCGAACGCATAAACGAAGTCAAGGATAAAATATTCGAAGAGTTCTCCAACGAAATTTGTGGTTTTTGTTCTGGGCCTTTTTTGCCACCTACGCCACCTCCGGGTTTGAAGCTGAAATTGGTTCACGATTATTTAAATACCTTAACATTATCAGAGACGAGCAATGAAAACCAAATGACACTGAAAGGATCGAGAATACATGTCTAGCTCGCTATAACCATGGAATTCGACTAATTAACGAAACCATCAGACTGTTGCAATCTTCCATGAGACTACCAGCTTGCCAATCAGTCGAATTTGATGAAACCCCTCTGAATTGCATTCGGTTCGTAAGTGGTTTCCAGTCCTCGATAGCAAGTTACAAAAGCGACCCTGGATCTGCTAGATTGTTTGATTTCGGCCTGTTAGGGGAACCAGCTGAAGCCATACAGTGGTGCACGGTCCTTGATACGCGGAAAAGTTATGACGAAGTCCTCCGCTTCCTAGAAAGCCGGTTCGGCGGACTCATGTGAGTTCCACAAGATACATCGATGAGCTGAGTGACGGTCTATTGCCGAAGCAAACTGAAACCAAGACTTTGGTAAAATTTCCGGATCAGACGAAGACGTGCTCGGCCACAATGAACAGCCTCGTCTTTGAAGCTGCTTGGAACGCCTGCCAGAAGCTGAGGGCCATTTTGCTGTGACTAGCAACCTGTGTTCAGTCCAGGTGGTTCGACCGTCATTCTGAGATCGGAAAGTGAGCCCACTTTCAATGAACTGATGAGTTTTGTCAGTAATCACTGTGATGCTGTCTTAGCTGGCCTCGTTTATGTATCGCGACCGACCATTTCAGTTTCTCGACAGCCAGATTCTCCTAAATTCACCAGCTGTCTATAATTCAGTGATCTAGTAGCCACAGTTATCTCAGCTGAGACTAAGGCATCTACCGCCAGCCCTGAATCGACCCGAACAAGGTTTGTCCTATATGCAAAATACCTTACTAAGTCGACCCATATGACGGATTTGACAACTCGAAGGATGAATACTGCTGTGATGCTGTGAAAACGATGATGCTGTTTTTCATGACCAAAGCCTCACCATGCTATTTAAGACTGCCTTTCGTGCGAGGCTTGTGGTTTGAATGACAGTGAAGGCAAACACCACTCGATCGAATCCCTCGGAACTCAATCAAGATCAAACTAGAACAACAAAGCTCATTGCATCAGATAGTCACTTATCGCCGGGCGTCTTTTATCCCCCGTTATTTTGCCAACCCACCTCCGAGGGCCTTCAAGAGAGATTATAGGTAATGGATTTCGGGACAGCGGACCATATACAACGTTCATTGATCAGTCGCTCATTATATAAATGGTTGTTGATGGAGCAACTGAACTTCTGAAAGTTAGGACTGTTGTTGACGTTTGTGTGTTGCAAGTTAGTATCTTATCCTATGCATGACTTACCTATATGTTCAAGGACCTATCCAAGTCCGCCCGGCCTGGGCTGTGGAAAGCTCTCCTAATCTGAGATCATTCCACCTAAAGCAGGACCAAGAAGTGTGAGGCTATCTGTCAGAATTCCGGTTGACAGCCATTACCGGCTCGGACATCGGTATACTCATTAGCGCTGACGTTCCTATGGCACATTGGATGCTAGCACAACGAATCAGCAGTCATGATGATAATTATGCTATCACTTGGCCTCCAGGATGGATGATATTGGGGCCGAATTCATGTCAACTCGGCCACGGTCAACGAGTACATTAGGAAACGTTACGTTGAATCTGTGTCCGAATCAGAATAGAATTTGACCGGCCCCATCTTGTGTGTGCATGGTTAATTGTACTGTCAGTTTCACTCGTCCTTGTTCTTTGTTCATTCATTTATCGTCCAGTCTGAACGCGTGCGCATCTCGAACAACAGCACTTAGTTAGTCTCCCTTATCCAACCAGTCTGGCTGCAGCATTTAACCCCAAGTACTTATCGATTCAATTTCTGCTTGGTCGCACGTGATCACCGATAACAATTGCTTGTGTGAAGATTTTGGCTTACCCAAACGTTGACCCTCACGTTTTCTTTGTCGCCCACTGTGGCGTTGCACCGTTACGGATCCGGTGCTGAATATATATATATATATATATATATATATATATATATATATATATATATATATGTACTTTTATTGAGTACGGAATAGCTAGATACAACTCCCCATATATGGTACCTTCCGCACTATGGAATGTACAATCTAGGAGACCAAACGAAGAGTAGAGTTTTATTGGACTGTGTTGCAGACGGCGACGAAATGTCTCTAAATGAGACCCTGCTGACAGGACCAGAACTCCGGCAGTCGGCTAACCTGGACCCGTTTTGCAAAGCTTAGAAAAGAAACTGAGAGCCTTCAGCCAACTTTTAAGCGAGAGTATGAGCATGGATTAGCGAAGTGCATGTAAAAGTAACCGAAGGAATTCCATAGCTGTGTGTAGTCGGAAGGCTCATTACAGGTTTCCATAGATTCTCTATCCGTTAAGGACCATGGAATTACCACTGAAGACCAGAGCATAGCAGACGCCCTGGAGGAACATTTTGGTAGTGCGCATAGCCTCGATAGTGAGGTACGAGTCGATTTGGCCCTGGTGCACCCTCTTCCGAAATTAAGCAAGCCCAATCTCTCAGAGGGAATCGTGCGTAAGTACCTACAGGAAATAAACAGCCACAAGCCAGCGGATAAAGGTGGCATCCATCCAGCTATCATCAAGCTGCTGGCGGATATTATAGCCCCCTCATTATGCAAGCTCTAAAGGTCCAATTTGGACTATATTAGGCTGTCTCGGGACTGGAAAGTCGTGGCCTTCGCAGCAATACATAGGAGAGAATCTAATGCAGCAACAGATAACTTCAAGCCGGTAATCCCAAAGAGCATACTGTGCCCTTCTTTCAGCACCTACTGGAGCATTCCATGCTACGCCCAGCCCAGCAGGGAATCTTAACCCACAAATCATGTCCGACCAAACTCTTGTAATACTGAGATGAAGTGACTCTACAGCAGAATGATGGTACGCAATTTGACGTATGTTACTTTGACTCTGGCAAAGCGCTCGAATCCATTATTCATCGTCTTTGGCTGTGAAAATGGTGGACTTTCTGTATAGGTAGGCCAGTATATGGATGGCTGGCAGACTTTCTCTACTACAGAACGTTCTACGTCCAGTTAGAGGACAGGTGCTCCGGTCTGGTGAATGTCCTTAGTGGTGTACCTCATGGATACGTCCTAGGCCCAGAGCAATTCTTGTTGTTTAATAAAGACCTGGCATCTACCATTCAATCGCCTAATTTTATTCTTGCGGACGCCTTGGAGGTTGTTGGATCTGAAGGTAGGGTCGACTTAGGCAAGGATATAGGAACCGACCTAGACTGGGCATACAAGTGGGATTTGCCAGTGAAAGTTGGAATAAGCCATTTGTTATCAAGGGCGACAGAAATCCTGACTTTCGCTCGATACCAAGGGCTGTTCACCAAAGAGTCAGTAAAAAAGATTGAAGACCTCGGGGTCATCATAAGCTGTGATTTTAAATGGTCGAACCAGTGCAACGCTGCTGCCCGAAAGGCTCATGGTGAGCTCTTCAGGCTGCATTGAGTATTGTCGTGCCAGCAGCCGGGAAACTTCGTCTCTGTTAACATGGCTGTAGTACGATCTCATTTAGAAGGTAGCGTGCAGGCTTGATAGCCCTTCTACAAAAAAGGAAGCCATGTACTTAGAGGAACTTCAACGTCTGCCGACGCGAATGTTTGAAGGACAGAGGAGTATGACGTATACACAGACACTGTGATCTGATTCGTTTCTCACCGAAAAGAAGGAGAAGTCGAGGGGATTACACAGAAACTTTCAAGGTAATGAAGGGATTTTTCTGGCCACAGGTCGGATAACCTATTAGAAGTGGCTTTAGATTCCAGAACGAGGAGAGACAAAAAACTGACGAAAGTTCGAGCTAGGTTGATGACTAGATGGCAGTTCTTTAGCAACAGGGCAGTGGACAGTTGGAACAGTCCGCCTGGTGGTACAGAAGACCTGCCGACGGTCCAGTTTTTCAAAGGTGCCCTGGATACCAAGAAGTACGAGAAGTTTCCTGGTAGCAAGCTTTGGATATGTTCCGTAGACGGATGACGGGTAGCACTGTGGTCCCTCTGAGGTGTGTGATAAATGAAGTTTTCTTTTGTGAATGCTCACGACGCACAATGTCTGTCACAGTTGATGTTCGATGAGGTTTTACCTTTCCGTCTCATTTTCAACAGGGATTTACAAAACGCACTGTGCAGTGGTGCGAGCATAACTGGTGTGCATACCATCGAGATAATTCGGCAGTTCTATGGGTCAGGGTCATTACCTGTCCTGTGTAAGCTAAACTGAACTGAAAAGATACTTGAAAAAGTAATCTCTAAACTGCTATCAGGGTAAGATCAAAAGGAAACGTAATTCTCCAGACTGACTGGAGTGATAGAGCAATGGACTCTCCAAATGTGCTTATACAGCTCCCGCTCTGTTGGAACTACCCAATACCCCACCAGTGCACATACATCACGTGTGTCGACGTCAAATATAATCACCACCATAGCTACAATATTCACCCCATTGCTCTGAACAGCAAGTCAACGGACCTGACTACAAATACCTACCTCGATGAAGCCAAAGATAATAGAAAAGCAAAGGGAAGACCGTTCACATTTTCTAATGACAGTTTTCTTTCTTTCCACATCTTTCTTCAATCGCCGCCTTCTCGATATCCTAGCATCCAAGCAACGTTTAATTTTACAATCCTACCTAACAGTAACCCACACGACACCTGCCAGCAGCATCAGACCTGTAAATACCCCACAGCTGCACGTGTCATATATCCCTCAGACCAATATGCACACTGCTATTTGGGTTCATTGTACATCTCAGTTGCTTCCTGTCAACTACATTCACTACCGAAACCTCGACTTATAGCCCGTTGACCTGGATAGCTGATCGATGCAACGGACGATAAACACCTGCATCATCAAAAACCAAAAAAAGGAGCAAAGGGAGAGCTGTTCCTGTTCGCCATTCCTTCCTAACAATCTTTCCTCATTTTCTTAAAAAGGCGACGTTCTACACGTCCTAGTGCCCAACTCACTCATAAGGTTGCAACCCAGCTTATTAGCAACCTCCTGAGAAAAGACACCGGACACTAGCTGGTAAGTTTCGACCAGTAAACACCCCATTGCTGGGCACTCGGTTCGTCAGTTATACCATTGATTCCTGTTTATGTGCCTCAGAAGGGTGAAAACCGACCAAGCCCTTTCCTCTCTATTACCATATTTCACCTATGCTAATCTACCTTTGAAAGGCCTAACATAATCACCAGCCAAAACGTCTTTCAGACTGCCTCGCTCTTCCTCTCCATCTATTTCAGATCCTGCTGGATACTGATTTATCTATGACAACACCCGGACATACACCTCAAGTGAGAGCGTGGTTCCATGTGCTGGCTTATTCTGCCATTTCATTCTTCACACTTATTGCCGAAGGAGTACAGTCTGACTAGTATTAGTCGAGCCTCTCCTGGAGCCGTTCCTCTGCTGACCAACTTGATAGCGATCTAACCGAAAAGGCATAAAACTCTTCCGACAGCTTTCTGTTGGACTGACCGGAGTTTCCGATAGTTTTCCCCGTTGATGTCTCTATCCGAGCACGAGCTACGTCCAACCACACTCCGACTAATACTGCATCATCAAAGTTGCTCGCCAGTTTCCCCTGTTCACTTTGCCTAATGATTTATAATCCTTCTGCCTTGATAAGGCATCCCCTAGGCCGAAAGAGGACTATACTCATAAGATAATATGCATTATCTATGGCAGTTACCCACCATAATCCTTAACCCCGTCTAGACGTCAATTTGTCAAGTTCGAGTGACCAACAGCCACGCATTGAAACTTTTCCTAATGAAGGGCCGGTGATGCCCTTCCTCCCGAAGCGTCTCAGCAAGGTGGACATGCTCACCCAAAATATTGTAAGACATTCTCACCCAGAATGCACAGTAGGGATGCGGAAAAGCCCCAGGAGACTAATAAATGTCATATTTATTATTTCAAAGTGGCAGTCAGGCCTAGTCCGGGGGAACACGTTTACCGTCTTCTTTGTTTCAATACGTTGGTCCTTGTTGAAGATATTCCGTTTAGCGATTCATCCCCCACATCTTAGGATTCTATATTTTTCCCCACAGCTGCGGATTCACATCACCGGATGACACTTATTATTCCTGGTAATCATTTCACTTCCTTCACGATATATTGGCTCTTTCCATATTAGGAATGTTCTCGAGAGCACCATTTTTCAGTAATTCTCCGTTCACTTCGTCCATTGATCCTGAAAATGCAGCCTGCATCACTTTTGCATCATCCCTAAATATATTATTTTTTAAGCGTCCTGAGACAAAGTTCGTTTCAACGATTTCACAGACTGCCAGTTCCATATTGTTGTCGGTGATGAAATTAAAAGTAACTCGTATTAACAGCGCAAAACATTTTCTATGTAATTCAATAAAAGTTGGCCCAGTTTTATTCTTTTCCATGAAAAAGTGAGCTACTCCTACTTGTAAAAGTTTTAACTTTCTGCACCAAAGAAGGACACTGTAATCACTGACCTTGATAGCATGCGCCCTGATTGGCCGCGGTTGAGAAATATGCCGAGGTTGTCATTGTTAATACAATGTGAGTATGTGTGGAGTGGACAAAGGAAAGACAACGAGAGTTCGCGGTGGATCATATGGCATTTCGCAAAATTTAGGCCAAAAAGTAATTCTTGTGTAGAACTTCCGCCCCTTTTACTAAAAATCAAATATAGATTCTTTGCTAGGATTAGGATATTGCTTGCAAATTTTACTGACGCATTTTGTTATTTCCCTGGGTGAAAATATCTCCTTGAAATATACGAGAGCTCAACATGTCAGCATTTATTGGATAGTGTTTATTTTGTTCGAGAGATTTTGTGTGAATTAGGCTTTTCATGTTCGGTGCCTACTGCAATACATGATGGTTTCAGTTGTGTATTTATCTACTTCTGAATATTGGAATTTCGGTTTTGGTTACTCGTAACGATTCCATCAGTCGAATTTTGACTACATTTTTGGTATAATGTAGAAAGCTTCACCTCGAAACATCGTGAATGTCAAAGAAATTGGACTTTTAGAGTATGATGAGCTTCCACGGTAGGTTCAAGGAGATACCAAAAAATAGTGTTTACGATCAGTAAGATCCGACTCTGTTTTGATAATATTATTTCCGATTTATCCTGATATTCTTAAATGGTTATCCTTGCGGTTTCTAATTGGTATTACGGTGGAAAACTATAACTTAGGACCATCACAACCGGTGAGCTGATTTTGATACACATGAGTCTGTACCGCTGAATTTTCTCGGAATCAAGGGAGGCATTGAGAGTAAACAAGTCTGAGCAAAATAGGGGTCCGCTTTTCATTGGGATTTTATAAGTCAGAAATGTTTCAGCCGTTGTATTTTATTTCTACGGATCATTGGAAACCTTTGGCAATTGTTCGGCAGCCACGGAAGGTTATTCATTGACCGTAGACCAGGGTACAATAATCTTAGTTTTGTGACCCATCTGTTCTGAACAAGGTCACATCGAGAATGAGATTTTAGATCTCGTACCGGGGTCAGGTAGCTTTGTGTGAGTCACAGGAAAGTTTGCATGGTCATTGTAGAATCACTTTTAGCACCAACCGCATCAGCAGCTGAATGGACGTATCATCTGAAAAACTTCACCTGCATGAAACTAAAACGACTGACCCAAGCGAACAGATGAATAGCTATTCGAATTGTCAACGTTAACAATCAGCGGTAAAAACCATTGCGGAATTATCTAAAGAGCAATGAGGTTAGACCGTTAGATATTTTTTTCAAGGTTTTTGATAAAACTACCCAAACAAGCAGGGCCATTGTCAGCTGCACCAGAAAGTCAAGTCCGCACTAACCGTTCATGAAATGTAGTTCTCCAGTCGATTTTTTAGAAAACTGCGCTTATTGTTGGAGGAACGTTCTACGATCACTGAGTTGGGTGGAGAAAAATATAGACCTTGTACTCTCAACTACGTACATTAATTTATCCATCACTGACCATGGTCATATTGTTTGCGATTTCATCATTGAGAGGTTTTGTACTGCTGGGAGAGAATTAAATTGGAGTGATGACGACGCAAGTTACTGGGACATCGTTAATATGGATAACGTCTTCATTGAGGTAAAAATAACTAAAAAAATGTTGACAGCTTACGCAAAAGTCACCTACGAAAGGAAAACCATATGTCAGGACTTTACTTCCAGATATTGTCTGCTTTTCTGCATGAGTATACTATGTCAGGAGTATCACTTGAAAGTGACCCCTGAAATGTTTACCTGCTTTCCGAAAGCGGCTGCTGAACAAACAGATTCCCAATGACAACCTTTCGGTCTGTGAACAGTCGACAGAAGAAAAAGGCTGGAACCAGGAGTTGCAACAGACATTTTTTCATAGCTGTACGTTTTCGCCTTATGGTTGCAAGTGGCACCTTTGGAGCTGCATTCACCGCATTGCATTGTCTTTCCACGTTTTTTCCGGAGAACTTCAAAATATAAATAGTTATACTTCCTTTTCGTGAGTAAGCAAGACAGAAATTGTTATCCCCGAATAGCAGCTACAAATTAACTGAATAAACTTTGCTAATCTTGTCGAAAGTTACACCATTATAACTTTTGCCGAAATAACTTTATTGTTTTATTCATGAGAATGAGTATTGACCATTCCAACGGGGAGTCAATGAAATATTCGAACAAAGAGTATCGAATTTGTCATCAATGTGAACTTCATAAGAGGCGTTAGAGAGGACTTAGTAGTTTGTCGATGTCAAGGTAAATAACAATTTCAACGTGGTCATGAAAAAATACTGGAGATTTTATAACATAATGAGTTCTAGGCCACTTGAATATTCCTGTCAATGGTGAATACGTAGTGCTGGTAGCATATCAATCTCAAAGAATCCCGAATAGCCTCCCGTCGTAAAGATGTGGAAATAAGGACAAAATGTTATTCCGAGTGAAGTTGGTAATACTTCTAACTGCCGATCAGAGGACCTCCAACGTCATTGTACGTAACACTATTCAGTCAGGCAGAGCTTCCTTCTCAGATATTTTCAATATAATGACTTTCGCCACTCAGAAGGGTTCGATTTGAGTGATACTTATCGCGTAACTTCCCAGTAGCAATATTATATATATATATATATATATATATATATATATATGATTGCTATTATTAGGAGATCCGATTTTTACGTAATGTGACCCAATATGCAATCCGAATTTTCGAACCGTCGAAAAACTTGGTGGCATGATTCGGCGAAGCAGTTCAACACAGGAGTCACCGGAGGTGCGGGACCTACTCTGATAATATTCGGAGCCAGTGTCGGAAGAAAGCTATATCAAGTCATTCACACCTTTATTAAACCATGTACTGTGAACCCGGACAGGTTTATAGCTGATGCCTTTGACTCAAAAGAGCTCATCCCAGGTTGGGATAACTGTTGGCGGTATTTCGACGTTCTCTGCTGACGTATCCTAGCAGAGATAGGTCAGCTGTACAGTGCTAAGCAGCTTTTGATTTCAGTCACATTTGGGACTTCCGTATATTCCCCTGCGATCAAGTTGTTCCTCTTCAGGATCTGTTTTAGCTGGCCTAAGCAGCTGTCGATCACCTGTCCATTTGTCCATGGGTCATGGCTTATTGACAAGGTGCATCTTGTGGACTAATTTTTACGAGCATTGTTCACCACAGTGTGCTAATAAAATATAAATTGTGAAAAGTACTAAGCTTAGTAATAAAGGGATGAGCACAACTATGAACATGTAAATACTTTCAAGCCCATTCTACTTGGGACGGAGGTTGATAATCATTCCCAATTCAACAGCCCTCTTGCTTTGCAGAAATGAACGCAATCCGATACAAAGCACAATATACAACATTCGCAAAGAAAACGGTTTCCAAGCTGATGCGTATCTAAGTTTTTGTAAAAAACAGGACATCGTCAGAACAATATCGTGAGATTTGCTCATGTCCTCTATGGGACTAAAGGCGAAAAAGGTCAAATTGCTAGAATTTCCGTAGGGTATCCTTCTTTTCTATGATATAAAATACATGTTGAGGAAGCTTTTAGGTGATGTACACACAGACTTCTCTGGTATCGGCTTTCGCAAGTAAGAATGCACCGTGGTCGATTTTTCAAAAGAAACTTTTGCCCACCTATTTCAGATTAATTTCAAGTAGAGTGCGTCGAGTATGATTTCCATTTTTACGAAAAGCAGATTTTGAATCAAACGGTTTTCTACTTGTAAACTACCGCTAAGTATCCGCCCATTTTTCAGTGCAAATTCATGTCCACTAAAACCATGTTAGAAAGCCCACCTTTGCATTTCAAACGAGGATTGGTCTTTGTTGCAGACGATTGCAAAAGCTAGTACGAGAAACATCACGTGCAAAGTACGGATCCGGTAGACGGAAAATTGTGCAGGGCAGATTTTTCTCAGGTAAACAGATCCGGACCATGTCCTAACTCATTTTACTTCATTTTTTGGCCCACGAATCAGTGAATGTGAGATTCACCTCAATTATTGTTCTCTGAACATGACTTTCACATCCAACATTTAGTCATCAATGATGTATCCATACCTGAATGTACACAGAAATTTGCTCTCAAATGATCACCCCATTTGTGCAACATACATTTTCGCCTGAAACACGACAGCGTGTGCGTATATGGTGTTTGGTAAACAAACTGGAATTTATTTGTTGCATAGATCTCCCTTCAAGATAAGCACGTGAAACCCCGGTCTGTCTGTCCACCGTAATTTAGGTGGTTAAGTAGATTTCGTTGCAGTTCTGACAAAGATAATTATTTTTCTTTCTTGAAAAAAACTGTTCAGTTTTTGTCTTCAGTACATTTGTGATAGATAGTTCATATGCAGTTGTTACCTGATATACCAGTAAGCTCAGTTAACTTAGCCGTTGCAAGTGATCAAATGGTAGCGAATTTTCATTGTTTTCGATTAGCATTATATTTTTTTGAACGTAATCTTTCTGTTTTATTCTAATCCTGTTCTCCATTTATAATATCTTCGAATGTTTGTTGTGATCTTCTGCATGAAACATATACGGGCACCAACAACTTCAACTCGACTAACGCCCCAAAATATCTTTCAAAACACGTAACTTGCCGGTAAATAAAACGTGAAAATTTACCCAAGTGGCTGTGTGAAATCTTTACCGCGTTGTTTTGAACGTCTTCTTTGGTCCCGATTATTTGAAAATACTAATTTTATAAGATAGTCGGCACCCCATTTACGTTTCTTTATGAATTTGTTGTACGCATCGACCAAAATGTGTCATGACTGAATAAATTTCACACTGGAATCACTTCTCACGTAGGTTGCCTCGAACTTTTTCTGATATTGCCTAAAATAAACCTGAGGAAAGTTACAAAGCTTTCCACATAATCGAACGATCGGCCATATGCAGAGAATATTGGAGCTGCATCGATCTCAAACTGCTCCTCGTGGACTTCAGTAAAATGAACTGAATAAGCTGTTTCCGTTTAGCATCAGTGCACATCACAGTATCTTGTATTTCGCCCAAAGCTCAGTTTATTTCGATAATTCGCTCTTATGTCAACCACATTCTACTGGTGACTAGTATTCCGACATGTCCCACTAATTTTGTTTGCTCCGAGTTTTATCGTCTTTTGGTTACTAACACTTTTCAGATAGTAAGTTGCTCAAGCTGGCTGCTGTATCTCAGGTTACACTGTGCAGGTGAACGACTGGTCGAACATGAGAAATTAAAATGAAATAAGTAATGGAAACGGAATCAGCCTGAACCTCGAAGAGGGCATAGATGGAGGTACATAGTTATCTTTTGAGAAAGTCATTGAAATCCTTTATTTGGTCTCAGCCATATCTACGGCATGATGAGCTATTTTGTCATGAAGGGATTGTTCGCGGACATGAAAACAATCTAGACAAAGCGTTTTATTATTGTGCACTGATAGTTTCTTTTTTCAAAAGTCATTAGACGGACAGACAAGTCGAGAGGTTCAGTTCATACCCACATCTTGTGTCTAGAACACGCGCAAGATAATAAAGGGAGTTAATCATGGACAAATTCAAAATCGGGCTGCCTCAGTTATTTGACGCGCCGCGGTTCCATTCGATTACAAAAAACATATGAGTTATCAGAACATATTCTTGTTCGCGGCCGAAGTCAGAGATAATTTTGTATTGATAGAGATTCGTGTTCCGTAATGGCAGTGTATTCGGTATGTCGGCAGCAAATGTACGGAAATGTTCACGAGAAAATGAACGATTAAACCGTTCGGCCAAGTGATGTGAATAGTCCCCGATGGGGGTTAGACCAGAAGTATTTTACACAGTGGAGTACAACCAGTGACTATAGAGCTAGACCTAGAGGACTGACGAATCCTCTGTGAAAGAGGAATATGCCAAATGGAATGTGAAAACCATTAACAAAAAGGACCAACAGACAAGTAAACTCCCCTAAATCCCTAACCAAGCCTCTTAGTACACATTTGAGAAATATTCTAGGAAACTAATTTCCAAAACAGCACCTGATAAAATACATGAATCCCTTGCTCATCCGTAATATATATATATATATATATATATTTATATATATATATATATATATATATATATATATATATATATATCACAGTTACCTACACATCAAAATCCCAATCGAAATGGCACGGTCATTTCCGTTATATCGGTTATCCCTCAGATAAGAGTGACGATGTTCTACTCACAATTTCATAATCGTTCATGATTTCGCATCGCGCAGATTTTCCACACAGCGGTGGATAGCAGTAATTGTTAGGCATAAGAATCCAAGAAATCGCATTGCCTAATCCTATCAGGCATCCTCATTCCGTCGTACTTCCCCTTTCTCATTCTGTTTTATGCAGAAAAGCATCGCATTTTTGGTTGTGTCCGCAACCGCTTGGAACCAGTCACACGTTTACCGAGCCACATACTTCATCTAATTCTCACCTGCATGTATTTATCCAAATCCTCTAGAGCCCTTTCAGGCAGGAGAATACTTCTGAGGAAGTGGCTTCAACGACACAGCACTGCGACAGATCGCACGCGCAATTTCCCTTGGTACACGAAAAACTGTGAATGGATTCGTTCAACCTCCGTCTACCACTCCTTCATGATAGCAGAAATCCCTAAGGAGTAGCATTTCCCGGTAAAATAAAGTAGCTAATTGCTTAACGGATGAGCAGTCCTTGGGATCATTTTGAACTTTTTAAACCAAAGCGAATCATGAAATCCTTGGTAAGCAGTCAGCTTGCGGGATTGATTTACCAGAAAGATATCATAACTATACACAGCTAAGTCACCAACACGTCGGTATGTCACGGCAGGTGTGGATTCGGCAACAGACTCCGTGACGATCGTGAATTGTAGCACTTGGCGGTCTGTGGTAATCGTGAACTTCAGCTCAAACAGATATTGGTGAATACCTAATGTCGCACAGAAGGCAGCCAGCATTTGACTAATTACCTGCAAGTATACCCTCTTAGTCGAACTGAGATGTCAATAAATACAGACAACTGGCTATTTATCTTTTTCAAGCAACGCACCAATCACTAACACAAATGCTTTTGTGATTAGCATTACTTGTTTGTATGGTAAGAATGCAGCTGATTTGAGACGTTCCACTATGTTTCTGATGAGACCCTGCATGAAACATTCGTGTCGCTCTGTCGACTGCGACACCGCGGTTGACACAGCGAGGAAGAAAGGATACATCCTTCGTCGTGAAGTTTTGGTATACATTTGACCCATATCTTGAAAGACCGTGGGTCACTCTCCTGACTGTTTGATTTCCCATGAATTCCAGCTGGCTACATTAGTACAGCTTCTGGGGGCAACAGGGAAACTAGGAAATTACAGTTTTCTGACTCTGTTAACGCATTGTGAATGCTTAACCAGAACATGCTTGCTTACCACTCACGTCAGAGTCTGAACCGATGAATATGTTCATCCCAGGATACGAGGATGGTGATCATATCAGTCTCATGTTATTTTTCCTAGAGCAACTTTTTATTTATCTTATCAAAGGTATTTTGGAAAATCGTGGGTGACTCTTTTACACTAGAAGGTGGAATCTTCCGAAAGGATATTGATGGTAATGAGTGTCCTTAGCTTTAAGAGCAGCACGGTTGGTAGGGATGCGTCATCTAGATCAGTTTTCGAAAAAAGTGTACGGCCTAGCATGAATTTTATGAAAACGTCTGGTCCCATAGTAGTCACCACGCACTGTCAGGATCGTGAACTTAAGGTGAGTTTAAACTTTAAATGGAAACGTGGATTTTTCCGACAATTTTGCGTTGAATTTACTGTGTGAGACGCCCGATAAGATGGATTGACCTGAATGATCACATAACTCCACTCCATTCGCATCAGTAAATTCAGAAATCCTTCTTGGTAATCGTGAACCAGTGCTCTTCCGTTGACAAATACCGAGTCGCCAACTCTGTCGACTCCATCGTCATTCCACCACAATCGCTGGGGCATTGCATCATCAACTGTTTAGGAATCACTAAACCAGTGGTGTAAGCGACGTTGTGTAAAATGGAGGCGAGTGATTTAAAACCCGTAATGAATTCAACCCCAGAATAAACGAAATTCTAGCGGAAATCAGAAAACCGTAGGTGACGTATGTTTTCTGTTTAAACCGGCCATGGAAGTCATTTTATTCAACAACCGAAGACGGTGACTGGCTATCAAGTGCGTGTGGACGTCTATGGGTTTTTTGGTCACCTGAGGACAAATAGTGTTTTACCTTGCCTATTAATCATATCAACGTCGCATTGTCCGCTCTATAGTATGCATGTGAACTATTGATGATGTTCGGGTTGGGATCCACCATTTTGGTAGGAGCATACTTTGATTCCAAGTGGTGTTTTGCTGCATTCTCGAGAGCCGTACCGCCTGGTTTCACCGTCAAATGTTGGTTCTCAACAAAGGTGTATAGTGCTCCTTCACTTTCGTTCCTGAGCACCAGCGCCTTTTGTATGATTCGATAGGTCCGCTTTCACTATCCTCACGACGCCTTTGCAACGCGGTAATGGACCATATACCTCATAACATACAGATGACTCATTGCTTCTACGCCTTTATTTCTATTGTCACAACAGTTGATGATGTTCTTCTTCCCTAGCTCTTTTTTTCTGTCTCAAACTGATCGTTTCTTTGCTGTCCTAATTTGCGCACTCCAGCATCCTCTTCTGATCGTTCATCTACTCTTCTTGAAGCTACATCGATGTATCTTAACTGTATCAACAATGTGATCTTCTGTATTGTTCATCGCTTCACCTCAGTTTGCACATAAATGTAGTTTGGTCTCTAATTTACGAACGTTACACTGTCGTGCATCCAGATGTTATCCCGCTGTGCTCGAAGACAGCGCGTTTCGTATTTGCTCCCAGCCAGTTCTTCACGTGTCGGTTGAGTTCTATCCTTCGGTGAAGGTTCATATAACAAATTGAACTCCGGATTCTCAGATTGAATCCATGCCCATTTTTGTTTTTACTTGTGCTTGATTGACCAGTGACACGCAATAGGAGCTGCATGACGGGCAAGCTTCACGCTTTATATTTGGTGTTCCCCACAAGGCGTCTTTATTACCGTGTCGCGTGAAAGACGAATCATTACGTTCTTCCTGTCAAGTAGTCACACGCCCTTCACATTCCTCATCATTTCTTGACCGCAGCAATACTCTTTGGTCGGTTCGGACAAAAACTACGCTCGAGAACGTAACCACGATTACATTTGACGGAATATTCCAGGGCAAGTACTGATCTCGGTAACAAAAAGGTTCTGCTCTCGTTTGCCTAGCGTACTTCTACCACAAGGGATCACTTTTTTCTCAACGATCGAGTTCTTATGGAACGGCCCCAGTACTCTAATCAAACGAGTCAGTGTCTTGAAGTACCAGTGCAGGGTCTGGCATACTTTCTGCCGAACATTATTCATTGCCTTCATTTGTGAGTCACATGATGCATTCTCTAGCTATTATAGTCCGCGATATTTCCACGGACTTTCTGAGTAATCCATCTCCAGTTGCACTTCTAAAAAACCAGCCAGATAACCTAAATAATGAGACCACAGTACATTTACATGAGTGAACTAACTAATATTACGAGCACAAATAGATTCCTGACATTTTGGTTTCCAACCCTAATCATTTCGCTTTGGCGGGTCGGTTAGTTTTTACCATGCTTCCAGATGTGATCCATTGATCATGAGTCCACTTCTGTTGAACTGATTACAAATGTTTGTTCGGTTTGAAAGTAAAGCCTCATGTGATGCGTTGGCTTATTGAAGGCTTATTATTAAACTCAGCTTGTGACAACCAATGCGATCAATAACTTGGCTTGAAAGAGGTATTCGTCACTATATGACACCTTTTCCTTGGAGAAATTCTATCGTTTATTCATGGGTTTGGATGGACTTGGATGGATATCTTCTGGTTCGCTCGCTGACACTTCGTCTACACAGCTGGTAGGGTTGGGGTTCCAACCGCCTTGACGTTATTGCCGTGGTTTTGTATGCAGTCTTGATGGATCAAATATGTCAGAGATGAATCCAAGAGCAATATGTGGATCCGGTTGCAGTGCCTCGGCACACTCCATATGTCTGAGCTGACTAGCGTGTCACACCAGCAGGTCCTCTTTCGACGACTCCGTTACGACCTCCCCACACCTTTGTTGGGTGAAGCCCCTTGTCCTCCATGTACGGATGCTTCATCAGTGGAGACGCCCTTTAGAAAGTTCGGGTTAGGGGTTACATCATAAATCAACAAAGGTAACAGAATAACCTGTTCTATTGTCCACTTTCTTCAGACCTCTGCAGAGCACATTTGATTGTGTCATAGAAACACTCGACCTGTCCGTCCGATTGTGATTTAATGAGGTAGTGACCGCGCATGATCTTTTCCTGACCGGATGGGAGACTGAGAAAATGCAGCTCAGGCAAGCTCTCCCCGCTTGTCACTCATGAGCAAGCAAAAAAAACCAGAACAGCTGAATAGTCGAGGCAACAGGTTTATCGTAGCTCTTATTATCCTGCGTTCCGTAAGGGAACCTTTGGCCATCGGTTTTATTTGTCTGTCATAATCACAAAAACGTGGCAGTTTCTTGCTCCCACATAATAGATAATCATTCTCGATCGAAGGTCTTTCGGTGACGGCCATGCCTTGAGAATCTTCTTTACTGGCATCTTAAAAGTCATTGTCGCACATGGTTCGGGAGGGAGCAAAATGTATAAGTTGGGTATGCGATCCGAAACCTTCATTTGATTGTTATCTGGATAACAGTTGTGGAACTTCTCATGGCATTCATTGTAACTCTCAAGGAACAAAGATTTGTCCCAAAAACGGGATTCAGTCGTTGATTCAAGATAAAGGACGTTTGCTCTGATTAAATTGTTGGAGCTCTCGAAATGTTTGCAACCACTAGTTCTGACGGCACCTAATAACTCGTTGCAGTAGTGCTTCCCGTCTGGTTGCTCTGTTAACCGCGTCATAGGTACTTGGAAATGCACGAACAGTGTTCACAACCAAATTATTGGCATCCGACTCCACCGCTAAGGATATGATGAACATATCCTGTGATTTATTGGTTTCTTAGGCGATAAGGCTTAAAAGTGCATCTGTTTGGCCAGGTTCGGAGGTGATTATTATCTGATTTCGGAGCCATACCCAAGAAGCAGTGTCCCTCGACGCTGGAGTTGGTTTGCGTAGTAAAAGGGAGTACGTTTCTTCGTCCCGAAAATTGCGATGGTTGGTTTTCCGTTCAAAAAGAGAGTTGAATTATAACCATGAAATATTCTCTCCTAAAATTTTTGATAGCGAAGGCGACAGCCAAGGTTTCCTTTTCAAGCTGACCAAAACTGCGTTCAGCCGCCGTTGGAAAATGTGAAACATGAGAGGTAACTCCTGCTTAAGTCAAATCAAGCCACGTATATGTTTTAAGCACCCTAGTAGATGAATATACCACTTTCACATAATCACATTACATTGGTAATGGAGAAAAATACGTGAATTCAAGGAAACATAGCATTCAAATAAAAAAACCAGGTTTGAACTAGCTTTTTGAAGTTACAGGCAAGATAGATAATAGCGAATCGTCTAACGGTTTCTGTACGAGCAAATAATGGTTTGTGACAAGCACGAGGAGGATAATTTGAAAATGCATTTGAAAAAACCCTTGAACTGGAAGAGCTGCAGGGGCTGAAATTTTTCCGACTATTTTTTAGCAATAATTACAATTTGTGTTTACAAAAAATGCGGCAGTTGCACGCTCGGTTTGCCACTGAATCTTGAAAGATGCGTGAAAGACCTGGATATAAGTTTGAAATCCTCTGCATGCAGTCCGGGAAAGATTACAAAGGATGAATAAGATCGGACTTTGTAGGATGCATGAGTGCACAAATAGTTGATTTGAATAAAATGGCATGAAAAATGTTAGGGCAGTAGCACAGCAAGTAATAAAGGTTCGGTATGGGTTGTACTAGACCGAGGTGACTATGAAAAAATATAATGACTATTTTATCTTATGGGACCAAATTCACTTACCAGCCGAGTGAGACAGACAAAACCGAAGAAGCCGAGACTGAGTTGACAGAGATCTTGAAACAGCTTAAGTGAGACAAAGCCATTTCCAAAATGCTCTACGACAAGCTTGTAGTCTGCGGCTCACCACCACCCAGACTTCATGGATTACCAAAAGAGAAAAAGATAAACATACCCCTTAGACCGGTGACTGACACGTGCGATTCAGCCTATCACGCCGCAGCTCAGTAGACTGAGAAAATTCTTGAACCTGTGCGCAATTCACTAGCAAAGTTTAGCGTGAAGGGTACTTTCCCGTTTGTGGAGATTATAAAATTCGTGATACTTCTGAACGGACCATACTTTCTCTGCATATGGAATCCTTATTCACAAAATTCCGTTGACCGAGCTGGTAGATTTCATCTGTCAATATTCAACGGATAACGATTTCAAACATGAAATTCCCGTGGCCAGGCTAGAAGAACTGATCTTTAGATGTAAGTGGAGCGTGAAATTTTTGTACGGTGGAAAATACTGCAGGCTAGAGGGTAGGGGTAGTATTGGGACCAACGCTTGGACCCCTTCTTGAAGCCTTATTCTTATCCAAATCGAAACTCGACAACTACAAATCACCAGCCACAGTCTATTTATGCATACCCGATATGTGGAAGACACTTTTGTAATTTGTGACTCAGCAAAAAATATAACCGAACTAATGCTAACATTTAACAATGCCCATGGGATGACTAAATTTACAGTGGAGGTAGACGGAAAAGTTTCTCGCTTTTCACGATGTTGGATTATGTAGAATGGAAGACGGACATTCAAAAAGAACGTTGCGTCGGAAATGTACATGAGGGGTGGCTAAACGCAAATTTCCTAAGCTCCTTCCCCCTACGATACAGTAGAACTCCTGTCTAGTCTAATAAAAAAACTTCCGTAGCTCTGATAAAATTGAGCAAGAACTTGAAAACATAGGTGAAAGTTCCAAAAAATAGCTCTCCAGAAAATATTATTTGTCGACATGTGGGAGAGAGGGTAAGCAAATTAGCGGTGCAAATGGTCCTAACTCTCTCGTCCAAGAGTGACAAACTGTTTGAAATACTGGAGGAACGTTTAGCTGAGGCCCTTGGAGGTCCTTTTTCACAGTACATGCCCGAATCTTAACAAATACTACGCCTTTCATTGTTGAACATTCCATTGCTCCAATAATCTCACTCTTTTATTCCGTATCAGTGCACATGCTATTGTAGTGCACATCATATTGGAAAACGACCTGTCTTTTAGGGTATTAGTAGATGTTCCGGGTTCTTTACGCAGAGGAACAGTTCGGACTATCAAGAGCGCGATCCTACCACTTCTGATGGATAGTGTGCATCAAATTGACAGTGACAGCTTCAAAGCAATCCTGGCAACTCCCTGAATTCAGACGAAAGGATTAAGCAAACGTTTCTTAGCGATATCAGAAACCATATTAATTCAACTTTCAAAGGCAGAATTGTGCGAGCAACTTAACCTCGTGCAACACTGGCTTTCGCTGTGGCCGAAACAATGATTCTCCTACGGTTCCCATGTACCAATCCTCCCAAACACTGCATCTATTTTGTTTTTCATACCTGTCTTCTCACGCCACGTGGTTACACATTTCACACAATGTCGGTAATACAATGGGCAAGGTTCATCTAGTTAAAGCAGGTTGTCAGGCTTCCGAATTTGTTGCGAACTTATTCACTCACTGCTACCTATAGCTGCATATTTACTCTCCCTTACTCAGTACTATATATATATATATATATATATATATATATATATATGTATGTATATGCATATGAACGCATGAAGTGTTGTATCGAAAATAAATTTGTCCGTGGTAAAAGCTTGCCCATGAATCAAAGGGCATATTCTGTGATTTGAAGTACTGCCAACAGACGGTGGCTGTGAAGAATGTAAGTAAGTATTTAAAGTTTACCGCCAGGTTTCCTCATACCAAAGCGAACTGCCTGGCGATTATAGAAATGAATTTCTGGATGCCATGGATTCATTACATCGAAACTTTCTGGAAAAGAAAGGAGGGGAGTTCCTCGGTCCCGTTATCATCAGATAGGCATTGAAACTAAATTCGAAAGTGCAATGTGCCAAGTGAATGACTTGGTACCATCCTCGTCTGATTCAGCTCAAACTCTGCTCCAGATGGGTCTCATTCGAATTTCGTGTAAACTAGGTGATTAGTAGGAAATCGCCATCAGTGTATTTAAACATGTTGGATAGAGAGGAAGCCAGAAGAGTGCTCAGGTTTAGTAAACATGTAAAAAGGGGACATGGCTGCATCTTCGATTATACTGATTGTAAATAAATGGTTTTGAGAGGCCTGACGATACCTAGTTTACTGAAACTTGTTATGGAAGTAGTTCAACAGCGAGAAAAGAAAGCCTCAGGCATTCGGGTAACATGGAATCGGGATACACAATCAAAGGCTGGATAATAGTCGAGGACTTAGTGTGTAGATCGCTCATAGTTGCTTGAAGATTTCGTGGTGGGCTAGAGCCCCCAACTGCAGTATCAACCGTAGATCTTTCAGGTTTATAACAAAAACTGAGAGGAATAAGAGGGCACCCTGAGATGTTTTTGAGTATAGGTGGAAACAGTCTTTTCAGTGCATTTGAGTTTTGCAGATGTGGAAAAGGAGAAACCAATAAACTTCATTGGAGATGTTGAATCCTTCCGGGAATAAAATGGTGTTAACAGGACGCCACTGATCAGGAATTGAACATTAGGATAGAGATTGGTTCATCAAAGTTGTGAGTAGATGTGGTGAGTTAACCAGCAGCATACCTAAGAATTGCTGAAGGAAGGCCATCAGGTCAGTCAGCGGAAGTTTTGGATTCGCGAAGAGTGTTTCAAATGTGTGCAGTAGAGAAAAGTTCAAGATCTATAGAAATACAACTGGGATATGAAAGGAGACTGTCTTTGGAGGAACGCATAAAAGAAGCATTCATGTGGTTCGTGTTTGCCATATCCTTTGTGTTTCCTCTTCTGGTCACATGGAAGTGTAGTGACACGCCAAAGAAGCTTAGGATTCCTGGTCCTCAAAAACTTTTCGGCGAACGAAGAATTCAAATGCTTCACGTCTGGTTGGGCAGCGACGAAAGATTGCTGATTTCTATCTCTTAGTTCCCACAATAGTGAGAAGGTAGAAGAAACTTTAGCACTGATAACAGAAGGTACAGTCGTGTTGGATAAAGTAGCAGAACTAAGTACAGACTACCAACAAGTATTTTCTGATTTCCTACTATAATCTTCACAGGCAAGGAAAATGCGTGTTTTGAATACGCAACATAACTTCATTATCAGAAAATGTCAGTTAGGAATACGAGCAGCGTGTAACCATGATAATTAAGTATGATAGTAAAAAACCCACTTTGTCAAGAGGAAGACAAAGACGTAGCGCGGCCAATCGAAGGCGTTCCTGTCGGATGCACAGGCTTTCTGGGCTTATTTCGGTGGATACAGAGTCCAAGGACTAGCTTGATTTGGCAATAATTATCATTCTGTCCGATTTAGTGGAATTTAGGGGGAAATTTGCTTATTACAAGGAGATAACCATACGAAATGTCAATCGCTTTAAACAGCTTCACGGGGATGGTTCTTGGAACAGACACTGAAATTGCGTGAATGCTGTTGATAGTGTACTTTTTCTGGGCTGCTACGCAAACGCTCAGTCATGATACAGATTCTTTAGCCACGGAATTTCAGCGGTTATGCCTGTGGAGTTGCGTTTGTGTTCTTTGGTCTGGTCTTCTGTCTTGCTATCTAACATGGTAGAATTTACAGGCTAGATTCATAAAACCATCTGAACCACTTTTTATCATCTTCATTTACTGATGGAAAATACTGAAAACGGATAATTTGCAACGGAAAATGTCGAAGGAGTGTTCCATTGTCTCATAAAATGAGAATTCCCGATGGCCTCTTGAAAGGATAAAGGGAGTTTTACATTCGTTTTCTGGGTAACCAAGTTTGTCGCCAGTAGACTCACCTTCCATTCGTTACCAGCCTTAGTAAATTCGAAACCAAAAATACATTCTCACCGGTTGAACCAATCATCAGTTAAGATTGCAACATCGGGATCATACAGGAATTCTGTGATACTGGTAGCCACTGTGTCTGTGAACATGGGTTTATATGCTAAGATACTTGAGGTACAATACTTCAGTTCGACAGCAATGATCAGAAGACTGATATAAAATTAACCACCTACAGACACTTCTCATGAAGGGTTCGTTGCAGATTTCTTTCAAGCAGTTTTCCATCATTGCAAATGGATAACAGTAACTGATACTAGCAGCTACTTCGCGGTGGACGCGCTGAAAACTCGGTATGGAAACATGATTCTAAATATTACTGCCATCCACTTTTCTAGTTTTCCCAAAACTTGCAGTGGAAACAATCCGTAGAAAAAGCTTGACTATTTTTGGTGATATATATTCAATAATTTTATAAAACAGCGGAACTCTATGTGCGATACAACGGGAAAAATGGAGGGAATCAGGAACTGGCAAGATCCAATGTCATATTGAAATTATTAATTTTCATAGGAGGAAGGGCACATGGGTCTTGAGGCTGCAAACCGACTTAGACAAATACCTGCATAATCAAATTCGAATAATGGTAACACTCGAAACCGCTGGTGATATCATGTTTCACTAACGTAAGAAAGCAGTCATTTTCAAGCGGCACATTCGGCTACGTTTCAGTCCACCAATAACCTTTCCTCTTTGTCAGATGAGACAGCTCAGTGTCTTAAATGAAAGTCATTACCAGCAATTAGCCACAACAGGTACCCAGACAGAACGTACAGCACCCGGTCGCTAGCGTCACTTCTACTGCAGTCTTCAAAAGGACAAACCACAGTAGTGACTCGGGATTGTTTTGCGGCCCTACTGCCAATAATAAGACGTAGATCCCTGATAGTCTAATTTCCACGTGGATGTATGAGCGTGACCTTGACAGATTTCAGTCAGCTATGTGTACGAGATCAAAGACTCCACTGCCACCAGTGTCTGATTGTTGCCATGGTATGTTACCGTCCCGAAAAATTCCGATCTAATATTAAGCTCTCCTAAGCACATTCGCGAATGAATCTCCTGGTAATAACCGGAATTCTGAGTGGGGACTTACTCACCAACACGAATATTGAGACACACAACCGGTTGTATGATAAAACCTGGACGTATGATATTCATCCTCAATAAAAAGAACTGGATTTATGTTCTGAAAATCATCCCTCTTTATTACGTCTGGCGTGTACAGTACTTGTGTGATATGGAAAATGTCCTACCTCAAATAACGTCGCCCGATTCGTAGTTGATGTGAGTAAACATCCAAATTCAATTGACTTCATTATGCACCAATTTCATCACTAGAATGACTCATTTCAGTCAATAATAACCCTGAAAATGGATCGCTAATTGCATCTGGATATTCGAACAAACAAATCGAGCAAAAACAGTTAACATGCACCCAAAACCCCTGTTTAGATCGTTTTTAAATCTCCGTCTTCTACCAATCACGGTCTCGTCATGAGATTAAAAAAGCTGTGATGTCTGACTTTCATTCAGGTTCATCTCACAGCTCATTCTCACTCATCTGTTCCCAAAGTATCAATGGAAACGAGAAAATTTGTTTTCAATTTACCTTAGGTAAATAAACCATAAGGAATGACAGGCTGAATTCCAGCTCGTTGTGTTTTACGTATGCCATAATAAAACAAGACGGGGTATGCAGAGATCTGTACGTGAAACGGGAGTGAATAAAATTCGTGTGAACTGTGAGCTTCAAGATGTATTACAAACCGTCTTTCTCTCTATCACCCTGCCCAAAGGACAGATTTTCTCCTGAAATATGCTGTTTTGTTTAGGTCATTCCTCACTCAAACTAGAGATATATTGATTCGGGAATTCTTCATTGCCTGACTCTGAGAAAAATGAGTTCTTGCAGTTCTGAAATCTATAGTTCTTAGATATTCTTAGTCCAGTCTATGCATTTTGTTGTCAGACAAAATCACATTAGAGTGAACATCACATTTGCACAAGCTCAAGCAGCTTGGTAGGGCTGTTACTGGGCTGCTGATCACCATGCAAAATTATGGCTGGCACAATTCGAAAGATAAGAGAAATAAACATACAAAGTTCGTGATGATTTTTGCAATCTTCGATAGAGGTATAAGAACTTCATCCGTAAACTCTTAGGTATCTAATATCGTAGGCGATCGAGATATTTTTCTCTTACCCGTATTCATGGGTTAAAGTGAATGCCTGAGTCAGTATAGTATCAAATGTTGTTTTTCCCGGTAATCGTGCAGCTGATCGTGCAAGAATTAGGCGGCTGATTTCATTTTTTAGGCTTTCTTTACTGGATCCAAAAGAACTCGTTATTACAGGTAAGATGAAAGAAGCATATCATGATCAAAAATTAAAGCCTGTATTCGACTATTCATGAATTAAGTTTATTTCATAAATTGGCCCCATTCGTAGAGTTATAGTGACTGAAGATGGATGATGTAAGCATCAAAATCCTGTCTAACTGTGACTCCCGCTCTCCTACTGTAGTGTACTGAAATACGCCAAAGAAACTAGTAATTGAGCGCAGTTTTTATGGTCTCAAAGTCGCATCCATTATCCAGCATGCTCATCGTGAGACATTCACTCATCGAGTTGAAGATAAAGTGATGAGTTATCGATCACAGCTCTGGAACGGGACCAATTCGACTTGAGGTCTGTAAATAAGCAACTGGAAGCCTTCGTGTCATCTATGTGCGATCTCCAGATCCAGAAGTCATAATAAGCTTGTGTTTTACGCATATCGTTTACGTAAATGGGCATCCAACAACCGTGCACATCAGATTAACCCCAAACCGAATCAACATGCTCTACCTTTTGCTTACTGTCCGTTGTAGCCATGAATATTTCAATAGGATTATCCACAAAATGAAGCTGATGCACAAGATGTGACACTTTTCCGTTCGGAATAATGTGGAACGGTGTTTTAGAGAAGACGGGGATTTTTTCGAAAAAGTCTTGCCACATGTTAATTATTCAGTTGGCTCAATAGCCTATCTCTCCAAACCATCTATTGTGTAATCTGGCCGAAAACCTGGAATTATTATGACACACAAATCTTACAAATGTACTTTTGGTTAGAATGGACCAATCATTCATCGAATGTGTTCTTTCAATCGACGGACTACAATTCTAGGGCTTTCTAGACCGAAGATCGAAGGGGTCTGACTCTACCGAAAAAAAGATCCCCTACTTTGGTTTAGTTGCTGAGGTTAACTGAATATGATTCATTCTACCCAAGTTTCAACGCAACTGCTTTTGCTTCAGTTCTCATTCCCGATTCCGAACTTAACTATCGTGAGACACCCGATCGTCACCGTCGAGATAGCCCTCAACAAAACGTCGATCGCAACCGATCAAGTACACAAACATCAGGATACCCATCGGACCTGTCACACAAAGAGACACAAGCCTATAATACTTCATCGACCTGATGCACACTGCAATAAATACGGGATTAGGAATGAACCAGAATAAGGGAAGTTTCCACAGCTGATCTTTTCATGAACTGTTCAAACCCACTTTTTATTGTAAAGTCAAAGAAAGATGAATAATACAGAGGCTAAGGCGAATACCGCACTTTTCCTGTGACTTGGATATCGACAGCTATCAACGTCACTTGCGGTGCGTCAGTCACCACTACTGTTTAAGTTCCACCAATTCGCCTATTTCTTTCAGTCAGTAGGTTCTGTCACACTATGTGTATTCTTCATTTCATCAAGTACTTTTACTAAGTAAGATATGCATATTTCCTGGGCCATCTGAAGCATATATTGAGTTAGTAAGTGTTAATCAACAGTTGTAACTGAACCGTTCTCCACTGACTGAATGACTCGTATTGCACAAAATCAAAACCAAAAGTAAGACAGGCGAGTTGGTAGTCTACGTATTCTTTAGAGAACAATCATCACAATTACAAACAACATATCTTAATTTTGGGGGGAAATAGTGTTTTGAAGCATATTTGGAATGAATTTTTGCTAAGGCCAATAAAGATTTCTATCAATATGTTTGAGAATACCATCTTTTTGACATTCCGCAAATTTCTCTAGAACTAGTTGATCCTGTTACTGCTGTTTCCCAAGTTTCTGCCCTTCCAGCAAACTTGGTGAAGTTGGTCAAGTTTCACCCGCGGATTTTGTTTGATAAGATCGAAAACGAAATATCAGTATTCGGGAAAATGCCTGCCCATAATATCAGATGACTAAGACTTTTGGGTGCCGTCAGACCTGACATCAAAAACACCGTCTTTTTTCTCAGAGCAAGTACCACCGTCACTTGAGTATCATTATTTGCTTACGCCATTGGAGCTTTTAATTCGCTTGAAGGACGCCTTATCAGTTCATATTTCCGAATCAGGAGAAGCTCGAGATCTTTTTGACCCACTTTGCAAATTTGTTTGACTGTCCAGTAAAAGTGATCTACCATCTGTACCGAACCTGGTTAAGCATTTCTAAAAAAACACTGCTTAGCTTAGTAGAAAACATCAACTTCCACCGCGATACAAAACTGTTGTCGCGGTTGCCAAGTACACAGTCCCGTCAGCTACATCGCTTTTCACAACAGGTCATTATTATTAGGTAGTGCTAGTTATTTTACTATCACACATGAGTGTGCTCGAATATATTCGCGTTGTTCCTCCCAGTTATGTTTTATCTTATCTCGGCCGAATCTACACACACACATGAACTAGGACTACTTTTGCCCCGGGACCCCGTATTTACGAGGATACAAACACTCACTGGAAGACTGGAATAATCGGTATGGTACCGAGGTAGAGAAAACATCCTGATGATTTTTGGCTGAACTTTCCTGTTTGTGTGCTTGTGTGAATCCTGGGTGCAGAATCTCAGCTCTTGATGATTATGGAAAATTATATTCTCCAAGAGAACATTTTAGTCCTTGTGAAAAAAACTTTACCCCCTCCCCCCCAAAAAAAATCAGAGGTGAGCATATGATGTCAGTGTGAGTGAAAACCAAATCCCACCACATAAACGTCGCATACTTTCAACGTGTGATTCTCTGGGGTCATCAACACAAACTCACACACTAAGAAAACTAGTTTTATTTTTCTCCCACTCTAGACGGGAGGAAAGTAGAAGCAGTCTTACATCGGACGCGAAGCTTCCGTTGTTCTTTGTCACACCTGGGTTAGTGCGTGCATTTGTATGAGTGACTGAAATGCGCAATCCACTGTGCTTGATGAAATAGCTCAAATGAACGCATACAAAATGAGACTTTTGTATCAGATGTAACTGGACTTATATTCCCACCATTCACAGGATTGTGGCATCAAATCATGAGATTATTTAGGTGGCATTACAGAAGAGTACCAAAGTTTATTATTTTCTCGACATATCCGCATGTAACACTTTCAACTCGTTTATCTTAATACTTTTCAGAGCCATTGAACGGTCAACAGAAGAAGTTGCTTATTGAAACATTTGGTCAGTTTCTGTATCCTTCAGTTTGTATTTTGAAAAAAATTGACATAAAATAGCGAAGGGTAGTGAGTTCCTCACTGGTACAATCGAATGCTGAATTTCGTTTAATTACTGAATATAAGGTATATGGCAATCGGATCCTCGGTGGGTTGACAGTATGTTCAGGATTCTCAAATTTTATGAACGCCTTTTCACCAATTTTCACACTTCTCGATGATTATAAGGGCAGATAGTTCGATGATAATTCTGCGCTAAAATCATTCTCAGTTTCGCCAAACTGGACCTTCGCATGAAATGCAAGCAAAATGAGAACTGATTGAAGGTTTTCGAAATTGCAGCCTAATCACATAAAAAGTGAATGTAGACTGGGCAAGAGGCCACAAATTTGAAAATAAAACAAGTCTGATTTGAGCCGGATTTCTAACATAGGAACCGATATTGCTTGCAATGCAAATACAGACTTTTTTTGCACAGAGTTCTTAATGAGAATTTGTCAGTCATACAGAGACACCCTGTTGATCTGGGTTTTATTTGCTTGTATTAAAATTGTTTTCTTCTTTATGAATAGACAGTAAACTTTGTACTCAGAGCAAACAATATATCGATCTATTCGTTGGCAATATGAAACAACAAATAACGCGTAAAAATACGGAAACACGTACATATCGCCTCGGGAATTGTTCATTACTGTTACCGGAAACGGTACCTCGACGTTCAAAAGCCTTTGGTAATACAGCTAGCGAAAATAGCTTGAATTATAAAAATGACTTTGCGTGAACTTTTACCGTTTGATCATTTCCTTTCTCAGAGAGTGCAACGCAAAACAATATGACACATGGTGAGTAACCATTACTGAAATTTCACTTCGCACTTGCAATACGATATTACTGTCTGTGAATCATGTCGCAATATTGGAAGTTGATAAGAAATTCCACACCCTTTTTGTTGCTTCTCATCTGCGTAAACACGAAAATCATGGCACATTGATTAACCCCTAAAATAAATACCGGGACAGTTTACGTACAATGTTATTTTTTGATTCGGGAAATCTTCATTGCCTGACTCTGAGAAAAATGAGTTCTTGCAGTTCTGAAATCTATAGTTCTTAGATATTCTTAGTCCAGTCTATGCATTTTGTTGTCAGACAAAATCACATTAGAGTGAACATCACATTTGCACAAGCTCAAGCAGCTTGGTAGGGCTGTTACTGGGCTGCTGATCACCAAGCAAAATTATGGCTGGCACAATTCGAAAGATAAGAGAAATAAACATACAAAGTTCGTGATGATTTTTGCAATCTTCGATAGAGGTATAAGAACTTCATCCGTAAACTCTTAGGTATCTAATATCGTAGGCGATCGAGATATTTTTCTCTTACCCGTATTCATGGGTTAAAGTGAATGCCTGAGTCAGTATAGTATCAAATGTTGTTTTTCCCGGTAATCGTGCAGCTGATCGTGCAAGAATTAGGCGGCTGATTTCATTTTTTAGGCTTTCTTTACTGGATCCAAAAGAACTCGTTATTACAGGTAAGATGAAAGAAGCATATCATGATCAAAAATTAAAGCCTGTATTCGACTATTCATGAATTAAGTTTATTTCATAAATTGGCCCCATTCGTAGAGTTATAGTGACTGAAGATGGATGATGTAAGCATCAAAATCCTGTCTAACTGTGACTCCCGCTCTCCTACTGTAGTGTACTGAAATACGCCAAAGAAACTAGTAATTGAGCGCAGTTTTTATGGTCTCAAAGTCGCATCCATTATCCAGCATGCTCATCGTGAGACATTCACTCATCGAGTTGAAGATAAAGTGATGAGTTATCGATCACAGCTCTGGAACGGGACCAATTCGACTTGAGGTCTGTAAATAAGCAACTGGAAGCCTTCGTGTCATCTATGTGCGATCTCCAGATCCAGAAGTCATAATAAGCTTGTGTTTTACGCATATCGTTTACGTAAATGGGCATCCAACAACCGTGCACATCAGATTAACCCCAAACCGAATCAACATGCTCTACCTTTTGCTTACTGTCCGTTGTAGCCATGAATATTTCAATAGGATTATCCACAAAATGAAGCTGATGCACAAGATGTGACACTTTTCCGTTCGGAATAATGTGGAACGGTGTTTTAGAGAAGACGGGGATTTTTTCGAAAAAGTCTTGCCACATGTTAATTATTCAGTTGGCTCAATAGCCTATCTCTCCAAACCATCTATTGTGTAATCTGGCCGAAAACCTGGAATTATTATGACACACAAATCTTACAAATGTACTTTTGGTTAGAATGGACCAATCATTCATCGAATGTGTTCTTTCAATCGACGGACTACAATTCTAGGGCTTTCTAGACCGAAGATCGAAGGGGTCTGACTCTACCGAAAAAAAGATCCCCTACTTTGGTTTAGTTGCTGAGGTTAACTGAATATGATTCATTCTACCCAAGTTTCAACGCAACTGCTTTTGCTTCAGTTCTCATTCCCGATTCCGAACTTAACTATCGTGAGACACCCGATCGTCACCGTCGAGATAGCCCTCAACAAAACGTCGATCGCAACCGATCAAGTACACAAACATCAGGATACCCATCGGACCTGTCACACAAAGAGACACAAGCCTATAATACTTCATCGACCTGATGCACACTGCAATAAATACGGGATTAGGAATGAACCAGAATAAGGGAAGTTTCCACAGCTGATCTTTTCATGAACTGTTCAAACCCACTTTTTATTGTAAAGTCAAAGAAAGATGAATAATACAGAGGCTAAGGCGAATACCGCACTTTTCCTGTGACTTGGATATCGACAGCTATCAACGTCACTTGCGGTGCGTCAGTCACCACTACTGTTTAAGTTCCACCAATTCGCCTATTTCTTTCAGTCAGTAGGTTCTGTCACACTATGTGTATTCTTCATTTCATCAAGTACTTTTACTAAGTAAGATATGCATATTTCCTGGGCCATCTGAAGCATATATTGAGTTAGTAAGTGTTAATCAACAGTTGTAACTGAACCGTTCTCCACTGACTGAATGACTCGTATTGCACAAAATCAAAACCAAAAGTAAGACAGGCGAGTTGGTAGTCTACGTATTCTTTAGAGAACAATCATCACAATTACAAACAACATATCTTAATTTTGGGGGGAAATAGTGTTTTGAAGCATATTTGGAATGAATTTTTGCTAAGGCCAATAAAGATTTCTATCAATATGTTTGAGAATACCATCTTTTTGACATTCCGCAAATTTCTCTAGAACTAGTTGATCCTGTTACTGCTGTTTCCCAAGTTTCTGCCCTTCCAGCAAACTTGGTGAAGTTGGTCAAGTTTCACCCGCGGATTTTGTTTGATAAGATCGAAAACGAAATATCAGTATTCGGGAAAATGCCTGCCCATAATATCAGATGACTAAGACTTTTGGGTGCCGTCAGACCTGACATCAAAAACACCGTCTTTTTTCTCAGAGCAAGTACCACCGTCACTTGAGTATCATTATTTGCTTACGCCATTGGAGCTTTTAATTCGCTTGAAGGACGCCTTATCAGTTCATATTTCCGAATCAGGAGAAGCTCGAGATCTTTTTGACCCACTTTGCAAATTTGTTTGACTGTCCAGTAAAAGTGATCTACCATCTGTACCGAACCTGGTTAAGCATTTCTAAAAAAACACTGCTTAGCTTAGTAGAAAACATCAACTTCCACCGCGATACAAAACTGTTGTCGCGGTTGCCAAGTACACAGTCCCGTCAGCTACATCGCTTTTCACAACAGGTCATTATTATTAGGTAGTGCTAGTTATTTTACTATCACACATGAGTGTGCTCGAATATATTCGCGTTGTTCCTCCCAGTTATGTTTTATCTTATCTCGGCCGAATCTACACACACACATGAACTAGGACTACTTTTGCCCCGGGACCCCGTATTTACGAGGATACAAACACTCACTGGAAGACTGGAATAATCGGTATGGTACCGAGGTAGAGAAAACATCCGGATGATTTTTGGCTGAACTTTCCTGTTTGTGTGCTTGTGTGAATCCTGGGTGCAGAATCTCAGCTCTTGATGATTATGGAAAATTATATTCTCCAAGAGAACATTTTAGTCCTTGTGAAAAAAACTTTACCCCCTCCCCCCCAAAAAAAATCAGAGGTGAGCATATGATGTCAGTGTGAGTGAAAACCAAATCCCACCACATAAACGTCGCATACTTTCAACGTGTGATTCTCTGGGGTCATCAACACAAACTCACACATGAAGAAAACTAGTTTTATTTTTCTCCCACTCTAGACGAGAGGAAAGTAGAAGCAGTCAGATTTTATGACTATTTTTTCCAAAAATGTTCATTTTCTCTCACACGAGAGAATCCGATGCACCCCTTGCTCTGTCATAGGACAACCTGGTCACTGAAGAGGTATATAAATGCACATTGGCTGTGAGCTTATTCTACGGTGAAAAATTTTCATTAGCAGACAGCTATTCTGAGATGAAGCTTCTCTTTTTACTCGCCATGTTATCAGTTGCTCATGGTGAGTGTTATATAATATGTTTCTGTTTTTTCCAGTCATTTTCAAGGGACACTGAATCAGCTCTTTTTATACTATGTAGGTGCTTCCTGTGATACCTGGAGGTTATTCATTTTTTCGCAGGTGTTTACCTTTTCACTAAGTTGATGACCATTGAAATGGGTATCACTGTATTTCTTTTGGTATTCACCAAATATCTGACCATTGCATGCGCTTTCGCACAAGAATAATATATCGTGTACTTCCAGTTGGTAGGTTAGGTAGGTTAACGCGTACGTTTTGCTCAGCGGAAACTGAGCTCATTGGGAAGGAACCATGACGTATGTCTCGCTTCAAAATAAAACATGTATATGGTTAGGGAACTTCGAAATTAGGTGCTGTAGTCTTTATCCGTCCATTCATTTTACCTTTTTTGATTTTATGTGATGAGTAGCATATTGCTTTTGTACTAGAAAACTTCAGAGCAAATACTCCATCGGTATCTTCCACGTAATGAAGCGCATTACCGTTACTGATTTACACGAGGAACTGGCCACTCAACATAAATGAACTAATTCTAACGGCAGGTGACTTATTCGGAAATGACCAATCTAACAATAAAGCAAGTAGGTTCCGCCTACTCTTCATTGGTTGAACATGTAAACAAAGTGAATAATAAGGGCCTCAAGTAAATATCAAAAGTCTCGCGATTCATTAAAAGCCACAAGTCACCACTGAATTCTCGGGGTATACATTCAGCAGCTAGTTGAAGTGTTTGGCCGAATGGGATGTTTAGAAAAGCCAGCACCAGAAGAGATCCTTCCGTAGTGTCAGTGTTATGAAACCAAATTGAGCAATAATGTTAGTAATGCATGTGGCTTACCGTGGTTACCCTGGATTCCAGTTCGAGGGTTCACAGAATGATGCAAGAAACTTATTGATATGATTCATAACAATCCATGTGCAACAGCTGCACACTGCTTCTATGGCTTTTTCTGATTGCATGCAAGTCGGTTAATGGAATTAAGAATCAATAGGTTCCAAGTAAATTCATTTTGATAGGAAGTGTTTATTGTACTTGTAGCACTATATAGGTGGCTAATGTTATATTCGAATATCATATATCCATCTCAATAATTTTCTCGTTGAATTGCCCATGGAAATATGATCTTCAAATTGGAGACAAAGGTACGAATCGGTCGCTGAATATACCTTTTTTTCAGCACAATCGCACGAACAAAAACGCAGTGGAATGAACATAAGTTCAGGTGAGTTTTTATTTTACCATTGGCTTTACAAAAGAACATTGTCGAGATCCTATCGACCATATGAAACCTAAATAAGATAATTTTTCGCCAAAAGCTAGGGTGTATTCTACACATCAGGTTGTCTATCGATACAATTCGACCGGGAAAGGAGTAAAAAAAAGCTTGTTCAAGATCAGGTGAGCTTTGCGATAAACGGCTTTTATGACTTCATGAAAAACGTCCCAGTCAGCAACAGCAAGCTGAGGGAGACCAAAATATTGACGATGAGCATTTTTATAAAACTCATTATAAATATGATAATCGCATCCCGGAAAAAGTATTTACCAAAAGGTTACCTGGTTTCATAGCTCAATAATAAAACGCCAGTTCACCGTTCGATGAAGCATATATATATATATATATATATATATATATATATATATGAATGTATGTCTGCTCGGCATTTTACCAACTTTATCACTATCGTGTTCACTACAATATTGGTCAGTCTTTTATTTGCGTAATCATGAAATAAAATTTTATCCTTTCCCGTTTCACTCGCAGTGGTGCGATCAATACTGATTGTTTCTAGCTTATATTGTGGTAATTTTCAGACTCAAGGAAATCTCATCGTCTAATACCTGTACCGGATAAAAGTAAGCTATAAAACATCCACATGAGTACTTTCTGAGATCCATATTCACTTTTAGAGAAATAGAGGGCTCTGGAAGAGCCACAGATTGTATTAAATGGTGATACCTTAACAGGGAGAATTTAATAATCCGGAATACCACTGGACAATATTTTGCATCGTATATCATTTCCGGTAACGAAATGTACCTTTCCATAAACACGTTTTCATATCGGAAAAGTTGTATGATAAAGTAAATTTTCGATCTGAACTAGATCTTTAAGTACGGAATTTACATTCTAGGTCACCACAAATTAGGGATAGGAAACACATCAGTCTCTTCCTTGCATGAACGGTTGTAATTTGGACCTTTCGAAGAAAAGTATAATATTATTTCAGATGAATAACACCAGGACTTGTACAACGTTTGCTTGACACATTTGAATGTTTTGCAGCATAGAGAAAGACGAATGTTCTGATAAGTGGAAAATCAGCGTACGGTGACTCGTGTGGATTCGTAGATAAGAGAACGTCAAGATTGGAGCAACCGAATACTCAAAGGTAGATTGCGCTTTGGCTCAACAACGCTAAGGTAGCGCACTGAGGATTAGATTCCAGTATTTGAATTCAAAGGTGACTGCCATGTAACAATGAAGGGCAACTGAGGAATTGCTGTCATTTGAAATAAAATTGACGGCGTGCGTTCTACGTCACCATGTGTTTTGCATACCCTGAGTGACAGACAACTACCACTACAGTAGAACAAGTTGGCTACGAGCTTCTGTGTTCTATCTAGTAATTATTTGGTCTCCGTAGTGGGCACTTTTTCTATAGGATTGCTTTTCATTGGAGATCGTTGTCATCAAAACAGGACAGGCCATTATGATGCAAAGAACCATCAATGGTCAACCGCAACATCAAAAGAAGGATGAAGTCGGTAATTTTCTCTTTGTTCCTTGCAAAACATCATTCTTTCAACGGGGTTTCCTAAATAAGAAACAAACGATCACTTGCTACAGACGCTTAGGTTCCAGCTGATATGAATCGTGCCACCAGGGAACCATTTCCAAGGTGAAAAAAAGAGACAGTTGGCTATCGCACATACTCTGAGTTTATCGTGTTTTTACCTACCAGTATTCGGCATTCAGTGATGGTGTACAACACGAACTTCTGAGTATTTATCGCTCTGAGTGACATCTGCAGATGGTCTACCGTTCGTACGTGCCATGGGTCGACTGGTAGATTCCTTTGTACGAGACTTCCTTCCGGTGATACAAGTTGTAACGTTTGACCAGTCTTGCCATATTTCGTTGTAAAGAACCTCTTGAAGGACAGGTACTTACCACTGAAAAAGCCCGGTAGCGTTATGAAAACCTGACAATTATAAGTAACGAAACTTCAACTATCCCTCACGGGGAACTCATATCGGACGCAAAGCTTCCGTTGTTCTTTGTCACACCTGGGTTGGTGCGTGCATTTGTATGGGTGACTGAAATGCGCAATCTACTGTGCTTGATGAAATAGCTCAAATGAACGCATACAAAATGAGACTTTTGTATCAGATGTCTCTGGACTTATATTCCCACCATTCGCAGGATTGTGGCAACAGTTCATGAGATTATTTAGGTGGCATTACAGAATAGAACCAAAGTTTATTGTTTTCTCGACATATCCGCATGTAACACTTTCAACTCGTTTATCTCAATACTTTTCAGAGCCATTGAACGGTCAACAGAAGAAGTTGCTTATTGAAACATTTGGTCAGTTTCTGTATCCTTCAGTTTGTATTTTGAAAAAAATTGACATAAAATAGCGAAGGGTAGTGAGTTCCTCACTGGTACAATCGAATGCTGAATTTCGTTTAATTACTGAATATAAGGTATATGGCAATCGGATCCTCGGTGGGTTGACAGTATGTTCAGGATTCTCAAATTTTATGAACGCCTTTTCACCAATTTTCACACTCCTCGATGATTACAAGGGCAGATAGTTCGATGATAATTCTGCGCTAAAATCATTCTCAGTTTCGCCAAACCGGACCTTCGCATGAAATGCAAGCAAAATGAGAACTGATTGAAGGTTTTCGAAATTGCAGCCTAATCACATAAAATTGAATGTAGACTGGGCAAGAGGCCACTAATTTGACAATAAAACAAGTCTGATTTGAGCCGGATTTCTTACATGGGAACCGATATTGCTTGCAATGCAAATACAGACTTTTTTTGCACAGAGTTCTTAATGAGAATTTGTCAGTCATACAGAGACACCCTGTTGATCTGGGTTTTATTTGCTTGTATTAAAATTGTTTTCTTCTTTATGAATAGACAGTAAACTTTGTACTCAGAGCAAACAATATATCGATCTATTCGTTGGCAATATGAAACAACAAATAACGCGTAAAAATACGGAAACACGTACATATCGCCTCGGGAATTGTTCATTACTGTTACCGGAAACGGTACCTCGACGTTCAAAAGCCTTTGGTAATACAGCTAGCGAAAATAGCTTGAATTATAAAAATGACTTTGCGTGAACTTTTACCGTTTGATCATTTTCTTTCTCAGAAAGTGCAACGCAAAACAATATGACACATGGTGAGTAACCATTACTGAAATTTCACTTCGCACTTGCAATACGATATTACTGTCTGTGAATCATGTCGCAATATTGGAAGTTGATAAGAAATTCCGCACCCGTTTTGTTGCTTCTCATCTGCGTAAATACGAAAATCATGGCACATTGATTAACCCCTAAAATAAATACCGGGACAGTTTACGTACAATGTTATTTTTTGTAGAATTCAAAAAGAACCCTGTGTCGCAAGCTAATCGTTTCCCATCTACATGTGACTCATGAGTATATAGATAATGTCTTAAGTGGAAGAATCTGAAGAATCATCTGCCAACTGTAGACATACTTGTCAGATTTTGACCAATAAAGTACGCAAGGAGGACCATGGGATTGTGTTAGTACATTGGCACAGTTCTCACATTTATAGAAGGATTCCTTATAAGCCAGCCTTGCAGTCCTTATTGTCAGATTAACAAATCAGCGAAGGCTGTGCCACTCGAATGCCTTAAAGTTACTTTTTGAAAAGAAGAAAGAAAACCGCAAACTATTGGTCATAAATGCCAGCATCATTTCCGTGATGCCAAACTCAAGGGATTGTCAGTCCATAACACTATTTAAGAGACTCGTCTTTTCGTGAACTGGTATGGGGTGAAGTGATTTGGATGCAGTCATTGAGAGCATGTTAGTACGTAGAGTCCCACAGTAAGTTCGTTCACAAAAAACTGTCGAAAATCTGGGTATTGCATATATGAGTATCCTTGTGTGGTCGCGGGTCAAAGAAGCTTGACCGTAGGCACTAACTTTTGCGGTGCATCCAGGCACAGTGTTGGTTTTGTCCTTCAGATTATGTAAACTATCCCCAGTTCTCTAGCTGTCAGTAGGGCAGAAACTTAGTCGTACTAGCCTCACGCAAGTCATGGGCTGTACAGGGCTTAATTTAGCAGAACAATTTCCAGTTGTGTAACTTTATTCATCGTAGGTTCGGCGTTCTACATATAACAGTAAGTACAAATATAGGGATGTAAATGACTCACGTTCAGGTGAACAATCAAGAACCATTATAAAAGAATCTTTCAATTGTATCGGAAAAGGAGATTCACAAAGGTTCATTCAGCAATGTGTCAAGTGGAACTGTAGCGCAGAGCAGCCGTGGTAGAGAAAATAAGTCGGACCGCTTTCTAACTAACCCGAAATCTGTGACTTCGTATCAGAATCGGAAAATATCATTTAAATATCATGGGCAAACTAATTGCCCTCTCAAAGTACAGATAGTTTGACCTGAAAATCGACAGAAGATACACATATCAACAAGAGCGAATAAACCAGAAAATAGTTTGGTTTTATGCAGCACTGGTGTTCAGTGTTTCAACAGTGTGGTACCCTGTGGGACTGGTGCAAGGCCCTCGATCCTGGAGCTGTATCACAAGGGCCTGTTAGTGCAAAACGTGTTTGAGAACAATTGCGGATAGCCTGGTGCTTTAGGTGTTCGACTCAACTTTGTTCTTTCTAGGTTCGAGTCCTAGATGGGACTCGGCTCATGAGCCTTGCTGATGATTCCTACCAACGATTAAACAGTATTTTCATAGTTTTCCGGGGTTTGAACGTTTGCACTGTATAATGAATCACATCATGTAAAACCCTGGACTCCTGCTATCCATATTTTTATATTTAAAAAAGCGTGGGTATAAACCGTGTCGAAATATTGGACACGAATAACCTAGGTTGTGAATGCCTGAGGTTCATGATGCGTGCACCTGTAGACCAGTTGAGAACGTTCTATGAGGAGAAAACCACCAAAGGAGTACTTTGCACAGATTATTTCTGCATTTGGTCACCTGCTTATCTTGGTATCTTTGAATCAATTTTGGGGCACCGGCTCAATAGTCGTGTTAGATGATTATAGTCTATATATAATGAAACACTGCGTTTTCTTCGGATCCGCGTGGACTCATCTGACTATGGTGTGGTTCTCTCGAGGGCGGGATAATTGCTTCCCATGTGGCTGGATAAATGTCTCACACATGAATGAAAAACATGGGAACGATCATCATCAATGAGTGATCATTGACGGTTTGTTTTGCAGAGCGGGAAGTTCAGAAGAAAATGTCGGCTAATGGTTTTGATAGCGGTTATATTATTGCATCATGTGGGACAAGCTGGAAATACAGTAATTTTTTTGTTCCTTACCTTACGGAGCTCACAACGCTCATATGTGATAAACGATGACTATATTGAGATAATACTTTCGCCTATATTTCTACAGAATCTCTGATAATGCTCAGTGAGTCCTTTTTAGATCCGAAAATCAACCTGTTCTTTATAACTCAACATAACGAACGAGAAGAACCTATGAGCCTCTATCTGACTATAGTCCAGTAAGGACTTGACCCATACAAAACGAAACTCGAATGCAAATTATAATTAAATGTGAACCGAATATTACCCACCCCCTCTCTGTGAGAAGCAGGCGCACTATTCATGGGGCGAAGGCAAAGTTAGGCAGTAAAATGTGATCATACAACTGCGAAATGGACGATTCAAACCAATGGAACAAAAAAGAGAATGATAAATCACTAACGTGAACGATCAACGAACAACCCGTAAAGTCCTACGGCACCGAGTAAACGAATCATGAATACAACGGGAAAACAAGTGGCATCAATGGAAGAGAGGTTTCATTACCGAAAACATCGGAAGGAAAACATGTACGAGAGGTCAGCGAAAAACCTCCGACAATGATAACAATTCTGTCAAGCACAAATCTAAGGTGAAATCCAAATGGTGCCATCGTTATTTAAAAAGTACTGCTTCATCCGACTTTCGGTGGCATTGTTGGGAGCCAATTACTGGGTGAAACCTCGACGAAGCTGTTCATAATGTGCTTGGTGAGCCCTTTGTGTTCGCGTTCGACTAAATAGATACCTTTTTATTGATCCCAGTTTCGGCATCTATCAACCGACCGTTTGTTAACTACTCCAGTAAAACAACCGGCCACTTGTCCCATGAGACATGATGATAATCTCTGTCAATGCTGGATGAAAACCAGTTGAGGGAATGTATTACTATTCTAACAACAGGCATTATTGCAAAGACAAGATTCACCATGAGCGTGATCTAACTGATCGGTCACTGCAATAAATGGGAATCAATATAAAAACTTTATTTTGGAATCCGAGACGAAAACTGGCCGGTCAATAACTGGTGCTAACTTAGCACACGGGGTTGACACCCGATATCCTTTGAATCCAGAGGATGACTTCAAAAACAACGTTAATAATTCTCGCACTTTACCTTTATCCGAGGCAAGTGAGATACGGAAGGTCACCTCTGATTTGCACGTTTATTTCTGCATTAAGTAACCAGAAAAATTCAGTACTCGCTGTCCATAGAAAGGCATTCGAACACTGCATCAGGGTTACTTCCTGGGTTGACTGTTATTTTTTGGCTGAACCGTAGTGCTTGGAATCTGGTTTTAAAAGAGGCTGCAAAGTTTGTAGACTGAATATGACTCTTCCAATGTTTATTTGTTCGGAATAATTTTCTAGTGCACCCAGGTGGTGAGGAACACATCCAATTTCAGAGGAACCTTCGTGAGTTGATCGATGCTCCGTTTTGAACATTTCTTCTAGACACGTCATCGTTTAAAGTGAATTCGTCTTTGCACACAAAGAAAATCAAAACACTGAAGTAAAACGCCGTCATCATATTGCATGCACTAATGAGAATGACTTTTTGATTTTCACAATTAGGCAGTGTAGCGAAACAGAAAAATTTAATTAAAACTATCGGCACTTCGCTGATAATCAACCGGCCACCGGGTCATTATTGCGCTATCAAAATTCTCATTGCGATGTCTCCGTGGCTGCGTCTACTTGACTCCACTCCACATATCACAAATATCGGTCATTTATGCCAGTAACTGCTACTCTATCTGTGGGTTAGTTTATCATGTAATTTTCGACGTCATGAACAGGAATTCATGAGAACAACTTTTCACCTGAGCTCGAATTCTCCATTTCCACTGTTGTGTTATATGCATGGGCATAGCTCACCGAAATCCATAGGATTCTCACAAGTAAACAATAAATCTCCTCAATTGGGAGATACTGGCATGAGCTATTTTCATACGGGATAATATTTTACTTTCGTCACAACCGCTACATTGCTCTTTTTGTTCGCGGGGAGTCCATTACCGACTAAAACTAACTGCATGCATTCAATAATGCTCAAATCACCTGTTGGTTTTTCCGGTCAAAAATACTACTTAGCAATACAACCGTGGGGTTTAAGTGGATGAATCAATGGCAACCATTCAAAACGATCAGAGTGCATGTTGATTAATTGTATGGGGCTCATTACCTTGTATTTCAGATCAATTGATCAAACTATGGAAGAAAGATAAAGGAACGAAGCTCGGTAAGATATTGTGATGTTCTCATGTTCATCGAATGAACACTCAATCAATAAATCAGTTGAGAGAACTGAGTGAAGCAGAACGCTGTGCCTATTCATGCACATGATTGGTACTTTTGTGACTTGTCAAGGGGACTGCATCGTGGAATAGTATGTTCATACACTTTTCTTTGTAAAAAACTGGGAAAGATGAGAATTTGTTTGACTTTGATATCACTCCTAACTGCTATTTGTAAATGAAGCAAACACCACGTTATCTTTCTGATGGGGCCAAATTTATGCAGCAGACAAGTTTATTTGTAGTTTTTAAAGGCGGTGTCCCTAAACATCAACCGGAACGGCATCAAATAGATTTTTAAAAGGCAAATTACATAGCTGTTGGTTATGTTGCAGATTCAGTGAAGTGATTCATTACAACTCCGGTGAGTAGATAGTCACCAGCTATAACCATTCACACTATTAGCAGCAAATTACAGACAGGTAACGAACGAGTTTCCAACTCCTTCCAATGCGAACGATGTTCCACTCGCCGAGCTAAGGCATAGTCGAGTGTATATATATATATCATTGGGTTTCTGTCTCACAAATAAATGATAAGATTATATTTTCCTACTTTGAGCGAGTGCCTTGTTATATTCCTTTCAAAAGGAGGCTAACTTGGATTTTACTGAACCCGTGTGAAACTTTAACCACGGTCGAAATGACGTTGAAACGTGCAATGGGATCCAGTAGCTTTCATGAAAATGCGGGCAATTTTAAATGACCACCGTTTAATTAGTAAAACGATTGTGACTTATTCTGATCCTTTTAACCAGTATTCAAATTTTGATATTGCTCACAGAAAGGCGAGCTTGGAAACGTGGTCAAGAAAACGCCGGCGACCGGGTCACTCTCCCCATGTTTTTCAAAATGTACTTATCATATTATCAGCAGTATGAAAGGCATTTCAAACAAGATTACCCCACTGATCGGATGAACCAGTCCTAATAATTTGCTAGAGGATCTTCATTGTTCCTTCAACAAAGTGGAGCTGCTACATTCTTTCTTTTTCAGCGAAACTCTCACCAAACCAAATAGATGAAGCGCTGCATATGTTGAGTGAGTTTGGGCATTTCTGTGGAGTTAAGAATGTGATGAAAAATAACTTTTTATATTCCGATCTTGTTATTCGTGTTGCAGGATAACTTACAAACCACCAAATAACATGCCAGTTCTGAACACCAGATGGGAATTTCATTTATATTCAGTTATCAGATCTGATGTGGTTCTGAATGTAAGCCGCCACAAGGAGAGGCGGGACTTGTGCCTACTGGACGTTTTAAATAATTTTGAGATAAATGGTCTGATGGCAAATAGTAAGATATCATTATCAAGCTTTTATTCGCTTCCAGTCAATGGCTGAGCCAAAATGACGTGTTGTGTATTTCTTAGCAAATATTACTGGCCCCTGATATCCACAAATACAGTACTCTGAGGAAAACGTCGGTGACATTGTTTGCACTAATATGCTGTTATGTGATGGTTCATTCGCCGCGAGGGGCATTTTAGCAACCGCTATTTCAGTTCAACTTAACAATTAGCATGGTGTGAAGTTACAACCATTTGAAGCAGTCTTTGGTACAAACATTCAAATAGTCTATATAATTGGAGTAACGAAATACCACTAATGGGAACCGGCACTTTTAAAATTATGTTGTACCGTTACATCCATAGTGTATAACACTGCAATTTATGGTATAATTAGGAATCTACTTCTCGAAAAACTGTGTACTCCTGTGATTCAAAGCTGAATAGCACTATCGATGGTCATTTGCATATTTATAAAAATGTCATTTTCATTCCAGCGGAAAAAAAATTGACAGCAGAATCCGGATTTATACAACATGCTAGTGAGTTTTTCTTTTGTATTACGTGTGCCCAATGGGACTGCACTCCTATCTGACCAAGGTATATTCGCTGAGGATTGAGTGAAGATGGAAGTGTTGTGAGATGTTCCATTGACCAACTATCTGATGGAATTGTAGCAAGTACTGTGTCTAGATATAAATACGAGTTAGTGCTCGCACAATAAATGTCCCTTGGAGAATAAATCCACCAATCTGTAATACATGCATGAAACTCCCTCACGTAGATTCGAATTCGGGATAGATCTTTTCCAATGGCACTAGCTTGTGACGAATCCATTTTATAATCAATGAAGTGTGTATCATGACCATTCTGTAAATTGAGTCGGCTACAAAAAACAACTGAAGTGACACATTTCCTTTAAGTACACATAAAGTTTCTTGATCAAAGAGTGGAATGCTCCGTGTCCACTGAACAAATCTTGATACCATCACTCGGTTACATGGAACCAAAATAGCAAGTGCATTAAAAAGATATATTTTACTTTTAATTAGTTGACAAGTGAGACTGATAGAGGAAAGTCAGATAAGACCAATTTTCTAAGTTGAAGATTTCGATTTCACCCAAAATTGATATAACATCTTCAAGATTTTCATATGTTCATTACCTAAACAATGATTGTGATGGCATATAAAACTCAGTAATGGATAAAAATTGTACACGACAGAAATAAGTGGAGAACTACTCCAAAACTTGCATTTCAGTGTTCTCATATCCGGCTCACCTTCGAACTGGTTAACTGGATGCACATTCCATGCAAAATAAATTTCGACGTTCTGTTTCAGGAAAGATGATGAAAGTTTGGACTCAAGATGAGACATCAAACCTAGGTGAGATATTTTTTCCTTCCCCCAATCCACGCAAACACTTCGCTTTTCTATCAGTCACTGGGCAACATTCTGTGTATTCGGTTTCGTGTCGAACGGGGCAATGGAAAGCAAATCTGAAGGGCGTTGTCAAATATAATTCTTGGTTGTTCTAGAAGAGAATCAGGGAACAGTTGAATAGACCATGTTGAACAGTGGCTTCATCAGACCGGATTGGTTTTGCCGAAGTATATGTTATGCATTCGCGGGAAACAAATTTGTGTCCATTGCCTATTCGGCTACAATCAGTATTAGTTTTCAATAACAATAATTGGATGACTTTGAAGTAATATAGGGAAGTGAGCTTTTCTTATGTTTTTGCAAATGCTTGTTTTTTACAGTTTGCTCGGAATAAATGAAAATTAGATGAAACACATGAAGGCAGGTTTGTGGGGTTGTTGCTTTGTGGGACCCTTGTCAGATACGGATATACACAGAACAAGATATTCCATACTTCAACTCGTCTAACCTGAATTGAACAGTCTCAGCGACCTTCACTCTTGAGGTTATAAACTACAGTTAAGCAAGTATTATTCTACACCACTTGTATTCAGTGAAATCAAGGTGAATTCCGTGATTTCATAATTTCCAATTATTGGTTACACGGAAGGATTTCGCAGTCTTCATTACAATACCTGAATAAGCAATCAGTCAATCATCACTGAAGAACTAAGCATGCAGACCGATTATGCTGTCTGAATTGCTTCGAGTTGGCAATTGATGTTGTTTTGTCACCCCAGAGATACTCGTCTGTGTCCCGCTGGAGACTAGTCCGTTATTTTACAGTACAATACTACAACCGAGTTCACTACCACCACATCTTTTGAACAATGAAGTACCAACATGACATTGCCATTTCAATATGTCTTTATAAATCAGTCTTGCCCTGCAAATTTTATTCCCGTCATATGTGCAACAGTAAGAACATTTCTGAGAACTGTCTGAGATGACACCATTGCCTTGATCGCGATGATGGAGATTTGGTCCGAAGAAAAAATTACACGAAGTGCGCCTCAAGCAGAGCACGAAACGTTCCATGCAAGCTCAATAATTAACCAATTTAGTAAATTGTACCCTACTAAGGTTTGCTCTTCTACACAGTTGAAAATCTCACTAATTTTGTCTAGGTGAGATTTTATCAGTGTTACGGCTGCGCTAACTGTCCTCATCCAGATCTCAAATGATTCGTTTGTGTATATGCTACTCACTGAGAAAGAAACCTTTTGTCCCGCACATGATTTGGACCTAAACACTTTCACAAAACACAGTAATTACATATTCTTTAGTAGTTGCTTACATCAATGAATAAAGAGCTAGTTTGACGAAAAATATTTTGGATCTCTCACACACATGTGTATACGCATCCGTGCTTCAGCCAAACTGGATAAAGTCCAAAAGAAGAGTGTTACAAATCTTGCTGGTACGTTCAACTGTAGCCGCGCATGACTTTTCACACATCAATCGTAAAACAGACTCAGCAGTATTCACCATTCACGTACTGCCCTACGAATGAGGAACTTACTACATTTTTTTCCGGCTAACTGTCATTTTGACTCCATCTTTCACGCACAAACTTCAGGTCATTCAACCAAACCTCACTTGGAAGCACCAGGCTCGAGTTTCACACTTGTTAGAGCCCATTAGTGGTGCGTATTGCCCACCACACTCGAGGCTTGGAACCGGGTCCGAAGGCGTGTGTGTTACCAGTACTCTACCCCGCTCTTGTCCGCGATAATCCGAATCACCAAGGTAAGCTTGTTCAGATGTCATCCTCTATGACAGCTAGAAATACCAAACAACTTGCGATGGAGGTACCATACCTGCCCCAATAAGTCCAGACAAATGCCTCAATCCCGAATCAGGTCTTTTCCACAGCATGGGGCCAAAATATTTCCATTTTAAACCTGCTGCGTATATATATATATATATATATATATATATATATATATATATATATATATATCATGCAATTACTCGCGAGCAGTGTGTGGCTGTCATAGAGGATGACATCTGAACAAGCTTACCTTGGTGATTCGGATTATCGCGGACAAGAGCGGGGTAGAGTACTGGTAACACACCCTCCTTCGGACCCGGTTCCAAGCCCCGAGTGTGGTGGAGGATATGCACTACTAATGGGGTCTAACAAGCGTGAAACTGGATCCTGGTGCTTCCGAGTGAAGGTTGGTCGAATGACCTGAAGTTTGTGCGTGAAAGATGGAGTCAAAATGACAGTTAGCCGGACAAAATTTGTAATATGATCCCCATTGGTAGGGTGATATACATTCCTAATTTCAAAATTCTAGTTCCGACACGAGTGACATGTGATTAAATGTATCGGTCATTCATCCCACCAGTGTCTGAGTGTGTAGCATGCGGGAACTTTCTGATTCTCGTAACATTCATGTGAATTGTTGAATACACGGATTGCGTAATAATCGAGAATAAAAGAATGATTGATGTAGGTAAATTTATGAGATACGGAGGTTCCGATAAAAGTGTGAAGAAGTAAAAATCCATTGGTCTTATCTTGGGGCCACAGAAGAAGTGCGGTTGCCTAAAACAGCTCACTTTGCATGAATCCATCTTTGTTATTAAACACTTGGGAAATTTCTATCCTTGCGATCATTAGCACGTCAATTCAAATTCTTCGATGCTGCTACAATCAGAAATGTCGTTGCATGAAGATGTTTCACCTGGTGTTGAATAAAATTGGGAGAATTTGTGATAAATTTGTTCTAGTGGTATGCGTTGCTGGTTTCTGCTTTCTCTGTATTTATGAAAACAGGTGGCAACAACTGGGATGTGTGGAATAAAACCAGAACAAAATCGTACTAACGACGTACTGCAACATCATAGAGTACATCAAACAAATGTACCTTGAGTCGGCGTGAAATACCTCATTCTACTTTGGGGAGGCAAACCTGAATCGGAAACAGATTGAGACATTATCTGTTATTTTCAGTTTGCGAAGTGAGAAATCTTTTGTCAGGAAATACGAAATACGACAAAAAATAACCTCCACGAATGTTATCAAGTTACACTGACAGGACACTGTGTATTACTTTTCCAAGTTGTCCGTCAACTTATTGCTTGTTTTTCTAATTTGCATGGATTTCATCTGACCCATATATAGCGTGAATTCTACATGCTGAAGAGTAAAATAACAAAGAGTTTTTGTCTACAAAAAAAACGCTCAAACAAATTTGCGGAAAAGCTATCCACGGTTTATTGATCTGTTTTATCACCGGGGCTATGGGTATCTCTTCCTATTTGCAGGTTTATTACATCAAAACTTGTCGGATGTGATTAATTCGCCTTGTGAGTTCAGATTGTTGTTGTTCTGATAAATCTAATATTCGGACTTAATAAAGAAGCTGAGCCAGTGAAGAATCTTTTTGGGCAAATCACTGCATCGCCGACAGCATAAGCCTGTTAATCTCCCAATGTAAATGATAGTCCACGTAGTTTTCAAAAAGCGAAATAAGAACTAAATAAAGCATCAGATGGCCTCATAGTACAAAACGAGGAATAGGTCAGTGGCACGGAGTGCCCGAATCTGATAGACTTTCCAAAGTACACTGGAATTTTACACATCAAAATCGATTTAGTGACGTCCTTTTACGCGGGCATCAACTAAGCTGCTACGGTACAGTGATGGTTGTTTGGTTTAGAGCTTTCGATTTCTACCTTGGAGGTTCAAGAGGTTCAAGACCATGCCATCACCGGTTACTTTAGTGGGAGACAGTAACCCACTTTCACCAGACTCTACTAAACCTGACTTACTGCGGCATTGCATGGGTTTATGCCACTACTAATCTCAGGGTGTGGTTGCAAGTCATCCGCTAAGGTGGAGTGAGCCTTCGAGGCTAGGGGGTGTAAAACCCGTTCTACCGCACTCATGATAAGGCAAATTAAAAGATGGCTGTACGTAATGCAAGTGAGTATAAAATGAGGGGTGATCACAAATCCAAACGCACACACACCCTAAAAATTCTTGCTTTGTTCATTGGACTAGCCTCGTCTATGAGTTTCTAGTTCGAAGAAAAGTACGCTTTTGGGAGAGATCTACTAGAAACAGCTTTCTGCCTTGGACTTTTGGTAGTGGAAAAGCAAGTTGATTTTGCATTCTATAGAGAAGAATAGCTTATAAACCATGGTTCACCAAGCAATGTCACTACTCCACTCACTGAACGCTTTCCCATCTACCACGTTCGGGAGAACACCACCGATTCCGTATGGGACGCGGATCTATGGCATAATGCCGTGCGATTGCAATTTCAACTTGTTTGAAATAAGCTTCATAAATGTCTATACAGGGTGATTCATGTTTCGAGAAATGATTTTTCAGCAAATTTGACTGACGAAATACGAGCGAAATTGGGATCTGATTTCAGTGAGTCCAATCAGTTTTGTTCCAATGGAGTTGTGAATCTTCCTCGTTTAATATAATGTATTGTCAAGAGGAATCAAGTGTATGATCCTCGAAGTATACGTATTGAAGCCAGTGTATATGTTCACTGCGTGGAGTTTACGCAAACAGATATTAAATGGGCCATGCAAGTGAAAGCATACTTGTCGGAAAGATCTGAAAACTCATCTTATTGTTTCACTGATATTTTTCCATCTACACGTGAAATACTCGAGAAAAAAGCTCGCTTGCGTTGATATCCGCACATCTACTGTTCCTGTTGTGCACTGAAACGCGGTTGGATATGATCATCGACTACTGACCTCTCCAGGTTGACTTTTCCCCCAGCCAGTGATGCCAGTCGGTGAGAGCTCAAAGGCTGGAGTGTTTGAATAGAATAAACCAATCACCGTATTGGATAGAGCTCCTTTATTGTTAGATTTTTCATATAAATGTGCATCGAAAGCTTATTCCCTCTACCCAACGACCGTCAGATTTTGAGTAAAAAACCGGAAATTGTACACGCATAACAAAGGTAACTGCTCAATGAGTCTTGGTTCGTGCTTTGAACTTTCAAGATGGGGATTCTGCTGTTAACGGTGCAAATGGTCATGTAGCTGTCTCCAGTTACCACAGTGAAGCTTTCCCATATGGTTGTCAAGCAGTCGACGTTTACATACACACGTATCAGGATCGGCACTTGCAACTTCACCGATATTCATCACTGATTACAATCGGCTATGCACAAGCATTGGCTGGATGTTGTTTATAGTGTCAAGCTATTTATGTCATCCAAGAATTCCATGACTTTTCCTCATACTGTCCCATAGTTATGATTATTCTGTTCGATCAGTTTTCACTTCAAAGTTTTAAAAATGCTTTGAATACAAAAACCTCCTTCCTTCACCGGATTATCTTTGAGATTCACCTGTCATTCACACAGAACCAGTAGCTAAATTGAGTAGTATCAGATACTTAGGAATCACTATGTATGCAAATTCGAAGTGGTTATCTCACAATCCACGCTGGGTGAAGAAACTTCACGGGCTATCTTACCGAATCTGCAAGCTTCGACATGTTAACGTTAGACATAGAGGGTTTTCCCTCTTTGCTTTTGAGCGTGCTTGTTTTGTTCTACCTAAATATTCTCCTTTTACCTTAGCCGTGGCTGGTGCCCTAAATCTCTTTTCTTGTGACTGAGGTGCGATCTGATTCATTGTCGCGTTTCTTCTTCAATTTCATGATACGCAGATTTTGTTGTCACTGGGTTGGGTTTTGCCATGGTTTTTATCCTTAAGCCATACTGGTTATCCTAGTTGTTTCATCCAGTTGCATTTAATATAATTCATTCACACCTAGTTCTCCATCTCCCACGCATAAAACACAGCATGACGAGTGGTAGCGTCTAACAAAAGGGCAGATATCCGAAGGCCACGAGCCTGTTACCCCGTTTTCCTTGCCGTGTCACTCACACGCACGTCAGATGAATGTAACATTCCCGTTGGCAGCTAAACGATTGCAATCAGTAACACTTATCGAGTGCAGTTGTGTGAAAGCAGTTAGGGCATGTTACCGATATCGAATCCGCGGCATTCATGTGCTTGAGCCAACCAGAAGGCAAACCAGAAAGATGGTTTTGAAGAAAGAATCGATTGGTTGGTCTACATTTTTACTCCCAACGTTGAAGAGCCCGACGAAGGATTGGTACAATCTGAATTTTATTTGAACCTAAGACGGAATTTACGTTTGCATTGAAATCCCGCTCGCAAAAGGTCTACGAGGAGATTTCAACGATAATGGGTTACTGTTCACTGAGCAGTGTGGACCAATCACTATACTTGGTCAAGCTTGATTTAGTCATGACGTGAAACATCTAGCGGCAAAAGACCTGAACGGTTAGCGCGGCATGAAAATGATTCCATCATACCAAGTTTAGACTACAAAACTGAGTGACTAATGAAGGTGTACCTATTGAGCACTACACTTTTTCCTACCAGTGGTATGCTCGGGTGAAGATGTTCCGACCAGCTGACTCAAAGTGCATGACTACAGTGGCCACAAACATTGAAGTTGGCATGGCAATCCAAAGTACTACATGGTGCCATACGCAAGCAGACGCTAAGCAAGTGTTTGAAGCACCATCCAATGTTCACCACTGGATGACGTAGTGTTTTTTCCCTACACGGCAATCTTTCTGAGCACTGAACAGTGCTAGAAATGACCGTCAGTAAAGTATCTGGTTTTGACAACCTTGCACTTCACGGAGTTTCAGCAACAGTGTGTTCCAGCACATATTGTATTGGACCTTTCCAGTTCAGTAGGACGAGAAAGACCCATTATATGAAACCCAAGATCCCACAGTTTACGAGCATCAGACTTCTTCCTCTGAAGATATGTGGAGTAAAGTGTGTACTTCCTCAAACCAGAAGGGAATTCAAACATGTACATGACTAGCACTGCGTGACTGTTCCCCATCTATGCAGATGAATTAATCGGACAGCGATCCTTTCCTGATTTCCACAAGTATAAATTTGAAGGCATTCACCTAGTTTTTTTGGAAATTGAAACTTAATCTGAAAAAGAGTACTCAGAACGACAGCTTATTCACAAGTGTCTGTCTGCAATGATTTTACTGCTGATGATAGTATAACTACATCCTGAAGCCCACTAAACTTGATACTCCTTCTGTGTTTCGATCTTGAATCAAATCGTACATAAAGCTACCGAATAATTCGCATTTGGACAAAAACCCATAAGAAGCGGCCTAGGCATTAGACGACTGTTGCTTGCTGTTGTGTAAATTTTGTTTTCCAGCGCAGTGAAACACCAGTCGTCTGGACAATGCAACCCCTGTGGATCATCTGTTTTTTACCGTGATGTACAGCTTTTTCCTGATTCACGCCCTGTACCTTTTTCTTTAAATCCAGAAAGATTCTTCTGCAGGGGAAAATTTAAAAATATATTAAATCGTCTGAAAAATCCCACAGAAAATATTGAAAACAAAACAGCGTGGCAAACAAGCTCGTTTTGAGTTACTCTTACTCATACAAATACATAACAATATATGTGACTCACAAAATAAGAACGGATAATGATAATCCAAATCCGTCTCTGCACGTGCTTATGCATGTAAAATTGATCACAGTGTGGAATGTTCAAGTGGTTGCACATGTGTTCGGGACCATGACGTGGGCCACGGAAGCTTAAGTGCTTGCACAAATTGTTTCTGAGCCCAAAGAAGAGGATTGTAGAAACGAATGCTCACGGCTTCGGCTGTGGCTAAGATGCGACACTTGACAAATCTTGATTGCTTTCCTCGGACTTTGTAAATGGTGCGAAAAGCGTTTATCACCTCGACTGAGTGGTTTGACTCAACAAGGTGTGAGCACACCGCACTCGTAATTGTCTTAATTGCTCCCGTGTTCAGCCAGGCCGGGTGGTGTTCGCGAACGCGTTCGGATAAGCGCCGAGTCGTGCGACTAATGTACCTAGTTCCACAGGTGAAAGAATACACACCAAACGAGGTTGCAGAATTCGGCACTGTTTCCTTCAATCAAAAACACACTATCGGTTTGGAACCGAACAGGATTTGTAACCGTGCAGCGTAGAACGTTCTGTTGATCACTCGTGATGATCTTCGCTGAATAAATCCGGCTTCTGTGTCGCCTCTGTACGGCAAACGCACATATAGTACCTTCTTGGAGGCTCCCATCTCCTTTGATTTCCCTTCATTTTCTTGCATCGTATTGTCGATAAATCGTTTAGGATAGCTGTTATTTAGGAAATTTTTCCGCAGAAATAGGGGTTTGTTTCTTATTGTGTCTTCGGAACAGAGTTTTCTTGCCCTGTTAACTAAGCAATGTATAAGATTCCTTCTAATTTTGAGGGGTACAAAGCTGTGAAAATGGATGTATTTACCTTTCCATGTAGCTTTTCTATGCACTGATAACTGGACGGAAAAATCACTCCGACGGCTTATGCATACGTCTAAATACGATAGACTATTGTCCTTTTCTTCTTTCAAAGTAAATTGAACATTTGGATGGGTAGCGGCAAAATTAATAAGAAATGTTCGTGTCCGGATGGGTGTCTAGCACACATATGATGTCGTCTACGTATCGCTTGTGTAGGGTAAAATCTCGGATTGTGGGTTTAAGTTAACTATTTTCAAGTTTTGCTACAAAAGTATCAGCTAAAGGGGGTCCAAAGGTGGTCCCTTTGTAACTCCGTCCCTCTGACGATAGGTTTTACCATTGAACTGAAACTGGATATTATGTGTGCAGACATATAATAACTATTTCAGTTCATCCAACGGGACACCCAAGTCGAACTCGGTACTCTGAATGTAATCGTACAGATAGTTGATTGTTTCACTGATCGGGACATTTATGAACAGTGAAGTAACATCGAGTGATCTCATTCGCTTTCGTTCTAGATCCAGGTTCTTCACAGTTTCCATATATTGAATCCTTAAGAGGTATATGGATCTGCTTTTTCGTGCACCCCTGCTTAAACTGATAATTCACTGGAGGCATTAGTTGTAGAGAAAATAAATCGAAGGGATGCGTGGTTGATAGTTCGCCACAATTTGGTCTACTTCTTGTGTTCTAAATTATCGGATGTTCTTGGTCTTATTTGAATTTTCTCACAAAAATACTTGAAAAAATTTCACCATACCAAGTCCAAATGTCCCTATTGTGGGGTGAGCTTTTAGGAAAAAACTGAATAACCATTTGCACGGAGGTGTAAGAGCCTTCTCCCAATGTTTGATTGCACTTTTCAATTCTTCCCCAAAAGCCTCCAGATAAATAAATTTCCAGATAAAAGCATTTTTGTGAACCGATATTGGTGATAAAAATCGCTGTTCGCGCAACTCGAATTCTCGTGCTCCACAAACTTGTCATCACGCGGATTCCCGATGTACCAGCTTCAGAACAGTTTACCGTTAGCAACAAAAGTACGATCATAGCAGTACTAACATTGCAGTTACATATTATTACAAACTTCTTAATTGAAAACCGCTTTCGATCATAAAATCTATAGAAAAACTTGGTCAACCAAGTTGCATAACTCCAGCGGTACCCAAAACGATCGGCTAAATGACACAAAGAGCAGGGAATACTTGTCATTTGGATAAGAGCAAAAACTAGATCTACGTAGTGTGGACCGCATTGATATTGTCAGTTTTATTCACGGTTGACTATGAGCCTCAAGCTTTAACTGTGATGTCTTTGTGTGCTAGGCAAAAACCAACTACATCAAAGCTTTCATGAGACCCGGGTTTCGACTGAGAATTTGACGGTACTAAAACCATTACTATCCCAGCTAATTGACCAGTCTCATTCTCATATTTCTTCTCCTCAGTGGAAAGTGTCAGTGAGAGCAGGGTTCTCTGTGAGTTTCAGGGTTAAAGTATTTTTCAACCAGAAATCCACAAGAGCTTTCCTTTATTCATTCGAACCTGAACATACGTACCTTGATCTGTATATTATTGCAACTGTACGTGATTTACTCTAGCAAGTGCTCAGATATTTCAAACCAAGTAACTATTTTTGGTGAGACTGAGTGTGTGCAATTTTCCTGGACTATTACTCATAATGTTTGTGTTGAAGCAACACATTTGGTTGACATGAACTTATGCATTCACTGGCGATACCAGAGCATCGCTGAAGACTGATATCGATTCGCTATAATGTAACGAATGCTCCTTGTACGACAATGGTATTGCGACACTATTGCGAATTTATCGAAAACGGACAATGAGGTTTCTCAACAGTAGGTGATACAATTTTACACCAGCAAGTGTATCTTCATATTGAACAGAACATAACCACGTGACATGTCTTCGTTTATAAATGCTATCCTATAAAATAGCGGTAATGTACATTTGTTCACGAAAATTCGCAATCGGTAGTGCCTGCCTTTCACTGAACATAAAGCGAAGGTAGATTATGACTGAACAATAAATGCTATACCAGATTATCTTATTCTAGCAATCTTGATGGGTTACTTGACACCTTGTTGACCTAAAATGCTCCCACTATAACAAACACAGTATAGACGAAAGTTCAACAACGATCCTTGCATAAAAACACCTCACACTCAGACCAACACACAAACCCTATGTGACTAATATCCAGTTGCTCTAAGCTGCTATTCCAAAGTCACTCGATTGCGAAAAATTTCCCGAGAAAGGGGAAACGTGGTGACCGAAACATAGACAACTTACCAACGATTTCGACCACGCTGTGTTATTCAACAATAACATTTTGCCACATACCTGTTATTCGTAATAACCCAGTTTTGCTTCGTCAGAGTGAATCGGTCATGTTTTGAACCGACCAAGAACCCATCAATCCTAATCACCGTGTTTATTACCTGTGATTATTATTTGACAAATTTCACGCTACTACTACGAACCCTATTTTAATGGTGGCTCGTTCCACTACTACGACTACTAATAAGGCTGCATTCAGTTTGTATTAAAGAAGTTTGAAAAAGTCGTATTTCATCAAATATGAAGCAAAATAACTGTACTTGAAAGGTGTCTAGCTGCATTAGTTTTCTTGTGCAATAAACTGGTTTCTTTATATGTTAGTATACCACTTTTAGCTGACAACCCTGGGACGCGGTTGAATATTTTTTACTAACCAACTTATTACCGTCACTCATATCGAATTATTGGATGGCCTTGGTTCAGAAGTCCTGATGGTACATGATCTGATTCGTTAACCAGACACACTGACGGAGGACACGAAAAACACTTTGAGGGACAAATTTGGTGAGCAAATATGATGGTTCGAAAATGGAGTTCTAGTATAATTTGGTTCATAGTTTAATCCCGATAAGTGTTCCCCCATGGATGCAAATACGTGAATTTAGCAGCGTGAATAAACGTTTTCACTGGCTGTTGTGAAAATTAGTAGCGAAGTGCATTATTTAGATTGGATAAGGCAAGTGGTATTAGAGATGGCATTTTTTCGTTTCAGTTTTATGAATGATACTTAAATAACAATCGCTTCCGGTGTACAGTTTATCCGTATCAACCGGTGGTTTCACGAAAGAATAGTTACTGTTCAACAATTGAGAAACCATTTCTGCGTTCCAAAGTTGGGTGACCTCCACTCATTGCACATATTCAACCTCCGTAAAAGCATTATCTTCGCTGTGAACATCCCTGAATGCAGGCACTCTACGATACTTTCATCCTAAGTTTCTGCTTTATCACGTTTGTTTTATCCGTAAGTGTGCCCTATTACCCAATAAGCAAATAAGAAAAGCTTGCGTAGAATAAATTTAGCGATGATGATGAACGAACCTCTTTCGCTACCTAAGAGGTGAGTGCTACATCCCATGGAGTGCCAGCATTTCAAATTCTGAAAATTCAACAAAAATGTGGTGATAAATTGGAGTCTATAAATCAGAGAACATGATGCTTCCCACCGTTTCTGTTTGCTCATCTAAAAACTCGCATGGTTGATTCGTTTAAACATCATTTCTCTTGTATGATATTTCAAGATTTAAGCTTGAATTTCCGACCAATAATGCCACAACTAAATTTCATTTCTCTTATTTGCCCTACGGTAAACAGTTGCTCCAATTACACTTGGTGATTTCTGTGCTTTTTGTTTTGGAATAGTGCATATTTTTGATGAATTCAAAAGGTTACTGACTCACTGGTAAAATGCGATGAAAGCTATTTGAATTTTTCCCTGCTGACCAACAGTTTGTGTATTTTCTTCCACATTCCAGTTACTACCATGAATGATATCGCACAAAAGCCATTATCGAGAATTGGTGAGTGGCGCTGTTATAACAAGACATGCAAGCTGAACAAATTTTCACGCCAACATCCTGATGTTGATTTTTGGTATTGATCATTGATTCAATAAGATCCTACGGTGGTCACACCACCATCATGTATCTGAGCAACAAACGGGCCTTGGTTCTTATTATTGAACGTTTAGAAAAAAATATCACTGAGCGCTTCTCATCATTCCAGGTGTACTTTCAATGCTTAGTGAGTTCCTATGATTTTTCATTCTCCGAAACCAGTAATGATGCAGCCATTTTTTACACTCGGTTTCCACCCGTACTCGTTTAGATATAAACCTATTAATTGAAGGCTTGTTTTATATATCAACAGAGATATATATTTCCTCAATGAGAGGAGCGAAAAGCATTTCACTAAATAACGAATATCTGGAGCTTAGGAGTTTAGGGCAATCTGAAAAACTGGACCATACACCGAAACTGGATAAATTGAAGCTAGCCTAGTTGGCTCTCATCTGAGGCACATATTCAGAAGTTCATCATAATCGAAATAACGTAAGAGTATTCTAGTTCATTACCTCGTGAGTAATGATGAGAACTTCAGCGGTGATGACGGTGGATTTACGCCATCTATGGATATTCAATGGAACAGTCAGACATGAACGCACGGGTACGGTAGTATGAACAAGAGAACAGATTTTTCGTGACTACACTTTACCGACTGACCAGACAAGGGCGATTTCAGGTTCTTTCATTTACCGGCCCTAGAATACTCGCAGTATTATGGTGCCATTGACAACGAAAACGTTTTTCATTTTACTCAATGTAGTTAACCCAACACGGCAAGAGAAAAATGAATTCCAAGAGCATCTTAGTGAGTTCAAATTTCTAAACCTATCCCCTGAGTGGTCGTCAAGTTTCTCTTCAGTTTCCAGTAACATATAATCAACAATTCATATTCTTTTTTTCATCCCTCATTCTTCATAATGGAGGAGGACAGTATCTCTCCCGCGCATGCTTCCTCACGACAGTTCAGAACTGTGGACTCATGCCTGAGTCCCAGGCCTCCACACCTTCGGAAATGTTTCCGGTAGTCGCCTAAGCTATATGTCATTGGACTGTTCCACCACTTCGGCCGGCAGCGCTTGCCATAGATTGGTCACTCACAGAGATAGATGGTACACTGTGGTAGACCCACCGATTACAGTTATTCGGAATTGGCGGGTGTCGTCTTTGACGGTCATGTTAGCTAAGAGGAAGCTCTGTACGTAGCTCTGGGCCAGTCACCTCGGGTAATACGCCTTGTTACGATCAATTCGCCTTAGGTTCTTCGATATGCCACTTGAAACAATCCGGTAATCTTCAGTCGCCCTTCGTAGCTGATCTCTCATAGTTCTCTAACAAAGCGAGTTATGCCTCTCTGCACTTGTTTCAAGTTTGGCACTTCTACCATCGTATAGGGAAAACGGTTGATCCCCGTATTCCAACTCAGGTCATACATGGGATACACACAGTACTTCGAAAGCGTCGAGTGGGAAAGGGCCGAATGATCGAATGATCAAATGAAAGACACCCCACCTGTGTGCACACACTTTGTCGGTGTTGTTTGTCCTTTTCATTGACTAGACCAGTTTCACTCCCAGATCTTTTTCGCAGGCAGAAAGGTGAGACTGTGCCTCGTGTACATAGTCTACGCCATAACTGGACAGTATCCCACTAGCATATGTGCACACGTGTTGATGCTGACTGGCAGGGACCAAAGATCAGACTATCTTTCATAGGCCTTGGTTTCCTCCGGAAGAACAAGCTCATCTGCCTCTGATGTGATCGTACGCCAGATCTTGAAGTCATCCGTAAAGATGAGATTGGCAAAATCCTTTTAGGTCATTCTTATAGGCCAGGGGGAGGAGCGAGTCAGGAAGCGGTCCTTGTGTACCGCGACTGGTAGTCACTTGCCACATTCACAATAATTAGGCTACTTGTACCGCAAAGGTCATTTCTTTAGGAAGTTTGTCGATCCACAGGATCATGCGATCTACAGCGCCGAGAGCCTTGAGCTTACCTAACAGACGGTCTTGTGAAATTTCCCTAAAAGCTTCGCTCACATCCGGTAATATTACTTCCGAGGGATGTCTCTCGGCCCTGGCATTCGTCCATCGTTCTTGTGCATTTGACAAGTTTGGCATAAGGGACATACTACTCCAAAATCCATGTTGCTGTTCTCGGCATAGTAGGTCGGCACCACGGATGTACCTCCGAAGTCGAGTGGCCAGCACGCGCTTCATAACTTTTCCCGCCACCAGTGTTAGACTGACAGATCAATAGTTGACGGCATCGGCCTTCACCTCACCTTTGTAAATTGGAATGGCAATAGGGTTCTTCTATTCTTCCCGTTGAACAACTGTGTCTCTAACTGATTTGACACATCGACCGGCTCTCTATCGCTACTTGATGCACATCATCAGGTCCCTGATTTTGGTCAAGTTTGATGGCACTCCATGCTGCAGACAATTGGTTCTCTGTGAATTTCTGGCATGGCATACAGGGAGTAGTAACCACTGCAATTTGTGTTGGATAATTATGCCTCAGTTCAGAACCATAGATTGACAAGTATTGCCCCTCCAATATCTCTCCATTTCGTTCTACCGTAACCCCCAGCGAGTATCCAGCCCGTAGGACTGGGATGGTAGTTGTAGCTCCCGCGCCCTGTTGCGGATGTACAAACAGGCTTTGGGGTGCACGAATCGAGTCTATTGCTAAAGTCCTTTTGAGCATATACATAGCTTTTCTCACTTCAGTTAAATGCACAGATTACGGATGGTGTGGTAGTTGTCATACCCCTATCGGGTTGCTCGACATAGTTTCCAAGCATGATTCCAAAGCTTCAAAATACGTCTGAGTTGTGAGCCAAACCAGAGAGGACCTTTTGAATGCAGTCGTTCTCTGGATGGTGGAGCAAACGTTTGGCATAGTTGAACGATATTCCCTGAACTACTCAAGCCTGACCTAACTCGTGGGTACCTTGTAGGTACCACATCACTGACGATGCGGCCTCCTTGACTTGGTGGAACGCCAAATGTTGGGTCCACCTTACGGTCTAGGAACGAACACCGACCCTCTCTTCCAGCTAGTGGGTACATTTGTACCGTCATTCCTCCCTAGTTGAGGTAGGTCCTCAATCTGCTCCGAATCGGGACTTCTCAGGGATATCAACAAGTCTAGGACAGACGTTTGATGATCTTGTATTCTGTTTGGCATCCTGACGTGTAGGCACAGAGCAAGCACCAGTCTCGGTGAAAGAATATCGTGAGAAAACTATCCGCTCCTGCCTTGCACCAGAGACTCTCCCAGTCCACCTTCTGCGAGATGAAGTCACTGAAAATTAGAAAACTGCCGTCGACAGCTCAACGTCCTAAGCCAGTCAGTATTTCAGGAAGATCTCTTTCTGATGACCGATAACTGACTACGAATGACTCGAATTCATTCGATGTTAGCTTAACGCGACACCACAGAGATTTTCATAGCCTTCTGGGTCTATCTGGCGAGCCAGCTGTGACGAAGGGACTTTGGTCGCCAAGCCCCTACCTTTCCGAGCTCGGCTCTTGTCAGGATGGTGAACGTAAACCTTGAAAAAGTCATCTTCGAATCCATTACCTTCCTGGTAAGCCACGTCTCCGTCCATGAGGTCAATGTTGATGAGTAAAGAGCCCCACACGCCTCGAGCTTATCTAACTTATTGAACAGAATCCCTACACAGGATCAGACAGAGAACATACTTTTGCCTTACTATGAGTAATAAGGTACAGATGATCAAACAATACCGATAACATACCTTAAGTTGCGGACAAACTGACCGCAGAACGAATAAACTCAAAAAAGCTTTTAAGAAGCCCAAGCAATGATAGACAGAAAAAGCTCGAGACGGCAGTGCAGGGGCGAGTCAAGTGGTTTATAATGTAGGTCCTTATAGATGGGTGGAATTTTGACTAATCAATGGTCGCAAACGTGTGTGAAGAACAAGCGGAATAACAGAGTGTTAAAAAAAAGCAAGATTCTAGGGAAGTGGTCAAGTTCAGTCATTCAGACGAATAAGAAAGAAAAGGAGAGAAAGATATTTACATCCAAACTTTCTGGTCTCTTCTTTCAACCCAGGCAACTGTGACGTGGATGACTCTGAAAACGGGATTAGGGGTTACGCAGGCGATAAAATCGAACAGATAGGAACAACAGTTGGACTTGTGATATTTAAGGTATTCTACCACTTGTATTACAAACAGGACTTACATTTGTTTGATGCTTCGAAACTGAACAAACAAACTGTCACGTAGCTGAGGAAGCACCGAGACGGTGGTTGGCGTGGAATTTATTGGTGGCAGTGCAAGAAAAGCATGCACACTTTTTGCTGGATACATGAAAAAATTATGACGGAAAGCATGGGAACTAGACAAAGCCAGTTTAACGGAGTATCTCAATATGGCGGGCTGACTGTTTTTGTCCAATTCAGATGGATCCTTGCACGTATTATAAAACTAACTCTGATTTTCCGTTTCAAAAGGGGCACGAAGCAGTTAAGCTTGGCATTGCTCGCATAAATAAAATTAACATGAGATTCATTCATCATGTATTTATTTTTGGTTTCAGCATTTTATTTGATAAAACTTCCCTCATCTTTTTTATCACAGGAGAAATGATTGCTGGATGGACCAGTATTTCAAAATTAGGTGAGCTTTTCCAACAAACAAATGACCGATCGGAGATGGCTTTTTCCATAAGATCATTCATATCATCTTTTACGTTTCGCATCGCATGTTATCTGCGAGGTTCAGTTCAACCAGTATGATTTATCACCACTTCACCGAACAATAACCAACTAGAGCGTTGATTATTCACATCTGATGTGACTCTTTTTCCTGTCCTCAGATGATCTGCAATATTTGCAACTCAATGAAGTGGTAAGAGTAATATGTAAGTTCGATACGGTATTTTACAGTTTTACACAAGCATAAGCACTTTCTAACGAGGCTTCTTAGTTATCGATAAAAAATAAAGACAGGTTTTGGACAGCAAAATAGGGTAATTGATCACATAAATCTTGGTCCATTTTGCTAAATCACACGCAAGGAACAGAACTACAGAAGTTCTGTACAGCTATCACAGTCTGGAGGTAGCCGAAACATGGAATGGGTCGAGCAGTGTGACTAGCTTTGGGAAAGATGGCAATGACATTACTTGTGACCAGCCAGCAACTGTCTTTCCGGCAAACGAATTGGACTCACTTCTGTGCTTATCACACAGGCCTGATATGAGATTCCTTGAATCAATGCCATCAACAAGACAGGTGGTGCGCAGACCTCTAAGACGATTGACGTAGTCTTTCTCCAACAGATCAGGAAACGTTGATGGAGAAAAATACTGAATTGTAAGCAATATGCAATGATGTACGAAGAAATAGCAGACCACGGAGCATTGGACTGTCAAGCTTACGAATTCGAAAGGGTAATTGACACAATTTCCTAACAGCAAACCGTATATTTAGAAGGGCAAATTCAAGTTCTCTTTCAAAGGTCAACGAAAAATTTCCCGTAGTTGACAGGTGCAAGAGGAGTGGAAATACTATATGTGATGTCTTCCATAAATGCGATCATACTGTAGTGAAGAATTATTTTTTGTACTTGTCTTTGTTTACCAGAAGCCAGGGTAGCTCTGAAAATTTCGAAAACGAATATCGCATTCATAAAACTGATATCAGCTGGACTGATAAAATCCAGACCGAGCCAAAACAACATCATTGTCATATTTAACCAGACGAGCTGGGGGCGGTGTGGTGGATTTAGTTCGCTGATGGAACTTGCGGAAGAGAACACTGACAATGCGTAAGCTATTTCTAGGAAACATTTCTCCAAACTTGGTTCATTGTGTTTTACTTGAGAGGTGGTCTTTCAGTCAGTGTCTTAGGCATGTGAGGCACAGAAAATATTTCATTATTTTGAGAAGAAAGGATCTTGGTACACTGTCAAGCTTTAATGCGTAAGGTATACAACACAGATTTGCACGAATAATTGAGGGATTTTGCAAGGTAACAGTTTACGCACGCTATTTCATCAATGGGCGAACTCCGGGGTTTACACGCAAATTGGTATTCCTCAGGGGAACCCGGACTGTTTCGAAGGCACTGAGGGAAGTTCGACGTCGATGAGGAAAATGGTCTTGTGCAGAATGTATTGCTTCCTTTCCGGTTATCTGACTCTTCATATACAGCAATAATTGCGACAGTCCGAAATGGAAAGAGATTCAATTTAGTGATGGATCACAGTAGTCGATAACTGAGATAGAGGTCCAGTGTCGCATTTAAATGCTGAAGAAGGCATGCCAACCGTTCAAAAAGCATTGACTAACTTGGTTGACGTGGGGAGCACAAAATAATCCTGGATGTAGAATTTTCGGTTTTATGAATTTTTAGCCTGTTAGCCTGAGAAACGAATAGGTTGGAGATTTGGATGGCCGACGTCTGTGTAAGTAAGGGAAAGACTTTGATTCTGCCACAAAGTAGGCTGATCCCTGCCATCCATTTAAGTGTCCCTAGAATGCACGAACGGCTGAGAGGTTATGGAGCCCAGACCATTTGTTTCATTGTTGATCAGGCACGATAAGCTACTGACCTCATATGTGTTATGAGTCTTGTAGGTTAACTCCCTCCCGCCCAACCGTTTCAGGTAGGGTTAGATTATTATTCCCAGATGAAAGTACTCGTTCTCCGTAGGACAGCAATCGGTAAAGACGTGGTTCATAATTTCGGTCGCAAAAGGAAAAGAGGGAATGGTTCAAACTAAGTTGTAACCGGGAGATCACAAGGAATAAGGAGAAAATGGACAACTAAATGTTTCCTCAAGTTAGATTCCCATCATAAAGCGGATTGTCTCAGTTTGTATCAACAATAACTGAACTTGTTGCAAGTATGTTCTCAGTGAGGATGTTATACATTATGGTCGCTAGTGCTGAAAAGTGCAGTATATCTGTTACAACAGAATTCTGGAGGTTTTGGTAACATGTGATCCAATTTTGAGCTAAAACGAGTCGATGTTCGTTAAGTATCATTGAGATTGGAAGATTTGGGGAGATATCTGGATGCATGGCTGAAGTCTCCTGCCATTGTTCGAAGGTTAATAACAACCAATGGTACAAGAACTAGAAGGAATGAACCATAGAAGTAGTTAGCTAGGTTTATTGAGCTGTAATTGGTTTTGTAAATATTTGTTACAATGACACGGCCTAAACGGAAATTTAAGACCACCTGGGACAACTACTCATCGAATCCCATAGCAGTAGAAGACAATGATACTAGACTTGCTACACCATTCTAAATTGATGAAGGTGACAAAACCACCACCGTTTTTCTCTGTTGAATTATTTATTCTGAGAAAAGCGTAAATAGATTTCCCTTTCGATCACAAATTCATCTATATAACCATTAAGCCACGTTTCACGGGGGCAGACCACACACGATTTTGGAAAGTATGAGCGATAAGCAGATATCGTATGTCCAGAAGATGGTTCAGCAAGGAACACCCATTGTTACATAAGGTGCTGAAAAATATCAAGTCATCCGGTAGAGTGAGACTAAAACCTGCTTGTCATTCGGATCTTGAGTTTTCCCACATGATTATACACCTATACATAAATGGAGATCTATATAAATAAATAAACGTTTATATAAATGTACAATACGGGGCCGTGTACAGAATGTGAGTGTGCTCTGGGTTAAAAACTGCAAAAACTGAGAAGGAAATAATGAATTTTACCAGAACATTGTGAGGGGTTGTTCGGAATAGTTCTGAGTTTTTCAGACATTGAGATGAGTCTTGCGATTGCTTGATAAACTTTGATCCTGGGATACATTTAACGTGCTGAACGAGTGGAAAAAGGCATATGGTTTATTTGTGGCCTCAGTCCTGATGAATCGAGGCAGAATAGGAGTGGACTGTTGCTTTTTATTTTCAAAAACGGATAGGGTTTTCTTCAACTTATCGTCTCGGAGGGTTTTGTGTATCTGACTGCTAAGTCGGCTTCATTCTTCACACTTGTCAATGCTGATAAATGCTAGTGGACACCGGAGAGCAGTGGCTTAGAAGACATTCCACTTCATAATACCGAGCTGAAGCCCCATGACTAGTGAAGCTGGAGGTATTGATATTTTCATCATGATCGACCCCTTACGTTTTAGGGTCGGACTCTTCAAATCCTGCTATCACGATATCGTTTGCAACGAGCTGCGGTTTTATATATTCGGGTGACCCTTCGATGATGGAATACATAATCATTCATGTGGTTTTCTTTCACTGTAGTAACGAGTCTCTGCAGGACTGGGTTGTTTTGCCAATAGGCTGTGCTTTTTACGCTAATAAATTACGTCAGCAGACGGAAATTTCGATGGAACAGCGTAATTCAGGACCCACTTCTATTACATCATATGCAAAACAGGATTTTATTTCTGGAGTGCACTGATTGCTGTTGTTCGCTTCATTTCCAGTTTTCAATTACGTGTTTGCAATGTAGCTGGAGTAATGTTGATGCACTTCGTAATTATTGTATTATTTTTACCATTTATCATTTATCATTCCTCACGTTCATTTTCCTTCACTTCAGCTGGATTAAGTAGCCGTTACGCAAAAGAACGTAAGGAAGAAATAGGTGTGTTCCGAACTTTTTGTCTTCCAAAATTATTTAGCATGAATAAAAATATCATACGATTCAATTTCAGGTTTCTCACTGGGTAACCCTTCTCAGAGATTATTCGCTATGATTTTACAACTTGGGATGTTTAACTCGACTACCATGGCTAACACATTCTAGTGAAAGGAGACAGAACAATATTTTTATTTCCAATCAAAATCAGTACGGCTGGTTAATATGTTTCAAAAGGGGTCAGACATTCTGATGCAATCAGGATGAGATCACATGAATGATGAGATCATTGGAGACTACGAGATTCCGCCTCCACTTGTCATCTGCGATGATGCTAAATCCGTGCCACAAAAATGATAGCATGCACTGAGAAACAGAAAATACGAGTTTTATGAGTTTCAAGAGGGCCAAAATTACCGTGATCTTTTCCCGTGTCACAGGTCCAAGTTACCTTATGAATTCTTGTGTGATACGGTTGCACCGCCTTCATTAATTTCCAATAGTTTATTGCACCGCAATCTTATTTTCACTTATTCAGATCACGCACTGTTTTCAACCGAGTACAGTCCAAGTGTTCTCGCGCACTCATCACGTGTTATATCTATTAGAGATAAATTAGATTCACTGCAAAACAGAGATAGTTCAATATTAGATAGACTAGGAGGTTATAATAACCATACCTTTAAAGAAACACCTCTTCTTCGTCGAAAATACAATAAAATAGTTGATTTGCAAAGCTTATCCTAGGTAATTTAGTCGCATCCTTACCAGTCCGTATTACAGTCCTAGCTACCGTTTATATAGGCATATCAGATGAAAACGGGTGAAAGCCCAGAGGTCTGTTCGACTCAAAGTCGTCCGCTTCGGGTTTCAGATCAGGTGGGGAGAGAGAAAACATAGCTATTCGGTGGTTCCGTGGTTTCCCGTGATGAGTTAGGTGGTATTATAGCTCAAAGTACCCCATGAGCAGAATAACCTATATCACAGTGTCATGAAAGGAAAGATGGAGGTGAGCAACGTATCACCATGGCACAGAAAGGCTGACCGTTTATTCACGACAAAGCATACAGGATAAAACATTGCTGACCTCATAATTTGGAAGCAGGATTCCCGTTTGTCCTGGCACCTCGTGGTAGAAGTATTCAATATAATTTTAAGACCTTGGGCCATTTGATGGCAGTGTTCAGAGTGCATGCTGTGGCTCTTGTTGCCACTTATGAAATGATAGTCCACGATACTTAGACAGCTGCTCTACTTCAATGGATTTTTTCCAAGACTTGGAGTCTTGACAAATAAATCCAATTTGGTAGCAATTTGCATCTCTTGCTTCTCTAAGAAGTACTCTCTTTTTTCTGCTGCAGCCCAAGTAAAAGCGCAAGTGCTCCATGCAACAGAGTTCTGACAGGGCTGATATGTACCCAACTGCAGAGTTACTCGGGAAGTTTTGATACTGACCTTTTAGTACAAACGGGTATAGTGGTGCTGGAATAGATGAATATCTCTACATAACTTCGCAGAATAAAAACAGTTTTAGTGATGAGTTACCGAGGGGCTTCGTGTAATCAATGCAATGTAATGACTCCTTGAATCATTTTACAGGGAGCATTGCAGATCAATTTTTTTCATGCCTGCGTTTTCAGTAAAATTGGGGAAAGCACAGAGTAAGTTGTCGCATATGAATAGGTCCCTTATTAGAAAAATCAGTTTGTTATAGTCTAGATTTCTGGATAACTGAGGAACAGACTGGAACACTACTGTTATCTGAATAATGGCTAGATCATAAATACTCCTTTATATGAATGATTCTATAAATGATAATCGTACACTTTTTATTGCCTGAATTCAGTTGTAAATAATGGACCAAAACTGTTGACCCATTGTCCACGTGGAAACATCTCTTTGTCAGATCATATGACTTGTTACACTGTGCTTTGTTTTAAATGCATGAATTTCCGTTTTGAGGTAAATTACAACAGGTAAAATCCGATATATTTGGGATTAGCAAATGTTTACCCATTCAGGCACTGTTTTAAATCCCGAAACTAAAAATAGAGGACAAAATGGAGTTCCTCGGTTAAACTCGAACCGTCCTAATATAAAGATTTTTCTATGATATACCGTGATGGAAAGGCCATACAAATCAGGGAGTTTCAAAACATAATACCTTATTCACAGTGCTTATTCAAGAAGACGACCCATATTGATAGAAGTAAACTTCAGAAATGAACGCTATTGATTACAGACCATTGATCGTCTCTATGTTTGCATGTAGATAGGTGAACTACCGACATCGCATAGAGATGATTGAGTTGAATTATGCTTCCTAGAAAACCTCAGATGTATTGCAAGGGTGATTTCAATGGATTAATTAGCGACTGAAAGCCCTCAAAATTGAATTCACTCCCAAGACTAATTCACTGTATCAACATTCGTATCCATCACGACGGGACTGCACCTTGGTGTAGTGTGATGGCCTGCCTGCCTTCTTGACCCATGGAGCTATGCAGGATGGCTTCCTCAAGCCGGAAATGCAATCATACCTGACAAGTTAATCGGTAGAGGCCAGCCGAAGGCCTTCCTCCAAACCACTTGATGGACAACACCTTACTCTAAACACTATGCTGCTGCAGAAGGCAATTCGACCAATAAACATGGAGAAGAACAGTCACCAGTCCAAATCTTCCAATTTATGGACGTAGGAGTGGAGTACTTGGGGTTTTTCCCGACTTTGGGAGAAGTCACTGCACTTCATTGATACGCATAGCCTAAAGGGTTTTGCTCCGTCCCTATTCCGCTTGCTCCGTTGGGTGCTTGGGGCTAATGACTGAGTCCGCAAGGCAAATCGACAGCAGAGCACCTGTGAAAACAAGAAAAAAAGCACTTTATAATCAGGTCATGCATGACAGACGAGAGGAAGTTCGGTCACGGGTTCTTTGGTCACCTTCTTGTGCTGGGTCATTTCCCAAAGCTTTGCTGTTCAGAATTTTGAGTCAAAGGCTCTGACTAGGGTTCCTAAAGAAAACTGTCCTCCGCCGTGTGGGCAGGCGCGAATAACGATTCGCCCAGAAACTTCGAGCATCTTTCATAATATAGCCTTGACATTTTTCCTCCCTTCAAGGTCGATAGGAAATGTAACGTGTAACTGCAGCTCTGAAGAGAGAAGTAGTTCAGGAGTATGACATGAACCTATTCAACTCCATAAGCCTAAATGTTCGCTTCAGTTGGCTGCTCTCGATATCCACACACCTTGTCAGATAGGGCAACAGGCTTCCCTCAATAAAACTCAAGTCCCTTCCCAAGTAGGTTTATGCTGTGTCTCCGAAAGGAGCATACAAGACTCCACATTCGTGAAAATCATTCGCATTTCAGAAACTACCTCGGTCTCTTGCTTTACTCTTTCTATGTTGAGGGACCCGGTTTTTAGTGCAAAAGTTCAAGCCGGATTTGTGAATGTTTGGGGTATGAACGTTGAGCATGTACTACAAGACTGGATTCCAGTCAGCAGTCGATTGTGTGCAGTTCGGCTCGACGGTTATCTTCGTGTCAACTAAAGAGAAGATGCTTGTTCCTCGGGTCTTCGTTTGTGCCCACCGACTGCAATTCCTCTGAAATCAAGGACGAATTCTATCAAGATTAGTCTCAAATGCTTCTGAAAATGTGGTGAACGGATGTGGTAGTCATTGATGGGTATTTCAGAGTCCAAGACGGTCTTTTGAGAGATTTGGGAAGGCACAACGGGGACCCAATTCCTTTTCCTACTGATCGCACCGGTAAATTCGACCGTCTCATTCAGCTCTGCTCTGGCCGAAAAATGCTTCTAGCGAGTGAGAACTTCTTCAATATGAAGAGGCCCAGATTGACGTGATGTCTTCCCACGTATCCACAAAGCAGAACTAAGACTTGCCATATTTATATTGGCCACCGTTGGCTTGAATCAATTGGATTTTGTGATTCGTTTTAGTTTACGTCTGTGGATCAACTTCATTTCTTGGCACGTGCTCGCTTCCGTTCACGTTCCATCCGTGGTCACCCGAATGCAAAAGCCACCCGTCCCGTGCAGTTGCTTTTGGACGATAACCAGAGACACAATTTTCGGATGGAGCTGTTTACACAGTTATCGATTCAGCCAGATATTCAGAACCAAAATGAAAGTTGACAACAGATCAATAAACCCTTGTATGCCATGTCGAATGCCAACCAGGACTCTGGTTCAAGTCGGTCTCACGAACGGTGAATATCTTTGACGTCCGTTGTTCTGTTCGATGCTCGCAGATCCGTCCCTCCGGATGGCACACTAGATGAAGATTGCAAGTTCTTGAGCCGCCTGGAGCCTGATAAAAGACCATGAGCAGTGGTAGTTTGCCAACGTGGGGAAATGGAACCGGCTGCATCCATTGCCAATGCTCGCAGTCGTTTCCATTTGAATAAAGGCAATGGTCCACAGAAAACAGTTGTGAGTGAGTTATTTGGAGAATCCGACGGCTCATTGATTCACTCTAATAGACGTCGTCTGGAGCTTTGGAAGGAGCACATGAAGGACTATTTCAGTTGTCCCACTTCAATTGTTGACCTTCTTAATACACCTGCCAGCAAAATGATCCAGGTGGATATAAGTCTTCCATCAGAAGTGGAGAGCATACGGGTGGTGGGTTACTTGAAAAGGTACACAGCTTTTGGACCCGAGGGTTTGTCTCCAACCTTTTTCAAAGATGGCGGCGAAGCTTTGGTTTTGCAGGTAACAAAACTCCTCCGGTTAATTTTTTTTTCGGAGGAGATTCTTGGAAACTGTATGGATCGGTTTTTATGCCAATTTACGAGAAAAGGGACAGGTCCTGTTGAGAAAATCAGATAGAAATGAGCTTGTTGAATATCTCATCCAAACTGCTCACCCGGCTTACTCTCCATCGATCATCCAGTACAAGCCGAGTGTAACTAGTGAGAATCAAGCCGGTTTCAGACCCAATCCACAGCTTTACTTTTTAGCACACTTTACAGCACAGACACATCTTCTGTAACCTCACAATCTCGGTTTCCCTTGATCTGAAGGCAGCTCTTTATGGGGTCATCCGCAGAGTTCTCAGCAGCTGTTTCTAAATAAAGGATGTGCCAGAGGAGTATTTTCTTTCAGTGCGTATATTTCAACAGCAGAAGCCGAGATCGTGCTTATGGCGATCTTTCACCCGAAGTCACCAGGGAAAGCAGTGTTAGTCAGGGTGGCTATATTTCACAAATGTTCAATATTTTGGTAGACTCCTTTCTTGTTTGAAAATAGTAGAGTCAACTTTTGCTCAGGCCGTGAACTGTGTGGTTTCGAATACCGGGACAATATTTTTCTTCTCAGTAAGATTTAGGTGGGTTGAAAGGTTTCTTAGATAGATAAAACAATAGTGTTGCAGTGTTTTGGATGTATTCCACACCCGCAAAGTCCTAAATGCTGCTGCAGGACTGATTTGGCTCCAATCTTAACCTCTTTTTTGCAGGGATGCTCTAGCTGAAGTGGATAAATTTTGTTACTTGTGCAGTTACATCTCACCAGGTGGACGGATATGGGATGAAGTGTCGTCACGTATACAGAGGGCGCTTTTCACTTTTGCAAACCTCGGCCATCTATGGCCTTGGCGAGACATCTGATTGTCTGTTGGGGGTGGAGTTTACAGTACGGCAGTTATGTCTGTTATTCTATACAGCCCAGAAATATGGCCTTTAAGGGCAGAGGAAGGGCGAAGACTGTAGGTGTTCGAGCATCGATATCTCCGTAGCATCGTCCGAATAGTGCTAGAACGCCTTATCAAAAAGCTGTGGTTAGACGTAAGGTGTTAGGAAGCAAAGCTCAATCTCTGGATCAGGTAATAAATCTAAACAGGTGAAGGTGGCTGGGCCATAGGTTACTCACGCTCTACGATTTGCTTCTTCGACTCACGCTGTTCTCCGAGGCAAGTATTGGTTGGATGGCACTCCTCGATTTAGCAAACAGTTATGAGAACCTTGACTAGTAGACTTGGTCACGAAGTACTTGTTAGACCTTAGATTTGAGGTCCGCGTGACCCACTCACCAAAATGTCTGGAGATATCAAGTGATATGGCAGGGTGCTTGGGCCAGTGTTGCAAGTTTAGCTGGGCCTTTTCTTTGTCTTTGTGGTTTCTGCTCAGTACTTTGACATTTTTTTAACCTTATGTTCCTATTCGTTTTTTCCGTTACTCCGCAATGCTAGAAGTTTGTAACCAAAATCAGAGCACAGAAGTGCGAGGTTAGCGGGGGAATGAATTGAACTCAACTGAACTGAACCTCGGTATCCAAAACTTTCCTTCGGTACACACAGATACTGTTTGTATTTCGTGCATTTCTAACATTCAAATGCAAATGTATTAGCCACAAGGATGATATTGCCGAAAATGAGCTTGTTTGCTATTCTTCTTTTTACATATTTTCTCATTGGCTTCGAAACACAATCTAATGAAAATAATTACCGACTGAAAGAGAAATCCTTAACTGAAATTTTTTCAAGCACAGACAAGATTTCCGGTACCAGAAAGAGCTGATTTCTAGCTCGAAGTGGTCCCAGAAGTACTATAAATATCTATACAGTGCTTTAAAGTCACGAAAAACTATTGCATTCATCATACCCCATTGGAACCACTTTCTGCGCTTGATCTCCGGCATCGCTCTCCAGTTATTACACTTTCGGAGGAGCTTCCTCACTGACTGATTAAGTGGCTTATTGGCAGGAAGTTCAAGGAAAGTGGGTCGAATCTATGTGGGCAGTAGCTAGTTCGAAAATAGTCTCCATATTCTAATCTGTCGCGGATAAGCGTATTCTGTGTGTTCCCATATAATGTTCCTTTAACGAAATGGTCGAATAAAAGAATGAAATGAAATCATTGGGAAATCTAGGCGACAGCTTGGTTCAGTAGAACAGCTTGCTTTTGCCGCAAGTTGATTCGAACCTTTCCCCGTTTTGACAACTTAAACCGGATTGCCGTATCGCTGCACAGTTTGTCACGTAAAACAGAGAGCTTTTTTGTAGAAAACTGATAATTTAACGTCCGAAAATAGCCCTAAATTGTGGTATAACTGCAGGGGACCTTTCCACAATGACAAAATCTTTCATCAAAAACCGCCAAGAATACAAGGAAACAAGAAAGTCCAAGATCATTTACAGACTCATCCGAGAATCTCGAATTTCCCTGATGTGCTACTTCACCAGCGAAGAGCTGCCTCACGCTGGAAAGACGAAGGGAAAACCCGACTGAATGGCGAATTTTCTGTACAGACGCTCTCCATCATAAAACCAGAATAAATGCGCCACACAAACTAACACGACCCAGTTTAAATGCTATGAAGTGCTCGTCCCAATAATACCAGAGTTATACAGTGAAAAGAATGTAAACTTGAAACTCCACTCCATATCTATCGCCCTATTCATTAGTACGAGATGTTCAGACACTTTTCGTGAAGACTGTTATTAACCAACATTTTACACAAACGCAATTGTGTCAGAATTTACATCAGTACAATCAAGTGAAGCAAACAGGTTTCTGTTTTAATTATCATACTCTGAAAGGATGTATCAACAAACTCCACCTGCCGCCGGTGTCCAGGCGGACTCCTCGTTTTGTGTCCTGGAAAGTGATTTAAGTTTTTCTGGGGTGTCAACCGATTGCCATACTTCAAAGAAGCACGTAAAATGCATTATCCGAAACAGTCCCAAAACTTCTTTACAATGCTATGGAACCAAGATAGTAATTTTTTAACGAGCCAATGTTCCATCTAACTCCCTGGGCGTTCTAGTACAAAAAAGTAGTAACACGAATTATGCCAACTTTTACGCCATACGCACGAATAATCCTGAGCACAATAATTGCAGTTGTTTTGTGTCCCACCGGGACAAAAGAAGTATTTATCATCAGTCCCCATTTCATAGTTTGATAAGGCCGAGTTCATCAGCCCATCATTTTTTACTTCATGAGGTTGCGCGGCTCCCGATGAGTGAAAGAGACAAATGATGGCGTTGGAGAGGTTACCTAATCTGATCTGCTGTGAGTGGTAATACTCCCATTGATTCACATTAGTGGTCTGTTGCAATAAGATTTTCTATGCCTTCAAGGAACGTCATGTCCTAAAAAATCGTTATTTTCTCCCTGTGACCAGTGCCACAGGTCCAACTTTCCATTGTACAATAAAATAAAGTGACTGGTATAATTAACACCAAAAAGTTACCTCAGGCAATAAGCCTTTCGGACAGCAATGTGAAAGGCTTGCTTCACAACGTTGTAGGCTTCAGAGGGGCTGATTACGTGATGGTATCTATCAGTCCATAAACTTGTTTCCATCGCAGTTCACGAGAATGTCTTTTTGCATATATACGGCGGAGGCCAACAGAACAAAGCTCATATCCCAAGGGGTTTTCCGAGAACTTGCCTACTGACGAGCATCGAAGTAGTCCGGTGCGGGATCTGGTTTAAATTGGCTGAGACAAGCCCATTATTTTTTTCTCCCGACATTATAAACACACTGTACACTGGGAGCCATGCTCACACGAAAGATTTTCTCTTGTTGTATTCTTCAAATACTATTCAGACTTGAAAACGTCGTTTACAATAAAATCTACCAAATTTATTAAACTCTATGTATGTGGAATTTAGAAATGCTATTTATAATATGGCCTGTTCAATTTTCAGAACTTTCACGCAAACAAATGATGGAACTACCAGAAAAACTCGGTGAGTTGATCGTCAAGCCACCATCGATTGCGGTAGTTTGTATTCAGCACATAAAACGGATTGTATTTGGAATACAGAATAAATCAGCCGTCACAATTTGGGTACGGGCCCCCCAAGCTACATCTTCACGTCGTTATCTAATGTGCATGATACCCTCGTGAACCCACATGGTTCCATTTTTTATACTATACCGAACATGCGAACATCGTCATCCCGGATATTATTATAAATCGTGTTCAGATGCGAAAATTGAGATGAGGCTGTACTGACGGTCGGAGAAAATTTATTGGTCCCTGATTTGCAGATGCAACTTAGACGAACTCTCGGAAAACGTCTTCAGGAGCTGTTCTAACGGATGGGTAGTTGGTGGTCCGTTTGCACGACAAAATAACGCGGCTCCACATTACCGTGCTCGTCCGACAATTCGGCACTTCTAAACAAGTGATGCTCCCCCAGTAAAATGCATTCCAAGTCACACTCTCAACCCTGAAGGTTCTGTCTGATGAAGTACGTGTATCCTTTGGACATAGACTATCCCTTGTAAAAAACTTTTGTGTAATTACCAAACACGAGTTATCCGCATGACACCATGTGTTAAGGTAACCATTGTGATAGCTCTATTTACAGCAGAGCAGACAGAAAACCTTGTATCTTATTGCATAGATAGGACTTCTACATTTTAGTCAAAAAGATTCGCACTTACCACCCAACTGAAAACACATAATAATATAAGGAGGAGATCATGTACCTAATAGTCATGAAATTTCGCCGATAACAAGTTTAGTTTGTGAAGAGACGGTCCACATAAGAGACTACATGGTTTGTGTACTTGGTGTTGCGAGGAGTCTGGATCAAAAAGAGAAACGTGCATGAGCTCGAGAGGTACCCATGAATAGGTCATTGTATAATGGGTGCGTGCTGTTTGAACTGATATTCTGAGGGAACCTTTCATAAAGCATAAAATTTATTTCAGTTAACAGTACTAAGCAAGCTCGACTGACAAAAGACGAACTTCAAAATATGCTTCTTTGATTTCTCTTCATAAGATCAGAAAAATAATTGACCTAGAGTAGAAGAACACAGACTAAGACGTTTGATAAAACAAAATGGAAGACAGTGGTGTCTAACATCATCATGCTTAAGCTGTTGTATTTGGTAAGATATGATCCGCGGTGTTGTGTCAGCACGCAAACCTGTGGATTATATCCGGTCAGTGATTCCTCGATTGTTTAACCCTAACGGACAGGTAACCGTGAACAAAGTTTGGCACAATGTTTGATTGTGGCCAAAAAAACAATCCATATAAATTTAGGCAAGGAATACAAAGACATATTTTGGCACGGTTATTGATCCTGCGTGGTACACGTATGTGATTGGTTGAGACGAACCACAGTATGTCATATACCTGCTTGGTTGACGGGTTGCTGTGAAAGGTAGGCAGCCGGTTGCAGGTTAGTGGTCAATGTGAACAGTGATGAGTGACGGACTGATTGGTTTATATGCACACGCGTTACGGCTAGACTGGTGTGTGGGATATGCGGATCTTTTCATTGGTCAGTATTCACGAAGCACCCTGTCTGTGGGCTGGAGGAATGCGGATTGCAACCTTGCTGATAACATGTTTTCAGAGGAACTTCCGATTTTTCCTCAAGCAATTTCTCCATACAGTATTATACGTAGAATGATCACTTTGTATTTTCTCGATCGCCATTCGTAAATAATTGACAGAACCCACGTTTCCAATCCTTTCTACGGAAAGCACAGAAGGGGCAAAAGGATAAACTGATAAATAATGAGTGGATAAGCTTTCAACATATCTGGAAAAACTGCAGGTAAACAGGATAAAATGAGTGAATAAACATTTTGCGACAGATTACTGGGAAGAATATAAGAACCTCAAACTACACAAGTAATTTCCAAACGGCCGCATCATCATCACTTTGAAATAAATGTGCATGAATGCTGGTTGAATGGTCAATATTGTAAGCGGAAAGGAATTGAGATAATTAACAAACCTTGGAGACCGCTGGGTTCATTCAACGAAGTTCTGACTGAAAAAACTTGCCGTTGACCGGTGTGTTCTTTCGGTTAAGTAATCAGAACATGCAAATAGCGGTTTGGAACTGCCAAAAGCTCTAGTAGGACACAATTGTACAAAAGTGAAATGGACATACAAAACTAGAAAAGGTTCCTCGTTCATGCGTCTCAGTGATATGGGCCAGACGTTTTGTAAATCAACGGCGCTATTTAATTACGGAAATACATCACGTTTACACAAGTGTCCTATCGAATATCTCGAGCGTGTTTGCTGCACACGACTGGTATTGTTTTTGTCCACGTATGTATCATCTTTTGTAAGCTGAATTTCGCCGCCTAACTGAAGATTACCTCAAAGCTGTCAAAACAAGTTGTATATCAAGAAGAATCATATTTACAGACTATCAATGAGAAGTCACAATATATTTTCTTTTTATAAACACGAATTTGTTTCTCTTTTAGTGGACTACATCGATGACCTAAGGAGACAAGCACCAAGTTAGTTTCCATGCAAACATTCGTCATGCACTCCTGGTTGAATAGTTTAGAAATAATGCACATTGTGTTGAATCTTTCCATCGTCCTTTCTGAACAAAAAATGGATTTAAAGGAAATCTTGCGTCCTTGCAAATTATGATTAACCTACCCCCTGAGTGCGATTTGCAACGAAAGTGTTCTTGACTGAATACTCATAGTTCCTAGTTTATCCTAGTTTTCAGCAGGACCCTATTTCTCATGATGTTATAGATATGCTGTAAAGGCTCTTGTCGATCTCCTGACTAGGAGATACACCACCTGAAAACTGGTGTGCTTCGATGCCTCTACATGACCGTGGCACACCCCATATACAGGAACCGCGGTAAGCTCTGAAGGTTTGCTAGATGTTGCATCGGAGCGACAGCTAGAGACGTAAGTATTCGTCTCTAAAACCTTCATCTGTTCAATCAGAAACCATCTATGCGAGAACTCAAACCTCTATGGCAAACCTATTGTCCGCAAACACGTGTGCAACCACTCGAACATTCTACATGGTGATCAATTTCACACGCATCACGCTAGGGAACAAACGGATTTGAGTTGCCTTCCCCCTTTTTGCAGTTTTAGAACGCATACTTATTTTTGTGCACTCTTGTGAGTGTGAATAAATGAAAACCATCTTGTTCGCCAAGTGTTTTCCCTTTTCTAGTTGTTCAGTGGGATTTTCCAAATAAATCAAATCTATAGACAAATCTGAACAAACGTATTTCTTCTTATTAGGTGCATCTAACATTTTACTCGAAGATGTTTCTTGCTGGAGTCAAAATTCCAGTAAAACTGTTTCTTTTATGGTTGAGGGTGGGAGGGGGGGTTAATAAATGGCGAGAAGTACTCTACACAGACAAATGTATTGCACATCCAAGGTATTTCTGGAGGGGATTTGTATTACATTCAAAGAGTTTGCAATGTAGATGAAAGACACCTCTTGATGCATACTGTGACGCTGAAGTTCAGTCTGCTTGTAGTCCAGCTTACTGAAGAGCTACGACGAACTTTCTTCTATATTGTGGTCTTTTTTGCAAATCAGTTAGTGCAGATTTTCCTTGTGGACGTGCTGCTTGTATATTGGTCACTCTTCTCAAGGCGCGATACCGAATATCATTTTCCCGCGTTACTAGTACTGTTTTACTGCATTTTCTTCGATATGTGGAGCTGCACTCAGGTTGAAGCACGAGCAGCATGCCGGTCAAAAGTGTTTGCCTCTTCTTTCCATGGTCGGTTATACGTGACAACCATGTGATGTGCGACCAATAAATGTTGATAAATGGTTTTGAGCAAAATGAATCAGCATGTTCTCGTGACAAGACACCTACGTGACAATTGGCTGTCTGCTCGGCCATAACTAGTGTCTTCGAATCTGACCTTCCGTCCTACAAGTACGCCGGACTGATAAACTGTTGCTTCAATTGGTATTACACGCTCGGAATCGTCGATTACTTGTTGCACTACCATACGCAGTAGCAGAATGAAAAAGGCAACAAATCGGCAGGTCACATTGAGGTTCACCTACAAGAATGTATTTAAAACACAAAGGGATAAAATGTCTCGCTCAGGAGTAGAGAAATGCTCACGATTTCTTTGTTGCTATTAGAAAATGCATCATACGTAAATGGCTATGGAATATTCGTGGGCATACTCAGTTTTGTGGTTCACACAAAATCAGACTTGGCTACTCTATACTGTTACCAGATAACGGTTATCAGGTGTTTCGTTTTCCTAACTTTGTTTCTTATCAAGTCCTCTCGGATGAAACAATCAAACTGTTATTTACCAAAGCAAGATCTATAAATCAATATGTCCTCGATGTATATCTCCACAAAATTATGAAGTAGTATGTGGATGGGACCGGTGCACAGAATTCAGGATATGTGAATAGTATGGCTGATTGAATTATTCCACCGAATCGCATAACCTTCGAGACCGGAGTAACTTCGAAGTGATCGTCAATGGGAACAAAGTCTAACCTGAATTTAGCTGCTTTGAAAAGCTTCGCAATAAATGACTTTGGACTGTGACCCGGACTTCAAAGACTACTGTTTTGTCGCTGAAACCGTTTTTAGCGTCATTTGGCTTCAGCTGATATTCGACTGAACTGAGGAACGATAACCTTTCTGTTCAAAATGTCAATGGAAATTCAAATCACACGGCCCACATACTTAGCTACCCGTCCAGGCAACCCTGTCCGTAGTTTCATTCGTGACAGAACTTCTGAAATGGCGAACGACGCACGAATGACGATATTCTTTTTCTTGTCGGCCTGACAATTTGACATGTGAGAGAGAAATGTTGCTCGGATTTGCATTTCATTAGTGAAACCGATAATTTTTCAAGAATATCGACTATAGTTGTTTCTGCAATTTCGATATTTAAATATTTACTTCATGCCAATATGTCCCAAAAATGTAACCAACTGTCTTTAAGTATATCGCGCATATATGAGTAGCAGTAGCCTGTCGACATTCAACCGGACGGCAAAATAAAGATTACGGCGGTCAGATGATTTTCTGCAGATAATATGTGACGGATTTGTTATGCATTTGCAATTGTAATCAGTAGTGTATATACCAGCATGAGGATAGTTGTACGACTAAATGAACAAATAAACCAAGAAGCACGCTATACGATAGTGATCAATACATTAGCGTTTTTTCCAGTATTTTCTGTTGCCTTGTAGAGAACTACGCTGATGAATTGAGACGGAGTGCAGCAGGTGAGCTTTCACATGTCCATTTGTAAACTTGCACAATGCATTGGTTTTGGAGGTGGTAAACCACATTTTACAAATTTTAGAAATTTCTTTCGTCTGATTCACCGAAGTGGATATAAACATGCGATCAAACAGCTCGCGTTTTTCGTGAATTTTTTCGCATTTCTCTGTGTATGTTATTTTACACAGGATGATAATAACGCGGTGCACAACTATTGTGGCTATGTAGTCTGGTCGAGTTCAACATTTGTCGAACCCTATCGAAGTAAATGAAGATGACCGTGTTCTTACCCTAGGCCGAAGCAGTCCCCTACCGTTATTTGGATGTGAAAACAATATGGCAAACCCGTAAAGTCTGTTAAACATATTCTTGTATTAATGAGGGAAGAACCTGAGGCGTGGGCTCTAGTTATACCTGACTTCACAACCCATCGACCCCTGTTGTCAATTCAATTGCGTTCTATGTCACCGACGGATGAATGGCATGTACCTTTTGTGCATTTGATAAAACGGAGCAAATGTGTGAATGTACATGCAAATGACAAATCTACATTCCGTGTGAAATGCATGGGCTGAAAGAGGTCTACATGCCAGTTACCTGAAAAGTTACATTCAAATCCCTGATGACAACCAAATAGATGCCACTTTCCTACTTGTAACCCTAATAAATGTTCCCAATTTCACAGATTCATAAGTGGAAACAATGCTTCAATGTAGAACTGGAGCCATAAAATGGGTCGCAGCCTGCTGACTCTTATACTTTGTATGATATACACGCGGTGTTGCTAGTAGATCGATAACTGCTGTCGCTGCTTGTGATAAGTTTATCCAACAGCAATCATATTCTACCTCAGAATATGACCTTCGTCTTATAATAGGCAGAATGCTTTAAAATGTTTGGTTTTTCTGTCTTTTGTGCTGCTTGTGTGCACGCATTTCTGATTGCATTCACATTTTGCCTATTTTTACTGTGATGTGAATTCACAGCGATACTGAAATAGAATATTTGACATTTAGCAACAGTAAAAAGGATTTTATTCTGGAAACCACACAAGCCATATCTGGTTTGAAGCCTGTGAAATCTGCATCGAACAGATCTGCTCCTATAAAGTTGGACAGATGATCAATAAAATATACTCGATGCGGTTTCTGGCTGAAGATAATGCTTGAAAGTTCACCTGGACGTGCTTATTTGATAAGGTTTGTGCCAAGCTTGCTTTCAGTGACACAAAATGAAAGTCGAAAACAACTATCGTGACATTTTTGACCAGACTGCACCACGTTTTGAGAATAAATTCCCTCTAAAGGTGAATTTTCGTGATTACTCTCCCATCTCCAGGGATAAATGGCCGTTGATGTCTGAACTCCAGTTCCGTGGAAATGTATATATATTCATTGCAAATATTAGATTGAAAAGGATTGCAGATGGTTCGGTTTAATCTTTTATGCGTTGTATTTTATGGTATGTGAAGCTAACACAGTAATGAATCTCTCATCATTCATTTATGTGACACAAACTTGATAATGTGAGCAAGAGAGTAAAGGTATGCTTCGTGTCACTCAAGGCTAGTGATTGTTTCCAAAATCCCAATATCCCTGATCAATTTCCACTCCCGCTAAAGCGATCCCACAAAACAGGTGGGAAGCCAGTGAATTCAAAAGAGCTATAAACGGCAGACAGTTTCATCAACCTGATCCCAGTTTTCATTATGCCCAAAACGGCACGACTCTTCGAAAATTTATTTCCTATGCATTCTGCCAGTAAATGCTGATTTCGAATGAAAGCTGCAGCATGTGGTCACGAAATCGACTGAACAATTGGAGACAACTGCGCATATGAGAAATCATATTCTTGCACTATTCTCCATGCAAGAGCACATTTTGTGATGGCTCACGCAGATCGATGGGCCAGATAGGAAGGCAGTTCCTATGACAAAACGGGCGAAATTGTAAATCAGCTTTGGGAGGTGACAGTATTTGCTTGATATTTTGTATTCAGTCAAGTGAGTATCTGGAACGAGCTCAGGTCTGAATGTAGCTTCAGTCTCTAACACAACCGATTTGTCTTCGGATGCTATGCCCTAACCTATCGTTTTTCAATCTCACACTGTCCTAAGAGATTTTACATCCCACGTGACCTGTATGTAGGTCCTCAAACCATTGTAAGTTATTTTAGTTATAAGTTATCACCAAAAGTGAAGTATGGGCAGGGAAACAGGCTTCATCGCGAACTATTTCTGGAGCTTCTACTGAATCGGAGTCACAGTAAACTCTTAAGAGAAACAATCACCTGTGAATTCCACTAAGAATAGAATTTTCCCTGAAAGCCAGTTCACTGTTATTGAAACCGGTACTTTGGCGACCACGCTGTGGCCTATGATGTTTCATTTCATACTATCCTGTGACAATAATGATCGCAACGTTGCGTAGGGGACACCACGATTACCAAGATTATCAATCCGTGAATGTGTTTGATGGTAATGGGTGATTTATAAACCGAGGATTAAATGATTAATATTCAAGTACTAAAAAGTGTTCATTGTATGATCTTGACTTTTGCCCATGGTGCGCGACACATGTTTCTCCATGGGTTTAGGCATTGTCGTCCCGTGACCGAGTGACTCGCGCATAAACAAACCCTAACGGCCAAGGCAAACAACACCGGCTCGCCTCAGTACGTGCACCCAAGACAAATTTTCAAATAATTACATTACCATACCTCAAATTGTGGTCAAACAGACCGCAGAATTAAAACCGTCGACAAAGTATTCGAAATGCCCAGGCAACAAGCGACAGGAAAAGTTTGAGACTGCAATGCAGGAGAGATCCAAGAGGTCTACAAATAAAGTATCTATTTATGGAATACATTTTGGTTAATCAACTGTCACGAGGGATACAGCAGTCTGGGGAAACACAAAAAATTGCTGAAGAACAAACGGAATAGCAAGGCTACGAAAAGTGCATGATCACAGCGTGATGGCCCAGTTCAGTCTTTTACACAGACAAAGGCAGATAGAGGGAGAAAGACAATCACGTTGAAATTTTCGAGCCTCGTAAAACCACCCGGGAAATTATGGCCCAATAACAGAACAGGTTACGGATACCAGTGTCTCAGCGGCCACCGGTTCTGAACCAGGGAGGAAGTACCACGTGAGTGATGAAACCCGTTTAGAATCAGAGTTCACTATGAACAGATAAATTCAGCAGTCAAACAGTTCAGGTTACTCGGCACCTATCATGGGAAAAAGGTTTGAATTGCTTGACGTAACAGGGCTGCACATGTAAGTTATCGCATTTGTGTGGAAGCAAAAGTGTGACGGTTGGAGTGGCAACTAGTGGTTGAAGTGCATGGAAAGCAAACGAACTGTTAGATAAAATCGTGACCAATGTGGATTGAAACCATGGATGCTGGACTGAACAACTTTAATGGAAATTCTCGATATGGCGAGCTGAATTTTCTTGTCCCATTTCAACACATCTTCACGGTAAGTTTTATCCTTCTGTGTACGCTTGAAAACTGGAAGTTCCCATGATCGTGCCATCTGCATTACTAAATATATATATAACACACTTACGTATATAAATTTCATTTTGTTTTTTCTTTTCGTGTCTGACCAAATAGTCTAAAAATCACTGGCTGAAGAGCGGACTGCCTCATTCACCCTGGAAATTCCGTTAAGCTTCTGAGGATTCCTTATACTGAATTTAAAGCCGTCAAGTTTCAGATAAGTGCGAGATAGTGATTTATTTTCACGATGAGTATCAAAAGTTGATTGACCGGTATTGTACACTAGTTCACTGGAGAATAATGTTGAATTGTCTATACTTTCATCTTACAGGATGGTAGCCGAGGACGGAAAAATCGTTAACTGGACCAGGATGAAAAACTTGTTTACTTAGACCGCTTTCATTTGACGCTTCTTCGCACTTGTTTACTTAAGTTTGAAATTCACACTTTCTGATGTTCTGCAGCTTCTTTTACTAAAGCGCATAAGGTTCCCCTTTAGTGGCTGAAAAATTGCTTCTCTGCCTTCAGTACACTTCACTGAATGTTTGTTGGGTAAATTCGCCTTCTGATTTTGATGATTGTAAGAAGCGTATATTTCGTGAATAGGACAAGCTGAATCACAGTGTCCAGAGCTCTTTCCGTGCCGACTCATTGGTGCGAACCATATTCTGTATTATGCGCGTGGATACCATATCACAAAGGAGCAAGGTGATCGCTAAGATTTACCAAGAATGTTGATTTGCAAACCGCGTGGAAGAAAATAATAATGAATGACTGAAATAGATGAGAGTAAACTGTTTCAGAGTTAGAAAAGCCTAGAATTCTAGCGAGTTCGTTTATGAATTGGTTATTTGAAAAACCCAGAATCGAAAAAGGCATTTATTATCTGATGACTTGCCAAATCTTTGCGTATCTCAAATAACCCAAGGCTTTTGAAGCCCAGGAGGGAACGTAGAAAAGGATGCGTATATTGTTGAATCTGTGGATGAGGGCCACAGGCACAAACAGAACACACGATGTGACCTTCATTCAATATACCATCATAACCAAGTAATGATATATACAACTGAAAAATCATAGGCTAGAGAATTCGCAGATAAACTATCCCATCGGTGTGTGTGCGAGTGTGATGTGACGAGGAAGGAAGTAGGCACGGTCATAATGGAAACTGTGTTCGAGTATGAGCGACAAGAACATCGTGAATGTTATTTGGTTGTGTGTGTTTGTGTGTAGTTGGTGTGTGCAGATGGGTGAGTCTGAGCTTACATGTGTGTGTCACCTTAGTCGTTGGTCAGGGCAGGGTGAGTACGTGCACAAACCGATTTTCTGCAAAAAGGTTTGGAGTCTGTTGCCTTAGATCAAATAACAAAATCAGTTTAGGAATACCAATTTAGGCAGGACAGGAAGTGGTAATGAATTTAACGTACAATAGGCAGTGTCCACTTGGAAAGTTTTTTTGCAAAATTAATGACCTGGTTATAGGTCACACCTCGGTCTTCTTTGAGCTGACTTTTTCATAACAGATAATGTCTAATAATCTAGAAGACATTATCACACTTTATGATGCAAACCACTATTTCTTTCGATAGTACTTTCCGCATGACAGATTCAAACATTGATTTAAGAAAACCAACTGCCCTCGTCCTATTAGGAATCAGAATAGAAACGGGAGACCAGATCCCTTATCTTTGATGTGCATCTCATTCGAGATATGCAGAAAGAAGACGTGGGATTTCTTGCCGACAAGACAGAAGAGAAATTCCAAAATGTGTTTATTATCGACAGCAAAAATGTCTTCTCACTGAATGTGCTTCAACATGAACTTACCTTCCTTGCAAACGTCTTCTGAAGGACAAGAATCCCGACAAGATGATCAAACGTAATAGGATAGAACGGGAACGGATATTGCTGACAATTACGGCTGAATGCACCTTACCACGTATGTTTTCATTGGACCAGAAGTTTGCTTTAGGAGCCGATCCGTGCGTGTTTGACTGTCTGTTGTCATTCAGATCATGTGACAAAATAGTGTTGGATGTGTATACAACATGATACAACACTATTTTGTCACATGATCTGAATGACAACAGACACTCAAACACGCACGGATCGGCTCCTAAAGCAAACTAGTGATTGTTTCCAAAATCCCAATATCCCTGATCAATTTCCACTCCCGCTAAAGCGATCCCACAAAACAGGTGGGAAGCCAGTGAATTCAAAAGAGCTATAAACGGCAGACAGTTTCATCAACCTGATCCCAGTTTTCATTATGCCCAAAACGGCACGACTCTTCGAAAATTTATTTCCTATGCATTCTGCCAGTAAATGCTGATTTCGAATGAAAGCTGCAGCATGTGGTCACGAAATCGACTGAACAATTGGAGACAACTGCGCATATGAGAAATCATATTCTTGCACTATTCTCCATGCAAGAGCACATTTTGTGATGGCTCACGCAGATCGATGGGCCAGATAGGAAGGCAGTTCCTATGACAAAACGGGCGAAATTGTAAATCAGCTTTGGGAGGTGACAGTATTTGCTTGATATTTTGTATTCAGTCAAGTGAGTATCTGGAACGAGCTCAGGTCTGAATGTAGCTTCAGTCTCTAACACAACCGATTTGTCTTCGGATGCTATGCCCTAACCTATCGTTTTTCAATCTCACACTGTCCTAAGAGATTTTACATCCCACGTGACCTGTATGTAGGTCCTCAAACCATTGTAAGTTATTTTAGTTATAAGTTATCACCAAAAGTGAAGTATGGGCAGGGAAACAGGCTTCATCGCGAACTATTTCTGGAGCTTCTACTGAATCGGAGTCACAGTAAACTCTTAAGAGAAACAATCACCTGTGAATTCCACTAAGAATAGAATTTTCCCTGAAAGCCAGTTCACTGTTATTGAAACCGGTACTTTGGCGACCACGCTGTGGCCTATGATGTTTCATTTCATACTATCCTGTGACAATAATGATCGCAACGTTGCGTAGGGGACACCACGATTACCAAGATTATCAATCCGTGAATGTGTTTGATGGTAATGGGTGATTTATAAACCGAGGATTAAATGATTAATATTCAAGTACTAAAAAGTGTTCATTGTATGATCTTGACTTTTGCCCATGGTGCGCGACACATGTTTCTCCATGGGTTTAGGCATTGTCGTCCCGTGACCGAGTGACTCGCGCATAAACAAACCCTAACGGCCAAGGCAAACAACACCGGCTCGCCTCAGTACGTGCACCCAAGACAAATTTTCAAATAATTACATTACCATACCTCAAATTGTGGTCAAACAGACCGCAGAATTAAAACCGTCGACAAAGTATTCGAAATGCCCAGGCAACAAGCGACAGGAAAAGTTTGAGACTGCAATGCAGGAGAGATCCAAGAGGTCTACAAATAAAGTATCTATTTATGGAATACATTTTGGTTAATCAACTGTCACGAGGGATACAGCAGTCTGGGGAAACACAAAAAATTGCTGAAGAACAAACGGAATAGCAAGGCTACGAAAAGTGCATGATCATAGCGTGATGGCCCAGTTCAGTCTTTTACACAGACAAAGGCAGATAGAGGGAGAAAGACAATCACGTTGAAATTTTCGAGCCTCGTAAAACCACCCGGGAAATTATGGCCCAATAACAGAACAGGTTACGGATACCAGTGTCTCAGCGGCCACCGGTTCTGAACCAGGGAGGAAGTACCACGTGAGTGATGAAACCCGTTTAGAATCAGAGTTCACTATGAACAGATAAATTCAGCAGTCAAACAGTTCAGGTTACTCGGCACCTATCATGGGAAAAAGGTTTGAATTGCTTGACGTAACAGGGCTGCACATGTAAGTTATCGCATTTGTGTGGAAGCAAAAGTGTGACGGTTGGAGTGGCAACTAGTGGTTGAAGTGCATGGAAAGCAAACGAACTGTTAGATAAAATCGTGACCAATGTGGATTGAAACCATGGATGCTGGACTGAACAACTTTAATGGAAATTCTCGATATGGCGAGCTGAATTTTCTTGTCCCATTTCAACACATCTTCACGGTAAGTTTTATCCTTCTGTGTACGCTTGAAAACTGGAAGTTCCCATGATCGTGCCATCTGCATTACTAAATATATATATAACACACTTACGTATATAAATTTCATTTTGTTTTTTCTTTTCGTGTCTGACCAAATAGTCTAAAAATCACTGGCTGAAGAGCGGACTGCCTCATTCACCCTGGAAATTCCGTTAAGCTTCTGAGGATTCCTTATACTGAATTTAAAGCCGTCAAGTTTCAGATAAGTGCGAGATAGTGATTTATTTTCACGATGAGTATCAAAAGTTGATTGACCGGTATTGTACACTAGTTCACTGGAGAATAATGTTGAATTGTCTATACTTTCATCTTACAGGATGGTAGCCGAGGACGGAAAAATCGTTAACTGGACCAGGATGAAAAACTTGTTTACTTAGACCGCTTTCATTTGACGCTTCTTCGCACTTGTTTACTTAAGTTTGAAATTCACACTTTCTGATGTTCTGCAGCTTCTTTTACTAAAGCGCATAAGGTTCCCCTTTAGTGGCTGAAAAATTGCTTCTCTGCCTTCAGTACACTTCACTGAATGTTTGTTGGGTAAATTCGCCTTCTGATTTTGATGATTGTAAGAAGCGTATATTTCGTGAATAGGACAAGCTGAATCACAGTGTCCAGAGCTCTTTCCGTGCCGACTCATTGGTGCGAACCATATTCTGTATTATGCGCGTGGATACCATATCACAAAGGAGCAAGGTGATCGCTAAGATTTACCAAGAATGTTGATTTGCAAACCGCGTGGAAGAAAATAATAATGAATGACTGAAATAGATGAGAGTAAACTGTTTCAGAGTTAGAAAAGCCTAGAATTCTAGCGAGTTCGTTTATGAATTGGTTATTTGAAAAACCCAGAATCGAAAAAGGCATTTATTATCTGATGACTTGCCAAATCTTTGCGTATCTCAAATAACCCAAGGCTTTTGAAGCCCAGGAGGGAACGTAGAAAAGGATGCGTATATTGTTGAATCTGTGGATGAGGGCCACAGGCACAAACAGAACACACGATGTGACCTTCATTCAATATACCATCATAACCAAGTAATGATATATACAACTGAAAAATCATAGGCTAGAGAATTCGCAGATAAACTATCCCATCGGTGTGTGTGCGAGTGTGATGTGACGAGGAAGGAAGTAGGCACGGTCATAATGGAAACTGTGTTCGAGTATGAGCGACAAGAACATCGTGAATGTTATTTGGTTGTGTGTGTTTGTGTGTAGTTGGTGTGTGCAGATGGGTGAGTCTGAGCTTACATGTGTGTGTCACCTTAGTCGTTGGTCAGGGCAGGGTGAGTACGTGCACAAACCGATTTTCTGCAAAAAGGTTTGGAGTCTGTTGCCTTAGATCAAATAACAAAATCAGTTTAGGAATACCAATTTAGGCAGGACAGGAAGTGGTAATGAATTTAACGTACAATAGGCAGTGTCCACTTGGAAAGTTTTTTTGCAAAATTAATGACCTGGTTATAGGTCACACCTCGGTCTTCTTTGAGCTGACTTTTTCATAACAGATAATGTCTAATAATCTAGAAGACATTATCACACTTTATGATGCAAACCACTATTTCTTTCGATAGTACTTTCCGCATGACAGATTCAAACATTGATTTAAGAAAACCAACTGCCCTCGTCCTATTAGGAATCAGAATAGAAACGGGAGACCAGATCCCTTATCTTTGATGTGCATCTCATTCGAGATATGCAGAAAGAAGACGTGGGATTTCTTGCCGACAAGACAGAAGAGAAATTCCAAAATGTGTTTATTATCGACAGCAAAAATGTCTTCTCACTGAATGTGCTTCAACATGAACTTACCTTCCTTGCAAACGTCTTCTGAAGGACAAGAATCCCGACAAGATGATCAAACGTAATAGGATAGAACGGGACCGGATATTGCTGACAATTACGGCTGAATGCACCTTACCACGTATGTTTTCATTGGACCAGAAGTTTGCTTTAGGAGCCGATCCGTGCGTGTTTGACTGTCTGTTGTCATTCAGATCATGTGACAAAATAGTGTTGGATGTGTATACAACATGATACAACACTATTTTGTCACATGATCTGAATGACAACAGACACTCAAACACGCACGGATCGGCTCCTAAAGCAAACTAGTGATTGTTTCCAAAATCCCAATATCCCTGATCAATTTCCACTCCCGCTAAAGCGATCCCACAAAACAGGTGGGAAGCCAGTGAATTCAAAAGAGCTATAAACGGCAGACAGTTTCATCAACCTGATCCCAGTTTTCATTATGCCCAAAACGGCACGACTCTTCGAAAATTTATTTCCTATGCATTCTGCCAGTAAATGCTGATTTCGAATGAAAGCTGCAGCATGTGGTCACGAAATCGACTGAACAATTGGAGACAACTGCGCATATGAGAAATCATATTCTTGCACTATTCTCCATGCAAGAGCACATTTTGTGATGGCTCACGCAGATCGATGGGCCAGATAGGAAGGCAGTTCCTATGACAAAACGGGCGAAATTGTAAATCAGCTTTGGGAGGTGACAGTATTTGCTTGATATTTTGTATTCAGTCAAGTGAGTATCTGGAACGAGCTCAGGTCTGAATGTAGCTTCAGTCTCTAACACAACCGATTTGTCTTCGGATGCTATGCCCTAACCTATCGTTTTTCAATCTCACACTGTCCTAAGAGATTTTACATCCCACGTGACCTGTATGTAGGTCCTCAAACCATTGTAAGTTATTTTAGTTATAAGTTATCACCAAAAGTGAAGTATGGGCAGGGAAACAGGCTTCATCGCGAACTATTTCTGGAGCTTCTACTGAATCGGAGTCACAGTAAACTCTTAAGAGAAACAATCACCTGTGAATTCCACTAAGAATAGAATTTTCCCTGAAAGCCAGTTCACTGTTATTGAAACCGGTACTTTGGCGACCACGCTGTGGCCTATGATGTTTCATTTCATACTATCCTGTGACAATAATGATCGCAACGTTGCGTAGGGGACACCACGATTACCAAGATTATCAATCCGTGAATGTGTTTGATGGTAATGGGTGATTTATAAACCGAGGATTAAATGATTAATATTCAAGTACTAAAAAGTGTTCATTGTATGATCTTGACTTTTGCCCATGGTGCGCGACACATGTTTCTCCATGGGTTTAGGCATTGTCGTCCCGTGACCGAGTGACTCGCGCATAAACAAACCCTAACGGCCAAGGCAAACAACACCGGCTCGCCTCAGTACGTGCACCCAAGACAAATTTTCAAATAATTACATTACCATACCTCAAATTGTGGTCAAACAGACCGCAGAATTAAAACCGTCGACAAAGTATTCGAAATGCCCAGGCAACAAGCGACAGGAAAAGTTTGAGACTGCAATGCAGGAGAGATCCAAGAGGTCCAAAAATAAAGTATCTATTTATGGAATACATTTTGGTTAATCAACTGTCACGAGGGATACAGCAGTCTGGGGAAACACAAAAAATTGCTGAAGAACAAACGGAATAGCAAGGCTACGAAAAGTGCATGATCATAGCGTGATGGCCCAGTTCAGTCTTTTACACAGACAAAGGCAGATAGAGGGAGAAAGACAATCACGTTGAAATTTTCGAGCCTCGTAAAACCACCCGGGAAATTATGGCCCAATAACAGAACAGGTTACGGATACCAGTGTCTCAGCGGCCACCGGTTCTGAACCAGGGAGGAAGTACCACGTGAGTGATGAAACCCGTTTAGAATCAGAGTTCACTATGAACAGATAAATTCAGCAGTCAAACAGTTCAGGTTACTCGGCACCTATCATGGGAAAAAGGTTTGAATTGCTTGACGTAACAGGGCTGCACATGTAAGTTATCGCATTTGTGTGGAAGCAAAAGTGTGACGGTTGGAGTGGCAACTAGTGGTTGAAGTGCATGGAAAGCAAACGAACTGTTAGATAAAATCGTGACCAATGTGGATTGAAACCATGGATGCTGGACTGAACAACTTTAATGGAAATTCTCGATATGGCGAGCTGAATTTTCTTGTCCCATTTCAACACATCTTCACGGTAAGTTTTATCCTTCTGTGTACGCTTGAAAACTGGAAGTTCCCATGATCGTGCCATCTGCATTACTAAATATATATATAACACACTTACGTATATAAATTTCATTTTGTTTTTTCTTTTCGTGTCTGACCAAATAGTCTAAAAATCACTGGCTGAAGAGCGGACTGCCTCATTCACCCTGGAAATTCCGTTAAGCTTCTGAGGATTCCTTATACTGAATTTAAAGCCGTCAAGTTTCAGATAAGTGCGAGATAGTGATTTATTTTCACGATGAGTATCAAAAGTTGATTGACCGGTATTGTACACTAGTTCACTGGAGAATAATGTTGAATTGTCTATACTTTCATCTTACAGGATGGTAGCCGAGGACGGAAAAATCGTTAACTGGACCAGGATGAAAAACTTGTTTACTTAGACCGCTTTCATTTGACGCTTCTTCGCACTTGTTTACTTAAGTTTGAAATTCACACTTTCTGATGTTCTGCAGCTTCTTTTACTAAAGCGCATAAGGTTCCCCTTTAGTGGCTGAAAAATTGCTTCTCTGCCTTCAGTACACTTCACTGAATGTTTGTTGGGTAAATTCGCCTTCTGATTTTGATGATTGTAAGAAGCGTATATTTCGTGAATAGGACAAGCTGAATCACAGTGTCCAGAGCTCTTTCCGTGCCGACTCATTGGTGCGAACCATATTCTGTATTATGCGCGTGGATACCATATCACAAAGGAGCAAGGTGATCGCTAAGATTTACCAAGAATGTTGATTTGCAAACCGCGTGGAAGAAAATAATAATGAATGACTGAAATAGATGAGAGTAAACTGTTTCAGAGTTAGAAAAGCCTAGAATTCTAGCGAGTTCGTTTATGAATTGGTTATTTGAAAAACCCAGAATCGAAAAAGGCATTTATTATCTGATGACTTGCCAAATCTTTGCGTATCTCAAATAACCCAAGGCTTTTGAAGCCCAGGAGGGAACGTAGAAAAGGATGCGTATATTGTTGAATCTGTGGATGAGGGCCACAGGCACAAACAGAACACACGATGTGACCTTCATTCAATATACCATCATAACCAAGTAATGATATATACAACTGAAAAATCATAGGCTAGAGAATTCGCAGATAAACTATCCCATCGGTGTGTGTGCGAGTGTGATGTGACGAGGAAGGAAGTAGGCACGGTCATAATGGAAACTGTGTTCGAGTATGAGCGACAAGAACATCGTGAATGTTATTTGGTTGTGTGTGTTTGTGTGTAGTTGGTGTGTGCAGATGGGTGAGTCTGAGCTTACATGTGTGTGTCACCTTAGTCGTTGGTCAGGGCAGGGTGAGTACGTGCACAAACCGATTTTCTGCAAAAAGGTTTGGAGTCTGTTGCCTTAGATCAAATAACAAAATCAGTTTAGGAATACCAATTTAGGCAGGACAGGAAGTGGTAATGAATTTAACGTACAATAGGCAGTGTCCACTTGGAAAGTTTTTTTGCAAAATTAATGACCTGGTTATAGGTCACACCTCGGTCTTCTTTGAGCTGACTTTTTCATAACAGATAATGTCTAATAATCTAGAAGACATTATCACACTTTATGATGCAAACCACTATTTCTTTCGATAGTACTTTCCGCATGACAGATTCAAACATTGATTTAAGAAAACCAACTGCCCTCGTCCTATTAGGAATCAGAATAGAAACGGGAGACCAGATCCCTTATCTTTGATGTGCATCTCATTCGAGATATGCAGAAAGAAGACGTGGGATTTCTTGCCGACAAGACAGAAGAGAAATTCCAAAATGTGTTTATTATCGACAGCAAAAATGTCTTCTCACTGAATGTGCTTCAACATGAACTTACCTTCCTTGCAAACGTCTTCTGAAGGACAAGAATCCCGACAAGATGATCAAACGTAATAGGATAGAACGGGACCGGATATTGCTGACAATTACGGCTGAATGCACCTTACCACGTATGTTTTCATTGGACCAGAAGTTTGCTTTAGGAGCCGATCCGTGCGTGTTTGACTGTCTGTTGTCATTCAGATCATGTGACAAAATAGTGTTGTATCATGTTGTATACACATCCAACAACCCGTTCACATCCGGCCTTGACGACCTCGTGGTTAGGCTTCACACTCACTGTTCTCCTCGGAGTTTGATTGACAGTAGAGGCTCGGTAGTTCTGCACTGGTGATTGTAACTAACGAAGACCAAATAGCTGTTTCGGGCCCGGAGGATTTACACTGTGTAGCTGAGGTTTCACACAATGCCGGATGAATCATTTTCTACGGAGTTATTCACATTATAATAAAAAAAACTGTCAGTATACTCATGCCGAGCTCATTGAACACGTTTCCTTCACTAAAAGAGGTTTATATCCCCCCTGATTACATGAGTTAGTGCCTGTTCCACCAGCAAAGTGAAACGTGACAAAGCGAGAAGTATGCATTGAATGAACCCATCACATGTAGCAGTAATAAAAAGTCTGAAAGACAAACGCTGTACAATTGCCAAGCACATGTTCTTCGTATATTTTCATACGCGTAAGGCAGTACCGAAATACATATCATAAGGTCCATTGCAATTTCCGGTCGTTCAGTTCACCAGTATCGCACAAATACCTAGGAACGAGTCACATTTGAGTTAAATGTGGGCGTCTGTCGGAATAAATCAACGGAACCTAATACATTTCATGCGGGTATCTAGACAACACTCAGTATTTTATTTACTGTTTTTGTAAAATAAATATTTTAACAAAACCATTATGCTTTCCAAACTGAATCAAACATTTGCTGGCTTCTGACCGAATCGGTGGGCCTTCCACTGAAACCCGGGTTTTTCGAGGGCTAAAACGAAGCGCGGCACATCGTTTTGTTTATCAGCTAATGTATGTCCAAACAAATAATTTGTTGTAAGTAGGATGGCAGTAGTTCCCCCAAGTAACAGGTGGGCGTCTGCTCAAATGAATTGTATAAAACCATCCCTAGTGGACCAGCAAAAGAACATTTTGGCTGATGGTCTTTTTTCACGTGTGATTCATTTGACAACAAAACATGGGGACAAAGCGATAGGAAAGTCGAACCCTATTAGCCCCGCTGTCATAGATTTGAACGAAGATCTGTCAGAAGTAGAATATATATTCGACAATAATTTCACGCAACATATTTTGGTGAATCCTCATCTGTAAAAAAACGTAATGTGTACGTAATTTTCCGTCTTCAGTATGCTCAAGAAAACATCATATGATTGAGTATGAAATAAAGTTCTGACTATTTTTGCAGTGAGCTGACCAATCTGTATCGAGAGCCAGTAAAGTAATGCAGCTCCTCGGGCAACTCAGTTTATCCTGTTTTAGATTGATCTCGTGGAACACGTGAAACAGCACCTTATGCTGTCTAAACTGGTATCGAATTATATTTTCTGACATCATTGTGCCTTTCATTCATACCGTTTTATTCGTGGTTAGTGATAGAACACATAATTGTGTCACATTATTTCTTTGTATGGAAGTGGACGTGAAACCTGGCCGTAGCAGGCAAGTAAGCCGCAAGAAAGCGAACTACCAAATGCACGTACACGACATATGCCGTTACGCGAAATAAGAGGCCAATCAGTACAAATCAAAGTCGATACGTCAATACAGCTCGCGCTGGAGCATGACTCAAGGTCAATACTAAGTAGTGCTTTGTCCACGCACGAAGGAGACATAGAATAATTGTCCGTGCAGTACGCTTGACTTAAATCAAACACGACAGATATCAAGTAAGAACCTGGCCTCTGGATTTCAGGAGAGATAAGGTGCAATTTAAAGTTATTCGAACGTTAAAAGTAAGATATTCACTGCTTTGTAGTCTGGGATATCATGGATGAAGTATATCATAAGGATAATTAATTACCGATCGATGATTTTGATGCGTCTCAGAAATATTAGAAATTTGATGGGATTTTCAAGAAATGCAAAGTTGCTTGTATACCTGCTACAATTTCACACCGTTACTGAAGCTGCCCACACTATTTACTGCTGAGGACTGTTCTCGCCATCGTTCACTTGCTCAGCGACTTTCACTGTGTCTCTCAAGGTAATTGAGTGCAAGTCCTTTGTACGTTATCCGAATGTGTGGCCCGATGTCAGCTGCTTTGCAATGGGATTTTATAAGACTTTCTACAGTGAATCGACTCTCGGTGGGCTCTGTATTTCTCATCACACAACACGGGGACCAGATAGAAAGCCACAGATAGGGGCATGAAACACTTTTTTGGTAACATCGCGTGGCCAACCCCTGTTCGCTTACGTTGCTGCATAAAAGTCGGTTGTAAAACAACACAACAGATGCGAAAGATTGACAAAGTAAACTGATCCACTAGGTTTGTCATTGTTCTCGTTGTTGACAACAACGGCATTTAGTATCTTTATCCATTTTTTTAAATTTGGTCGTGTTGAAGGTTATACTGTTTTTTGAATAGAATCTTTGGACATATGTAAAGTGGCCGCCAAAGAAGCGCAACGGATCAACGAAAAATCTAGTAAAAATTATATCCATTTGCGTAGCATATTACGTTTCAGCCAAATGTTATCGCAACAGGATTATTGCTAGAGTCATCGTTAATAAATGCCATTATTGGAAACCGAATGTTGCAAATATATCCAGCTCGACCAACGGTGGGATATCCAACTGACTGAGCCGTATAAATACTTTATCCTGGAGAAAATTCCGGCTTTTAAGCTAATGTGATCCCGTTTATTTAATATTTAATGTATGTGCATGGTAGGCCACGGAAGAATGGTCAAAAATTCCAATCTATTTGGAGGTACTGGATTCAAAGGGACCCGCTGAGATTACGTAAACTTTCAGTGATTTGATCGAATAGCCTCCATGCATAGGAAATTCCACAAATAATCGACCTGTGCTAAGAAACGCCAAGTGTCTACCTAAACAAATCAGTTTGAGACGTTAGAAGAATCAACAGTCAGGGAACAGGAGACCCCGCATACCAACAGTGCACAAAAATTCTCAACGTACCGGAACTGAATTTGTATTTTTGAAAACCGTGTGATTTGTGTGACATCAGAAGGATTGTGCCGTCACAACATTTCATGTATATCTGTTTATGGTTTGTTGGCTCTGAGCAAATGACGAAGGACCTTTTTACGAACAGCTGAGTCATTCCAGTACAAAGAATCAAAGCAGTCTGCCGAATGTGGTGGAATTGTGGATGTACTGGAATTCGAGAATGATTCACATTTAGCGCAATGCGTTTGAGCAGTTGGTGGGCTAACGTGAAAGACAAATCATGATACATGTTGTTAGAATTTCGTTTAGTTTTTCGCATAGATCGAAAGTTATGCGAGCTTATAATCGAGCACTTTTGTTCGGCCTCGATTACCTGTAAGCCAAAAGCACTCGGTACATTCACAATTCCGCATTATCGTTGCCAAAATTATTGTTTACCAATTGATGTTTTATTCTTCTTCAATGTAACAGCTGAGATTTCCGCTTTGCGCAGAGATAGCTTAATTGTATTGGCGGCATTGCAAAGGGTAATGTATTTTGGTTTAGCGAAATAAGCAATTCCGTTGCTTTTACAGGGATCGCGTAAGTACTTGTTAGGGAATTTGTGGTATCTAGTCAATAGAGCTGTAAACGAGTTGTTTCCGGAAGGTGAAAATATCTTTTGTACCTAATTCAGTTTCCTATTAAATCCAGATGAGTTTTCACGGAAGATAATTGAATAAGGTTGTAATGTATTCTTTTATGGCTGATTCTTATGTCACTTTATATGGGTCTAGGTAAAATATTGGGAGCAGGTTATCACTGTACAGATTGTTTCACGTGTTTGGAACAGACAGTCGGCGTCTCTGAATGAATGAACTAGTCGAAGTACTGAGATGAGTGCAAGTAGGGTAGTATTCAGTCCTACTTTCAAGTAAAATATGTGAGATCACTGAGTATGGCACAGGACATCGCTAAAAACAGTGGTTGTGTAACAATTTGTACATGCATATTCGTCTTCGTACTTGCAGTGCTCTTCCGTTTCAAGTACTGATGTGCAATCTGTTTTGTGTCTTTACAAGTCGAATGTTATCCCTACAGGGAAGCAGCAACGGACGTTTCCTTGAGAAATTCTGAATCAAATAGGTCTCGCGTGAACTTCAAATTAAACATTCTCAACAACGGGACACGGCTTCAAACACAATGCTGGATTGATTCTATTATATTTGTGACATATTCGGGACGTATAACGGACGATCCATCATTATTTTATCGTTTTACCGATAGTATTCCAGTTTTGAATGAGTCATCCCACCAATTCCATCCATTGTCCCCACATTGCTGATTGCTCCACATTTTTGGAGACCGTGGTAATATGAATCCAACTTTACCCCCAGACCACAATCTGTTCAATTCGTATTCAACGGCGGACAATTTGAGCCTGGATCGCTGTCAGAGGATCGATTCAATGTTCTTTCTGTTTCTGTGATAGGCTATCTTTTAGGTGTGCGTTTTTACTTGTCGTTATGGATTGTGATATTCATAGTCAAGCACTTTTGTTCCTACGGCATCTTCGGTTCGGACGGTTTCTTTTTTGTTCGCTACGCCTATCAACTATCTCAATAAGGGAGCTACGATATCTCTCGTCCAATCGCTGACTGATTTAAGGAAGAAGTCCTCTTAAATCCATTTTTAAACTGTTGAGCATATGGTGAAATAATTATTTGTAGAACGTGTTAATTGGCCATTGAAATTATTGAATGAGAACTGTGTGTGTCATCGGCTTATTTGTTTACCATCCTTCAAAGCTCAGCTACCAGAAAGAAACGGTAGTTTAGTCGATGGATGTGGTTATTGCTTCCGCTTGGAATCCGTTCATTTTCTAATTGTTCCGATTGACAACTGAGTGCATAGCATTTGCTTACAATCCTCCATTACGCTTATGAGTGGAGATTATTCACCTGTTGAACATGAGCAAACAAATCCCGATCACTGCACTTTCTCATCTAATTCAGACCTACCGTTGTAAAACGATCAATTCATAATAGCTTTTATTCAAAGATTGTGGTAACAAAATCCGTCATATTCCTGCTTTACAGACCAGAAGTGCAATTCAGAGAAATCAGTATGAAGAGCTTGACGGTATGTTGACAGCACAGAGACTTTGTTCCATCAGAGGAACTTTTCAAAGGAAGCCTATGAAAAAGAACTGTAGAAAAATGGAATATGGCGTAGGGTGTTAAAAAAAATGTCAGCAAAAATATCACTAGCGACAAATCCCCAAGCATGAATATCCTGGGGATAGAATGACTTAGTGAGACACATTGTTGGTGCTCAATTCACACTAACGTATGCAGCAGACTGGCATCTCTTCTAGAAGAAAGATGAAGGTCGTGATGTACTTAAAGTGTCATTATCAAAACGGACCGCATGCACAAAAAACACGACGGTGTTTTTTGGTTATCTCGATGATAGAATCTCAGATATTCATCCGAACAGTACCTGGGTTCGAAACATTAATCGAAAAAGTAGGATTATATCAAAATAAGGCAAATATGGCCCGGAATAATAGAGTACTATGGTTTCATTTCAACCAACGAATGACATATTCCGACTGAGTGATCTAACACGACGGACTAGACAAATTGAAATTCAGTTTTTTATATATGTGAACAGAACTACATTCATCCCTTATTGAAGAATTATTCAACGCAATGAAATGTGATTAGAGTTTCAAGGACCGAAATGAAAAATCTTCGAACGATGAAAATGGTGTTGATGACGGTCTTGATCATTATCATGGGGAAAATTCACTTTTTTCAAAGGTTCCACAATAACTTTTCACGACCTTTATCATGAATATTTGCATAGTACTGGCTTAAAAAGCCATATTATTGCTTTTATTTGCAGATAAACAAAACCTGAATGCAAGACCACGCAATGAACCAGTTCTCCGCTGCGGGGTTCTTCCATTTTTTAGACAGCTCTCAGCAAACGCTCATAATAATAATCCTGGAATTTTGATCATTTGTCAAATCAATTATATAAATGTCACTTTTACACACCTGTGCTCAACTGACGGTTCACAATTAACATGATACAATGATAGACATTAGAATATTAGCAAGAAGGCTTTGGTTATTCCATTCGAAACAAATAAGATGATTATTTCCTTTATAGCTGATGATGTTTTCGAGGCCAGTGTCCATCAGGCTCAATATTTTGCATGCTGATTTGATGAGGGCAATAGACAGAGTGATTGTGAAATAAGTCCTGCACTCTTAAGGACCGTGAATAGAGACCTCCCATTTCTAAGCTCTTCCTACGGTGACTCTGAACTTAATGGAATTCCGCGATTATTTGGATACAGTAGATCAAGGACATCCTTTTGAAATCGCGGAATCAACACAATATGCTGGATGGATATTCTCTAAAACGTTACAATTTTTGCTGTTCTTGAACGGATTCTTTATATTTCCAGAGCTTGTGTGTTGCTCACTCTTTTGTAAGGTTATCCTCCAAACTAGTGATTTGTAACATGCAATATAATGCTTGAACTTGTGAAGAAACATTTGAACAAATAACTAAAAGTGATGATATGGATTGACCATTAGGTTGCGAAAGGCTGTTTAATAAATCCTATCCATGGTCTTGTATAAAAGTGTGTAATGTGGGCAAGAATTAAAATACTAAACCAGTCGGCATAAGTGGATTACCAGAAGCGTTCATTGCAAATCACGAGGCGGAAAACCGTGGTTAGGTGACTTGTGCACCCGACGTTATCAAAGCTTCTTGCCCCAGGTGGATTCAGAAAGGCAGCTGCAGTAGTACTTCATTTACTGTGAACTAGCCACCGGTGTGAAAGGGGTTCTTCCTAACCATTTGATCGCAGTTGATTTCTAAAGGAGGTGGAAACAAAATAACGAATTTCTGTTCCTTTCTGTCTCACTCAGAACCAGAAGCTAGAGAACAGCTTCCCAAATACGTAAAGTTTTTGATTATCGTATAGAAGACCAAGCGGATGTCAATAGGTAGAGGCGGAAATATCAAAAGCGCCTAAATTGGACAAAGGGTGATTTGGATAAACTCCAATGTTTATAAAATCTTTGTTGAATCTGTTCAATCAAGAATCTCCGAGATGAGCATTGGTGATTACTTTGCAATCCTCGTTTGGCCCGAAATGTTATCAAGTATTCGAAACAGCCGAAGCTTAGAGAGGTCACTAGCTTTGCAAGTCCCACAAGGCTTTGTTGAAGTCCGAAAGCTGCTTGCAGTTCTATAAATTGGGAATGCTGCGAAGCGGGTGGGTTAATATTGGCTGCAGTAATTGAAGCTACTTAAGCTTGTCTTATTTCAAACAATCGTACCGTATCGAACGTTGGATCAATAAGTTTGCTATGACTGAATCGGTTACTGAACGTTCTCCTGGTAGTGGTCTATACGTTCTGTTGTTAACTATATTGCTGAAAACAAAATGACGAATGACCAGTTCTGGTTCAGTGACCATAAATAGTAAACAGTTGCAAGCTTTCATGGTTTTATAAATAACATTACGTTCATCATGTGACTGGACTGCAACGAGCACTTGAGATTCGTTTCTTCATTTTATTTAAACTGATATTGAAATTTTTGCATGGGACTTGACCGATTTGCAATATGGTAACGAAAACGTTAGTAGAAAGATGAATCTGGAAATGCAGTTCAATCATTAACACGTGTTCTGCTTTCAGCGTGGAAGCAAATCACTGTACGAGTGAAATCATATGCAGTAAAATTCTAATACTTTATTCACAGAATATCTGCCTAAATCAATTCGGAATGGAAACTTTTCACTACTTCCCTATTATTATTTCACTGTTTCAAATTTACTTGAGAGAGGTGCTAACAGTTATTTCAGTCAGGAATACTATTCAGCCTGAAATTCCACAAAGTTGTCCGAAACCCAAACAAATTGGTGGAACTGCTTTAACAAAATCAATTTCTTAGGAAATTCATGGGAAATGCGAAGCTTCTGAGGAATGAGTTCAATCAACACAAAGCAGGGTGCTATTAGGTAATGGTAGTTTTCCCGTTTTGCATCGTGAACTTTACCGGATGGAGTTCAGTGCAATTAGTTTATTCATTAGTTACGATTCACCCAAAAAAATGGTTGAAAGAAGAAGTGAAGTGTGTCAAATGTCTTTTTCTTTTTTAACTAATAACAACACACATAAGACTCATGTTTATAATGCAGTACGATAAGGCTGACCAGTGTCCTCATTTCTCTTCAACTCTGCAACAGGGGTTGTTCTGCGGGAGGCCTTATCAGTTATCCCAGGCTTTGGAAATGAACCTTTCCAAAGGAGCAGAATTATTTGACTTGGAGTGGGACAATGAGGTGTAATCACTGACAGTATACAGGCAGTGCAATATGCTCTGAACCGCCTGACATTTATGGTTTCCATATATCACAACCAAGTTATGATTTTCAAGTGTGAACTTCTCTTGAAACATCAGTTGGAGTCTGTGTATGCATTCACACTTCGCGATGATCAGCTGGAGTCAGTCGATTGCCTCCCGTACTTCGATAGTTTGCATGGCTGGGGTTTAATGTTGGTGGAAAGATGACGTCACAAATAGAGAAAGTTAAAGTGGCCTTTGTGAAGCCGTTAAAACATCTAGCTCGTTTATGGGACGGGGTTGAATCGCCGAGGTTCGTAATATTTTACTATACAGTTGCGGGGCCCGGCCACTTCACTCTGATGATGCCCTAGGGCTTCCCATGTTTACTGGCCAAAGCCTCAATGTATAGCCTGCGTCTGGGGGCAATACTTAGTAAATAATATAAGGGTTCATCGTCTCGTGTCATGTAAGGATTTTTACCACCAGACAGACGTAGTTACACCACACCACCTCTGATCGCTCGGACGTGTCTTGTAAAGGCCTTCACAATGTTTCGATGTTTGCATACATAAATATGAATCTCCAACTTTCAATGGATATTGTGAAGTTTCTCACCCACAAGGAATGCACAGGAGAAAGGAAATAAATATCAACCCAATAGTTATGGTATTTGGGCTATTTTCATTGTGATAACTTACGGAGAGATCAAAATTCGTATCCGGATGCTCTCAGATGTTTCACGTTCAATACATTACGAACTACGTGACATACCTTACTAAAATATTCATCTTCATCACTCAGTTTGCGAAGTTAACTTAGAAGGCTTTAACTAGTAGTTAGTTGATCCATAAGCTTCCGTCATTCGGTGGTGAACGACAGACCAATGCATCTGGTAAAAATGTCTGTGAATAGTGGGGGTTCAAGGAACAAAAGCACAGTAAATGCCATACCAAACTTTCTTCAAAGGTTCACCCCTGAAAATATTTTCCATTTCGAAAGCAGGATCGGTTTTATTCCGGTCGAAATTGTCACTTCAACCAAACAACCAAGATACGATATACATAACAACAATATTACTTGCGGTACTACAATGAATACGTCCACCACCTTTCGCTACACTTGTATGAGCGTTGCCGCTACTGTGATAAGCCACAGGCACTGTGACCTCCATAAGAAACAAGATACCCACATATTCTAATAAACAACAAAAAAGTCTTTCCCCACCCCAGCTGTGCAGTCCACTCAAATACTGTAGGAATCCAAATGAAGAATGCAATCATGCTACAATATATCCATTTCTTTATCTTGCTGCCTTCGGTCTACGTGAAGTATTAACGTTTACTTTCTTACCAAAACTGTTCTCTGTGGTATGTTCACCAATGAACTACTTACCCAATCAGTGAGCTAAACGCATACTTCTCCATGCTAGAACTGATATTACTACACGTAAGCACAGGTTCTTGAGCTCTGTGTGTAACTTCCTATAACGGTGAGCGGCAAATATGCTGTTCCTATCTACGTCAGTTATTACCGATCAATCAGTATCACCGCTTATTTTTCGTGCTTTGCTGCTACTGCGATTGCTCACTCTTCTCTCACCACTACTTCTGACGCTGCGAACGATAAAGTATATAATAAAACGGACGATGAACAACAGTTCACCAAACAAACCCATATCACCTAAGGTGCATTCATAAAAATCCTTTAAAATTGAATGGCCCTGAGAACGCACCAGCTGCTACAACGATATTTCTGAGAACAGTGCGTACATTCCTGAGACGACTATGTTCCTTTTGCACCATTGGTTCCCGTTGATCTGAGATAACGCTTAGGTGAATAACTGATCACGTGAAACATGAGTACCAGAAATTAAGTCAAAAGCAACTCAAATATAGCATTTCTTAAATAATATCATGCTTGTCCATCAACCGCGTTTCGTACTGAAAAAACGAAGGAAGATGGCTAGGGTTTATACGGTGCAAAATTTCGAAAATGTTCATGATCCGACTTCTTATTTTTCATAGACGCACTTGTTGTTTTTCTTTACTGTATTCGAAAAAAAGACAGATTATTCAACACTGGAAAACCTTTTTATGGCAGTTCGAAGAAACATGGCCAATGGTGACCCTTCATAGTTCTGTTCTACAACACCATCCGTTACCAAAAACATTTTGACACCTCCCGCAGATTGCTTAGTGGGTACTACACAGAAGGTCATGCTTGTAGGCACTAACGGATATCCACCATAGGTAGTGGTTAGTAACAATTCAGTTTCTCTCTTCATGCAATTGCAGTATACCAGAAGATCGGGTCACAACTACTGCAAACATTCCCTTCCAACGCATTTCTCGTGCAGATAGAAAGGCATCGGAAGATTCCTGCCAAAGCATCGAATCTGACTTTTCTCCTAACCTCCCAGTGTCCAGCTGCACACTATGATGATAGTCGAGAAAGCTCCGTTAGGGTATTTGGCCTCAGATGCTTGAGCGAAACAATCTTACATGACCCACGGTGGCGACGTGATCATTTGGAGTCAACGAGGTGTTATCCATCAACGATGTTAGTGCCATCCAGGCGCCTACAACCCCTGCACCGTTGTTTCGGTTGAGGGTTGCTGGTAGCTGCCAAACCTTCGGCTACTAGGTGCTCGGTGTAGGCACGGAAACCCCGTTGGAGAACTTAAGTGTTATCACAATCGTTAGTATGATTTTCGGCTATAATGTAGAGTGGGACTGTCAAAGAGTGATTCGATATCGGTAGAGTATTTTTTCGGTCAACCTATGGCCATGCCATTTGTCTGCTTGTTTACTGTGACTGAGAGTAAAGTAAATGGAATTGAGACCGACTTTAGCGCCAATAATGAAATCAGACTGCTTCATTATCCCAAGATCTTTCGATTGTAAACAAGTCTTGATATAGGTCACTCGCGATGATCGAAACATCAGATGACTACCGTCATTTCTGTGACAATGATCAATAAAAACGTTTCTTGAAACCTGGTACATTTTTTCGTTTGGCTGCGACCGATGTAGAACCAAACCACTCAGAGGGATTCATTTTGCGTTGACAATTTATCATACAGCTAATATTTAAACGGTTCTTATCATAAAATGGATAAATCGGACTAATTCGGAAAAGGAGGTTTTGAAATTCTAATAAACCCACCTTTGAAAGATTACGAAGACATCCCGCTGGTTACTCACATCAATGAACGTTATTGGTAATGAATGATGTAAAATGTCCGAACGTGCCTTCGGTTATAAACCGGAAGGTCACAAATTCTGCGCCGTCCCGCTTCACGAGAACGGCCGGCTTGAATGCGCTCGACTTTGTGAAGATCGTTCCATCCACATATACTCATCTCGGAAGAAGACCCAAGATGATTTCCGTTGGATTCATTATTGCAACGTGTGATTCAGCCGTCGCCCCGACTTTGCATAACTGCTAGCTGAGAATTCCCGTCTTCAACAAAGGCATCATAGTTAATCCCAGGTAAAAGACCAAAGACTCGACGACTCAGGTTAGGCTTACTTCCTCTGACACAAATTCCTCAGAACATGCTCCTATCACAGTTGTCAAAGTGATAACTTTTCATCGCCCAGTAGCACTTTATGCTATTCAGCTGTCCAAATGATGGGACTTTTGGCACATTCTTCTGGGTTTTGAAAATGATGTTTAGGCATCACATGCTTTCATTTTATATTTCTTGCTGCAAATGTGGTGGAGTTATTACGCACAACGAAAGATCACATTCAGCTGTATCGACCTCAGTAGCTTCAATGTGCTCATCAGCTAGTTCGGAATACTAGCCAAGAGTCTTTTAATAGCTTGCTCAGATATCTTTTTTTGAATCATCCCTTTTTCCTTAGCCACACAAAGGTTTGGATCCTCGAAAGCTAGAAATGAATGTTACGCATCAGAAAATGTTTTTAAAATATTTTCTTCTGCTCACCTTCAAGTCATTGCGCGCAAATAAATGTCCTTGTTCTGGATTAAAAAGTATCGAACCTCTCACTATTACTTGATTTCAACAAATATGGATCCCTATGTCGAACCACAACGCACAATTCGGGCGCAAGGATTTCAGGAGTCCCATGTGACCTTATAACTGTTCAACAGGAAAGGAAGGAAATGAGAAATTACCGACCGAAGTGGTGCCGACCACAAACCCGTTCAATATTTTCCCACGTTTTCTTTGGGATGTTCAGGGACGCGGTTGGGAATTTACATCAACTTATTCGAAAAAGCATTGTTGTCAGTTTGACTAATTCCACCATTGAACGTTCCGAAAGTTGCGAGGACCATGTTATCCATATGTACTCATCAGATTACGTGGTATAGAAAAAGCGATGTACTGACATTTTGGAACACAGGCGGGCCAGGTAACTTTTTCCTTTAAAAGCATTTTAGACCGTTTGTAACTGGTGTAAAACTGCACCACTGGAAATTAATAATAAATCAAAAAGGCTGCAGTTATTGCGGGACTTTCTAAAAACCCGTTATCATCAGGTCGGCAAAACATCACGATTCATGAAAATGTGAAAGACAGTGTCTGGGAATTTTCGTGGATAGCAAAAAATATAAGACTTATTAGTAAAAGATCAAAACTAGTCGTAACAGTAATGGTTTTCTCATTCCCGAAGCACAGCTTGTCTACTGCCAGGAAATAATTGGTTGAACTTAAACCAGTGTTCTTGGTTAATACATCTATCAAAATAATAAAGTACACAACTGTTTTAGTGAGCATTTTTCAAAGGAGGAACCAAGGGTATTTTGTCATCCTCTCAACAATATTTGACAAAAAGGGGATTGTACATTTTCCTGACACCAAAATGTGTCAAATCCTTTTTGTGTGATGATTCTCAGTATGTGTTCGAGACATGAATGAGAGAAATCGAGTAAACCGGAAAGCCCACATTTTATTGTAGATCTTTGCATGGTCAGTTTGGATGGGTAAAACGGGTTAGACACATAAGTGACTACCGGTCAGATATATCATTATTGGGAAGCCTTCATGATCTCCATATTCCGTTTTCGACAATGCACGACAGTAAGGTTTATTCTATAGCTATCAGCACCATTCGATGAGAACCCGTCTCATTTGATATCTCACTTTGCAAGTCTCGATGTGGATCATCCTTCTGCCTGCAGTCCCGCTAACGTCTGCTTATCCATTGGCATGATTTATTTTGTCTGTTTTGTCTTAAGCTTTTGAAGAAGGCAAAAGTATTATTTTATCGTTTAATTATTTGCGGATGCGATTGGCTTCATTTTGTTGCTAACACTTTGTGGAGTTCCTCTTTCTCGAACAGCAAATAGATGAGCCGGCAAACAAAGTATGCAGTATCGCTGAGAAAAGAATACTTCATAGATAGGAGTTACCACCATGGAGGATATTACGCGGAGAATGGTTTGTAACTGTTGAAACGCCTGGTCTTTGATAGTTTGTAGACATTGATTCGTAATCAGACGTGTCGTACAAGATTATCGAGAATTCAAAACCTTCTCTGGTAGGTGGATCTTTCATTCAAACTTTATGGTGTCTATGTTCGTAGAAACTTAAATGTTTCCCATTACCATTTCGCGTCACAAGTCCCTGATAGCTGAGCCACACATACGGCATAGACCTTGGTACTGGTGCTGGCTGGTGCGTGCACTGGACTTTGACCCACATTATCCACAGACACTTCGTAGGCTTGTCCACTTGAACCTCGAGAGATCCTAAATTTGCTTGAATTAGGAAGACTGTAATTCACAGAGCATTTACCATATTTATTGGTACCGTTTTTTTTATTTTTGTGACTGCTCATGAAAAACCGTATTGAAAACTATATCTGAAAGCTTGGGGCGTTTTGGATTATGTAATGCATGTCTCAGTGAAAAGAGGGTTTCTGTTACATAACCTTCTAACTGCTTTCTGTGTTTCCGGACCCCAACCATTTGGCAAGAATAATCATGCCGCCCTTAGGTGCCTTGATGTGTTTCTTAGTAATATCATCATACCACTGTTCGAAATGACCCGTTTCAATATAAAAACTCAAATGTGTGTTCGCTGCAGTACAGAATGGTCTATTTCATCCAACGAGTAGTGCGCTAAAAATGAAGATTCTTTTATCTGCCTATATATTCCTACACATTTAAGATATATGAATTGAAGTTATAGTGAATGTGACCACTCGCAAATATTTCAGATTTGGCAGAAGCCTGAAGTTGCATTCTAATTCGACTGAATTGACAGATTTATGGAGAAACTGATGTGAGGTGTGCCCATTACATTCGCTGATGTGGATACGTAACGGGACAGATACAAGAATCGTAAGGTACGTACACATATGCACGAGCTTCACACATTCAGACACTGATTTAATAACGAGCTTTTAATTCAATCAGGATCCATCTTCATGAAAAGCAAACCAAACTGCAATGATAAACCTGTTTCATCGATCCGTAGGCTGAGTATATCAGGTGCCGCTGATTGTACATAAATGAATTAGCTATAGGGACGATAATGGTCATAGGGCTTCACAGAGTGATGAAAAAATCGGGTGGGAAGAATTTTCACTGACGCTGTGTGAAAACACCTACAAATCCGTCAGTCACTATATATATATATATATATATATATATATATATATATATATATATATATATATATATATATATATATATATATCTTGCAACAGAGGTCCGTTGGAGTGATTTTTATTCGATAGATTTGGGATTTGTATAAAAAGCAGGGTTTGCCGAATCGATCTGGAAAAATAGTGTTCAGGCATCGTAATGAAAACAGACTCAAGTGAGAATTCCGAAGATTGTTTGTTTGTATTCGCTGGTGTGGTTGAGAAGGTTTTGATTTCGTCATAGACCATGGAAGGGAAACCAATAAAGTGTCAAATACACTTAACAAAATATGAAAACGTGTGGTTTTGCTAAACATTTAGATGATGCGCTTTGGAGTACAACTGGCCTGCCTTCAGAAAAAGCTCACTGTGAACATTGATCCAGCTCAGTTGTAAAAACTGACGAGGGATCATGATGCTACTTCTAGAAACGCGTAAATTATAGTGTAACTTCTTATTGCAGCCCACTAAGAGTATATTTTGCTGCACCATTAGGGGCGTGTCGTAACTATCTCCGTCTGTTCAGTTTATGTAAAGTGCTTATCAATCTTTGGTTTTTGAGTATTTTACCTCACTTTGATTTATCTACAAGCCTATGTCAGTAATAGAATACAAGTTGTTAGTGTATATACGCAGAAAATATCAGTTAAGAATAATCATGAGCCCCATTTCCATTCATAAACTGAAAACACCATATGATTTGTAAATAGCTTCCAAAGTCACTCCCTATCTGAAATGTGCAATAACTGGGACGGAAGTTGCAAAACAAGTGGCAAACTTACCACGGGTAGCGATGAAAGAAAACGTATCGGACCGGATCGGTTATTTAGTCCTCCTGCGCAAATTTGTAGATCAGCTAATCAATGCATTGTGCTACAAGGGGCATTAGCTTTTTCCGAATACAACCTGGGTAATATTCACATTTGGTAACTGAAAAATGCTGATGAGATAATACTGTTCTGGTTTCATTCCGGTGACCATTCTGAAACTGATGCACACTATAGTTATGGCTCACTTGAGTTTCATTTTGTATGTTATGTTTACTCTCCGAATGACCGGAATTTCCACACCCGGAAATATGATTCTACTGAGCAAAAATGAAGTATGCTGTTATGCCCTGGTATCATCAGTCCAAGTTTTCCATGCATATTGTTAGAATGTAAAAATGGTAAAAATGGTGCACAAAAGTATTCGGGAGGTGGTGCGTGTTGTATTCGGACTGAACCGTCATATGCACAGACAGACATTTTCAGCGTCTACAGTAAACCACACAGGTCGTACAACGTCAGCGGCAAATAAAGATGTAACCTATGTCTTTGGTGAGTGGCCAGCAAGATCACTGCGTCGAAATTCACATCACTTGGGGTATTGAGCGACCAGAAGAAATTCAGTTTATGCGGTCATGGTAAAATTCTGTACTAATTGCTTGGCTCCAGCTGCAATCCAGTGGTCGAGCCGTCAATGATGGCCCCGTAATCGTTCGGGTTTCGCTGTCGGTAGAACAAAAACCCCAGTTATTTTTCTGGGAAGTGAAGCAGACCAGTGACCTATGCCTCAGAACATAGACCGAGTTTTCACTTTTAGCGCTTCCGCATAACTGAATGGGGACGACAGAATATCAACGCGAAAATGTCTGCACACGTACCGCCAACCTCGCCAGAATGTGGGTACTTTACCGGAACACTGAGTTTAGGAAATGGCCAACACATAAACTAGAGGTACACCTAATGGGAAATGTCCCGGTTCCGATCCCAAGAGGACTACGATTACAGGCATCCGCGATCAATGTGTGGGCAAAAAACTTGAGACAATTTTAGTAAGCAAATAAAAGCGTGCCTCAAGGATAGTTTTTCAGTCGTAAGCACCTTGTGCTGTAATAAATGCTTATTTACAACGTCTGTATAATAAAGAGTTTTTCTGAACTTTTCACAAAATCGAGGGAAATTTCTTTGCCTTATTCGAATTCATTGTCTCGTTATTTTAAATCCGTGGTAATGTTTGGTACATTGGTGGGATAAGATAAGAGCCGTTGATGTTCAGAGTTATGATCACAGGGGCACGTAGCGAAGTGGTGCGACGGACATTTACTGCATACGTGTGTGTCGTTGATTCGTGATCATGCCAAGAGGGAATTTGAGCTGGAAACCCGTGAGGAAAACAAGACTACCAAGTGCTTACGAACTGAAAACATGCTACCTGTTCGAGAGCTGTTCTATTTTTGTGTTGCACACTGTAATCAATAACGTCCAATATAATATTCACGCTGTCAGCTGCGACAGAGAACCCTTGTCAATGGCAGTCAGTACGGTTCAGGTTGCTAATATACCATGAAACAATGTACTTATGACATCTGACTTATTTATGTCTCGCCTAACCAAATACGGTTAGAGGTAGACTGGTTATTGTAAGACTGGGTGATCATTCCTAAGAGAACCTGGTTTATATGTTGCTCGACACTTCTACGAGCTTTCTTATTACCAGTGCACCGATAGAGCCCGTTGTGTCATGAAACGTCAATACTGTTCACAGGCCTTGCACATGTCCTAGTAACTCTGCATATTTTATATATTCATTGATAACACAGTTTTGCTATTCAGTGGATATTGTCCGTTTGGGCTACTTAGTTGCCACATGGTATTGGACGAATTTGAATTAATTCACTTATTGTCTAATAGCTTGGTAACCAAAGACTTCTAGTTTCCTGATTGGTGAGTCATGATGAAGTCAATCAGCGAACAATAATCAACGTGCATAGCGTGTGATGTTCTCAAAATGGCCCACTGTGTCAGCAAGATGTGATTTTTTCGAGAATATGAAACTGAATAAAATATTAACTTCCATCACCCACGAACATTCATTGACCATAGATAAACAACAGAGAATTAACTTAATACATGGAGACAGATCATTCGGTGAAGTTGCACAAATGCTTCTATGAACTCACCAGTTGCAACAGTGTCCTGTTTCACGGAATTTCACAGCGGATGATTTGGAAACGCAGAGAAATTCTTTGAGCGTTATCAGTGCATTAGTCTCTTTTATACTTCTAATCCTATTAAATTTTGCATGGTAGCATCTCGGAAACAAGAGCATTCCAAAAATATGCATCAATATTATTCACTTCATATTCCAAGCATACAATATTCGGGTAATGATATATATATTGTATCTGTGTGAAGGGTTAACTAAAGAGGTTCGGTGGTTCAAATGGTGTGACAGGTCAGTCTTGCAAACCCGTTTGAGTAGTTTCATCTACGCCAACTTACGTCACTTTGGGTATTTCTGGTAAAAGAAATAACTTGTTATATTTGTGACATAACTTACGTTTGTTGAAAAAAATTGTTGAATGAATTGCGCAAGGTGTAGGAGTGTATACGAAGAAACATTTCTTCCATACTAAACCACAAGAGTTATGAAGAACTCAACGATGACAACTGCAAGTAAGCAGACCGTGAGCATAAATTTCAAGCTGAACATAATAGTGACCCACGAGTTTGCTACAGGATTGGGTCCTGCGCTTCCAATTTCCTTCTTTCTTACTCCTCACAAACAAGGTTAACGAAATCCTATTTATACACATTTTTGGTTAGAATACACTTAGAGAAGAGGTTCATAACTAGGCGTATGTGTGCAACACACCGTTCCTTCCTCTCCTCATTCTCAGGGCTAAACAGGAAATTGGCAGGGAACGTCTAGTCTGGACTTTAGGCAGAACAAACCAAATTCCCTGGACTAAGCTTGTGTCCTCATGACTTGCAGCTGCACGGACAAGCTTCACTGCTATCTGCACTTCTCGAAAACCTAGAAACCTAACTTTAAAGAATTTCACTTTCGTACCTTTAAATTATGAGACTTGGTCATCCAGCTGTTTCATTTAAGCTTGTACTCATTCCGAAATCAGTCAATGTACTCCTTATCTACCAGAACATTCCGTTTGTCTTCAGCGTATTTGGGTGTTTCGCTACCATTAAAGTGCATCAGTGTTCTGAATCCATCGCAGTAGCTCTACCGTTTGTGCTGTTGCATTTAAGTTGCGTGTTATTCTGATTCCACATGGATTTTACTAAGAAGTGCAGCATAATAGCTGTAAGTGCACGAAGGTGGAGGTATTCTTCATCATAAGGTTTTCTGCGTGGTTCAATACAAACCACTCAATTATTCCCCTATGAAATAAGCCTATATCAGTCATTTACTTATTTCCGGTCCATCACTTTCCCGTTTCTTCATTGAGACCGACCCAGGTAAGGAACCAGAATAAGTAGAATAACTCGAGCAGCAGTTAAGAACGAGAACGACGAAGTAACAGTCTCAACTCGAGTTCTATGCCGTCCCTGAGCAAAATTAGGTCCACGGTTTCTATCCGTTACACATATATCATAGACCTTCGCTCGGAGAACCTGAACTGATATGCACAAACAGATAAAGCGATTGTTTCTCTGAAGCACTTTGAACTGGCTACACGCGACAGAGGGCATATACTAGGGAAAAATCGTCTCGTGAAGACTTTTACGTTTCTTTCTCCCGTCAGAAATATTGAAAAATTAAGGCTTCACAGAGGACCTCAGTGACATACGCTTTGTCGCTCTCTGAATCTTTTGGCATCATTTTTGAAGGGTACGTGCATCGAGCAATCTGAAGTTTATTCGTGGACCGCAGGAGATGCAAAGTATTCCTTTCGAAGATTTTTTGGAAGTTCAACGATTCGTTACGCATCCCTATCATTTTCTCACATTGGTTAACGGGCTGCAACTATCTCGGCTACTTTGGTACAACTTGGTTTCCTGTGACAGTGAAAATGGCAATATTTCACAATAAACGAATGCTGCAACCTAAAAATAATCGACAGTGTGCTATTTCGTAAGCAAAACTAGGTTTCATGTGTCGAATGCATTACCGAGACAGATTCAGTTTTTCAGTTCGGTTGTCTGTTTTGGAATATTCATTCTCCTCAGTTTTACCCAACGTTCACCTTAGCCCGTCTGAACTTGTGCAAAATTTCATCATTTACATAGTGTCACAAAATACATTCAATTCACAGAGGACTTTAAGTATTCTGATTAGGATATTTTTTGAATGAATGGTACACAATTTTCACCCACACGGCTAGTATTCAGAACGGTGGATGACATAGCATTCTGCAACAATATCGCTATAAATTCCGGCTTTCGGAGCGAAGTTCTTCCTGGAGGTGGAACATTATTTTTCTCTGAATTCAACACTTCTGCGACTTGCACAACATTGATCCTTTCTCTCACCTTTGAATTTTTGTTTCGCCACTTGACAAGTTTTTATCTGTCATCCAAACCTACCTCAAGGCTTATTGAATTCATGCGAATAATTTGTTGGTAATTTATTCATCCATTATTTTACGTATTGCGCATTGATAAATTCGTCATTTATGTTAAAACCGGGTGGTAATAAATGAATAGAAGTATCATCCGTTTTCTTCCCATGCAAGGGTTTGATGGCTTATGGAAAAACTGAACTGACCAGCGCGTCATAGTTTGTGCAGCTCATTAGTGAGTTAAGATTACCACTGTTGATCAAAAAGTCATTCTGAATTCAATAAACTTTCTTACTGTTATTCCTTTTTCACAGAATTAGTATCAAGATACCTCAGTAGCTTAGCTGGTAGAGCGGTAAAACGGCTATTTCTTTAGTTCGCGCAAACAGTCGTGTTTTGCCCTGGGCCCAGTGAGTAAGATAGAGGTTGAGAAATCTACAGGTAAAACATTGGCCCCCAAGGTGCGAAAAAATCACGTACTTACCGGGTCCGATAGAACTGTCAAACAAGATTCAAAGATGGGGCACACCGTGAGAAGGGCGGCAATGATTTCTGATTCGTTGGAAGGATCGAGGTCGACTTCATTTCGTTCTGTGTCTCCTTGTGCCTTACCAGAGATGATTTGGATTGAAGGGCTGCTATGCAGCTAACCTAATTGGTCGGTCCACCTTTGACATTTTTGGTTGTTGTCTGATATGAAGTGATCTCTACTGTTGTGTAGTATGAGAAATGAAGAGTGCTCTTTTCTCGATGATGAGGGTGTGTCGGCAAAGCTTCCTCAATTCTCCGATAGGTGTTCCTGTTTCCATCTAGCTTTCCGTGCGGGCATTCCAATCTCCAATAGCTGGCACTTTATTGCTTCTAAAAACCCGATTATTTAAATTACGGGATTCGTTGTGGAAGCCATGATTATAGGTCTGCTAATAATGCAGTGTGTGGGCGTACACTGCGAATACAGTCACGTTAGCCAGGATGTTCCTGAAACGTGATATCACTATTCTTGGTTTCAAAGAGGTCAGGACATATTAAGCTTTGGTGTTCACTGTGATTGGCACATCATGGAGCACCAAACTAAGTTCATGTCCACTGTACATTCAGTAACATGCATCATTTTGTAGGACATTAATATGTCGGCTGCCTGAGTTAAGTATACGTACGTCAATTTTGTAGTCGCAGCTTGCGCCTATGGTATCTAGGAGAACACCCACGTTCCAGCAGGCTACCTGAACCTATGATCTTTTTTTCAAGTTGAGGACCCTAGATCGTGTCTGGGTTACTGCTGCTGAGACCCAGGAGTCCTTGCACCTTGGGGAATGGACACAGTCCCTTGGTACCCTCTGGATCCAACAGATTCCGTTCGCTACCGCAAGAGTATCTGTCTCCCCCTCACTTGGTGCACTCTCCCTGAGGTATTGGGAATTTGTTGGCCCTCAGCCTGATTTGGCTATACTTCTGCGCGGTTCGCCCGGGTTTAGCCGCTGATGAATGCCTCCGCTTTAGGAAGCCATACGTAAGAGTCGAGCTAATGATGTAAAAAAGAGGTGATAGATACCCCAGGGTCACGATAGTCTATGAACTCTTAGGTTCCACGCCTCTCGGATACCTCTCTACCCCCACTCGTTCTTGGTAACCACTAGTTTTACTGAAAGCAAACTTTTCAATGCAACCACCGTATAGATTTCTCTGAGTTAAGTACCGAAGACATACATGGTGCAAATATGCTGGACGATTTGGTAAAACATGCATCAGATAACTAAAGGTGCAAACGTCATCAATCATCGATCAAGTGGTCGATCAACGTAACCAGACCAATCTTTCGATAATCGTTCAGCTCCATAGGATTCGGTAGAGATAGTGGAATGAGGCAATTGTAGAAGCGGTCCTTCTAATACAACACATGGACGGTCCTGGTGAAGTTCATTATGGGGAACCATATGAGGACTAACTCACCTGTGGATGCGTAGGCAGTAAAGACAGGACAGAAATAAAAGGAACAAAGACAATGCGGAAAGGATCTCCATCCACCCCCCTCTAACCCGTCAAGATCCGTCCGCAACTCTTTGCTCAGGTTTCTTCTCACTCAGCCATCCGGGACACTGGGAATTGCGGATCTTATCGTAGTACGTCTGTATTCATCCTCCAAATTATTCAATTCTGCAGCAAGCACAAGTTCCGAGCATCGCGCCGAAGAACTGTGCTTGCATTCCGTGTTTATATCATCTGTAGCAAATTATTCTTAGCAAATCATTACGACCAGTGGGCCTTTCAATCATGAGACGTTTTCGAGACTGATGGGAACAATGCTGGTCTCTTTCCGTTTGCGAGTGAGTTTCATCCATTCTTGTCGCAACAGTAGAATCGTGAGGTAGGACTTTTTACACATATTTCAGAACTGTTTTGCGACATGATTGATACGCCCGTGACGACGAAACGACCTATCTCCTAATATGCAGTCAACAGGGTAGTTGACGGATAGTAAAGTATCGCCGTTAGGGCTTGGTCCCAACAACGGTAGGTATTTTATGATAGATTCGGCATTTTCTCTATACATGATCGTTGTCCCATGGTGCAGCATCTTTTATTATGTAAATCTGGGAGGTTCCTCATCGCAGACAGAGTCATACGTTCCCAAAGGCCTTCCTGGTGACAATCTGGTGGGTTGAAAATCCATGTGACAGCTCTTGAAGTTCGAAGAACTCAGTTTTTCGGTTCATCCCAGCCCCTCATAGGCTCGCATTTCGTGTGATGAAGTTCATCAAGACAATCAAAAATGTATTCTCTCGAAAGTGAATGAGCCCAATTCAGATGCTTTGCTTCTGTGTTGTGAAAAGTGAGACGGTAACTCTTAGGTTTTCTGTTCTTCCATCCCTCTCTGCCGAGAATGCACCGAAATAATCGACACCTACGTAATCAGTACACCTCTGGCTCTGCTGGTCTTCTGTTGATGACAGTCGTGGTATCATATTTTTCGTACTGGAAAATTAGGAAAACGAAATTTCATGAATCCTAAAATAATCATTTGAGCAATTTTCGTTCCCTCGGGAAGCCAAATTTGTTTGTCAACCTCACAAAGATGTGTCAGGTCGTAGTGTCATTCCACAACGGGGTGGGATTCCAATAATTATCTGAGTTAATACCCAGTAACTGGGAAATATCAGTGGTCTCTTTGTAATTTCAGGGATGACAGGTAAAATCCGTGCAGTCATCAACGCAGAATGTTCCTTCAAGCACGATCGGGGACAGTTTACGTGCACGTGATTCTCTCAGCAAGCCCGTGATCGTAAATCTGATTGGATGATCCACCTTTTTGAAGTACTTCTCGATCCGTGCCATTTTCATAACAGTTCTTTGACTCATTGGAATCTCTAATACGCTGAGATCGGCTCTTTTGTGGAACTTGTCCACTTGAGCTGCATTTATTTTGGAAATTTTAAGTTGGCTTCCGTCGAAATGCACTCCTCTATCACGTTGCTGGTTTCCCCTTTAAACAAGAACATTATCCGGCCATCTTTATCCGTTGTTGTCTTGTGATAAGATTAGGTCATTAGCAGTGCAATTATTATCAGTGATAAAACAATCCGTTATGTTATAGGTTCGTGTCTCATTGATACAGGAATCTTGTTCGGAATCCGATTGGGGAGGCTGAGTGCTACTTCTTCCATCAACACACTTTTGAGTTCCGACTTCATTTCCCCTAACATTGTCAACCACGTGGGAATAGCCAACTCATTATGGGCTTTTATGGGCCTAGCCATACCGGATTAAACTTAAACTCCTCAAAGTTGATGCTCCAGAACAGCCTGCAAGAAATTTAAAATTATTTCTTCTCTCTAGTGTTTCATCCTAAGCTGGGCAAATTATTATGCTGAGCTAAATTGGCTGGCTTTGCTACTTCTGGGAATCCCCTATTTCATGGAAGCACACATGTGAAAAAAAACAGATGGACTGACTCACCTGTCCTTCACGGCTTCCAAAGCGTGAACTCCTAAAAACAGTCCTCACTGAACAACGCTGTTTACCACGTGATTTTGTGAAAACAAGCTGATTGTTTTAGTTACTGGCATCAGCAAATTTTATCCAGTCAAGCACGGGAACGAATTCAATGTGAATATGCCGTACTTATCGGGAAAACATAAGTGAGATAAATTAGAGTAAAATCCTCAACGATTCTTTACAATACTGCAATTCAACGACACGGATCAATCGTTCGATAATGATCCTGTTATGGACAATATTGTTTCTTTTCACTGGACTGGGGATACGCATAGAAACTGAGGGGGAGGGGAGTGAATATACTTTTGGGACATTTTAATGTAATGAGAATGATATAATCGGCTTCGTGACGAATATTTTCCCATCATTCACAATTTGCTGGGAAATATTTTTTTAAATCCCGAAAGTGAACTGCTTGTCAGGGCTTTGTTTTCTCACAATGGCTCATTATTGAATTGCCTTCATTTCCTGAAACTTGGCAGCAAGTTTTGTGTATTTCCATCTGTATTCAGAAAATGCATAAAAAACCCCAAAAAACACCGCGTGTTAGTGAACTGCTCTCAAGCATCATATTACTTCTAAAATAACAAATCTGTTTCTGTCATCTTCAAATTTTCGTCTTATTCAACGCCGTTTGATACATTTTCGCATGACATTTTGCAAAACGGGCAAGAAAATATTGGGAAAATTCTTTTTTAGACTGTTTTTCTTGCACTTTCATTGAAAATGTTCTTTTTTACGTATATGGGTTTGAAGATTCAGAGGCGATCATTCTGCAAACCCAAAACGGCCTGGAAGGAGGAGTGATCACATTAAATGCTGCACAAAGTGTCTTTTTGATCATACCATTCCGACTGAACACGACTAAGACCATTTACATTGCAGTTCGTTTTAGGGCAACTGTTTTGGATTACTCTCGACACACTGCCCCCGTGAATTCATGTTAGACTAGATGAAACCAGGCACTTAATTGACAGCACTTTCAACTACACCGTTACCAGATTCGATCAGTCCTTGAGCATGATATCAAGTGAATTGAATGAATATGATTTACCGTTTTCAATCTTTTTCGTTTTATTCATTCTTCTCAACACTCCCTGATAGACGTTTAATTCAATAATATTTGACTACCTAAGAACTTCACAGCATTAAGAAGTACTTCCTTTTGCAATTGTGGTTACAGTATTTCACTTATTCGCCTTGAGGTATTTTCCTCAATCAACTATTTAACTAACTACATGAACTTATCAAGCACTGTCTGCAAACAAGCTTGTACCCCAGGGGACCTCGATAAACTCCTGACATTTGTTGGCTCCAATGATCTTTCTGCTTTTCGTATACAGGATCCCTGCTCACACGGCATTAGGTAACTGAGTATATTTATGTTTGTGAACTGCGCTACCTCATTGAAACTTGTTATATTCCGATAGGTTCTTTCCCCTCGCCTGAAGAGGCTATGCTAGGCTACGCCAAGGGAGTACAAATCTGACCGGCGGCCCAAGGTGAAAAAAAACAATCCACACTCATCAAATCTGAAGTAGTAAATTGAGAGAATTTGTTTATAGATACAGCGTTAGATAACTAGAAAAGTCGCGAGTTGTTGGGAGCCATTGATCTCGATGGCCGTACAGTCAGGCTGACGTTTTTCGGCTTTGCAAACTCATTGCGATCCTCTCCCCATTAATAATATACACGGCAATGGGTTCGACGATCATTATCTGAAAATCCTCCGCGAGTCATTTGTTTGTCATCCAAAATGGCTTTTAGGAGATTTTCATCTTCCTTTCACTTTCACGACTGTCCGAAATATGTTATATTTTAATCTTTTAGATGCACACTCCGTCTCACTTTCTACCAATGGAAGGACACGTACCATTTTGACTGCAGTGCGGAACAGTACCACAGGTTCTTTGACCTGTACGGAAACTGTGAGAAAGGAAAATTAGACAGCGGGAGATAGTTTCCTTTCAAGTGTAATATTGCTGTGAGAGGGCACGCGAAGCTATCGAAGGTTGAGAAATGCTGGACGCCGAAGGATGCTCCGAAATCAAATTGACCGTATGGTCTGTGGAATTAAGGGGTAGAACTGTAGTTTCGTCGGGAACCACTCCACCTTATGGTTGGCTTTGGAGGCAGTGTACACATTTTACGGTGCAGTATGTGTACTACTCACCGAACAAGTGGCTAATAATTGCTCACAGAATGGTTGTGTACAATTTTGAAGCGCATGTCTGCTTCACACGGGCTGAACTCAGTAGGATGAAGCGAAACAATCAAACCGGAGAATCGTTTGCTCTAGTCAAATGATATGGGTATCGGCGATGCAAACACAGATTCCGCTCGTGACCTGTTGACTTTATTGATCTCCGAATAGTCGGCCTAATAAGGCCAGTCACACTTCAAAAGTACCGTTTTGTGTTTGCCTATCCATTTGCAGATTCACTTTTATGAGCAAGCAGAGGCTTGACTTAGAGGATTTTTGAGGATCTGCCTTAGTTCATCAAACGTCAATCACTGCTAGCCATTCGCTGGTTCGGCCATTTCGTCCAAGACGACCACCGAATTCTGCGAACAACAGAAAAACACCGAGCCACATGGTTTGAGAGAGTGAGCGACACGGGTATCCTCAGTGTGCGAATCCTTGGGTCGAAACGCAAATTGGTAGAACCACTGGATGCATATCGTCTAACTAACTAATATAAACCAGCAAGATTGTTTTATCTCCGACAGCGTGCATAAATATGAGAACTGATGGAATAATCGGGTAAAGTTTTAATATTATCCTTGTAAAATGGATGATCCCGGGTAAAAAGAGTCGTATAGACGGCTTTCGACAAAGCTTGTTATGCTGACATGTAACAAAGCGAGTGGAACGCCGTCGGATGTACCACTGGCAGATGATAACAGCTGGAAGGATTGGACAAAACACGTGAAATCCTGTAACAAAGGGCCTTGTAGGATGAGAGGTGAGCATAAAACAGGTGGTGTGGGAAACATTAGAATAGAAAGCGTTTGACAATGTGATGTGGTGCACGGATGGACTAAGGGTTTGAAACATGGAATGATGACATTTTGTTTTCCCCAAAAAACAAAACCAACATATTTGTACGATGAAAGGTTTGTTCCTGAAACTTTTCAATGCACTCAACTAAATCAAGTTGATCGGGCCAGTGTCCGTTTAGAGTAATAGGAAGGCATTCGTTATTACCATGGAATCAACTAATAGTGTCCATTGGGGGAAATAAACTGTGGACCCTTTTTTGGTAAAGGCCTACATATTGAGCATCGTACGGAAATGAAATCGGAGAAAATCCGATTATAAGAGTGATAAAAGAAGAAGAATACGCGTAAGGTGTATCAGAAAAATCTGAACAGAATATTGTTTGGAGAGACTATGTTCGTGTACGGGGTGAAAGTAATGCAATCGAAAATTAAAATTATTCAGACAAGTTTTCACTGCGAGAAGTATTATTATCATCCTCATCATAGTCATCATCATCCACATCCGGATCGTCATCGTTATCATCACCAACAATATTATCACCATCATCATGAACACCGTTATCATGGTCATGATCACCATCATGTCCACCATCATCAACATCACCAACTTCATCATTATCAAACGAGTCAACCAAATATTCCGCATCATCAACATCATGATCGTCATCAATAAACGATTCGAAATTTGCCCGAAAATGAAAATACTAGACGTCATGTATGTCTGAAACTACATCAACAACATAATCGGGAAAATCAATTTCCTCATATTCGTCATCATTATCTCCATCACTGCCAACAGGAACGTGATCAGAACCGTTATCATAATAATCACCATCATCAACATCGACATCATCATCAACATCATCAGGCTAAAAAAACACCATCAACTCCGTCATCAACAACATGGTCCTCAGCATCCTGGTAACGATCATCATCAACATCATCATCATCAACATCATCATCTTCCAAACTATCGTCGTCGTCATCATCATCAGTCTCAAAAACACCATAGTCAGCTGCGTATTTACCAACATGACCATCATTATCATGAACAAAATCATTATCAGTTTCATCATCAACATCATCAACTACCAACTCATTACCAACAAAATCCTCAATCTCATCATCATCGTCAGCAGGATCAAGTTCATCAACGTAAACGTCACCATCAGATTCAACCTTGTTATCAATAAATTCATCATAATTACCAAAATGATCGTCATCATCATCATCGACAGCAGCATCATCACTAACATTGCCATCATCATCATCGGAGAGACTTTCGTCAAGTCTGCTTTTGTATTCCAACCTTTGTTCTCCAAACGATGGTCTACGGATTATGAGTATCGGAGACACCGTCGACCTTTTTTGCTACAAGCCTGTTGAGACTCTTCTTCAGCCTCGCTGTTCTATACGTGTAGCACAAAGTAATCTCCTGGGAACTTATTTTTATCTGAAGAAATATAAAAGTGATGTAACTGAAATTTATATATATATATATATATATATATATATATATATATTCGATCTTTTTCCATCCTTATTTCAATATGATTAGGGGTTACTTAGTTCTCAGCAATGGAAAAGAGAAATACTTTTATCAAATTCCATTTCCGCCTCAGTAAAAGCACATGTGGCTTCATAGTGTTATGACTTGCTGTATGTGCTTGTTCAAACACACACAAAACGTATCAAATGTGACAAACAATTAGTCTTGCGAAGTGGATGCCTTGTTTACGGGAATACAGTCACCATCCGACGAAGGAGTAGTCTTACGGCTTGTCCGTTGCCGTTCACTTCATCGCTGTTAGTCTCTTGGGCATCGAGGCGCTGGTAATCCACAACTGTCCATAGTCCCGTTTTCTGTAATCTACTACTTACTGAGCAGTATAAGCACTCACCACGGTGGTCACGAAGAACAAGCCTACGAATGCTTACATGAAACAGATGCACGGATCTATTCGGAACACTGCTTCACTACCTTGGTAGCAAAGCCCAAAATGTTATACTGACTTTAAAAAACCGATGCTCTGGCGTGTTAGTAGTGCAAAGACTGATTTAAAAGGTGCTTTTTAACTGGTTACGCTGAATGACCCAGTTTTATAATGTATAGGTACAAAAATGAAAGACGTTTTTATATTATTGGGCTACAGAGAATCAGGACACGGGCCGAATCCATAGAATTTGATTTGTTCTGCCTAAAGTCCAGGCTAGACGTTCTGTGTAAGTTTGCTATCCATGACCGTTAAACAGGAGAATGAAGGGTATGTGTTGTACTTCACCAAAAACTACTTTCCCCATTGTTTTCAATAAACACAACACAGTTTTTACCACGTTTTCCTGAGTTTTCTGGAACTCATGTGACTGAATGACCCGATTTCATAACGTATGGGTACAAAAAGAAAGATTTTTTCGTTAGGTTTCTTTGTTTTACAAGAAGTCATTAGAACACGGGCTGAATCCATGGAATTCGATTTGTTCTGCCTAAAGTCCAGACTAGACGTTCTCTGTCAATTTGCTGTTCAGCCCTGAGATAAAGGAGAGGGAGGGGCAGTGTGTTGCACTTTAAAAAAAACTACAAATGTTTTATGCTTTGTCATTCCACACAAGCACATAGATCTGAACCTCCTCTCTCAGTGTATTCTGACCAAAATATATATAAATATGATTTCGCAAACCTTGTGTGCAAGGAGTCAGACAAAAATAAACCCGAAGTGCGAGACCCAATACCGCAGATCACTCGCTCGTCGCCACTATGTTCACCGTGAAATTTACGCTCTCGGTCTGCTTACTTGCAGTTGTCATCGGTGAGTTTATTACATCAATTGTGGCCTAATGTGTGGGAATTCGGTGCCTAATAAGTTGCTTCCAGTATTTTATCTTACACTGTGCACAGTTCGCTCAGAAATTTTTCAACTAGCCTGAATTATGTCACGAGAGAAACGAGTTAATTCCTATACCTGAAACAACCAAGGTGACATAAGTTGGCACAGAGGCAAGTATTCAACCCGGTCTACACGATCGATCAGTTGCACTACATGACAAACAAACTTCTGTTGTCATTCCTTCAAAAAAATTGGATATTTTTAGAATGGTTAGATTTCCGAAATGCTATAAGGCGAAATTTATGGTGAAATGCAGGAAAATGGATATACTGTTGAGATCATGTGATCCTTTCTGGGTTTCCCAATCAACCGCTGTGAAATTCCGTATTACAGAACAGTCCGTTGCAACTCGTGAGTTCATGGTAGCTATTGTGCAACTACACTGACCGCTCAATCCTCTTGAATCAAATGAATTCTGTGTTGTATATCTGAGATTAAAAGACGTTCGTCCGCATTGGGAGATATTACTCTATTCAGTTTCATAGTTCAGAAAATATCACATATTGCTGAAGGAGAAAACCACCTGGGCAACACTACAGGTTATGAACGTTGACCAGTGTTGAGGGATTGAATTGCTCATTACTTGCCAATTAAAAAAATGTAGCAAAACCAGACATCATCAGGAATTACGCAACAACAAAATGGGAAGAATCATAAGAAGAGCACAGACAAACATAACTGAAAACAGCAATGAAGATGTGAAAACAAACAAATTATATCAAAAAATCAAAATGAAAATAGGAAGTAAAAAAGATGTCCAAGGAAAGAGCATGAAAGAGCAAAAAGAAAATGAGCAGAAAAAATTAAGAAGAATAGAGAAAAAAGGAAATAAAAAAGGCAAAAGGAGAGAACAGAAAACGAAATAAACATGAAAAAAGAATAGCAGATGAAAAAAGAGGTGAAAAAAACAAAATAAACAGTTAAGTGGAATGAAAAGCATAATATACGATTGAAACGAGAGTAAGGCAATTATGGAACAATGTGTTGCAGCTGCGAAAATATTATATACAAAATCATAGGTGCTTAGTTCAAACTTGGACACAAGTCGTGTAATCCAATTAGTCGACTTGTTTAACTATCAATTCGAGTAACTTGAGATAACTATGCTCAACTTGCCAAACTATACTTGACTTCATTCAAAACAAAACTGAAATGACTTTCGATACATTCACGGTAAAATAAAACATTCCTACTCGACCTCGTTTTCACCGAGATTTCTCATTGACAACATCAATCGCTATTTCAACATTTTCGACCATATGGCCAAAAGTACGGGATGTTCAGATATGCGGATTTATTCCTTAAATTGCAAAGCACACAGCTTCAGTTACAACTATTGCTAACCAAGCAGCTAATGACACCCGTTCTTCTCCGAATCAACATGGGACATGTTAGTATTCATACTATCAAACCAATCATCCTTTTTCGAAAAGCGAATCGCTTTTCCACGTTGCTCATCACGTTTTCCAATTCCAAATTACAATATTCTTGCTAAACTGTGGTCAAAACTCATGCAATATTGAATACATTGTAAATTTGATACTTTATTTCCCTTGAATCACTGATGGCCCAATTTGTAGAACCATCTGAACATGATCAGATCAGTGAGTTTGTCGAGTATGATAACCTGATTATGGAAGTGAAACGGAACACATCATATAGGATTGAAACGACAGTAAGGCAATTATGGAACAATGTGTTGCAGCTGCGAAAATATTATGTACAAAATCATAGGTGCTTAGTTCAAACTTGGACACAAGTCGTGTAATCCAATTAGTCTACTTGTTTAACTATCAATTCGAGTAACTTGAAATGACTATGCTAAACTTGCCAAACTATACGTGACTTCATTCAAAACAAAACTGAAATGACTTTCGATACATTCACGGTAAAATAAAACATTCCTACTCGACCTCGTTTTCACCGAGATTTCTCATTGACAACATCAATCGCTATTCCAACATTTTCGACCATATGGCCAAAAGTACTGGATGTTCAGATATGCGGATTTATTCCTTAAATTGCAAAGCACACAGCTTCAGTTATAACTATTGCTAACCAAGCTGCTAATGACAACCGTTCTTCTCCGAATCAACATGGGACATGTTAGTATTCATACTATCAAACCAATCATCCATTTTCGAAAAGCAAATCGCATTTCCACGTTGCTCATCACGTTTTCCAATTCCAAATTACAATATTCTTGCTAAACTGTGGTCAAAACTCATGCAATATTGAATACATTGTAAATTTGATACTTTATTTCCCTTGAATCACTGATGGCCCAATTTGTAGAACCATCTGAACATGATCAGATCAGTGAGTTTGTCGAGTATGATAACCTGATTATTGAAGTGAAACGGAACACATCATATAGGATTGAAACGCCAGTAAGGCAATTATGGAACAATGTGTTGCAGCTGCGAAAATATTATATACAAAATCAAAGGTGCTTAGTTCAAACTTGGACACAAGTCGTGTAATCCATTTAGTCTACTTGTTTAACTATCAATTCGAGTAACTTGAAATGACTATGCTCAACTTGCCAAACTATACTTGACTTCATTCAAAACAAAACTGAAATGACTTTCGATACATTCACGGTAAAATAAAACATTCCTACTCGACCTCGTTTTCATCGAGATTTCTCATTGACAACATCAATCGCTATTCCAACATTTTCGACCATATGGCCAAAAGTACGGGATGTTCAGATATGCGGATTCATTTCTTAAATTGCAAAGCACACAGCTTCAGTTATAACTATTGCTAACCAAGCAGCTAATGACACCCGTTCTTCTCCGAATCAACATGGGACATGTTAGTATTCATACTATCAAACTAATCATCCTCTTTCGAAAAGCGATTTGCATTTTCACGTTGCTCATCACGTTTTCCAATTCCAAATTACAATATTCTTGCTAAACTGTGGTCAAAACTCATGCAATATTGAATACATTGTAATTTTGATACTTTATTTCCCTTGAATCACTGATGGCCCAATTTGTAGAACCATCTGAACATGATCAGATCAGTGAGTTTGTCGAGTATGATAACCTGATTATTGAAGTGAAACGGAACACATCATATAGGATTGAAACGCCAGTAAGGCAATTATGGAACAATGTGTTGCAGCTGCGAAAATATTATGTACAAAATCATAGGTGCTCAGTTCAAACTTGGACACAAGTCGTGTAATCCAATTTGTCGACTTGTTTAACTATCAATTCGAGTAACTTGAAATGACTATGCTCAACTTGCCAAACTATACTTGACTTCACTCAAAACAAAACTGAAATGACTTTCGATACATTCACGGTAAAATAAAACATTCCTACTCGACCTCGTTTTCACCGAGATTTCTCATTGACAACATCAATCGCTATTCCAACATTTTCGACCATATGGCCAAAAGTACGGGATGTTCAGATATGCGGATTCATTTCTTAAATTGCAAAGCACACAGCTTCAGTTATAACTATTGCTAACCAAGCTGCTAATGACACCCGTTCTTCTCCGAATCAACATGGGACATGTTAGTATTCATACTATCAAACCAATCATCCATTTTCGAAAAGCGAATCGCATTTCCACGTTGCTCATCACGTTTTCCAATTCCAAATTACAATATTCTTGCTAAACTGTGGTCAAAACTCATGCAATATTGAATACATTGTAAATTTGATACTTTATTTCCCTTGAATCACTGATGGCCCAATTTGTAGAACCATCTGAACATGATCAGATCAGTGAGTTTGTCGAGTATGATAACCTGATTATTGAAGTGAAACGGAACACATCATATAGGATTGAAACGCCAGTAAGGCAATTATGGAACAATGTGTTGCAGCTGCGAAAATATTATATACAAAATCATAGGTGCTCAGTTCAAACTTGGACACAAGTCGTGTAATCCAATTTGTCGACTTGTTTAACTATCAATTCGAGTAACTTGAAATGACTATGCTCAACTTGCCAAACTATACTTGACTTCACTCAAAACAAAACTGAAATGACTTTCGATACATTCACGGTAAAATTAAACATTCCTACTCGACCTCGTTTTCACCGAGATTTCTCATTGACAACATCAATCGCTATTCCAACATTTTCGACCATATGGCCAAAAGTACGGGATGTTCAGATATGCGGATTCATTTCTTAAATTGCAAAGCACACAGCTTCAGTTATAACTATTGCTAAACAAGCAGCTAATGACACCCGTTCTTCTCCGAATCAACATGGGACATGTTAGTATTCATACTATCAAACCAATCATCCTTTTTCGAGAAGCGAATCGCATTTCCACGTTGCTCATCACGTTTTCCAATTCCAAATTACAATATTCTTGCTAAACTGTGGTCAAAACTCATGCAATATTGAATACATTGTAAATTTGATACTTTATTTCCCTTGAATCACTGATGGCCCAATTTGTAGAACCATCTGAACATGATCAGATCAGTGAGTTTGTCGAGTATGATAACCTGATTATTGAAGTGAAACGGAACACATCATATAGGATTGAAACGACAGTAAGGCAATTATGGAACAATGTGTTGCAGCTGCGAAAATATTATATACAAAATCATAGGTGCTTAGTTCAAACTTGGACACAAGTCGTGTAATCCAATTAGTCTACTTGTTTAACTATCAATTCGAGTAACTTGAAATGACTATGCTCAACTTGCCAAACTATACTTGACTTCACTCAAAACAAAACTGAAATGACTTTCGATACATTCACGGTAAAATAAAACATTCCTACTCGACCTCGTTTTCACCGAGATTTCTCATTGACAACATCAATCGCTATTCCAACATTTTCGACCATATGGCCAAAAGTACGGGATGTTCAGATATGCGGATTCATTTCTTAAATTGCAAAGCACACAGCTTCAGTTATAACTATTGCTAACCAAGCAGCTAATGACACCCGTTCTTCTCCGAATCAACATGGGACATGTTAGTATTCATACTATCAAACCAATCATCCATTTTCGAAAAGCAAATCGCATTTCCACGTTGCTCATCACGTTTTCCAATTCCAAATTACAATATTCTTGCTAAACTGTGGTCAAAACTCATGCAATATTGAATACATTGTAAATTTGATACTTTATTTCCCTTGAATCACTGATGGCCCAATTTGTAGAACCATCTGAACATGATCAGATCAGTGAGTTTGTCGAGTATGATAACCTGATTATTGAAGTGAAACGGAACACATCATATAGGATTGAAACGCCAGTAAGGCAATTATGGAACAATGTGTTGCAGCTGCGAAAATATTATATACAAAATCATAGGTGCTTAGTTCAAACTTGGACACAAGTCGTGTAATCCAATTTGTCGACTTGTTTAACTATCAATTCGAGTAACTTGAAATGACTATGCTCAACTTGCCAAACTATACTTGACTTCACTCAAAACAAAACTGAAATGACTTTCGATACATTCACGGTAAAATTAAACATTCCTACTCGACCTCGTTTTCACCGAGATTTCTCATTGACAACATCAATCGCTATTCCAACATTTTCGACCATATGGCCAAAAGTACGGGATGTTCAGATATGCGGATTCATTTCTTAAATTGCAAAGCACACAGCTTCAGTTATAACTATTGCTAACCAAGCAGCTATTGACACCCGTTCTTCTCCGAATCAACATGGGACATGTTAGTATTCATACTATCAAACCAATCATCCTCTTTCGAAAAGCGATTTGCATTTCCACGTTGCTCATCACGTTTTCCAATTCCAAATTACAATATTCTTGCTAAACTGTGGTCAAAACTCATGCAATATTGAATACATTGTAAATTTGATACTTTATTTCCCTTGAATCACTGATGGCCCAATTTGTAGAACCATCTGAACATGATCACATCAGTGAGTTTGTCGAGTATGATAACCTGATTATTGAAGTGAAAAGGAACACATCATATAGGATTGAAACGCCAGTAAGGCAAATATGGAACAATGTGTTGCAGCTGCGAAAATATTATGTACAAAATCATAGGTGCTCAGTTCAAACTTGGACACAAGTCGTGTAATCCAATTTGTCGACTTGTTTAACTATCAATTCGAGTAACTTGAGATAACTATGCTCAACTTGCCAAACTATACTTGACTTCATTCAAAACAAAACTGAAATGACTTTCGATACATTCACGGTAAAATTAAACATTCCTACTCGACCTCGTTTTCACCGAGATTTCTCATTGACAACATCAATCGCTATTTCAACATTTTCGACCATATGGCCAAAAGTACGGGATGTTCAGATATGCGGATTTATTCCTTAAATTGCAAAGCACACAGCTTCAGTTATAACTATTGCTAACCAAGCTGCTAATGACAACCGTTCTTCTCCGAATCAACATGGGACATGTTAGTATTCATACTATCAAACCAATCATCCTTTTTCGAAAAGCGAATCGCTTTTCCACGTTGCTCATCACGTTTTCCAATTCCAAATTACAATATTCTTGCTAAACTGTGGTCAAAACTCATGCAATATTGAATACATTGTAAATTTGATACTTTATTTCCCTTGAATCACTGATGGCACAATTTGTAGAACCATCTGAACATGATCACATCAGTGAGTTTGTCGAGTATGATAACCTGATTATTGAAGTGAAACGGAACACATCATATAGGATTGAAACGCCAGTAAGGCAATTATGGAACAATGTGTTGCAGCTGCGAAAATATTATGTACAAAATCATAGGTGCTCAGTTCAAACTTGGACACAAGTCGTGTAATTCAATTAGTCGACTTGTTTAACTATTAATTCGAGTAACTTGAGATAACTATGCTCAACTTGCCAAACTATACTTGACTTCACTCAAAACAAAACTGAAATGACTTTCGATACATTCACGGTAAAATTAAACATTCCTACTCGACCTCGTTTTCACCGAGATTTCTCATTGACAACATCAATCGCTATTCCAACATTTTCGACCATATGGCCAAAAGTACGGGATGTTCAGATATGCGGATTTATTCCTTAAATTGCAAAGCACACAGCTTCAGTTATAACTATTGCTAACCAAGCAGCTATTGACACCCGTTCTTCTCCGAATCAACATGGGACATGTTAGTATTCATACTATCAAACCAATCATCCTCTTTCGAAAAGCGATTTGCATTTCCACGTTGCTCATCACGTTTTCCAATTCCAAATTACAATATTCTTGCTAAACTGTGGTCAAAACTCATGCAATATTGAATACATTGTAATTTTGATACTTTATTTCCCTTGAATCACTGATGGCCCAATTTGTAGAACCATCTGAACATGATCAGATCAGTGAGTTTGTCGAGTATGATAACCTGATTATTGAAGTGAAACGGAACACATCATATAGGATTGAAACGCCAGTAAGGCAATTATGGAACAATGTGTTGCAGCTGCGAAAATATTATGTACAAAATCATAGGTGCTCAGTTCAAACTTGGACACAAGTCGTGTAATTCAATTAGTCGACTTGTTTAACTATCAATTCGAGTAACTTGAGATAACTATGCTCAACTTGCCAAACTATACTTGACTTCACTCAAAACAAAACTGAAATGACTTTCGATACATTCACGGTAAAATTAAACATTACTACTCGACCTCGTTTTCACCGAGATTTCTCATTGACAACATCAATCGCTATTCCAACATTTTCGACCATATGGCCAAAAGTACGGGATGTTCAGATATGCGGATTTATTCCTTAAATTGCAAAGCACACAGCTTCAGTTATAAGTATTGCTAACCAAGCAGCTAATGACACCCGTTCTTCTCCGAATCAACATGGGACATGTTAGTATTCATACTATCAAACCAATCATCCATTTTCGAAAAGCGAATCGCTTTCCCACGTTGCTCATCACGTTTTCCAATTCCAAATTACAATATTCTTGCTAAACTGTGGTCAAAACTCATGCAATATTGAATACATTGTAAATTTGATACTTTATTTCCCTTGAATCACTGATGGCCCAATTTGTAGAACCATCTGAACATGATCACATCAGTGAGTTTGTCGAGTATGATAACCTGATTATTGAAGTGAAACGGAACACATCATATAGGATTGAAACGACAGTAAGGCAATTATGGAACAATGTGTTGCAGCTGCGAAAATATTATGTACAAAATCATAGGTGCTTAGTTCAAACTTGGACACAAGTCGTGTAATCCAATTTGTCGACTTGTTTAACTATCAATTCGAGTAACTTGAGATAACTATGCTCAACTTGCCAAACTATACTTGACTTCACTCAAAACAAAACTGAAATGACTTTCGATACATTCACGGTAAAATTAAACATTCCTACTCGACCTCGTTTTCACCGAGATTTCTCATTGACAACATCAATCGCTATTCCAACATTTTCGACCATATGGCCAAAAGTACGGGATGTTCAGATATGCGGATTTATTCCTTAAATTGCAAAGCACACAGCTTCAGTTATAACTATTGCTAAACAAGCTGCTAATGACGCCCATTATTCTCCGAATCAACATGGGACATGTTAGTATTCATACTATCAAACCAATCATCCATTTTCGAAAAGCGAATCGCTTTTCCACGTTGCTCATCACGTTTTCCAATTCCAAATTACAATATTCTTGCTAAACTGTGGTCAAAACTCATGCAATATTGAATACATTGTAAATTTGATACTTTATTTCCCTTGAATCACTGATGGCCCAATTTGTAGAACCATCTGAACATGATCACATCAGTGAGTTTGTCGAGTATGATAACCTGATTATTGAAGTGAAACGGAACACATCATATAGGATTGAAACGACAGTAAGGCAATTATGGAACAATGTGTTGCAGCTGCGAAAATATTATGTACAAAATCATAGGTGCTTAGTTCAAACTTGGACACAAGTCGTGTAATCCAATTTGTCGACTTGTTTAACTATCAATTCGAGTAACTTGAAATGACTATGCTCAACTTGCCAAACTATACTTGACTTCACTCAAAACAAAACTGAAATGACTTTCGATACATTCACGGTAAAATTAAACATTCCTACTCGACCTCGTTTTCACCGAGATTTCTCATTGACAACATCAATCGCTATTCCAACATTTTCGACCATATGGCCAAAAGTACGGGATGTTCAGATATGCGGATTTATTCCTTAAATTGCAAAGCACACAGCTTCAGTTATAAGTATTGCTAACCAAGCAGCTAATGACACCCGTTCTTCTCCGAATCAACATGGGACATGTTAGTATTCATACTATCAAACCAATCATCCATTTTCGAAAAGCGAATCGCTTTTCCACGTTGCTCATCACGTTTTCCAATTCCAAATTACAATATTCTTGCTAAACTGTGGTCAAAACTCATGCAATATTGAATACATTGTAAATTTGATACTTTATTTCCCTTGAATAACTGATGGCCCAATTTGTAGAACCATCTGAACATGATCACATCAGTGAGTTTGTCGAGTATGATAACCTGATTATTGAAGTGAAACGGAACACATCATATAGGATTGAAACGACAGTAAGGCAATTATGGAACAATGTGTTGCAGCTGCGAAAATATTATGTACAAAATCATAGGTGCTTAGTTCAAACTTGGACACAAGTCGTGTAATCCAATTTGTCGACTTGTTTAACTATCAATTCGAGTAACTTGAGATAACTATGCTCAACTTGCCAAACTATACTTGACTTCACTCAAAACAAAACTGAAATGACTTTCGATACATTCACGGTAAAATTAAACATTCCTACTCGACCTCGTTTTCACCGAGATTTCTCATTGACAACATCAATCGCTATTCCAACATTTTCGACCATATGGCCAAAAGTACGGGATGTTCAGATATGCGGATTTATTCCTTAAATTGCAAAGCACACAGCTTCAGTTACAACTATTGCTAAACAAGCTGCTAATGACACCCGTTCTTCTCCGAATCAACATGGGACATGTTAGTATTCATACTATCAAACCAATCATCCTTTTTCGAAAAGCGAATCGCTTTTACACGTTGCTCATCACGTTTTCCAATTTCAAATTACAATATTCTTGCTAAACTGTGGTCAAAACTCATGCAATATTGAATACATTGTAAATTTGATACTTTATTTCCCTTGAATCACTGATGGCCCAATTTGTAGAACCATCTGAACATGATCAGATCAGTGAGTTTGTCGAGTATGATAACCTGATTATTGAAGTGAAACGGAACACATCATATAGGATTGAAACGACAGTAAGGCAATTATGGAACAATGTGTTGCAGCTGCGAAAATATTATGTACAAAATCATAGGTGCTCAGTTCAAACTTGGACACAAGTCGTGTAATTCAATTAGTCGACTTGTTTAACTATCAATTCGAGTAACTTGAGATAACTATGCTCAACTTGCCAAACTATACTTGACTTCACTCAAAACAAAACTGAAATGACTTTCGATACATTCACGGTAAAATTAAACATTCCTACTCGACCTCGTTTTCACCGAGATTTCTCATTGACAACATCAATCGCTATTCCAACATTTTCGACCATATGGCCAAAAGTACGGGATGTTCAGATATGCGGATTTATTCCTTAAATTGCAAAGCACACAGCTTCAGTTATAAGTATTGCTAACCAAGCAGCTAATGACACCCGTTCTTCTCCGAATCAACATGGGACATGTTAGTATTCATACTATCAAACCAATCATCCATTTTCGAAAAGCGAATCGCTTTTCCACGTTGCTCATCACGTTTTCCAATTCCAAATTACAATATTCTTGCTAAACTGTGGTCAAAACTCATGCAATATTGAATACATTGTAAATTTGATACTTTATTTCCCTTGAATCACTGATGGCCCAATTTGTAGAACCATCTGAACATTATCACATCAGTGAGTTTGTCGAGTATGATAACCTGATTATTGAAGTGAAACGGAACACATCATATAGGATTGAAACGCCAGTAAGGCAATTATGGAACAATGTGTTGCAGCTGCGAAAATATTATGTACAAAATCATAGGTGCTTAGTTCAAACTTGGACACAAGTCGTGTAATCCAATTTGTCGACTTGTTTAACTATCAATTCGAGTAACTTGAAATGACTATGCTCAACTTGCCAAACTATACTTGACTTCACTCAAAACAAAACTGAAATGACTTTCGATACATTCACGGTAAAATTAAACATTCCTACTCGACCTCGTTTTCACCGAGATTTCTCATTGACAACATCAATCGCTATTCCAACATTTTCGACCATATGGCCAAAAGTACGGGATGTTCAGATATGCGGATTTATTCCTTAAATTGCAAAGCACACAGCTTCAGTTATAACTATTGCTAAACAAGCTGCTAATGACGCCCATTATTCTCCGAATCAACATGGGACATGTTAGTATTCATACTATCAAACCAATCATCCATTTTCGAAAAGCAAATCGCATTTCCACGTTGCTCATCACGTTTTCCAATTCCAAATTACAATATTCTTGCTAAACTGTGGTCAAAACTCATGCAATATTGAATACATTGTAAATTTGATACTTTATTTCCCTTGAATCACTGATGGCCCAATTTGTAGAACCATCTGAACATGATCAGATCAGTGAGTTTGTCGAGTATGATAACCTGATTATTGAAGTGAAACGGAACACATCACATAGGATTGAAACGCCAGTAAGGCAATTATGGAACAATGTGTTGCAGCTGCGAAAATATTATGTACAAAATCATAGGTGCTCAGTTCAAACTTGGACACAAGTCGTGTAATTCAATTAGTCGACTTGTTTAACTATCAATTCGAGTAACTTGAGATAACTATGCTCAACTTGCCAAACTATACCTGACTTCACTCAAAACAAAACTGAAATGACTTTCGATACATTCACGGTAAAATTAAACATTCCTACTCGACCTCGTTTTCACCGAGATTTCTCATTGACAACACCAATCGCTATTCCAACATTTTCGACCATATGGCCAAAAGTACGGGATGTTCAGATATGCGGATTTATTCCTTAAATTGCAAAGCACACAGCTTCAGTTATAACTATTGCTAAACAAGCTGCTAATGACACCCGTTCTTCTCCGAATCAACATGGGACATGTTAGTATTCATACTATCAAACCAATCATCCATTTTCGAAAAGCGAATCGCATTTCCACGTTGCTCATCATGTTTTCCAATTCCAAATTACAATATTCTTGCTAAACTGTGGTCAAAACTCATGCAATATTGAATACATTGTAAATTTGATACTTTATTTCCCTTGAATCACTGATGGCCCAATTTGTAGAACCATCTGAACATGATCAGATCAGTGAGTTTGTCGAGTATGATAACCTGATTATGGAAGTGAAACGGAACACATCATATAGGATTGAAACGACAGTAGGGCAATTATGGAACAATGTGTTGCAGCTGCGAAAATATTATGTACAAAATCATAAGTGCTTAGTTCAAACTTGGACACAAGTCGTGTAATCCAATTTGTCGACTTGTTTAACTATCAATTCGAGTAACTTGAGATAACTATGCTCAACTTGCCAAACTATACTTGACTTCACTCAAAACAAAACTGAAATGACTTTCGATACATTCACGGTAAAATTAAACATTACTACTCGACCTCGTTTTCACCGAGATTTCTCATTGACAACATCAATCGCTATTCCAACATTTTCGACCATATGGCCAAAAGTACGGGATGTTCAGATATGCGGATTTATTCCTTAAATTGCAAAGCACACAGCTTCAGTTATAACTATTGCTAAACAAGCTGCTAATGACAACCGTTCTTCTCCGAATCAACATGGGACATGTTAGTATTCATACTATCAAACCAATCATCCATTTTGGAAAAGCGAATCGCTTTTCCACGTTGCTCATCACGTTTTCCAATTCCAAATTACAATATTCTTGCTAAACTGTGGTCAAAACTCATGCAATATTGAATACATTGTAAATTTGATACTTTATTTCCCTTGAATCACTGATGGCCCAATTTGTAGAACCATCTGAACATGATCAGATCAGTGAGTTTGTCGAGTATGATAACCTGATTATTGAAGTGAAACGGAACACATCATATAGGATTGAAACGCCAGTAAGGCAATTATGGAACAATGTGTTGCAGCTGCGAAAATATTATGTACAAAATCATAGGTGCTCAGTTCAAACTTGGACACAAGTCGTGTAATTCAATTAGTCGACTTGTTTAACTATCAATTCGAGTAACTTGAGATAACTATGCTCAACGTGCCTAACTATACTTGACTTCACTCAAAACAAAACTGAAATGACTTTCGATACATTCACGGTAAAATTAAACATTCCTACTCGACCTCGTTTTCACCGAGATTTCTCATTGACAACATCAATCGCTATTCCAACATTTTCGACCATATGGCCAAAAGTACGGGATGTTCAGATATGCGGATTTATTCCTTAAATTGCAAAGCACACAGCTTCAGTTATAACTATTGCTAAACAAGCTGCTAATGACACCCGTTCTTCTCCGAATCAACATGGGACATGTTAGTATTCATACTATCAAACCAATCATCCATTTTGGAAAAGCGAATCGCTTTTCCACGTTGCTCATCACGTTTTCCAATTCCAAATTACAATATTCTTGCTAAACTGTGGTCAAAACTCATGCAATATTGAATACATTGTAAATTTGATACTTTATTTCCCTTGAATCACTGATGGCCCAATTTGTAGAACCATCTGAACATGATCACATCAGTGAGTTTGTCGAGTAGGATAACCTGATTATTGAAGTGAAACGGAACACATCATATAGGATTGAAACGACAGTAAGGCAATTATGGAACAATGTGTTGCAGCTGCGAAAATATTATGTACAAAATCATAGGTGCTTAGTTCAAACTTGGACACAAGTCGTGTAATCCAATTAGTCGACTTGTTTAACTATCAATTCGAGTAACTTGAAATGACTATGCTCAACTTGCCAAACTATACTTGACTTCACTCAAAACAAAACTGAAATGACTTTCGATACATTCACGGTAAAATTAAACATTCCTACTCGACCTCGTTTTCACCGAGATTTCTCATTGACAACATCAATCGCTATTCCAACATTTTCGACCATATGGCCAAAAGTACGGGATGTTCAGATATGCGGATTTATTCCTTAAATTGCAAAGCACACATCATAAGTTAAAACTATTGCTAAACAAGCTGCTAATTAGACCCGTTCGTGTCCAAATCAACATGGGACATGTTAGTATTCATACTATCAAACCAATCATCCTTCTTCGAAAAGCGAATCGCATTTCCACGTTGCTCATCACGTTTTCCAATTTCAAATTACAATATTCTTGCTAAACTGTGGTCAAAACTCATGCAATATTGAATACATTGTAAATTTGATACTTTATTTCCCTTGAATCACTGATGGCCCAATTTGTAGAACCATCTGAACATGATCAGATCAGTGAGTTTGTCGAGTATGATAACCTGATTATTGAAGTGAAAAGGAATACATCATATAGGATTGAAACGCCAGTAAGGCAATTATGGAACAATGTGTTGCAGCTGCGAAAATATTATGTACAAAATCATAGGTGCTCAGTTCAAACTTGGACACAAGTCGTGTAATCCAATTAGTCGACTTGTTTAACTATCAATTCGAGTAACTTGAGATAACTATGCTCAACGTGCCTAACTATACTTGACTTCACTCAAAACAAAACTGAAATGACTTTCGATACATTCACGGTAAAATTAAACATTCCTACTCGACCTCGTTTTCACCGAGATTTCTCATTGACAACATCAATCGCTATTCCAACATTTTCGACCATATGGCCAAAAGTACGGGATGTTCAGATATGCGGATTTATTCCTTAAATTGCAAAGCACACAGCTTCAGTTATAACTATTGCTAAACAAGCTGCTAATGACACCCGTTCTTCTCCGAATCAACATGGGACATGTTAGTATTCATACTATCAAACCAATCATCCATTTTCGAAAAGCAAATCGCATTTCCACGTTGCTCATCACGTTTTCCAATTCCAAATTACAATATTCTTGCTAAACTGTGGTCAAAACTCATGCAATATTGAATACATTGTAAATTTGATACTTTATTTCCCTTGAATCACTGATGGCCCAATTTGTAGAACCATCTGAACATGATCACATCAGTGAGTTTGTCGAGTATGATAACCTGATTATTGAAGTGAAACGGAACACATCATATAGGATTGAAACGACAGTAAGGCAATTATGGAACAATGTGTTGCAGCTGCGAAAATATTATGTACAAAATCATAGGTGCTCAGTTCAAACTTGGACACAAGTCGTGTAATTCAATTAGTCGACTTGTTTAACTATCAATTCGAGTAACTTGAGATAACTATGCTCAACTTGCCAAACTATACTTGACTTCACTCAAAACAAAACTGAAATGACTTTCGATACATTCACGGTAAAATTAAACATTCCTACTCGACCTCGTTTTCACCGAGATTTCTCATTGACAACATCAATCGCTATTCCAACATTTTCGACCATATGGCCAAAAGTACGGGATGTTCAGATATGCGGATTTATTCCTTAAATTGCAAAGCACACATCATAAGTTAAAACTATTGCTAAACAAGCTGCTAATTAGACCCGTTCGTGTCCAAATCAACATGGGACATGTTAGTATTCATACTATCAAACCAATCATCCATATTCGAAAAGCGAATCGCTTTCCCACGTTGCTCATCACGTTTTCCAATTCCAAATTACAATATTCTTGCTAAACTGTGGTCAAAACTCATGCAATATTGAATACATTGTAAATTTGATACTTTATTTCCCTTGAATCACTGATGGCCCAATTTGTAGAACCATCTGAACATGATCACATCAGTGAGTTTGTCGAGTAGGATAACCTGATTATTGAAGTGAAACGGAACACATCATATAGGATTGAAACGACAGTAAGGCAATTATGGAACAATGTGTTGCAGCTGCGAAAATATTATATACAAAATCATAAGTGCTTAGTTCAAACTTGGACACAAGTCGTGTAATCCAATTAGTCGACTTGTTTAACTATCAATTCGAGTAACTTGAGATAACTATGCTCAACGTGCCAAACTATACTTGACTTCACTCAAAACAAAACTGAAATGACTTTCGATACATTCACGGTAAAATTAAACATTCCTACTCGACCTCGTTTTCACCGAGATTTCTCATTGACAACATCAATCGCTATTCCAACATTTTCGACCATATGGCCAAAAGTACGGGATGTTCAGATATGCGGATTCATTTCTTAAATTGCAAAGCACACAGCTTCAGTTATAACTATTGCTAAACAAGCTGCTAATGACACCCGTTCTTCTCCGAATCAACATGGGACATGTTAGTATTCATACTATCAAACCAATCATCCATTTTCGAAGAGCAAATCGCATTTCCACGTTGCTCATCATGTTTTCCAATTCCAAATTACAATATTCTTGCTAAACTGTGGTCAAAACTCATGCAATATTGAATACATTGTAAATGTGATACTTTATTTCCCTTGAATCACTGATGGCCCAATTTGTAGAACCATCTGAACATGATCACATCAGTGAGTTTGTCGAGTATGATAACCTGATTATTGAAGTGAAACGGAATACATCATATAGGATCGAAACGACAGTGGGGCAATTATGGAACAATGTGTTGCAGCTGCGAAAATATTATGTACAAAATCATAGGTGCTCAGTTCAAACTTGGACACAAGTCGTGTAATTCAATTAGTCGACTTGTTTAACTATCAATTCGAGTAACTTGAGATAACTATGCTCAACTTGCCAAACTATACTTGACTTCATTCAAAACAAAACTGAAATGACTTTCGATACATTCACGGTAAAATTAAACATTCCTACTCGACCTCGTTTTCACCGAGATTTCTCATTGACAACATCAATCGCTATTCCAACATTTTCGACCATATGGCCAAAAGTACGGGATGTTCAGATATGCGGATTTATTCCTTAAATTGCAAAGCACACAGCTTCAGTTATAACTATTGCTAAACAAGCTGCTAATGACACCCGTTCTTCTCCGAATCAACATGGGACATGTTAGTATTCATACTATCAAACCAATCATCCATTTTCGAAAAGCAAATCGCATTTCCACGTTGCTCATCACGTTTTCCAATTCCAAATTACAATATTCTTGCTAAACTGTGGTCAAAACTCATGCAATATTGAATACATTGTAAATTTGATACTTTATTTCCCTTGAATCACTGATGGCCCAATTTGTAGAACCATCTGAACATGATCACATCAGTGAGTTTGTCGAGTATGATAACCTGATTATTGAAGTGAAACGGAACACATCATATAGGATTGAAACGACAGTAAGGCAATTATGGAACAATGTGTTGCAGCTGCGAAAATATTATGTACAAAATCATAGGTGCTCAGTTCAAACTTGGACACAAGTCGTGTAATTCAATTAGTTGACTTGTTTAACTATCAATTCGAGTAACTTGAGATAACTATGCTCAACTTGCCAAACTATACTTGACTTCACTCAAAACAAAACTGAAATGACTTTCGATACATTCACGGTAAAATTAAACATTCCTACTCGACCTCGTTTTCACCGAGATTTCTCATTGACAACATCAATCGCTATTCCAACATTTTCGACCATATGGCCAAAAGTACGGGATGTTCAGATATGCGGATTTATTCCTTAAATTGCAAAGCACACATCATAAGTTAAAACTATTGCTAAACAAGCTGCTAATTAGACCCGTTCGTGTCCAAATCAACATGGGACATGTTAGTATTCATACTATCAAACCAATCATCCATATTCGAAAAGCGAATCGCTTTCCCACGTTGCTCATCACGTTTTCCAATTCGAAATTACAATATTCTTGCTAAACTGTGGTCAAAACTCATGCAATATTGAATACATTGTAAATTTGATACTTTATTTCCCTTGAATCACTGATGGCCCAATTTGTAGAACCATCTGAACATGATCACATCAGTGAGTTTGTCGAGTAGGATAACCTGATTATTGAAGTGAAACGGAACACATCATATAGGATTGAAACGACAGTAAGGCAATTATGGAACAATGTGTTGCAGCTGCGAAAATATTATATACAAAATCATAAGTGCTTAGTTCAAACTTGGACACAAGTCGTGTAATCCAATTAGTCGACTTGTTTAACTATCAATTCGAGTAACTTGAGATAACTATGCTCAACGTGCCAAACTATACTTGACTTCACTCAAAACAAAACTGAAATGACTTTCGATACATTCACGGTAAAATTAAACATTCCTACTCGACCTCGTTTTCACCGAGATTTCTCATTGACAACATCAATCGCTATTCCAACATTTTCGACCATATGGCCAAAAGTACGGGATGTTCAGATATGCGGATTCATTTCTTAAATTGCAAAGCACACAGCTTCAGTTATAACTATTGCTAAACAAGCTGCTAATGACACCCGTTCTTCTCCGAATCAACATGGGACATGTTAGTATTCATACTATCAAACCAATCATCCATTTTCGAAGAGCAAATCGCATTTCCACGTTGCTCATCATGTTTTCCAATTCCAAATTACAATATTCTTGCTAAACTGTGGTCAAAACTCATGCAATATTGAATACATTGTAAATGTGATACTTTATTTCCCTTGAATCACTGATGGCCCAATTTGTAGAACCATCTGAACATGATCACATCAGTGAGTTTGTCGAGTATGATAACCTGATTATTGAAGTGAAACGGAATACATCATATAGGATCGAAACGACAGTGGGGCAATTATGGAACAATGTGTTGCAGCTGCGAAAATATTATGTACAAAATCATAGGTGCTCAGTTCAAACTTGGACACAAGTCGTGTAATTCAATTAGTCGACTTGTTTAACTATCAATTCGAGTAACTTGAGATAACTATGCTCAACTTGCCAAACTATACTTGACTTCACTCAAAACAAAACTGAAATGACTTTCGATACATTCACGGTAAAATTAAACATTCCTACTCGACCTCGTTTTCACCGAGATTTCTCATTGACAACATCAATCGCTATTCCAACATTTTCGACCATATGGCCAAAAGTACGGGATGTTCAGATATGCGGATTTATTCCTTAAATTGCAAAGCACACAGCTTCAGTTATAACTATTGCTAAACAAGCTGCTAATGACGCCCATTATTCTCCGAATCAACATGGGACATGTTAGTATTCATACTATCAAACCAATCATCCATTTTCGAAAAGCAAATCGCATTTCCACGTTGCTCATCACGTTTTCCAATTCCAAATTACAATATTCTTGCTAAACTGTGGTCAAAACTCATGCAATATTGAATACATTGTAAATTTGATACTTTATTTCCCTTGAATCACTGATGGCCCAATTTGTAGAACCATCTGAACATGATCACATCAGTGAGTTTGTCGAGTAGGATAACCTGATTATTGAAGTGAAACGGAACACATCATATAGGATTGAAACGACAGTAAGGCAATTATGGAACAATGTGTTGCAGCTGCGAAAATATTATATACAAAATCATAAGTGCTTAGTTCAAACTTGGACACAAGTCGTGTAATCCAATTAGTCGACTTGTTTAACTATCAATTCGAGTAACTTGAGATAACTATGCTCAACGTGCCAAACTATACTTGACTTCACTCAAAACAAAACTGAAATGACTTTCGATACATTCACGGTAAAATTAAACATTCCTACTCGACCTCGTTTTCACCGAGATTTCTCATTGACAACATCAATCGCTATTCCAACATTTTCGACCATATGGCCAAAAGTACGGGATGTTCAGATATGCGGATTCATTTCTTAAATTGCAAAGCACACAGCTTCAGTTATAACTATTGCTAAACAAGCTGCTAATGACACCCGTTCTTCTCCGAATCAACATGGGACATGTTAGTATTCATACTATCAAACCAATCATCCATTTTCGAAGAGCAAATCGCATTTCCACGTTGCTCATCATGTTTTCCAATTCCAAATTACAATATTCTTGCTAAACTGTGGTCAAAACTCATGCAATATTGAATACATTGTAAATGTGATACTTTATTTCCCTTGAATCACTGATGGCCCAATTTGTAGAACCATCTGAACATGATCACATCAGTGAGTTTGTCGAGTATGATAACCTGATTATTGAAGTGAAACGGAATACATCATATAGGATCGAAACGACAGTGGGGCAATTATGGAACAATGTGTTGCAGCTGCGAAAATATTATGTACAAAATCATAGGTGCTCAGTTCAAACTTGGACACAAGTCGTGTAATTCAATTAGTCGACTTGTTTAACTATCAATTCGAGTAACTTGAGATAACTATGCTCAACTTGCCAAACTATACTTGACTTCACTCAAAACAAAACTGAAATGACTTTCGATACATTCACGGTAAAATTAAACATTCCTACTCGACCTCGTTTTCACCGAGATTTCTCATTGACAACATCAATCGCTATTCCAACATTTTCGACCATATGGCCAAAAGTACGGGATGTTCAGATATGCGGATTCATTTCTTAAATTGCAAAGCACACAGCTTCAGTTATAACTATTGCTAAACAAGCTGCTAATGACACCCGTTCTTCTCCGAATCAACATGGGACATGTTAGTATTCATACTATCAAACCAATCATCCATTTTCGAAGAGCAAATCGCATTTCCACGTTGCTCATCATGTTTTCCAATTCCAAATTACAATATTCTTGCTAAACTGTGGTCAAAACTCATGCAATATTGAATACATTGTAAATGTGATACTTTATTTCCCTTGAATCACTGATGGCCCAATTTGTAGAACCATCTGAACATGATCACATCAGTGAGTTTGTCGAGTATGATAACCTGATTATTGAAGTGAAACGGAATACATCATATAGGATCGAAACGACAGTGGGGCAATTATGGAACAATGTGTTGCAGCTGCGAAAATATTATGTACAAAATCATAGGTGCTCAGTTCAAACTTGGACACAAGTCGTGTAATTCAATTAGTCGACTTGTTTAACTATCAATTCGAGTAACTTGAGATAACTATGCTCAACTTGCCAAACTATACTTGACTTCACTCAAAACAAAACTGAAATGACTTTCGATACATTCACGGTAAAATTAAACATTCCTACTCGACCTCGTTTTCACCGAGATTTCTCATTGACAACATCAATCGCTATTCCAACATTTTCGACCATATGGCCAAAAGTACGGGATGTTCAGATATGCGGATTTATTCCTTAAATTGCAAAGCACACAGCTTCAGTTATAACTATTGCTAAACAAGCTGCTAATGACGCCCATTATTCTCCGAATCAACATGGGACATGTTAGTATTCATACTATCAAACCAATCATCCATTTTCGAAAAGCAAATCGCATTTCCACGTTGCTCATCACGTTTTCCAATTCCAAATTACAATATTCTTGCTAAACTGTGGTCAAAACTCATGCAATATTGAATACATTGTAAATTTGATACTTTATTTCCCTTGAATCACTGATGGCCCAATTTGTAGAACCATCTGAACATGATCACATCAGTGAGTTTGTCGAGTATGATAACCTGATTATTGAAGTGAAACGGAACACATCATATAGGATTGAAACGACAGTAAGGCAATTATGGAACAATGTGTTGCAGCTGCGAAAATATTATGTACAAAATCATAGGTGCTTAGTTCAAACTTGGACACAAGTCGTGTAATCCAATTAGTCGACTTGTTTAACTATCAATTCGAGTAACTTGAAATGACTATGCTCAACTTGCCAAACTATACTTGACTTCATTCAAAACAAAACTGAAATGACTTTCGATACATTCACGGTAAAATTAAACATTCCTACTCGACCTCGTTTTCACCGAGATTTCTCATTGACAACATCAATCGCTATTCCAACATTTTCGACCATATGGCCAAAAGTACGGGATGTTCAGATATGCGGATTTATTCCTTAAATTGCAAAGCACACATCTTTAGTTAAAACCATTGCTAAACAAGCTGCTAATTACACCCGTTCTTGTCCAAATCAACATGGGACATGTTAGTATTCATACTATCAAACCAATCATCCTTTTTCGAAAAGCGAATCGCATTTCCACGTTGCTCATCATGTTTTCCAATTCCAAATTACAATATTCTTGCTAAACTGTGGTCAAAACTCATGCAATATTGAATACATTGTAAATTTGATACTTTATTTCCCTTGAATCACTGATGGCCCAATTTGTAGAACCATCTGAACATGATCACATCAGTGAGTTTGTCGAGTATGATAACCTGATTATTGAAGTGAAACGGAACACATCATATAGGATTGAAACGACAGTAAGGCAATTATGGAACAATGTGTTGCAGCTGCGAAAATATTATGTACAAAATCATAGGTGCTCAGTTCAAACTTGGACACAAGTCGTGTAATTCAATTAGTCGACTTGTTTAACTATCAATTCGAGTAACTTGAGATAACTATGCTCAACTTGCCAAACTATACTTGACTTCACTCAAAACAAAACTGAAATGACTTTCGATACATTCACGGTAAAATTAAACATTCCTACTCGACCTCGTTTTCACCGAGATTTCTCATTGACAACATCAATCGCTATTCCAACATTTTCGACCATATGGCCAAAAGTACGGGATGTTCAGATATGCGGATTTATTCCTTAAATTGCAAAGCACACAGCTTCAGTTACAACTATTGCTAAACAAGCTGCTAATGACAACCGTTCTTCTCCGAATCAACATGGGACATGTTAGTATTCATACTATCAAACCAATCATCCATTTTCGAAAAGCGAATCGCTTTTCCACGTTGCTCATCACGTTTTCCAATTCCAAATTACAATATTCTTGCTAAACTGTGGTCAAAACTCATGCAATATTGAATACATTGTAAATTTGATACTTTGTTTCCCTTGAATCACTGATGGCCCAATTTGTAGAACCATCTGAACATGATCACATCAGTGAGTTTGTCGAGTAGGATAACCTGATTATTGAAGTGAAACGGAACACATCATATAGGATTGAAACGACAGTAAGGCAATTATGGAACAATGTGTTGCAGCTGCGAAAATATTATATACAAAATCATAAGTGCTTAGTTCAAACTTGGACACAAGTCGTGTAATCCAATTAGTCGACTTGTTTAACTATCAATTCGAGTAACTTGAGATAACTATGCTCAACGTGCCAAACTATACTTGACTTCACTCAAAACAAAACTGAAATGACTTTCGATACATTCACGGTAAAATTAAACATTCCTACTCGACCTCGTTTTCACCGAGATTTCTCATTGACAACATCAATCGCTATTCCAACATTTTCGACCATATGGCCAAAAGTACGGGATGTTCAGATATGTGGATTTATTCCGTAAATTGCAAAGCACACAGCTTCAGTTATAACTATTGCTAAACAAGCTGCTAATGACACCCGTTCTTCTCCGAATCAACATGGGACATGTTAGTATTCATACTATCAAACCAATCATCCATTTTGGAAAAGCAAATCGCTTTTCCACGTTGCTCATCACGTTTTCCAATTCCAAATTACAATATTCTTGCTAAACTGTGGTCAAAACTCATGCAATGTTGAATACATTGTAAATTTGATACTTTATTTCCCTTGAATCACTGATGGCCCAATTTGTAGAACCATCTGAACATGATCACATCAGTGAGTTTGTCGAGTATGATAACCTGATTATTGAAGTGAAACGGAACACATCATATAGGATTGAAACGACAGTAAGGCAATTATGGAACAATGTGTTGCAGCTGCGAAAATATTATGTACAAAATCATAGGTGCTCAGTTCAAACTTGGACACAAGTCGTGTAATCCAATTAGTCGACTTGTTTAACTATCAATTCGAGTAACTTGAGATAACTATGCTCAACGTGCCAAACTATACTTGACTTCACTCAAAACAAAACTGAAATGACTTTCGATACATTCACGGTAAAATTAAACATTCCTACTCGACCTCGTTTTCACCGAGATTTCTCATTGACAACATCAATCGCTATTCCAACATTTTCGACCATATGGCCAAAAGTACGGGATGTTCAGATATGTGGATTTATTCCGTAAATTGCAAAGCACACAGCTTCAGTTATAACTATTGCTAAACAAGCTGCTAATGACACCCGTTCTTCTCCGAATCAACATGGGACATGTTAGTATTCATACTATCAAACCAATCATCCATTTTGGAAAAGCAAATCGCTTTTCCACGTTGCTCATCACGTTTTCCAATTCCAAATTACAATATTCTTGCTAAACTGTGGTCAAAACTCATGCAATGTTGAATACATTGTAAATTTGATACTTTATTTCCCTTGAATCACTGATGGCCCAATTTGTAGAACCATCTGAACATGATCACATCAGTGAGTTTGTCGAGTATGATAACCTGATTATTGAAGTGAAACGGAACACATCATATAGGATTGAAACGACAGTAAGGCAATTATGGAACAATGTGTTGCAGCTGCGAAAATATTATGTACAAAATCATAGGTGCTCAGTTCAAACTTGGACACAAGTCGTGTAATTCAATTAGTCGACTTGTTTAACTATCAATTCGAGTAACTTGAGATAACTATGCTCAACTTGCCAAACTATACTTGACTTCACTCAAAACAAAACTGAAATGACTTTCGATACATTCACGGTAAAATTAAACATTCCTACTCGACCTCGTTTTCACCGAGATTTCTCATTGACAACATCAATCGCTATTCCAACATTTTCGACCATATGGCCAAAAGTACGGGATGTTCAGATATGCGGATTTATTCCTTAAATTGCAAAGCACACAGCTTCAGTTATAACTATTGCTAAACAAGCTGCTAATGACACCCGTTCTTCTCCGAATCAACATGGGACATGTTAGTATTCATACTATCAAACCAATCATCCATTTTCGAAAAGCAAATCGCATTTCCACGTTGCTCATCACGTTTTCCAATTCCAAATTACAATATCCTTGCTAAACTGTGGTCAAAACTCATGCAATATTGAATACATTGTAAATTTGATACTTTATTTCCCTTGAATCACTGATGGACCAATTTGTAGAACCATCTGAACATGATCACATCAGTGAGTTTGTCGAGTATGATAACCTGATTATTGAAGTGAAACGGAACACATCATATAGGATTGAAACGACAGTAAGGCAATTATGGAACAATGTGTTGCAGCTGCGAAAATATTATATACAAAATCATAGGTGCTCAGTTCAAACTTGGACACAAGTCGTGTAATCCAATTAGTCGACTTGTTTAACTATCAATTCGAGTAACTTGAAATTACTATGCTCAACTTGCCAAACTATACTTGACTTCACTCAAAACAAAACTGAAATGACTTTCGATACATTCACGGTAAAATTAAACATTCCTACTCGACCTCGTTTTCACCGAGATTTCTCATTGACAACATCAATTGCTATTCCAACATTTTCGACCATATGGCCAAAAGTACGGGATGTTCAGATATGCGGATTCATTTCTTAAATTGCAAAGCACACAGCTTCAGTTATAACTATTGCTAACCAAGCAGCTAATGACACCCGTTATTCTCCGAATCAACATGGGACATGTTAGTATTCATACTATCAAACCAATCATCCATTTTCGAAAAGCGATTTGCATTTCCACGTTGCTCATCACGTTTTCCAATTCCAAATTACAATATTCTTGCTAAACTGTGGTCAAAACTCATGCAATATTGAATACATTGTAAATTTGATACTTTATTTCCCTTGAATCACTGATGGCCCAATTTGTAGAACCATCTGAACATGATCACATCAGTGAGTTTGTCGAGTATGATAACCTGATTATTGAAGTGAAACGGAACACATCATATAGGATTGAAACGCCAGTAAGGCAAATATGGAACAATGTGTTGCAGCTGCGAAAATATTATGTACAAAATCATAGGTGCTCAGTTCAAACTTGGACACAAGTCGTGTAATCCAATTAGTCGACTTGTTTAACTATCAATTCGAGTAACTTGAGATAACTATGCTCAACTTGCCAAACTATACTTGACTTCACTCAAAACAAAACTGAAATGACTTTCGATACATTCACGGTAAAATTAAACATTCCTACTCGACCTCGTTTTCACCGAGATTTCTCATTGACAACATCAATCGCTATTCCAACATTTTCGACCATATGGCCAAAAGTACGGGATGTTCAGATATGCGGATTTATTCCGTAAATTGCAAAGCACACAGCTTCAGTTATAACTATTGCTAAACAAGCTGCTAATGACACCCGTTCTTCTCCGAATCAACATGGGACATGTTAGTATTCATACTATCAAACCAATCATCCATTTTCGAAAAGCGAATCGCTTCTCCACGTTGCTCATCATGTTTTCCAATTCCAAATTACAATATTCTTGCTAAACTGTGGTCAAAACTCATGCAATATTGAATACATTGTAAATTTGATACTTTATTTCCCTTGAATCACTGATGGCCCAATTTGTAGAACCATCTGAACATGATCAGATCAGTGAGTTTGTCGAGTATGATAACCTGATTATTGAAGTAAAAAGGAACACATCATATAGGATTGAAACGCCAGTAAGGCAATTATGGAACAATGTGTTGCAGCTGCGAAAATATTATGTACAAAATCATAGGTGCTCAGTTCAAACTTGGACACAAGTCGTGTAATTCAATTAGTCGACTTGTTTAACTATCAATTCGAGTAACTTGAGATAACTATGCTCAACTTGCCAAACTATACTTGACTTCACTCAAAACAAAACTGAAATGACTTTCGATACATTCACGGTAAAATTAAACATTCCTACTCGACCTCGTTTTCACCGAGATTTCTCATTGACAACATCAATCGCTATTCCAACATTTTCGACCATATGGCCAAAAGTACGGGATGTTCAGATATGCGGATTTATTCCTTAAATTGCAAAGCACACAGCTTCAGTTATAACTATTGCTAAACAAGCTGCTAATGACACCCGTTCTTCTCCGAATCAACATGGGACATGTTAGTATTCATACTATCAAACCAATCATCCATTTTCGAAAAGCAAATCGCATTTCCACGTTGCTCATCACGTTTTCCAATTCCAAATTACAATATTCTTGCTAAACTGTGGTCAAAACTCATGCAATATTGAATACATTGTAAATTTGATACTTTATTTCCCTTGAATCACTGATGGCCCAATTTGTAGAACCATCCGAACATGATCACATCAGTGAGTTTGTCGAGTATGATAACCTGATTATTGAAGTGAAACGAAACACATCATATAGGATTGAAACGCCAGTAAGGCAATTATGGAACAATGTGTTGCAGCTACGAAAATATTATGTACAAAATCATAGGTGCTTAGTTCAAACTTGGACACAAGTCGTGTAATCCAATAAGTCGACTTGTTTTACTATCAATTCGAGTAACTTGAGATAACTATGCTCAACTTGCCAAACTATACTTGACTTCATTCAAAACAAAACTGAAATGACTTTCGATACATTCACGGTAAAATTAAACATTCCTACTCGACCTCGTTTTCACCGAGATTTCTCATTGACAACATCAATCGCTATTCCAACATTTTCGACCATATGGCCAAAAGTACGGGATGTTCAGATATGCGGATTTATTCCGTAAATTGCAAAGCACACAGCTTCAGTTATAACTATTGCTAAACAAGCTGCTAATGACACCCGTTCTTCTCCGAATCAACATGGGACATGTTAGTATTCATACTATCAAACCAATCATCCATTTTCGAAAAGCGAATCGCTTCTCCACGTTGCTCATCATGTTTTCCAATTCCAAATTACAATATTCTTGCTAAACTGTGGTCAAAACTCATGCAATATTGAATACATTGTAAATTTGATACTTTATTTCCCTTGAATCACTGATGGCCCAATTTGTAGAACCATCTGAACATGATCACATCAGTGAGTTTGTCGAGTATGATAACCTGATTATTGAAGTAAAAAGGAACACATCATATAGGATTGAAACGCCAGTAACGCAATTATGGAACAATGTGTTGCAGCTGCGAAAATATTATGTACAAAATCATAGGTGCTCAGTTCAAACTTGGACACAAGTCGTGTAATTCAATTAGTCGACTTGTTTTACTATCAATTCGAGTAACTTGAGATAACTATGCTCAACTTGCCAAACTATACTTGACTTCATTCAAAACAAAACTGAAATGACTTTCGATACATTCACGGTAAAATTAAACATTCCTACTCGACCTCGTTTTCACCGAGATTTCTCATTGACAACATCAATCGCTATTCCAACATTTTCGACCATATGGCCAAAAGTACGGGATGTTCAGATATGCGGATTTATTCCTTAAATTGCAAAGCACACAGCTTCAGTTACAACTATTGCTAAACAAGCTGCTAATTAGACCCGTTCGTGTCCAAATCAACATGGGACATGTTAGTATTCATACTATCAAACCAATCATCCATTTTCGAAAAGCGAATCGCTTCTCCACGTTGCTCATCACGTTTTCCAATTCCAAATTACAATATTCTTGCTAAACTGTGGTCAAAACTCATGCAATATTGAATACATTGTAAATTTGATACTTTATTTCCCTTGAATCACTGATGGCCCAATTTGTAGAACCATCTGAACATGATCACATCAGTGAGTTTGTCGAGTATGATAACCTGATTATTGAGGTGAAACGGAACACATCATATAGGATTGAAACGACAGTAAGGCAATTATGGAACAATGTGTTGCAGCTGCGAAAATATTATGTACAAAATCATAGGTGCTCAGTTCAAACTTGGACACAAGTCGTGTAATTCAATTAGTCGACTTGTTTAACTATCAATTCGAGTAACTTGAGATAACTATGCTCAACTTGCCAAACTATACTTGACTTCAGTCAACACAAAACTGAAATGACTTTCGATACATTCACGGTAAAATAAAACATTCCTACTCGACCTCGTTTTCACCGAGATTTCTCATTGACAACATCAATCGCTATTCCAACATTTTCGACCATATGGCCAAAAGTACGGGATGTTCAGATATGCGGATTTATTCCTTAAATTGCAAAGCACACAGCTTCAGTTATAACTATTGCTAAACAAGCTGCTAATGACACCCGTTCTTCTCCGAATCAACATGGGACATGTTAGTATTCATACTATAAAACCAATCATCGTTTTTCGAAAAGTAAATCGCATTTCCACGTTGCTCATCACGTTTTCCAATTCCAAATTACAACATTCTTGCTAAACTGTGGTCAAAACTCATGCAATATTGAATACATTGTAAATTTGATACTTTATTTCCCTTGAATCACTGATGGACCAATTTGTAGAACCATCTGAACATGATCACATCAGTGAGTTTGTCGAGTATGATAACCTGATTATTGAAGTAAAAAGGAACACATCATATAGGATTGAAACGCCAGTAAGGCAATTATGGAACAATGTGTTGCAGCTGCGAAAATATTATGTACAAAATCATAGGTGCTCAGTTCAAACTTGGACACAAGTCGTGTAATTCAATTAGTCGACTTGTTTAACTATCAATTCGAGTAACTTGAGATAACTATGCTCAACTTGCCAAACTATACTTGACTTCACTCAAAACAAAACTGAAATGACTTTCGATACATTCACGGTAAAATTAAACATTACTACTCGACCTCGTTTTCACCGAGATTTCTCATTGACAACATCAATCGCGATTCTAACATTTTCGACAATATGGCCAAAAGTACGGGATGTTCAGATATGCGGATTTATTCCTTAAATTGCAAAGCACACAGCTTCAGTTATAACTATTGCTAAACAAGCTGCTAATGACACCCGTTCTTGTCCGAATCAACATGGGACATGTTAGTATTCATACTATCAAACCAATCATCCTTTTTCGAAAAGCGAATCGCATTTCCTTGTTGCTCATCAATATTTTTGCTGAATTGTTTTCAAATCTTAAGCTTTATATATTTTGTTTTCATAATATGCTTTATATTTTCTTCGCTAACAAACCTGTTATGGAAATTTTTTTCCATGCTTACAGTTTTTTTCTCGTGCTTTCTATCATACTGCCCTATTCATTTACTTATATCTTTTTTTGGTTTCTGCATTCTCGTATATCCTTTCCGTCTTTTTTTCATGCATCATCGTGTTCTTTTAACTGTTCTTTTATTTGACTTGGCTGGACGGCGAATCGTCTTTGGCCTTTGTTTATGTTGAGCAACACACCCTTTGTATCGTTTTTTTATTGATTTCAGTTTCATCGGAATTTCCGATACACGACATTGTGTTCGTCACCCTCCATCACATCTATTATTCTTTCTAAGCTGATATCGATTTTTTCGGTTTTTCGCTTGTGGGTGCATTCATTTCGCGTATATTGGAAGTTAGCCGAAAACGTGTTAGTTCAGGCACTGAATTATTACAGTTTCGACTGTCTTGAATGTGATATTACCTCTGAAATCCATTCACTATGGAGGAACGAGAAGTTTGGAAATGTTGCCTTATCCACTTTAGGCCATTCCTGAACTCCATATTTCAGTCTTATCGTTGGACATTTCTTTCATTGTAGTTTGTGCTCGGGGCCCTCATTATTCGCTGTACGCTGTCATCAAGCACAGTCAAGTGACAGAGTAAACAGGATTATCTCTGACGTTTCCGTAGTTTGAAAATAGCCCCATTTTACTTCTCACCGATTTTCATACGGTTCTTTTTTGTGGTTTTCGGTGCATATATCAACTGATATTATTATAACCTTTCATTTGAACAGATGATCATGCGCCAAGGTTGTCAGCCATGCAGGGTGAGTTAGTTGTGCTCCTGTATTATAGTTAGTAAAAGCTGACTTTATGGTTCAGAGATATTCTTCTTTTTTAAAGTCTCATTACAACATTGACAGCTGTACACGATAGGCAAAATCTAGTGTGAAAGTGAATTTTGGAATCAAAATGTGGGATCATTCTGAGTTCGTCGATTTTTGGACAATATTTGCTAAGGCCCAAAATAGATATGATATGATGTCAGTCAATCTGGTAAGTGTATTTTCCATGGTGAATCACAACAAGGAAAACATGATTATTAGTCATTTACTCATACCCACAATAAGAACTTGGTTTGCTGCAATCCTGAAACATTGTGTTGCCATTTTCATGGTTTTTCGGGTGAATTTTTTTTCAGTCAGCAAAGGTAGTCAGAATTGGAAGGAAATACAGTATTACTTCTCACATTGTAAGTCCATCTACGATCTGAACTGTTGGAATTGATGGGAGAATGACTGATGAAGCAGTTTGATTTGGCTCTGAATTCCAGTTTCAATCCCTGTCATAATTCGGGGGAATTCTCTTTTTTTTATGAATGTGATTCAGGCACCTTCAGTTTGCCATATAGTGGTGCGGTCTGAAAAACAACATGTCGAAGGTCACATTATTAACACAAGTCGGGCAGCGAACAACTATGCTCAATCCGCATGAATGAGGTGAGAGGTGAATATGCTAACCATTGTCTGAGAAAATGTTCATTGTCAGAGCATTATGAAATGGGAGAGAAAAGATCGGTAAGAATAAACTGACATTGTCATCAGTGATGGTCAATGATTGGTATTTTCAGGCCAAACTAGTAAATTTTCATGGACCGGGACATTTAGGCAGTTTGCTGTTTGACTGCATGTGGATGATCGGATGGTTGGAAAAACATATCAACATGGCAGCTGTAGATTTTGGGTTTGCAAACGCACTAAGTACTTTGTCAATTGTTGTTCATGAGTGACCACTTCGGGAGGTACTTTTACGTGAATACCTTCTCTAATACACCGAGATCCATCTTCTCATCTGACTATCAGGACGTGGACGGAATCCAACCGTTTTTAAGGCTTAAATTTGACCTATCATATTAAACGTCACATAAAATGAACTAGTTCCCTTTCTTTCTGTTATATTATTGGTAACGTATGGGCAGTTCATTACACAATATTCACTTTGATGAGCTTCCAAACCAGAACAACCAATGCATACACAACGCTCTCGTAATGCCGAGAATGGTTTTGAAGCACTTCGTGGTTGATTCTGCTTATGTTATCCCACTGGTGCACACCCCACAAATAGCAATCTGTATTGGGTGTACACCACATGACTCCTGATAAATGCTTGAACATCTATAGCAATAAAAGCAAATTTGAGAAGCAATATGTTAAAACTTCCCAGCTCAAAATCACCCAGCTCAGGAATAAGGTTACAGTTCGACTTCGACAAAGATGCTTTCCTGTTGCCTAATAAAAGACCCGTTGTATTCTAGTTCACTGTTTACAAGGGAGAATCTGAGAACTGGCACTGCTTGTGCAATGTTCAAGAGGCTAGAGTAGTATCTCATTAGAGTATTATTTCATACTCTTCATATATCGGAACGACATTCATTCAAGTAGTCACTGAGTGATTGACAGTCTTTCACGATGAGTTGCTAGGGTGAGTGCGAGAGAACGATTTACTAGAACAAGCTGGTTATTTCCTTCACTTGAACACTCTTTCTATGATATTTGTGAGTGTTAAACTACTATATCAATATGTCATTGTATACACTGAAAGAAAACACGACTGGTTTTTGTTTCAACTAATTCTGTAGAGTGCTATATCCTGGTTTGGTTGATTTCATCAACTTTCTGGAATCAGACTCGTGAATCTCTCGAACACCATATATCAGGAGCAAATAAGGTGGATCGATTTTCGTGATTTCTCTAGTTAAATAAGTTATTTCATAGGTATGCGTTGAAAAAAAAATTTGTTCCATGTAAGGATATTTGCAAAATAAACGACAAATCACATTTGTTCATATTAAGGAAATGAATTGAGGGCATTCTCCTCTTCCGTATTCTCCTAATCATGGCTCTTAGAGCTAGATTGATGAATCAAAAAGGCACAATTTACAAATGTTTGTCGGGGAACAATTGACTGAATCATCATGATTATGGTTGCCGCGTAATAAGGAAGATGGAAGGGATATTACTGTTGTTCCGTGGCTAGGAAACGGACCAAGGAGAAAAAGTTATTTGATTCTGGGGATTATGCAACTTCGATTTCTAAAACCACAAGAATTCCAGTTTGGTGTCCCGTAAGTAATTATGTAGATTTGCCGGAAAATTTGTTGTAGAAGTACTAACCGCCGATTCAAATATCATCATCAGGAAAGATTATTAGGAGTGTGAGCGGTAGTACACTTTCGCGCCTGGATGCTATTCCCAATGACACCTATACATCTATCAGCTTGGAATAATGAAAAGCATGACTGAACCCAAAAAGATGTGCAGGAATCAGTAGGAATACGATTCCTGAGCATTTGGGACCTAATGGGTGAAAGATTTTCAATCATACAGACACTGTCAACATGCTGAGACTCAATAGCTAATTTACCCCAGGGATGTGCATGAAATATCAACAATTTACACGATATTGAAACCAAACGTCTGCCAAAAGCGCTCGACATGACTTCTCTGAATGGAGGTTTTCAGTGGTTGAATGAAGTTGGTTATTTTGTTTCATGTAAACTGCCGATAAACCCTTTGTGCACCCCAATACTAAATAAAAAGCTGCTTTGTTTTTTTCTGAAACTGAATCGAATATGTTTTTGGTCATCCTATAAGCTGATGCAGTTCAACATGCTGAGGGTAAGTAATACAGAGTTTACTCTTCACGCCGTCACATATATTGTAGCTGAATATAATATAGCATTATCAGGCTTGCAAATGAAATCAGAATCATCGACATTGAGTTCATGGATTGGAAGCCAAGCAGTGAGTATTCACAATATAAAAACAAGTGGGTAATACTTGTTGGAGACTGATTCACAGGTAACATGACTAGAAATACCTAATTGTCTGATGAATGATTAGCTCCAACTATGGTAGAATGGTCATAAACGAAAGACAAACCATGTTCTTTAGTACACAGAGAAGGCTGCTGTATTTTGGATTTGGTAGGAGTGAGGTAAGCGTGGTTCTACGGAGAATGAATATTCATTAACAAAGAACAGTAATCCGACGCTGAAACCCATGCAAGCGAGGAAATGCCTTTGTCAGAGTCACTTGTCAGGAGTAGTGGCTTACATCATACATAATACCATACACCATACAGCATGAAACCTTAATTAGGCATGAATGTGTGATGCTGAATGTCTCGAACGTGGTTGGAACAGCTGCGCAGTGCTGTCACGTCTTCACTGTGAATCGAACGTTCATTCTGTAGGAAGAATAACGTTTTGCGATCACTGCGTCAATTTTTTTCACTGTTGCACTGCTTTGTTCCCACATCCAACGCAAAATTTAGAGGAAGAAAACGGACCCCAAGGATATGGTGAGCACAAACTTGAAATATGTCTTCGTTCCGTCTGTTGTTTTACATGTTTTGCACATTGTAAAGCATCTGAAAATTGCAGTAGATTTATTTTTCACAAAAGTTTGAGTTCTAACGTGTACCAGTGTTTGATCGTATGATGCGTCATGTGGTAGATAACTTACTCGGAAATCGCATTTTAAATGAAACATCCGGTTACTTCACCAGCATTTGAGTGACACATCAAACCTCACTTAAACTTACTTGGGATATCTAGAAGCTTGAACTTCACTATTGAGTGAGAATGTTTATACTTCTAACTACATGGGAATCCGTCGATTGTAAGAGTGGAAGGAATTTTTATATGTAGAGTAAAACAGCACATTCTGAAGCACGATTCGGTAATAACTCAATCATGGCTATTTAATATGACGTTCTCAACTGTAAATTGAAATTACACGGACATCTGTTCTATTTAATTCACTACTCGCCAACGGATCAGATAGTACGTTAGTAAAACAGTCGCATAAAACGCATGTAACTGGTTCAGGAGTTGAAGATTTGATATCTCTGGGATCATAGTCATAACGGAATCATCTCAGTTATTTTGTATTCACATATGTAAAAAGAGTTGTCCGTCAGAAGATTCCTGACATCTGAGAAAGGTGCCACCACTTTTTTCACGGCTGTACTGTTCCTTCACTGACCGCTTTCATTCACCCGCACCGTGCCAATAACAGTTTTGCAAATTATTGAACTATTAGAAGTCGAGCTTCACATAACAACGCTGATCTCGACTAAACGATTGTCGAAGTGTTCCTTATTGTCAAACATATAACGAGATGTAAAAACGTTGTTTCTTATAATGATGCATGTTCTTTTGTATTTCAGAATAACCTGGACGTGGGGATATCTCTCCGAATGCACAAAATTTGAAATCCCTGAAAACAAAGAATGCTTCCCGATCAACTCACGATTGTTTATTTGCAAAGTGTTCCCATTAGAATTAGTGCCCTTTCGAAGTTTGCAGTGAATTTTTATTTGCCTCCATTGATCACCCGTCAATGGCTTTTCTTTTCATTGTGCTTTGGTAAGTAGGAAACTGCAACGTTTTGTGAAAGAGAGCAAATTGAGGCAAACCAATGTTGCAGTGTGAATAAATTGATAAAAACGGATGTTTTTTGTCAGATTTTGCCGACACTCGTGATATGAATAACCAATCGGATGATATTTTCGAAAATGTAAGATATATGATAAAGCTTTTGCGATCTGTTCAAGTCAATTACTGCAATGATGATACTGAATATTTTCAGGTTTGAAGCCTGTGTAAACACGGAAACTCAGAATGGTGACGGTTCCTCTCTAACGATCAGAAGTTCCGCGGGGCCACGGTTCATGTGATTACTGGGTTGCATCTTGTGGGTAACTGGTGGACTAATATAGCCCACCAGAAGTACTACTGATGTTTGTTTTGTCCTATTATACTTAGTTGTAAAGTCACAGTTGCAACTCTCGATAACGAAAATGTTCCAATTATGTAGCACAGGGTTGTAAGCAGTTGATAATTTCTTAGTCCGCTGTGCTCTTCGGTGAAACATTCCAGTCGTTTTGTTCCAAATGAGATGCGTGTTCGTAGTGATAATTGATGGTTGACTACTTAGTAAGATACCTAATGTTCCTTCAACAGTTCTGTGGATACTCTATCCGTGATTTTGGTGAGAAATATATTGCGATAAAATGGGTCGGTAGTAGTCAACAAATATGAAGCATTTGAAATTAGATGTTCCTGGGCCCCATCTACCAATACCAAACTGGCTGACTGGTAAATTACAAGAGTGGATTTGCTTTTATTCTACGTTTCCCAGTATACCCAAACTCTGTCATCAGAAGCTCTTGGTGGAAGTACACAGTACTACGTGCTTACGATCGTTCCTCTGAAATGCACTTGTGAGAAACCCCAAAGGGAAGGGACGTGAGTAAAGATTCATTTAGTTTACAACCTCTTAGTGGTTAGCATGTTTGACAGAAACACAAAGCCAGTTACCAAGAAAAATATTATCAAATTGACGATACTGTTAAGCACTAGCTTTCTAATTCAACGCGCATCTCGCCCAGCACGTATAACTGAGTCCCTCCATTTACTCCCATGTATTCAGACTCAGCTCTTCAGCTATGCACATCCGACCGATCATTATATCACTGGGCTGATGGACGACGTTTGTGTATCATTTAATACAGTTACTAAAGTAAAAAGGTCAACGACATAACATTTCAGACCACGAGTTCAACCCCTTCAATTCCCGTTTCATTTCGTATCATTAGTTCAAGTTCATCACTCATATGAAACGTAAGGTAAATAAACCGTATCATAGAAGTTACGAAGATTGAGGTATATTATCCATCCACTCTCATGCAATGTTTAATGTTGAGTCGATTTATTATTTATTAGGTTAATACGATGCGCCTCGACAAGCTGAATACTTCGATGAATGCCGACTGTGGTATGTAAGGTGGACGTCGTTCCATCTTTCAGTCTGGTAAGTAAAGCACCGTGAATCTGTCAAGACTGTCCAAGGTTCCAGCACCACCCTGATCCAGTTAAACATGACTGTCACAAAAAACAATATGACTAGTTTACAATTCTGATGAGAAATATGAACGACTACAAATCTTTATTATGGGGTCTGGTAGTTCACCTTTCAACCCTGTGTTCTTCTCAGCCAATTTAAGTCATTTTCTGCATATTTGAACCAAACCTGAAGGCAATATTCACGTCGGGGTATATAAAGTTATCATATCACCATATATGACTGATTTGTAAAACGTATCAATAATCGAGTGACACAAATCGACAGGTGTGACTACCTCTTATTGCTATTCCGCACAAGGCCCACCTCTGAGATCTTTGTAGTAAGGTCCTCATGATTATCAGAGGCTTATTTGTGGAATAATCACGGTTTGGTTCCGTATGGAAAGACCGAAATATTTTCAGAAAAATTGGGCGAACACTATTCCAAACATGTCAATCTACATTTAGTTAGGAACTGTCCTCCTGTTTGAAGGTTTCATTCCAAGGTTGTTTGAGAGATACGAACGAAGTCCTCTTGAGATTTATTGACTGAATAGGGAACATTTCTCCTTTTATTGATTGGTGGTAATAAAGCTGCTTGGTCTATATTTTCATGACCGTATTTTGCGACGACTTAGTGTTTTTTCAGGGGAAAATATGATTGGCTTTACCAGTGAACATACCTAAGTCTAAATAGGGTGATCTCCAAGAGCATGTTCAAATAGTCCGAGTAATTGTGAATAACAGGCAATTTACCTGGCGTGCGGAGGTCGATAATGGTCATCTATGACATTTCTGTGTATACGTGGTAAACTTGAAATGTGGAAAACGGATTCCAAACCAAAACACGGTAAACGCGAGTCCGACCAGAAAGCATATAACTGTATCCAGTTCTAGAGTAACGTCCTACTGTTTGCATACTGTGTAGCTGAATGGGTAAAAGCTGCTTAAGATTTGCAAACTTTCATTTTATTCTCCCGACGAAACTGCACCGTCCAACAAGACTTCCACGAGGAGTGATATGTCGGCTTGCCTCCACCGATGACCACAGACAGCTTCAAGGAATGGGTTCCATAGGTCGGAGATCCAATCAAGTCTAAAGGATGAATGGGTATAGACTAGACGAAGTTCAATCTCCTGATTCTCCTGGTTGGGACTCGATGTGAGCTGGGTACGCAGTCAGTGAATTGGTGATAGGATAATTAATCCAAGCAAATGGGCTTCCACCCAGCCACCACACTGCCATGGGGACAGGTTCTCCCTAGACCTAAAGGCTTCAGTTGGGAACTCCAATCGTTCTCCCGCTTTGCGGCTGGACAGTCTAGCAGTGTTTGTCCAACATCTCACATAAATTGTTATAATACAGGAAATTCTGTACGGCATCTGTTTTGCACGGGGTATTCAGGATGCCGCTGCCCATGGCGTAAGGCGCAGAGGATAGTGATAAATGGACTACTGCTCAGAGTTTCCTCTCTTCCATTCAAACTTTGTCTTCTGTCCGCAAACACTTGTTTTTTCCTCCAATATCCACCCATGTTGCTACCAATAATAACAAGCCCGATAGTCACAAAGGCTGACTGTTGAGTAGTGCCATGAATAATTTTCTATCTCGTAACTCACATCTACTCAAGCCTTGTCAGCCGCCGTATCTCGGGTCCTTTCTTGTGCTTACGCTGATAAAGGCCGCTCAGCAGTCATGTCCAGCATTTCTAATAGACTCACTCAAGATTTATGTCTGCTGCGTAAACGAAACGTATATCCAGAATTTCAACAAGGTGATTCAACCACATGCTCGCAGTATCTCATCAAGATATTCCTTGCGCACGTCAGGAGACAAGGCACCTAGAGTTACGGGTCAAGGCGGTAAAAAGAAAATCGTTTCTGCGAAGATGAGGCTGCCGTTTTGGACAGTATACAGGGTAGTTAACGTGTTAGTGCTGTAAGACTTCAGTAGTCAGTTGGCATTCGAAAGCAAGGCCGTGTTACTTTATTTTTCTGAATGACCCCCCTAAAAATCTCAACAGACTTTAGCTCTGATACACAGACGGATGAGTACTATGGTAAACTTGTCGTTCTCGTTCACAGAAGCAACTATTATGACATTGTGGTGCAGGCTGCCGAATTCAAACCACAATTTGGTGATATTTATGCATCAGAAACTTGTTTAGGTAGGCACTGTGCTTTACCGGCCCAGCGTGCAGATAACGGGAACGGGCTCCTCCAGTTTTGTGCAGACAATCGGTTTCGCCTGTGTAGTACGACCTGCTAATGCAGCTAACATCTGGCATTGATATGGCGCACTCACGCTATAGGTATTTTGATCCAGGTCAATCTTATTGAATTGAGCTACCGGTGGATCAGTTCTGCTCACAAATGAAGACCCTACTGGCCCACGTACGTAGAATTGGACCAAGCTTTAGCTTGGTTATGATAATCACTCCAGCTTCAGGTTCGTTGACGCAAATCACGAACCCGGTTAGTCGTCCCACCTTTGTCTGACAAACTATTCTCCTCCTCCCCAGTTATAAACAGCATTCAGCATATGAGCTGGTATTGACAACGAACAGTTATGTAAGTAAGCATTGGGCACATATTCAGCAGGCGATGCACGTTGCATCAAGTTTTGTTTGTGGTTCTAGATCCGATAGCCAACAAAGACAGGATTTTCAAAGAGTCGATCGTTCTTACAAAGAGGAAGCGTCAGCTTTCAAACTGCAATTCACAGAAAGTCTGAAGAAGGATAGAAAAAAATGGTGGGTCAAGGTAGCCGAAGAAATGGAAGAGGCAGCTTCTTCAAAGAAAACACAAGGATTGTTCAAACTTATTTGTGACACCAGTGGACTGCGATACTCGGTCAGTGAACTGATGTGCGATATAAATCAGGAGCATTTTCATTGCTAACAGCAAAGCCTCGAAAGCTGGGCCGAATACTTCCAACAGCAGTTTAGCTGGCCGCTCTAGAATAGATTTGCTCGTGTGGCAACCACTGCGACCCTCTTGGGAGTATCGCTTGGGCCTCCTTCGGAAGTGGATTTATAGTCATGTATGCAATTACGAAAGCAACGGAGAGCGGTCGGTCCCGATGGACTACATCCAATTATTTCCAAAATGAGAATAGGTGCTTTGGTGAAACCTCTTACCATTTTCATCTGTGACCTTGGGAAATACAAGTGTATTCCATTTTTGATGAGCAAATCATTGATTTCACAAGCCTTGAAGAATGGAACACGCAATAGTTCTGGCATTACTCGTGGGATCAGCCTAATTCCAACAGTTACTAGGGTATAGGCCTCAATTTTGTTGTTCAGTCTTACCCTGGCTCACCAGAGGAATGCCCGAGAAAAATAGGCCAGATTACGCTGAAGTTGAGGTTGCACCGGCCGGAATTCCACTCTTTGTCAAATAATTGAGATGCGTCACACGCATGTTCGACCGACAATACTTATTAATTTTGGAAGCGAAAGGGTTTGCAGTGAACTATCTAGTCCATTCTGACCGATCAGCTATGTTTTCGATGAAGATGTTCCATTTCGTCACTCCTCATCACTTCTCCATATTCGAGATGATAGAGAATGCCTTTCGAAACCTTCGGTATTTTGGCGTCGAACCAGGAATTAATAAAATACTGTGTGCTCCAGAATAAACAGACGCACTTGTCTGCACGTTCAAATGCATAGAACACTGGAAACGTGCACTGGATAGATTTTCAAAAGCTGTATCTCAATTAGGTTTGCTTTTTGCACCTTAAACATTTGTGGTGGTTTTGCAAGGCTGGACTTTACCGACTTTGAGCTTGATGCTAGATAGGGAGGTGCTGGTAACTGTCGAGGGCTTCAATTAACTCTGATGCTGGGTGACGACTGTTGGGAGCACGGTGGTAGAGGTGAGTTCGCATATATCCAAGGCTGGAGCGGCGTACGCCGGACTGAGCAACTTGTGGCGCTGATCAGATATTCAGCTGAAGTTGAAGATTCGTATATATTGTGTCGCGATATGTACTTTTTATTAATAGTTACCAGACTTGGGGTTTGCTTGCGGTTGATACCAGTCGTCATCAAGCTCTCGACCGTCCAATATTGCATAGAATCGTTAAGATTAGATGGAACGACCGAGTTAGCAGTGCCGAGATCCGTTCAAGAATATTGGGTACAAAATTCAAAAAATTTTCATTCATAGCAATTATACTTTAGTGAGCTTCGTGGGTTGGGACACTAGTTGAGTAGTACAAAAACAAGCCTAGAAAACCGTACCCTGTTTTGCGCACGCTAAGAAGTGAAAGAAAAGGCATGTAGGTCAACGGACGATGTGGTAGCGGGTAATGAGAACACGTTCACCAAGCTTGGGAAAAGAAGATCCCTGACGTATTCATGGTTGTGTTCCAAAGAGTCCCTCAACCAATTGTCAGGAGACACTAAAATGCATGTCGAATTTGTGACCACCACTTCGTTAAAATATCCACGACCAAATATTTCTCACAGTGAAGAACAGGGTTCACACTATGTTTCTCACCCATCACGGTACAGAATCTTTGGTAATAAAGGCACTCCTATGGGCCCCTTGACTCGAAATCATTCAATTAAATTCTATGGCCAGTGTGTTCAAAAGTATCACAAAACTAGTATTTCCGTTACTGCAACCCAAGTCATCACACGAAATTACTAATAAAGATCGGGAATATGTAGTTACTAACTGGTAAGGGACTATGTACACCCTTCATTGTTGGACATAAGTCGAACATCTCATAGAATATTTCAGTCACAAAATCGATAAGGGGATTCAAACGTTTATCCTCGTGGAGTACAGTGTACACGCTCATCTGGCCTGGGCGCGTAGCACCATTTTGCTTGATATTCTGGGAAGCCGTACTTTATTTTTGTGTGTTTTTATGTGTTCGTGTTTGTGTCTGGGAGTACGTTTTTTGAGCTGTTCATTGCTGGTTCTGTAATACCTATTCGATGTGAACTACACAGGCAATCACGTAAAATGTTGAGTTCTTTGGTATTATGCAGAACAGATTCGAATAATTTATATTTATGTTTGCAAAAAACATGATTGTTATTCAATTACGAAACTCAACTTTGGTTTAATTCTTCACAAGAACGGTATATGATTTCGAAAAGGAAGCAGTTTTATTGAGAATTCCGGCCTTATCAGAGAGCTGAACACCATCATTTATAGAATATGTCTTATTGTGCTCCACTCGTTTGATAAATTGGTAATAGTCAGCCTGAACTAGAATCACATATTCCATCTGACAGATAGCTATTCAGAAAAACGTGGCTGGATATTCGTGGAAAGTAAACCAATGAAATCAACAATAAACTTAATAAAAAAGCTGCAGAGCAACACAGAACAGAATGCAGTGGATCTGTCACGCGTCTATCGGTAAGAGCTCATGCTAAAGAGATTGCTAGTTTGGCACTCCACAACGAATCTCGTCATTCGTATCGATCTGTAACTGGGAAAATGAGTATTTCGTGGAAACCCACAACAGTAGAAAATTAGGTCATGTACTCACTAGGCGAAATAGTCATTCAAGTGCTTACGAATTTCTCGGTCAGTTAGGCTCCTGGGACCTCGTGCGTTTCTCCAATCCATGCTTCACGATACGGATGCCGACTGTCCGTATCAAATTTGGCCTTTGGAGCTATGCGGTGTACAACTGCATTAGCTCTCATGCGTGAACAGTTGATAAAAATGCCCAAACTTCTTCATGCACTACCTTGTTTTAGTACTGCCGTAACACAATAGCTCAATTTGTGGGGGTGGTTACCCTGATCGCCACTGTCCGTCTGACCATTCAAACATGACATTTTGCACCCAATCCAGAACACAGTTGTCACTGGAATAACCCGGGAAGATATCTCTTTAGTCGCGTGCTTCATTATTAGCCTACTCGATTGACTGACCCATTGTACCCAACGAACAGAATCATTTCAATTTCAGATGGTATCGTTTTGATTTCGGGTATAACACTTATTCGCACGCTCCTCCCACCACGAAATGCATTATCGGGCTGTGTCATTTGATTCATTCGGTATTGATAGACGTCCAAAATGAAATCTGCAAAATATGCAGATAGGCACAAAACTACACAGGGAAACATTTGCTGACACTAGTTCATCCTCCTGGGTGCCGCTTTCACCATGAGCCCGCTATGGTTTACCATAACTTTACGGAGCATATTTTGGCTACTTTCATATCGACGTACAGGGGATACCATGGAAAAGGACTGAGTTGCAAAAATATTATACAGTAATATGAAATAATTTCTATTCTCATTTGAAAACTAACTTGAGATCGTAAATTTTTCTAATTAGGATTGACGGCAAATTTCAAAAGCCCAAAAAGCCATTCCTCTTATTGATTGCTGTAACCGTGAGGAATGTAAGTGGAATCAGTCAGAGACATCAAAGATAATCAAATATGCTTTTGACGGTAGATTTGCCATCACTAGTGTAGGTAAGTAAGTGGCCATAAGTATTTCCTGAAATGCAAAAACAGGCGTTTGCTTACTTATTTCAAAATACGAAACAAGCGATCAGCGCAATTTTCGTTCATTGCCTAATGCACTAATTTCGAGTACCAGTCCTGTGTTTTCAAAATGTGAACCCATATATATTGAATTCTGTATAATTATAATAAAATTCATGGGTCATCTAAACGTCGAATGTGCAGCACTAGACAAGTTTGTTTTTTCAGAACAATAAAATCTCTAAAAGTGCCACCGACAAAAAGGGCAGCACCGACTATTTTTACACAGGCACACATGGAGAGAATGTGTCTTGGAAGACGATCGTCATACATTATACTTGATAGCAATGGGTTATTATTGTTAGTACCATCACGAAACAAAAGATACCCAGTTGTGACACATTCGGATTGGTATGATAATGATTCTCCATCACATATCAGCATGCATCCATTGAATGAACTGATTGTTTTTGACGAGGTTTGCAAATAGTTGAAACAATTAAGTGAAATTCCATTTCATAAAGCAGCCCCCTTTCATTTAAAAATACAAATTGTTGGTGCAGTTTACTATACTCCTCTCGGTTATTCCCATGACTGGCACTGATCGTCTGCCTGAGGCTAATTGTCAATAATTTCTAATTGAATATGTACGCAAAACGGTAAAAGGCTGAAACACATCCGAATTGTTCTGTGAGTCATTGTCAATTTGGATTGGAAAACTGACGCTCTGTTATTGACAATATTCATTGGGCGAATGTCATGTACTATTCCCTGGAAACCATGTTTGTTCATAAATTTTTCACCAAGGATGTTGTTAAATTGTAGACAATAAACGCGAGAAAATTGTTCACGTAATACAAAAAACCAGAACTTTGTTATGCATTTTACACCTTTTTCCGAGTCAACCCGGAAAGTCTGGTTTTTAGTTATTCGGCTCACAATCGTTCACCCCAGGTGGGGGGATCGGTGGATGTGTATTAATCATCACTTCGAACACGGATGAAAGAATTCAATAAATTGCAACGGCGAGTGTGTGATGCATCATAAAGCAGCGATGTATGCTGTTTAAACAAAACTAAGTAAATATCAGACCAACTGGTCCTACCAATCGAGAAGGAATAACAAAGAACAGACTCAGGCCATTTCGAAAGAACCCCGCAACAGACAAAGAGTCAAGCATAATCAAACTGTTGATCAATTATAGCTGCGCCTCCCCTATTTCGCTTTCCTAGTTACGTTAGTGCCGTGCCAAACCCCGACATACGAGAGATAAAAATACCTTGAAGAGGAATGATGCGGATGCGTGAGTCATCGAATAAAACGGTTAACTGCTTGCGAAAGTTGAAAGAAAAAATACCATTGTTGGAAGCAGTTAGCCCAGTGTATGGTGATCACGCCAAATGGAATGCGAGAAAACACAAGCCTGACACGTCAAGGGAGTTGTACGGGGCTGATAGCTGAGTTCAGCCGGATGATATTCTACAGAGCACCATAGCGCGGGTTGTCACCGCTGTATGTGACATTCGTTAGGACACCGTTGTCTGTTACCGACACCTTTGCGCCAGTTATCGATTGGACTGTCTGGAAGAGCTGAAAATGGCAACTGCAAGCGGTGAGAGCGACAAGCCACCAGTTGGCGGTTACCTGTGCTTCTCAGGCTGATGCAAGTTTCCAGACCGGGAACTTAAGGATTGGAATCCAAGTTGTAGAGGATTTCTGAAGGATTTGGGTAACTTAAGATTGACCTCGATCGACTAACCATTGCCGAAACCAATTTTTGATGCAGTTTAATTTAGGGATGTTTCGTGTGCAACAAGGTGAGACATTTTGTCGGATAATGGCCATAAAAATCGGTTCGTCTTGTTTTCCTTGTCGTTTGTTAGGCCGGGGGCTTGCTTATAGTTTGGGTTGTCATTTGGGTGAAAGCTAAATTGTACATGTAGACTCAAGATCTTGGGTACATGTGACATCACGGTTGTACTTTATAAAACACAACAGGCAACAACTTGCGGTCCACAGGGGTAAAGCTTTTAGTGAAACGTGATATGTCACTAATCGAAGTAGGTTGCTGTGTCAGTCTTTATGGTCACTTGACTGAAGCTTTTAGGCGAAAAACCAGTTTTCAAGGGAGGGAGATAACGAGCTTCAGTCCCACTGGAAAAGATAGAACCATACCTGTGGTTCGAGACATTGCTGGGTATCAAACTTTCCAGTTTCGTGGATTGGGCCGCTCATCGAGTATGTGCCGCTTTGTTTGCAAATCTAGCTGATAATTACAGATTTACCAATTGACTAAAACATAGAACGAAATTCAACGGGAGTGGTGCTCCAAACAATAGTCCGGACGAAAACAAAAAACGTCGTGCCCGAACTAGGGGAGTGACACACCAAAAGAGTGATAAACAATGTCGATCGAAGGTAGAGTGGGGTGAGTGAAATCAGTTACAAAATTTACAACCCATTAGAACCGCGAGTGCCTCTAAAATAGAAAAACGTAATGCGCCAGATATGGTCAGTTTGGGGGCCAGTTAGATTCACGGAGGATGGAGTATAACCTACACTATACTAAAGCGGAATACTGCCTGTCTCTTGGTCCACCAAGGACGACAACAAAAATTGGTTTATAGAAGGCGTTCGAGCGCGGCTATTGAACGTAACATCTATTCGGTCTGACAGTGAAATCCCAGCGTTATCCCCTCAGAAGACATAAGTCAATTGACAGATGCAATAGGGTATTCTACATATAGTGACACCGAAACTGTACCGATACGAGAAATATGCCGAACGGAAATGAAGGAAACGGCTGGGCAGTAAGCTAACCGCGAGCCTGTGCCATCCGTGAAGGAACAAATATGACAGGCCCATCTTCAGTATTTTCAGAGAACGGATCCTTTCTGGGACGAAAACACATTGAAGTCAAGTGTAAGTACAAATTCAAATTGTATTTTTGAAAGATAACATTCAGAATCTTAGGTAGTAGATAGAAACTTTCCCCATAATTGTTCTCTGAGAAATTGCAGAAGCTATTTCATATGATTGAAATGGTAAAAAGCAGTTGAGACATTAAACAAGGAAGTGAGCCCGATGCTTAATTGGTAGATATTTTGGTACTTGCTTTCCGAATAATTCAACATCAATCACTCATGATTCTATTTCTAATCTTCGTAACGTACTAACGAGTAATGACATGGGACAAGTTTGTCTCGAATGTGACTGTTCCAATGAACATCATTTTTGTTGCTTTCTAACAAGCCTAATGCAAAAACGGTACAACCGATATGCCCCTATGTATTCAAGCAAGAATAATTTTGGAAGCTTAAACAAAACTGAAAGCCACTGATACTAGTTTATGAAATGATTAAACACAGAATCACAGTGCTCAGTCGATTCCCAATGAGCACGAAGGTAGTTCGCAGATGCACCGCTTCGGGAATTCCTTATGGGACACTGTACGAAAGAGACCCAATTACCTTCTGTCAAAGCGAACCTATAGTGAAATGCCCAAAAGACTGCTGTACTAGAAAAAAGGTGAGACAGTGCGAGACTTTCCGATACGCAGCCCAATGCAGTTGGATATTGTAGTCCTGCGGAATGCATAATGTATGTAAGTATCAGCATGTCAACCAATGATCGTGGCTGAGTAGTCCCATCGAAATGTAATGTGTAATCAATCTGTGCATCACCAAATACAAAACAAGTTTTTATTTCATTCGGTAAAATCAATCCATTGTGCATGTTCACTTGTCAACCTCAGGGATGCGAAACAGCGCAGTATGGCACTGAGCCATACACAGTGTCGCTGCTTTTTAGGCTTTCTTTTTTGCAAACAATAAACAGACTGTACACCAAAAGTTGTGCGGTGTTCCGACTGATTAACGTTTCAACATTTTGAGATTTACTGAAAAGAGCTCATGTGTGAAGTTGGAAAAGATCGGAAGTTTCATTATGAGGTTTTACTTATCTAACTGCATAGAGTGGACATAGTGATGAATCATGAAAATATGTGGACGACGTTATTCAAAACATTGTTATTAGTGAGGAGGTTTGTTCACTTCCCAAACAATGACACTTACCTACCATTTGAAGAAGACGCATCTATATGTACCTTGAAAATCGTTTAGAAAAGGTGAATAATAGAAACTTACCCGTAGGAAACACTGAGTTCTTATTATGTTTATCCTGTCATGAAATTTCTCGGAGATCATCCCACCACTAATGAAAACGTGATTCAAGAGCGCATTCTTGGTGTCTCTACTTAATCAAACAGTGGAATGCTTATCCTATTTTCATTCAAGAAAATTATCCTAGGTGAACGGATCATTTTAAACGGGTTACATTATTCATGGTTTGTTCAAGGCACTTATAAAATGATCCCGGCAAGGTGTTAGTGACTCTGGAAACCGCTGTCCAAATTAGAGGTGTTTTAGTGGCAACGCTGTATTGGTGTCCAATTTCCTGCTCTTCGACTGATGTGACCGTAGGTGAAATGGACGAAAAGCAGATTGGATGCCACAATTCATTCAGTCCGGGCTGGAAAAAGAAAGAACTCTAGGAATTTGTAAATTATTATTTATTGCCACTCAATCTCTGGCATGATTAACTGAAAAATAACTGAGATTATATGGAAATAACTGTATCCTACTTTCAGTGTAAGTGATACGGCAATGTATCTGCAAGACAGGACAGAATTCTCACAGAAGCTCGCAAGCGGTGTCACGATTGTTCCCCTTTATCAAAATTTCACCTAATCATCAACTTTCATAGAATTAGCCGAGAGTTTTGAAAGCAGACTATCCGTCCATGCATGCTCCTACCGATTAAAATGAGATTGGGATGATAACCGTAACTATTCTAACCCTTTCTTTTGGTGATGTAGATAATGGACCGTGAACCAATTTGGAATCGTGTGGTGTGTTTTGAGGTACTTTATGCGTGAGAATCTTCATTTTGTTCTAATAAAACAGGCTAGGTACACAAAGCCGGTTTAACCCAATGAACGGTATAATTTCAGGCGACCGTCCCCATTCCGGATTTTTAAATTAAATTTTATCATTTAGAAGGTTTATCACATAACCATGTTTTGCTACTCCATACAACTCATAGTCATTTTTTTCATCCATCTGTATTTCATTCTGTTGGCCCAAGCACGTTAAATTTCATAACGGAAAACTCTTCAAATTTGAGCGTCGGCTTACATTAGAATGTTGCTTTTGACTGATCACATGATTCGATGTGTCTGTCCTTATCCATGAAATTACCTCATTTATTTAAGTCTCCCGCCCTGTAGATAACGTTCTTGATTTCATCTCCATCACTGGTACATTTAAAACAACATACCAGTTCTTCACTCGTATACAGGTGAGTCATTGTGGAATCCCGAGCTAAGGAATGGAGAACAAGAGTCAGTGAGGTTTACCGAAGCAATCATTTCAGCAGACGTCTGTGAAAACTCCCGAAACACAGACAATTCTTCATGATGACTAACGGTTGAACGTAATGTGTTTTTGTTGCTGTCGAACGAAAATGTATCCATTTTTTCAGCAACGGCTAATGTATTTTTCAAATAGGCATTACTGTTCACGGCATATTCATGACGACGAACAATATTAAATGCATTTCTCTCGAAATCGATCAAGAATATAGAGAAGGAAGGCTTAGCAAGGTGAGTCATGTTCTCCAGGATAACTATCGCAGCTTTACAATCAATAACCTCTAAGTTTCCTTTTCAGTGAATGGTTGGTTGAGTCCAACAATGCCAAGCAATTATTTGTGGTGTAAGTGCTGAGTGAACATTGGAAGCATGTGACTGTGTTCTACCACTTCGAGTGGGAGGGCCTTCTTCACAAATTTGAAGCACACTTACATTTAACTGGTTAACATGGCTCGCTACTTCATATTACTCATTTAAACGCCACTTTTGACCGAATGCTACAGCCACCGGTTGTGAGTAAAACTTGTTTAGTCTGCTGTTTGCTGATCGTACAAAAATGTACAAGTCTTTTGTGGTTTTATCTATCCGAATGAAATTTTGTTTCTGAAACCCTAAAAAACTGTGTAGCGAGGACATTCAAGTTAGTTGCTAAAGTTTATGGAAGGGTTTTTCAATAATGGTAATAAATTATGGGCAAGAAAGGATCCGTCATATTTGAATTAGAACACCTCTTCCCATTTGGATCCCTTGAAAAAATGTCTCACATCAGAAACATTATGCACAAAGCAAGTGAAAGATTGCTATCATGTAAAGCCAGGCACGGAACAGCCTATCATTCAGGGGTGTTGTTTAGAAAACCCTCCAGAGCCGCGTTAACTTGCTTTTTTTTGGCATCTGACTCTAAATCAACCAGTGATCAAACTTTAGTCGGACTTTTTACATAAATGAATTGAATTCATATTGGAAGCGTCATTGAAAATGTCAGTCTATGTTGCTGATCACTTCAATATTATTATATCACTGTGCAAACAATTTTGTATTCGGAAGTTAAATGCGATCACTGAGATTTTTTTTTAAATTGTTTACTCTAACTTATATCAAAACATGTCCAAATAAAACCCGTATAACCTGACCACGTATAACATAATTTGACCCCCGAAAAACCAATTACTCCTTCAGAGAAGGCAAGAATATGTGACCACGTAGAACTGCGATCACATTTTTATCTTCTTTGTAGAATTTTTTTGGCGGATAATTCAGTGGGTATGAGATCATTTTCGGCGGAATAATTTTGTTTATAATTTGGCTTTACCTTTTCCCGTTTTCAACGCTTCACCGAAGTATCCATGAAGTTTTGATGAATGCCGGAGGTGTGCTGTTAGTCACTCAATCAGCTTACCAATCTATCGAAATTGGCCAAATTACATGATATATATTCTGCACACCGGGGATCTTCTCAGATGTCGATTATACGCCTCAAACAACGCAACATTTCATTTGACATAAGGCAAGCATTTTGCAGCAACACTTCTGATTTGTACAGCTTACTGCCTTACGGGTTCGCAGGGTGTATTAGACAGCTTCGGTGAAAATTCAGCCTACTTTATTGCTACTTCTCTAATTGGAGTGGAATGAGTGTCTCCTTCCCTATCCCTAATTCTTTTGTGTACAATCAGCGGCACATGTTACAACCAGCCACGTATCTATGAAACAGGTTTTCATCGTAGTTTGATTTGTTGTTCATGAAAATGGATCTTTATTGGATTCCTGGCTGAAATATATTGACTAAACTTGTCAACTTTTTGTACCACTTATAACCAGCGCCGGTTGATTTTACGTCGGCAATAATCACAAGTGATGCGCTCAAAGGTGACAGCATTACCGGGTGAGATTTGTTGGGACTACCATTTCACAGTGGCTTTCGATTACCAGTCTATGTTCTCGAGGAAAAATTCAATAGCGATGACCCAACAAGACTGTAAGAATGAAACTTCGGTGAGATTGAAATTATCGTGTCACTATTATGTTCACCTGAGCATGCTGCATAAAACTGACCATTTTTGCGAAAGCCCTTAATCCGTGCTATTTTGGAAGAAAAATGTTTCCATCACAGAAACTTAGACTGCACCCTACCAAGTCCTTACTCTGGCGTCACACTTATCTTAGAGCGAAAAGCTGTGAAAATATGCAAATTGAATATTACAGTGAACGCGTTTTTAGGTCAGGGTTCAATGGAATACTTTTGATAAGGGTGGCATACTCATATACGTGCAGAAACACGCGGTGGGTTAGGTGATCTATTACCCTATTCGGAGAAACGACGTTCTTACATGCGTCAGTAATACCCGCAGTCCCTTTCGGATATTTCGGCCGATGTTGCCTGATCAGCTGATTAACCTGATATAAGTTTCTTTGCACTGCCTCGTAAGCGTACCATGATTCTGCCATTTCGATATGCATTCACTGTTTCATCATGACTAGTTATCCTACAGTTTGTGAAACCATACTGGCAAAGACAGGGTGCAGAAAAACTGGTTGGCAGAGTCGCAACTGGTTTTTCACCCTTCCTTCTTGTTAGCTTCCTTCAAATGTCATGTTTGGGTTTATGTTCATGTTTGTTTCTACCTAAATATTATAAAAATCCACACGCAATATTTTCCACTTTACTTGGAACATCTGGGCCGCTTAGCCTGGTCGACACACGTGCGCAGTCTGACTGATGGTTCACGGACCGTCTGTTCGATTCTCCAGTACATTCACTGTGTGCTCTTGTTTGCCCTCGACTGACGGATGGACGGTAAACGACATGGTGCCCACACTTCCACACAAGAATCTGGACGATCCATGGTCCCTTTATTTCTCAACCCGATTCACTGTTCTACATATGAATTTCATCCCTGACTGTAGGATATCTTTCGCACATACGTTTAGAAACGTTATATCACAGACTTTCTAATTAATGAGATGAGCAACCGTGCTGCACCACACCGTTTTGGAGCCTAAGTTGTGAGTTTTTGAATTTCAACTATCAGGTAACAGAATCATCTTTGTTTGTTTCGATGAGGACTTTGGTAACACAAAACATTTTCCACAAAACAAACAATGGTGGGTGAAGCCAAACTAATTTTTCCATAAATTTTCTCAAACATCAGGCTTCTTAGCAAAGTATTGCTCGAATGTGATATGCACGTGCACATGTGCACGTACCTTAGGAGCTTGTGTCTGTCCCTCCAAGTATCCCATTCCGAGAATGTAATAGACACAGATCATATCTAAATGACTGGATTAAGAATGCAATTCACAGGTTGCCCCATTAACCCGTCAATTCCGTTGAACTATAATACAACTTCAGGCTTATGCCAAACCTGAAATATTTGCGAGTGGCCATATTCATTGCCAATCATTCAACGGAAAAGGAATAAATTATAGCCCATTCAAAAGCTCGAGATAACAGACAAAGCCGGTCATGCCCATAACTGAGCGGGCTGCAGGAAGGAAGATGATCTACATCGAGACATGTAGACAGAGATATCAACTGATTCTGTGACGCCAACACTGTGATAATGGATACCATCAGGAAGAACTGGAATTCTCTTGGCATATGGGTAAAATTGAGCACATGGTGCTGATAACTATAGGATACTTCTTAGAGTCATACATTACCAAAAATGAAAAATTGAGATCGAAAATGCTTTCCAGTTATGACATATCTGACAAAGCGGTTACGTATGTGTTACCTGTTTCACCTATGCAAAACGACCATACAAAGATCTACAATAAAATGAATGCCTTTAGAGCAACCCGGTTTCGCTTATTCTTGTCTTGAACACAATATATGATCCCTAATACACAAGTGTTTTGAAACATTTGTTGAGTCATGAAAATATACAGTCCCTCTTAAGTCAAAGTATTGTTGAGAAGATGAAGAATATCCTAGGTTCTTTCGTGCACGATTTCGAAAGATTTGAAAGCGGACAGAGAAATATCTGTATATATTTTTTCTATTCTCATTGACGGATTTGTTAAAACACTCTGTTTGACACAAATAATTTTTTTTTCAGAAATAGGGCTTTGCTTCTGCATGAAATATGAATATTGTTATCGTTTGACTGGTTGAAATCTTCGAAGACTAGCTCGTATGTTTTCATCTATCCATGAAACATCCGAGACATCGTCTGTCGCTGGCTTGTGAATCAATATGTACTACTGAGTTAATAATAACGGTTTCTTTGTGGAGGTCCTAAATGAAAACCGCATTTTTTGATCTATCTCTCAGGAAATTTTAGTAGCCCAGTCTTTCAGCAGTTACAAATGAGTTTGGAGAAAAAGATTACCTGTTCTGTTTGTGTTCCAAATTGTCGGAGCATCGTCGATCTTCCACTATGTAATCTGATTAGTGCATACGGATATTTTGTTCTCCGTAATCATTGGCTCTATTCAAACTGACAACAATTCATCTCCGGATAAGGTGATGTAACTTTCCAACCCCATCCTCGAACGTCACGGCGACGGAACTAGCGTTCATTCACCGAATTCTGACTAATAACACGAAGAGATGATAAGCTGGGAACGGATGAAGATGATCTTCGGCAATAATCCTTGATGAACTCGTAAATGTTCCCAGTATTCGATGCATGATCAGCGAAGAAAGACAGGATGTGTAAGTTTTGTTATTTTATAGCAGAATGTCATCTCCTGTCGCTCTATTATACCGTATATCAAATGCTGTTGAACTCTCCTAGTTTTCGTCTGTTTCTGTGTGACCGGTTTTGGAACAAATTACTTGCTGATTCGTCAAATAGTTCCCATTTAGGATGTATGCACACGTACCTAGAGTATGGTGTAGAGAAGTCGAATTATTCCTGAATAGTATTAGGCCCGCCCACGAAAACATGGGAAAACACTGGGCTGGTTTGGGAACGGAACCATTTTGGTCGATATTTTCTCATTTCTTTTAATCTCCGATGTTCTGTTGAACAGCATCAATATCACAAAAGACTTCTGAACACATTTTACTTGAATTATGCGTTCTGATTAGTGGTGGGGACCTCATGTTTTTTGAAATCAAGTTAAAATGATAGATCCAAGGACATTTTATTAGAAATCAGGAGAAAGTGTTCGCGCGGAATGTCTCGATGGTAAGGAGACGACAAATTCCCTCATATATTTCCTGGTCGGCAGTGATTATTTCTAACGTTTGAGGATCCAGACTATCAGGAAGCTAAGGGAAAAGTAGAATTTGAAGACAAATATTTGAGCAAACCATGGTAAGATTCTCGGGCGGTTTTCCGAACCAGTTGACGAGTGTATTGAGGCTATTAAGGTCCATGCAGCTCAATGTGAGCTTCGTTCTTGTGGAATAATAGCGTCACATTCGCATTTCTTGGCATACCATCTCTTTTTAATCTACAGGAATGTGCCAAAGGTCCCATTGTTCGGACAACTGGAAGGAACAATGTAATATTTTGCGATGAAAAAGTGAGTTTGGTGAGTCTGATGGGAGCATTTACTGAAAAGCTTGCTTCAGGGTGAATGATCAGGATGCTACACAGGTACATTGTAATCATGGTTATTGTTCACGTCATCAAAATAAAAAACTTTGTGCACATTGCCTAAAGCTGCTAGCAAATATAGTAAAGAACAAGCACCCAGAGTATAGGGAACATGACCTCCTTGAAGAATGCCCTTAAAAAGCGATTGCATAAGTTGGCCAGTTAAAAAAGCATGCGAACATTCTCATCAAGTGCACAATCGAACCAGTTAAAGTCTTTCATACTATGCGAATACATAAGCAGTCAATGAAGAAACCACAGTAAACTTGCACAAAATCGACATTTCTAAGGACATTCCACGTAGCCACCAAGGAGAGGCTGTTTAATCATTGAATAACCAAACACACTCCAGTGCAGTCGAGAAGAATGAGTGGAAGGTTATTCAGCATCAATGAAAGAAACATCTCGACTTCCATACAATCTGGATAACCATTGGAACAGTCTACGAAGGAAAAAAGATCTTACATAGCAGCTGGTATGACGGTCAACCCAATTAGTACAATACCATGTATCTGCAGAAAAACACACATCGAACACATGCAAATAGCTCATTGTAGTTCTGTTTCAATCAGTGAACTCGTCTGCATGTATCCTCTCCTCAAGTATTTTGATCTTTGTTTGCCCACGGATGCACTTCCCGAAAATCTGGGTTTTATTCCGGCTATGTAAGCAACTGCAGATTCTGAAGTATGCAATGATGAAGGACCAACTAACTTACAGTGGGCACACTAAACAAAAAATAATGTCCAAAATAAATTATCTGTAAACAAAGCCTCTCAATAGTTTGAGGGATAGAAATGAGATAAATTTCACATACTGTGAGAAGCTCGTAGGTCAATAATGGAACGAATATCATTCGTCTTATGAATGAGTTATACTGACTCTCATAATCCCCTCAAAGATATATATTCGCACTGATTAACATAGGTATCAAGAGGGCGACCATTGATATTGCTTTTTTTGTGTCAACGTCTACTGCACAACTGATTCTTCACCACGGCGAAGCATTTAAAAAACATGTGGAGGTTTTGAGTTTTTGCCTAACGAATAGGCCCTCTGGGCTCAGAAAGATAAGTAAACCTGCCCCACTAAATGATGAGCCATTTTCTACCACTGCCTCACTAAGTGTAACACCCCACCGACCGGACGGAGATCGAGTCCTTTAGTAAACAACATCTCCGTGAGATGCCTAATTAGAAGCAAAGGTGATGTACTGGAAGTCCTTTACTCAGAGTAAGTAAATGATCCCAGCACTTTGTAAGAAGTGAGAGTTGCTCGCCAACCGTTTGATCAAACAGTAACAAAGTTGATTTGCACCTTTCACGCCGCCAGACAAGTCGATTGGTACCATTATCATTGGTAATAATACAGTCTGAAATAAAACACAATTCCAAATGAAGAATGTTGGGTAAAAATCATTTACACTTGTACATACATCATTCATTGTTCTCAGATTTAAATGATGTATCCAAAAACCCAAGGTGTTGCATTTTTTTCTTCAAATGCTAAAATACAGTAGTTTGGTAGTACGGGGTATATTTCCGCCAAGGTATTCGGGTAAAGGGTGACGGCCCAGAAGAGAAATCTTCGGTTGCAAACAATTTGAACCTTTGACATTGAGGCAAAAACACAATCAATTTATCTCGAGTATTGCAGACAGGACAATTCATATGTTGCAAATGGTTTTGTGGACTGTAGGTGACTCAGCTCTGACAAGATCAGCTTATCGTGCAATGAGAAAAGCTATGCTAATCAAAGAGGCATTTCCTAGAGCAATTATTCTCAGTTAGGATGATAGGGAAGAGATCAAACTGGACGGCAGCATAGGTAGAAGAACGTTGAAGGTACGAAATTTGGAAGACCATCTACATCAGAATATTGAGCTGTAGTCATATTTAAATTTATCATTCATTGTTTCGTTAGAATCAAATATAATTCATAGTGACCATCATTGCAGAAACTGTTATGTGGATAAATAACATCTAGTGGGGGAAAGCGGTAATTGGACAGAGTGCAATATGAAAAGTACTTCTGCCATGGTCTCCAGAGTAAACGCTAAGATGTGTAGCAGAACACAATATTTTACACAGTTTTGTCCAAATGAGCGCTCGGTTCTTGTTCGCTGTATATTATCATAACAGGATACTAAATCTTGACATTGCTGATTGGAGTGTGCAAAAATGGCTGGTGGAAGGATTATTCTTCAGTCACAGTATACAGGATCTTTGAGTTATGTTTCAGAACCTGCAAAAAGCGAGAAAAACAGCTTGCTTTTGAAATACGGTATCTGCATACGTAAACAATGATATCGCCGCAGCGGCGCGAGTTCCATCATAATCAACAGCAGAATCATCTTCATAGTCATCAGCATAATCATTTACACCATATTGAATGTTATCCATCACATCATAAGAATCCTCAATGACACCATAACACCCATCAAAAACATGAACATAAGAGAGAATTTTATCATCAGCAGCATCTCTATGATTACCTGCGTCATCATTTTCCGGGTCAGTAAATACAAATTTGCCAACAACTTTGAAGACATGAACATCACCCTTGTCTTACTCATCATCTTTTTCAATAAATTACCATTCGAATCACGAACACCACGGCCATACATAAATATGTCGTTCTCGCCAACGGAATCCCCGCTGTCAACAAAAAACTTTATAGTCCGCAACAACCAAGCCGAAGAAAAACATTGAGTGACAAAGTGATTATCGCAGTCGTATGTATCGTATCATCATCATCATAAGCATCATCGTATTCAATAAAATGAATATTATCATCAGCTGAGTAAGGTTCATCGTTCTTCCCAGCAAAAGTATCAGCATCATTGACAGAACCATCATCATTTTTAGCATCAACAAGTGCAGCACGATTGACATAATCGTTCATTGACCGTCGATATTTGCCATTGCTTTTGAATATTTCGCCAAGCTGAGCTTATGTGGTAGTCGTTGTTCAGGTCTTCTTCGTTACTCTCCTTAAGGCAAACTTTTCAATATGTTCATTGTGCAAGAAAATAGTGTGGATGAAAAGAAAAGTCCACGTTTTTCAAATGCCTCGTCTTTGTATCACCCCCAACAGACACTCGATGTGTAAGTTGTTCTTTGACTTGTCAGTAGTTTTCTCAACCGCATGGCTGAAAAACCAGATTTAATAGCGATGCTGCTAACGTTTTATCCTCAGGAACCCATTTGGTATAGGCAATTATTTCTGGGCGCATAGTCCCACCGTTGGTAAGATCTATCAAATCCATCGATGAAAGGATTAACCAGTGTAAATTTTATTGAACGAGAAAAAGCTTATCTAAAAACGCGGCGCTGTTCAGGAAATATTTTAAATGACCAAGGTTTTGGTTAAAACGTATATTATTCTTCAAATTAATTCCACTGGCAAGTTGAATGTTGATACGAATTCCTAACCAATTCTTTTTTCTCCGGCGTTCAGTATCATGTGCCGTGGTAAGTGGGTATTTGTTCTCAGACAACACAATGCGAACGATGTAAAGGGCTACCGCACAACGGATGAGTCCAAGACGCAATCTGCTAAAACCATGAGTAACACGCCCCGTGGCGGTTTAAAAATTTCGATGATAGTTTTCACTCTATTACCTTTGAACCGTGTTGAAAAGAGAAATCAGAACGCAACATTTTCCGCTTTACTGGTGAAAGCTGATCCGTGGATAGTCCACTGTGATTAACTAATTATAAGTATTTTTCGTCGTCACAGCCAAAAACTCCAGTACTACAGTATTCACCAACCCCACATGCATTTTCGAATTCGTTTGAGAGTGTTTTTACATATGATAATATACACAGCGAAGGATTTCTCTGCTCACGTTTCCAATCCCACGAAGTCCATCTGGCCACCTGTGCTCCACCCCTCCTCATAAAGAACAGCTATTGGTGGACATCAGCTGACTGACACAGCCAGGTACGTGCCCTCTAAAGATATCAACGGAGGACGGTTATTCGCCCCGATTTTCCTCTGGAGCATTTGCGTCAAACTAAGTGGATATGCAAAATAAAGCGATAGCTACCACTCATTCCGTGGCCTCCGGGATCAGAAGGACGACCGAATTCAGTGGAGTGCAGCTACTGGATTTGCAAGTTGATCCAGTGAGGGCTTGTATTCAAGGCACGGTCATACTGACCGCTCGTTACCTAGGCAACCTTTCGACTAAAACATAGGCTGAGTCATTTGTGACATCTCGAATTCTCAGCAAGGTGGAATCTGAACTACAATAAAGGCCTGTTGGATCCAGGTGACATACAAACACAGAAAATATGGAGAAACTTCGTCTTTGGTATCCGTTCCATACATAAATATCTCAAGCATGAGACATTTTGAAACAACGTGCGATTTTGCAAAAGCCCTACGTACACAATTACGCAAATATTCCTTCATAGGAAACTATACGTTCACGCCTGTTTCTAAGGCGTGCGTGAGCTGTACTCAGAAAATGCAGGGGTAAAGAGTGGGATTACAATTTGGCAATGTGATTTCCTTTCCATACTCTCTATCTACACAAACTTATGCATGGGCAAACGAAAGAATTTCATAAAACATTTATCCTGGCAAATTTAACGTTGTTGTTGTATTCCAATAAGGTTATTTGCTGATCTTACAAACTACAGTCAACAATGTCGCTAGGTGTAAAACCCGAATCATTTGCAAAATTAGGAGAGTGATCTACATGCAGTACCTTGAGTTCTCGGCGGAAATGCAATCAGAAAGAAAGGGTATTTCATGCTGAGATATCTCGTTGCCCCTAAAGATGTGAATGATACATTCATTGAGATTATTCGCATAGTTATTATAACTGTCACTGCAAACAGACAAAGTGACGGTAGAAAGCCAAAAGCTTGGAGATATTCCGCTTGTGTGATCAATTTTACCACCACGAACACAGTTTGCTTGGATAAAGCGCGCTTCTAACTAATAATTTTCGTATACCTGAGATCGTATTACCAACAGAAATGATCTATTTCATAGGCCTAACCTTTATCCAGTCACTTATTCCACCTATTTCCCACTTCTCTCACCATATAAGCCTTTACTTTGATCTTGTCCAAGTTTGCAGTGGCTTTTTGGCTCAAGGTAAACAACTAAACGTGCTTCAGAATACATGTTCAGCTTTGCAGAAAAATGGTCTGAGTTATTTTCGTGAATCTCTTTTCGAGATTTATTTGTTTAATATCACTTTATGAGTTGGAGGGAAATCTGGAGTCAAAATCGCAGTTAACCACATCTCTACTGCTTATGTTTAACTCTCGTGGTATTGGTTTTTTGGGGTGCATAGAGATTCACTCATTCCCCCAAGCTGACTTTGTTATTTGAAGTTATTTTCCTAATATCATTAGTGTCTTTCTCAACGGAATAACTTCTGATGACTTTTCTGTCCCACCGATGGGGCTATCCGTTCTAAATAACAGTGCAATCTGCGGTGAAAAGTATGGAGTTCATTTCTTCCAATGCATTAGCGTGCATTGTTAGGACATTCTCGGAAAATCCATCAACGACTTGTACCATTCTTTTGTAACGAATAACACATTGTGTATGAAGTATTCCCATTTTCTTTCTTTGGAGGGATGCAATTTAGGCTAACTTGTTGTATCAACGCTTTCCCACGCGAATTTTGTACTTTTTGCCATATTTTTGATGTTACTATTTTTTTTAATTTTAGGTTCACAACGACTCCGGCTCACAATTTGACAACAAACCTCAACCGCTTTCACAGTACAAAACTAACTGGTCAGTAATGCGACCATGCTCACATCGTGATTTTGGTTTATCCATCTACAATCCGTAAACATCTGTTCACAAAGCAAAAAGTATCACTGCAGTAGAAGAAAGCCTAATAGGTGATGAATATTAACCAGATATCGCCGGGCTTGTTACAAACATGCCTTTATGTGAAACCCGTCCTAGATCTTTCTGCATGATTCGTGCTATCGTTGTGGGCGCATAGAATAAAATCGTGCTCAATAACGCTTCAGTTTTGTGTTCTATGAATGTTGATCTTCTGCTGGTTATCCTTATTGATGCCAATTTAAAGAACCAAGGGAAATTCCCATAAAACACGGCTGTTTTCAGGCCCCATTTCAAATTTCCTTGGTAAAAAATGTTTCCTTGAATGATTTTTTCTCTTACACGTATTGAATAATTGCTACATCAATTAGTTATTATTTCTCACAAAAGCATACGGATGGCATTTGAAGCTTTATTAGTCTCGTCGACCCAGGATTTCTCAAGTAGACATACTGACACCATCATGGTGATGCGGATCGCACAAGTTCCATCTAGCTCTAGAGTGACAGTATGTCCGACAATGAGAAGCTTTTCTTCTGGTACTATTAGTGTAACTATCAACAGATCGCTCCGCAATTTGTATGAAAACCGTGACCAGTAGACCTGCTCAAGTAGGATGTGTCGAGCTTGTGTGCAGTGGTTCACGTGATCTTCCCACACGATGCTTACGATAAATGAATCACATGACTTAAAGTGATGGCCAGTGGCGTAGTTGAATTGAGGTTCTTTTTCTGTTCATGTGATTTGTTTTTGTTCCGGCTCTTCTTTACTGTGCGCCTCTATTTATTCTCACTCCAACTCTACAATACTGCGAGCCTGCCACTAGTCCTAGAGCAAAGAAATCCAAGGTAAATGGTCGAATAAACTGAGTGAACAGAAGATCCACCTCACTAAACCCTGGTTCGAAAAGCCCGAGATTATTACTCGTTTCGCATGATAACTCTAACCTGTTCTAGCTCATATTCTTCTGCACTACTTAAGAAATGTTTTAGAAGCTCTTTCGACATCATTTATCACCCTCGAGTTATGAGATCTGCTCACTTTGGTGAATTGAAAAATATCACAACCCTGCACATACGAACGAAGTTATGTGAATAGATTTCAACAAGCTGGGTTTACTTGAAACTACGCAAACCACTGGAACTTGAGAACAGTAAATGTCGTTCGAAACTCAAACCATCTGCTTTTTTGCAAAATTTGTGTACCATATATTGACTTTTCATGGTGTCTTTATTCTGAAAGGCTTTGAAGCAACGTTTGGTGGATTCACTCATAGAAGACGAATAAAAAAAAATGCAAACAAGCCATGCCGAACTGAGCCAGCTGGTAAAAAGTAACAAGGATTGTGTTTTTTATTAACAAGAGGTGATATTTTACATTCCAAGCTGGGTAAGGAAAGTAAACTGAAACGAGGAAAAATGTGAATACAGATGGCTTTATCGTCTGTCCTAACCAGTTGTTGTCTATCAGCACAGTAAAAATAGAACTCACTAGATCGGAGAAGCAACTTCACTAAAATGATTAAAAAATCTACAATATTTACCAAGTATTTCATCACTGACGAGCAAGTTGTTAGCAGTGGGAGTAATATTAGTAATAATATGTGTAATACGACTGTTATGGTTTCACTTTCTACTGAGAATAGCAACATGAGTAACATAGATGGTCTCGATGTCGTTACCAACAAATGAGACAAATATTCCATTGCTCGGCTGAATTGTAATGCCCATATATATGACGTCTGCGAAAAGGTGTGTTAGATCATCAGTTCGCACAGATAAACGGTAGTTATTTTTCCTTGAATTGCCCTTGAACGAAAAATGATTGTTATTTTATTAGGTTGTGATCCAGTGGTAACCATTTTTAAACTCACCTCCATCCATGGATGATTTCACTGAAATAGAGACATTTAAATATGACCCCAAGGAAACCCTCTTTGGATTTTATCATCATTCTGGGTTGAATTTGGTGCGAAACACTACAGCTACTTGGTCGGAAATCGATGAAAATCTATCTCATTTGAAATTTATGAATCTGATTTTGGTCAATCGGAGTTGACCGGTTAGTTTTTCCCGTGTGTCCATCTTTTCTTGGGACTAGTTGTCAAAGATGAGAATGAAGATTTATTTCCACGGTTCTCAACATTCTTCATTACTGATTGAATCGTAGTGACAACGGATATTAGGCATTTGTGGGTCTTATCAGTTTGTTACCAAAAACTGAGTTCGGGAAAAATTACGCACTAGAACTGTTTTCACGTCCAAGTGTTTTATATCTTACTTTTACGTTCATACATATTTGTTTCTGAAAAAAATGAATATGCGATAACTACCGCAGATCCGCCTAACGGGGAAGACTTAGGTGATACAGAACTACTGTTTGCAGTGTGGAATGAAAAAGTGAAATCAACCACTACAATATATCTATTGATAAGCCCCGTTTTCTTCGAAAAATATACGCTAACAACGCTTGTGCAATGTACGACACCTGTTCAAAATAATAGACATGTTGGTCGCAGATGACCATTGTTTTTGAAGCCATATGTTGTGGATTGAAGCTAACAACAGCAAAATAGTTTTATTGGCCATACGGCAACAAAATGAATGTTGGTCAAATATTGTCCGAGGAACTTCCACCAATTGTAACTCCCATCATTTATCATGTTGTCGTTTATTGTGGGCCAGCGGTCATTCATTGGTTTTACGGCTCAATGATCGTTTCTGTTTGCCAAAACGTTTATTTGATATTATCTACGTCACAGCTTATGTTTGACGTCAGGTTATTCAAAAGTATCTACGCAGTGAATTGATTTCCACAGTGCACTTTCTCACAAATAATTCTTACCACCGGTATGTTTTTCCGTTTATGTTGTTATAACTCAGGCAAAGCTCAGTTCGTGGAGATTGAATTTGTCGCTCTTATTCTGTGAATAAACAGAAGTTTTCCCCACTGAAGTGTTTTGGTTATATTCATCCAAAACTTGTCAATCATGAACTTGAATAATGTTGGCATGATGAAATATTTCAGCTGTGTCACAAATAGCAATTTATAATAAAGAGCGACTATAATGTATATATATATATAAGGTAAATTATACATCAGAAAATAATTCTGATTTTCTTCTAGAAGCTGCCCATGAGTTTTGTGAGGGTTTAACCTGTTTTTACGTCTTTTACCTCATAGGATGTCCATCCGGTCGTGAGCTCAAAACAACTGTTTATCAGCTTTAACTCAGTCGGTCAAAAGGATTGCACCTAACTATCTAGCATTTTTGCTTGGTTGACTGTCCCTTGGACTCCGCGTTTAACGCACAAACCTCAGGTCATCCGACAAACTCACACATTGAAGCCCCAGACTCGAATTTTGCTCTTGGTAAGACTCATCAGTGGTGCATATCCTCTGCCACACCCAGGGTTTGAACCCGGGCCTCGAAGGCGTGTGAGTAACCAATGCGCCACCCGGCTCCCATCCCAGCTGAACCGAATGACCACGTTAGGCTTGTTCAGATATCGTCCTTTGTGACAGCCAGGAAAGCTCAACAGCTTCATATAGAGACACGGTACCTGACCAGCTGACTCGAAACGTATGTTAGGGATCTAAAAATCAACAGTATATCCTGCGGGATCACAGCTTTTATTATCAAACTCTTCAATATTCTGAAGTGTCATTATATGGATAGTCTTTTACCATCGATGCCCAGTTTTTTCTTCACCATTAAGAAAGCAATGTACAGATGTTTCATTAATATCAGCAACTGCCAGCACTGTCCATCCACTGAGCTCCTTTGGAGTGCCAACCTGGAGTGAACGTTTGGGTTTTAATTATCTAGCACAGGTCTATCGAGGCTGGATCGCAACAATTTGTCAAACTTTATAAAACATGGTACATGGCCCCTCTGTCACTGAACCTTACCGGTAACCACCAGCAGCCCGCAAGGCGGTCAACCCCAGCGATTTGCGATCTACCTATAGGAGCCAATATGAAATCACATTATTCCGGTAGAGCATTGTACGGACCGTGTGTACTGTGTGAGGATAATGGGATGATTTTGGGCCGTACAACCATTAGACCAGAATTCGAACCCCTTTATGGGCTTTTTGAATTAGCACTGTTGATGGTTCCTAATAAGAACTGGCCGGCCGCATGAGGCTACCATGTTTTCCAGTGTGTGGTTGGAAGCTTAACCGCAAGATGAACCATATTATGAAAAACCGGATCACACACTACTTACAGACTTTCTTATCTATCAGAATTCTCTTCATGTTGCTGAAGACTTCTCACCAAGCCATTTTGTTTATTATCCATCTCTGTTTCCTAATAAAAGAAAGAACTGCTCGGAAGACGTTTTTGCTGTGCTTCTGATATGAAAGTTTAAACTCAGTCAGTTTATATATACATAATGAATGACTTTAAAGGGCCAAGTTGCATACCAAATTCTATTACGAACCACTCATTTGCAACCCTTATTGACTATGAATGGAAGTATTTTTCGATCAGTATGATGATGCTCATTTCCTCCAGATATCCGAGAATGTTTTTCAACTTTACCAGTCAAGGTGAAATTTTCCGTACGCAATGGTAACCTAAAGGCATATCTGAAAAATAAGCTGATTATTAGAAACAAGTGATCGTGACGTTTTACTTTGCTAGACGGGGACTGTATCATCCAACCGACAATTTATATCTAACCAAAGTACGTCCGCTACCAACATGCAGCAGCTCTCCAGCATTCGTCTAAATTACTTTGCCAAGTTAAACACGAAACATTTTGCCATCTCTTTCCAAAGTGCAGGTTTCAGTCACAATCATTTTTAACACAGTTTTAAGTGTATTCGGTTAGAACAGATAAAAATGTGATATGATTGTTAGAAATGGCAACAAACCTTTAATGAGCCCTGAAACAGTAAAGGATCTAAAAACTGGTAAAATGTACATTTCTCAAAGTTACATTCACAAAATGATGGTGGATCGTTGGTCATAAGCAATCCATCATGGAAGCCATTTACGAACTCAACGGAATTTCCTTAAAAACCATTAGTTTTTAAATGATAAGGTATTTATCATCCCGAGTATAAGAGGTACGTTAGTCATTTTAATGGTAGTCAACTATCCATCATCAGGTGATTAGACACTTCAAGCTGCCGTTTAATATTTCATGCTGGACACCACTCCAATCATCTGGTATTAGTTTGCTCTAGACACTGAATATAGCGGTTCTGTGATTGGTAGAATGTCATGCTGTGTCTCCTTCACCAAGTTTCGTCAACAAACCTAAGAAATGCAGTTTTTCTTGGAAAATTTCAGGGGTTCAGCAAAGTTCTTTGTAATAGTGAATAGAATGGTTTGTTATTTGATACGTCAAGCAAAGCAATGCAAAAAAAGAGCAGTGTGAACTAGCTTGTATTCCGTAACTTAAACGTCTGGCGAGAATGATTAAATAAGTTTGTTTGGTATGTGTGAATCATTTTTCAAATCAATTTAAAAACGAACCAGTCACTTGTTCAGCTTATTTTCGGATGCCTCGATTGCTTTCTGTTGCCTTTTTCTACGCGATATTATTGAGGTAGGGAGGCACTATCAAACAAGAGTAATTAATGCCACAAAAATCGTCTTAAAAATGATTCCCATGTATCTGCGTTACATATACGCACAAATATGCTTACCACTGGATTGCTGATGTAAATCATGATTTTGAAACAAATTTACGTAGGCCGAGAATGCTATTCAACCAAAATCTTTCGAAAAATCATTGCAGCACATTACCCACGAATGAATCAGATGCTTACTTTAGACGAAAATATTGATACCTGTTCGACAGCCTGTCGCATATCAGTTTTGATTTCTTTCAGAAATATAACGTAGTTGATGAAACGTCTCGTTCACGAAACTCTTCATTTTTTGACTAAAGATATTCCCTACCGCTATTGGCCTCCCTGGATTCTATCATAACGAATGAATCCTAAGATGAGAAACAGAAATGAAGATTTTTAATTACATGCTTTTTGCGATCCGTTTCTACTGTGAATAAGTTCCATAAGAAGATTTTACCCCAAAGATATAAAAAAATGCCCACACAGTGTGACTGCAAACGCTCTAAGCAGCACAAAAAGTCTGTAGGGATATGTACATGTGTGCCCGACCGTAGAAGCAGACAATTCTCCATCGATGAGCAGTCGGAGAAAAATGCGTGACTGACACAGCAAAGTGGAGGCTGAACCAGAATTGACTGAATATCTGGACTAAGATAGTTCAGCCTGGATTGAAAATCAAAAGCCTTTTTCAATGTCACTGAGGGTATACGAGCAGATCTACTAGCTCAATAGTAACCAACAATTTCACTCAGTGATTATCAAATGTGGTTGTTCTACATTTTTAAATGAAATCGAAATTTCGTGAAAATGCTTTGCAACATACTCAAATGCTCTTTGGCTGGAAATAAATAAATAAAAGACGTCTTCATCGATGATATCTTGGTCACTAATTTGGTACAATAACCTAATCGCATTGTTTAGAATGATCAATATCCCACTTACTCTGCCTATATATATATATATATATATTATATATATACATATATATATATATATATATATATGTTGAGAATAAACAACTTGGCGAACAAGCTCGTTTTCTGTTATTCGTACTCTTAACAATACATAACAATATATATATATATATATATATATATATATATATGACTCGCAAAATAAGAACGGAGAATGACAATCCAAATCTGTCTCTGCACGTGCGTGTGTGCATGTGAAATTGATCACAGTGTGGAATGTCCAAGTGGTTGCACATGTGTTCGGGGCCATGACGTGGGCCACGGAAGCTTAGGTGCTTGCACAAGTTGTTTCTGAGCGCACAGGTGAGGATTGTATAGAAGAATGCTCACGGCTTCGGCTGGGGCTAAGATGCAACACTTGACAAGTCTTGATTGCTTTCCTCGGATTTTGTTAATGGTGCGAAAAGCGTTTATCACCTCCACTGAGTGGTTTGACTCAACAAGGTGTGAGCACACCGCACTCGTAATTGTCTTAATTGCTCCCGTGTTCAGCCAGGTCCGAGTGGTGTTCGCGAACGCGTTCGGATAAGCGCTGAGTTGTGCGACCAATGTACCTGGTTCAACAGGAACAGGTGGAAGAATACACACAAAAAGAGGTTGCGAAATTCGAATGATCTCCTTCAATCGAAAACACACTATCGGTTTGGAAACGAACAGGATTTGTAACTGTGCATCGTAGAACTTTCTGTTGATTACTCCTGATAATCTTCGTTGAATAATTTCGGCTTCCGTGTCGCCTTTGAACGGTAAACGCACATATAGTATCTTCTTGGCGGCTCCTATCTTCTTTGATTTCCCTTCATTTTCCTGCGTCGTTTTGTCGATAAACCACTCAGGATAGCCGTTATGAAAGAAAACACTCCGCATAAAAACGGGTTCATTTCTTATTGTCTTCGGAGCAGATTTTTCTTGCTCTGTTAACTAAGCAACGCATTAGATTCCTCTTCATTTTGAGGGGCACAAAGCTTTGAAAATGGATGTATTGTCCGTTCCATGTAGCTTTTCTGTGCACCAATGACTGGACGGAAAAATCATTCCGACGGCTTATGCTAACGTCTAAATACGATAGACTATTGTCCTTTTCTTCTTCTAAAGTAAATTGAACATTAGGATGGGCAGCATTAAAATTGTTAAGAAGCAGGTTTGTGTCTACGTATCGTTTATACAGGGTAAAATCTCGGATTATGGGTTCAAATTGATTATTTTCAAGTTTTGCCATGAAAATATTGGCAAATGGGGGTCCCAAAGGTGATCCCACTGCAACTCCGTCCTTCTGACGATAGATTTCACCATTGAACTGAAACTGGATATTATGTGTGCAGACATTATATATATATATATATATATATATATATATATATATATCGTAGCACAATGCTCCTGAAAAGGACTCTTCGGTCGCTTCGGACCACTTCTCACAGTATTGACTATTACCAATCACATTTACACACTAGACTGTGAAGTAGACAACTCGCCCGAAACATCGCTTGAAAAACGTGGTCCTGGCGAAAGCGTCGAGTCCGATATGCAACTTGGGAGAGCAAATCAACTGACAGATTTTGTCAAACTGCTATTCCAGTATGCATTTCGAAATATTTGTGAACATATCAGTCAGCGAAACCATTTGAGATGTTTGCACATGCTGTCATTGAAATAAAAAAGATGAAATCCTCATTCAGAGAATAACAATGATGATTTCTTGATAATGCAAAACGTTTAGGAAGAACGTGTATAAGTGAGATATCATACGCCCATAGAAAGACCTATTTAACACCCTGTACGTTTTATTTTTAACCAGCTTCCACAAAGCTTTACTTATCTAACAAAATTACGAAAAGCTGTTTTGTCATCATGAGTGACTTATTGGGTTTTCACTGGGTAATTGGTATTACACATACACATGACTCATCTTGCATAATGGGTCATATGGCAGGTGACCATTTACTCTTCGAGTAAACCATTTTCCTTTTGACTTAAACATTATCTTCTAGAAGAATTACTTCCCTGCATTTTGGCAACGCGAATGAAGCCCGCAGTGCTCGACTACTCGAAATGCAGATGACAGTAGCTCTTTTTCTGATGAAACCATTACTGCATTGAGAAGTTCATATTAGTAAGTATATTCGGGGTTTTTTCCAAATAAAATTTATTGCGGATTCACAAAATTTATATGAGGCAGTGGTTCACGATGGCATGGACTTGTCACTTATATTTACATCTTGGTGAATGTCACATCACAAGTGGCCTACAATGTATGAAGACCGATTGTTCGAGCGACAGTGAAACACGTAAGATTTTCTCAAATAAAGGTGCATTTCAGCCCAATGGAAATCACACGGTAACTGCCCGAAAACGTCAGCATCATTTTCGATTCACAGAACCAGAAAGGAAGGGTCGGTAACACGGCAATATCCACGGGGGCCACAATCTACTGGAACGCAAATTTATTAGCACTGTGTGCCTTTGACGAATAAGAATCATCGGTACTGTTGGTATAACTCAAAATTTATAAACTTATGACTGATTTTGGTAATCTAGCTACAAGACTAATGTTTCAACAACATGGAGAGCCTTTTATATTGTTTTTCTCACACCATGGAGATAGGGTGACATAGTTTTCTTAAAAGAACTACGTCGTTTGTCACACTAACATATTTTCAATATGCGCATGACGTTATTCCAGATGATGACTTTGAAAAGCGCACTAAACGGACGTGAGTATACGGAGACCACTATTAAGACAAGAAATAGTAAACAGAGGACAGATTCCGTGTGGAGAACAAAATAGAAATTACTTGTGCAAGGAAGGGGTGGTCTTGAATAGCATAACTGATTATTATGTTGGATTCATAAATAATCCCTTTGGTCATTAATTGAACATAGTAACCTTCCTATCTGTCTATCATGTTTTCGCTTTCCCTAGGTGTGTCTAGCGCAAAATAAACTACAATGACAGGTTTGTAAGAGTCTCTGTTGCTTGTTCAACTCATGTACCGATACAGTGGTCACAAACAGGCGATAACGTAAGGCACGTAGTAGACAATGCATGCAAAGCTTTGACCAGGGTTGCGGGGTTGGGTAATGAGTACATTTGTTTTATCCAACCGAACGGAAAAGTGCAATTCCTTGATTTTACCCATAAATATATCTAATGCGAGTGGTTCTTCCTCAGTCCCTCAGGTCTGGCAGCAACTGAACACAAAAACGCTGCTGTCTCTGTTTTTTATCATAAATGTCATATTTGAAGCCCCTTGTTACTATTGCCGCACTCCTAGGGCCAGAGATCCTAGTGGCCGTTATTGGATACAAAGTCCAGACAAATGGGCTTTAATCAAAGTAAGCCAAATCCCTAAATAATAAACCCATGTTGCTTCTGAATATCGAAATGATAATTGCGGCTTGTTCATCCTATATTATCAACCGTAGAACCCTCAGCGTTCGAGTAAAATAATTCCGATAACAGGGTTCAGAACCTGTGGAAATTAAATGGTACACTGGTTTGTCATCAGTGATCAAACGTGAGCCACAAGTCAATGGCTGGCGTTTATCTTGACGGTAAATCTCGTGAAGAAACCTTGAGTTCTAATCGGTAAGACTAGAACAGTGGGAAACCTCAGTTCTCCTAGATTCGGAGTTCAGAGAGAGACTCACATTTTTTTGCCAGATGTCAGATCAACCTGCACACTGGTGATGTTCAGTCATTTGGGAGTGTAGTCAGCTTAGAGTTAAAGAAGGCTTACCTGTAGTCAATGTGTGCGATGTTCTTCTAAAGAGACGAATATTCATTCCTCATCCGAAAAATTTTTGTTCATAATACGAAATTCACCGAACATGCAGTATCATGGCACACATCCACATTGATTACCATAGAGGCAGTGAGGACGTTATCTATTCTGCTTGTGGAAAATCATCCGAATTGCACACATGCCGGGCGCCCAGTGATGAACGACGGCGAATCAAATACTCACACACTAAGCTGATCGAATTATTTGTCAAGAAGTTAGGGAAAATTATCTCTATAAGATCAGCACTTGACTAGTACAATATGAAACCAGATGAGCACAACTCCATACAAGCCCGTTAACGACGATCTATTTTACTAGCAATTTCGATACAAATGAACAACATGCAAATTTATCGAGACTCATCATCAAGTTCTCTTTCAATGACAGGTCAAAAAGAGGAAGAAAGTGCTTTGTTAGTTCCGAGAAAATAAGAAGTTATGAGCATATTTCGTTCTGAAAATTATAGAAAACATTATCCACAAAAAAACTGCTCCGATTAAGCAAACTATGCAAAATAGCACTTTTCTAAAAGGGATGTTTCTTGAAACTTCCCCGTAAATCATAACACGCGGAGGTACATTGCACGCGTAAAAGAAAGTGTCACAAAAATAAGCACTCTTGCAATCCGAATCATTCCACACTGCGATAAATAAACGCATTAAAAAAGCACTGGTCACAATAGAATAGAGGGTCCTATAGGAAAATTCTTGTCCTTCATTGTAAAGAACAGCACAGCAGAAGCATTTCTATCAGTAGTTTTATAGATCCAACCGAGTTGGTGACGTCTTATGATGGCAAATAAATTGAAATGACATCGCTGATCGAAACACTGCGCGTTTTCTTTATGTGACCAAGAGTAGTTATGAAAACCTGATTCAAAGAGCATTCACATGGAAAATATTTCCATTAGCTTCATGATCACAAATCGCATTAGAACACGTCAGAATGGCTTCAGTATTTTATAGCCAACTTCCTCATTTCTGAACTACTAAAGACATTTTGCACAATGAAAACGTCCTCCCTTTAGATCATAACTGTCTGGGGAAAAGCTATCGTGGGGAGACGGTGTACTCTTTCAAGCTGCAAACCTTGTGGGAAGCTTACAACAATTGACACACAAGTTCAGCTTCTACGGGTCTAGACAGCATCCATACCGTGGGCACGTTAACCCGACGTGGCCTTGCATGTGTAATCACGAAGTGATCGATGCGTGAAGCATGACCTATTTAACCTGAGTGCAGTTTTAAAACCAAAAAATTTTAAATTCCAAGAAAATCGATACCCAGTTACGTTTGTCAACACATGTGTGCGTGGATTGTAAATATAATGAAATGATAATAGTTGAACCTTTCCAACATTCATCGTCATTTTAGAATGAGGGTTGAATCAAAAGCTTGTGGCCTGATCTAACAGTGATATCTATGAACCTGTAATCAATAATCTATATATGTTTCTCCAGTTTGCAATTCAATCCAATCTTTCATAGTAGTCAGGGTAAGGCCCGTTTGAAGTTCTAGATACATGTAGTAGTAAGTAGTGGTGGTTGTTAGTAGTGATGTTAGTGTTACCAGTATCACCGGTAAAATAAAAATTAGAAAATCAAAAGCAGCGGAGCGAAATTAGTGTGTAAAATGTCTTTTGAAATTTGGAGTTTTCTCTTCTGCTGAAACGAGTAATCTGTTAATTATAATTCATAAATGATAGTAACAGTTATTAGAGTGATAAAGAATTCTTGTGCTGTGTTGCTGCCGATATATGTACGAGAAAGTGGTTCCAGATTTGATTCAATTGAATCAAACTGGGTTATTTTTCCCTACTGATCGGAAGATCTCCAACCACCCATTCAAACATACATAGTTCGGGAGTCTAATTCGTATTCACTTGATTCAACTGAATTAGCAGCCTGGACCCCAACAAGTGAGCCGTGAGTGAAAGTTCAATCCAGTTTCTCTTCCTGAGTTGACTGAGCAGTGTTATATATGTGGGGAAAAGTTAGGAAAAATATGCCAAACTTTGATACCAATGAGATGTGAGTTTACTAATTCTCCTTTCAAATAAGGCAGCCATTTCATATATTCCCATGCAAGCCTCCAAACAATTGGTTAAAAGTAAGCTCTACACACCTTTAAGTTGAAAATTAAACGTAAACGAGAAATTTCCCATCCCAGCGTGTTACCAAAACTTCGACAACTATCCGCCTTTCGTCGTACAATCACCGGTATTGTGAGTGGTAATGACGTTTTCAAATACGGTTATTGGGCCTTGTTTTCTCTATCGGAATGTCGAGCTTTTTTGAAAATTCTAGCAAATGTTAATGAAAATTGACCAGTGATTTTTTTCACAACATGCACTTCAATCTACATGCGTTTTCACTTGGTGAAGAAATAATTATTAGGACTGCGCGACAAGGTAAGGGTGTAATCGGTTTTTGGATGTCAGGAAAGGACTATAGGACATTAGTAAATTGTACTAGAATTAACAGTGGTTCATTTCATATTTGCACACAGATGCTAGTTAAAGATAAATATCTCACCATAAAAACAACAAGACGTTGGAATCTTAAGACCCCGTGATGATTTTGAACAACGAAGTCAGAAGACAAACATTGCCAAAGGTATTGGTTTCGAAAACGTTTTGATGGCCGAATACTGGATTCAAATGTGCCGTAAATTTTCAGCTAAGCAAAAACTCGATTTGAATCTTCGTGGTGGAATGCTGGGGTGACAAAACACTAATAGATGGAATAGCAAGGGTCACAAACATAAGAGAAAGCGGTCTCCAGGATCCCTTCGTGAAAAATAATTTGCACCATTCTTTCATTTTTCTCCTTTTTTACCTGAGATCCCCTCTTCAATGGTCACGCGACAAGTATGTCTGATTTTAAGATAAGCCACTTTCTAAAACCACACTTGGTTTGACCCATTTGCACAATAAATCAGAACGTCTGAAAAAAACCGTAGAGTAACTTTCTTCAAACAATTATTTTCACGGTTTCATTTTGGCCGAGACACAACTGCGCACAATGAGAAGAGTCTAGCAGAGACCTGAGTTTAACAGCAAGTGAACCCACAGGCTAAATTTTCTACAAGAACCTAATACTCCACACTTGTCGACGTATGACCTGACCGGACGATCCTGGTATACGGACTGCCATCGTCTTCCTCAGAGTTTACGCCTATTTCTCTTGGTCACACCGAGGGTGGTATGCACTGCATTGTGTGTCTTGTTAGACAAATAATTGAGTGATAAATATTTCATTGTCACTGTTGGAAATTTCCGTTAAGACCATGCTTGGTTCAACGTTCCAGTGTATTTTTCAGAGGCCATAAGTTCCACACCAACTGTGTAATGTTTGACTTGCATTTTGTGAGAAAAAGACAGATAAAGCTAGAAAATACGGACCAGACTCACCCCGAACTTTTCGCTCGTACATCGGCATTCGAGTCACTTGAAATCTGATAACATGTGAGCGTGAAAGTGTTCTACGGATGAATAATTGACCACAAGTTATTTTATTTCAGCAACTGAATTAGGCGGAAAGTTCGTAAACTTTATGAGCACAGTATGCCTTACCGAAGCAAACCAATTAATTTATTTGTGAGATGATATGCATGTAGTCAGTTTGGTCCTTTATTATGCCCGAACACATGGCTGAAGCAAAGGTTAGGCTGTTAAAGGCTTTCAGGTAAATTTGGCTCTAGTATTCCAGAAATCAGCAACAATAGATTTTACACAAGTTCTGTAAAAGTATCTTTTTTTGCTCCCCGTGCGATGAAGTTTGATTTGACAGTAGGAACATGAAGAAGGTTTTAAATTAAGCAACACTTTTTCGATTTGTAGTTCGTGTACTGTTCGGAATTCCTCCATGAATACCAGCACATTATGATGTAGCACTCTTTTTGTTTTATCGTATGCAAGTGAAAACCAATTTCATGTACACACTCACGCATAAGACCATGTAAAATAAAAATACTCACCCAACAAATTACGCTTTAGATCACAATCTAGCCTTATGACTTTTAAATCCGTAGAATAAATTCAATCACTGTTCAAACTATGACCAAAACATGCATCAGAAACTTCACCGAAGAAGTCTCGGTGCTCGTCAGTACGCAACCTTGATCAACACAACAATCTGTCACCAACTCCTGGCAGTTGATCTGCTTTACACCGAAAGCACTTGGTCGAGTTTGGGCGTTTATTATCCACATGCTCAAAGCAATAACTACGAGCGGTTGTGAGTTCCATTCCTACAATGTTTTTCATTTTTTCATTTCGTCTGCTCCTCTGTTCGCTATTTTACGACTATTTCCGGTCGTCAGTGTCATCTTGGGTGATTTTGACCATGACTTATTGTAAAATCGATGTTGGTTAGTGCACTACATCTTGTACATTTACGATCCGCTTGTTTGCAAAAAAACCTTCATTTGCTAGGCAGTGCAAATGTGGAAAAATGTGCAGGTGCTAATCAAAGTGCATATTCTGTCATTTGATTTCCCACTGATAAAACCCGGCCATCTTCAGGAAAATGTTACTGCAGTCAAACTGGTTGGTTAAAACTCGTCGTTTCGCTTATCCATTATTCATTATCAGTCTACACCGAGAGGCATCACTTTTCTTTGTTCCAAAGCAAAACGAACACCTAGTAGCTAACAATATAAAAAGCTACAACCACAAACAGACAGAAACGACAATAATACCCGTACTCGTCACCGCTAACTGACAACTCAGACAGAGGGGCTGGCAGGGTCGCAAAATGTGTAGATATCTGTGGATCTCTCATTTTCCCTTGACAGAGTAGCCCAATGTTTCACTGACATTTAAATGTAGAAAAATACATATATTGTAAAACACACACACAGTGTATAAGAAAAATAACTGTTCAGTGAATCATGCATGTAGGTCCGGATTCGCTTTCTGATTTGTACTTCCTCTTATTAGGCCTAACCGGTGATCTACCGGTGACCTGCAAACGTTTAAAAGCGTTCACAGTACCCTTGGATACTAGTCTCAACACTTTCTCGATGGACTCGATGAAATTCCGTCAAGTCGTGGAAGCTACATTGAACTGAACCCTCTAGTCACCTCTGAAATTTTGGTGATCCATTTGTTTCTAGGTTATGCATAGGTTTTCTGTCTCTTCATCTGACCATGCTCCATTGCTTGTTTTCATTTACCACCTTAGTTTGTTTGACATTGAATTCGTACACTATAGAGATTATATGAACATCTACGCAGTATACACTTTGGAGTGTTTATTTATTTGTTCCTTTTGGTAACTGAATCAAAGTGCGATGAACAGCTGCGAATATATGCTGTCAAAACCTTATTTCGCAATCCTTAAATCACCATGTTTTCCTAACTTATCTTCGACAATGGGACAAAACATAGAAGCTATTGCTGGAATCAATTCCGTGTTGGTTTCCGTGCCACGATGCATTAGTTGACTTCTCCTTTGGAATGAAACGTTTTCCCTGGCTCCTTGATATCTTGATTCTTATGTGCCTAAAATGCGCAATCATGAATCTCATGGCCATTGAAGTAGTTTTAATTTTTTCATGAAGGTGAAACTCTGGTGAGTTTCAAAGAATATAGCTCTGTGAACATGATAACAATAAGATGGACGTGGCAAAATATTCTACGTGCAAAGCAGCTGTGAGGATCTAGTAGATACTGAGCTATTCTAAATATACTGGTAGGATTATGATAATTTGGAATGGAACAATATGCAAGTATCCTCCAATAAAAATGCCCCCTTCTTTGTGGTGAATCTCGTAGATTTTCAGGGTTTATCTATGAATGTATTTTACATTTGAGATGTAAAATGTCTTCACTCGGCAGAAGATTGTTGATCTTTCACTCACATCAGGAAACAGTAGTCTGCTTTACCACGAAACAATCGTGGTTCAAATTGGATGCATAGTGGGCGATTGAAGGCTTTCAATTGTTTTGAATTTTGATAACGTACATGGAAGGATTACATATTAAGCACGATGAAGTAACGTATCTAGCCCATGAATTTTTTCACAATATCGAAAAATGAAGGCCCGTAGTGATTTCTAAAGAAGTACAAACTCGTCCTTAGTCGAGCACGGATCATATAAAATCGGTGGATACAGCAGCATTTCTCCGTTCGGTTTGTTCATGCAGAAACAGTAAAATGGCATTTTGTAATCTGCATTCTGATGACATTTTCACTTGTCCTATGGGTGTGTAGCATCCATACCTACCATGGACCTCGAACATTTATGACGTATTTTTTCACCTTACCGGACTGAAGCAGTTCAGATCCACTTTTTTATGGTGTATATTGTATGAACATTCTGAGTTTATATTCCTGACTCTGTTGTTCTACGCCTGTGCATTTCCATTGCAAGAAACAATTGCTAAACCTTTACGCAGTGCGTAGATACTGCCACCCAGAGACCCGTTGTCTCGATTTCAATCCCTCTGCCATTGTTCAATAGCGTCAAACAACAGAGAACATCTAAGGACAAAAAAACCTTTTGTCAGGTTCATCCGTTCACGTCGACACAAATCATTTTAGTCGCCTACCCATTGCTACTATTTGTACCTTCAAACTAGTAACTCCTCAAAATACACACATGGGTATATACTAACTACAGATTTCCCTACTCTGTGAATGAAGCTATCATTTCATATTAGGTAGAAGCTTCTCGATTTATTATATGTACTTTGACCGTGCTGCAATGCAGTTTCATTGTATTCATTGCTGAAGAGACCTTTTATGACTGTACTGTCCTAACTTACCCGATAACTTTCTGTACTGTTGTTCTTGGTTGCTCATCTGACTGCATGTCATTTGCTTTTTCATTTATTTGTATTGCTTCAGATGGAACCACAAAATCGCGATAAACATGGATATTCAATTGAAATTTATTCTAGTCCCCGTATCCGTGTACAGCCCATATCGTGCGAAAAGCTAGTGAGAGAGAATTTCTGCTAGAATGACAGCCCAAGTCATCCAGGTAGTTTCTACGTATATGGTAACGGTGCTGACGGCCGTCAATGAATATATTTGACAAAGAATTATTTGGTAGTATAATTAGAATTCCACAGAACCAAAATATAAAATAGCAGTATTATTACAGACGCTTTTCCTATTCTTGTGTAGACATTTTGAATTCGATTGACTTTATATTACGGTTACATTTTTGATTGAGACAGGCCTAGTGTATTCCATAGAAGAACATCCTAGAGAAGTCATGTTCTATATTATTGTTGCTTCTATTTTTTTGAGCCGAAATCAGATAAGTTCGTTAAGCCATCATAGTTTTTGAGTGGCTTTGAGTTCAGAAATGCTGAAGTGATATAATTTGTTTTTCACTGATAAGAAGCAGTGATTTCTGTTCTACTCAACCTGCGTAAATCAAAATGTACCTACGCTTATAGAAGTCAGTAGCTTTGAAAGTCTCAAAAAGTATAGTTTCAATTATTCTAAACTGTTAGGCAGTCATGTTATTCATAGCTGCTTTTACTTAAGCTACGAACGGTGCATCTCACTGCAAACATTCCTAACTTATTCAACGTTAGATCAATGAGTTTGATACAATTGACTCAGTTACTGAAGGCTCTCATGGTGGTGACCTTGAAGTTTGGATTTTAGAACATCTGGCTGAAAAAGATACTACGAATGACCAATTCTGGTTCAGTGATCACAAATAGCAACACTTTGCAACTTCTACGGTTTCATTCATACCATGTCAGTAGACTTCAACAACCATTTCGACTTCATCGCTTTATTTCATTTAAACTGACACTGAATTTCTCGGATAAATCTAGGCTGATATGCCATATGGTATGGAAAATTTTATTTTCAAAGATGAACCTGGAAAGGCAGTTCATTTAATACCACGCCTTATAAGTTTAGCGTGAAAACGAATCACAGTAAGCGTAAAAATATCTGAAGTGCTATTCTACTACTATATTCGCCGACTGGCTGCCTTAATCAAATGGCAGCGAAAGTTTTTACCTAAATCCTTATTCTCATTCTACTGTTTTGACTTTCCTTTGCTAAAGTTCTGACGGTCATTTCAATTTGAGATACTGTTTAGCACAAAGTTCCAGAGTTATCCGAATCCTAGACAAATCAGTTGACTTGCCTCAGTATTATCAATTCTTTTAAAAATTCATTGAGAATGAGACTGATCCCCAGGAATAAAAATAATCAGTACAAAGAACGATGCTTTTAGGAAGTGGTAATTTGCCCGCAAAGCATTATGAGCTCCATCGGATGGGGTTAAATGCAATCAGTTTATTCAGTAGTCTTGATTCACCCAAAAATAAAATGGTTGAACAATGTATCTGATGTGTGTCCATCATCTTTTTTCCTTTGTGACTAATAATAACACACACAACACCTAAGTTCATAATACAGTACGAGAAGGCTGCCCAGTATTTCTATTTATCTTCAACTCGGGAATAGCGGATGCAATGCGGAAAGCCTTATCAATTCTTCCGAGCGTTGAAAACGAACCCCTCCAAGGGAGCAGCAAATTTGACTTCGAGTGGGACAACGACTATTCTGTGATCACTGACAGTAAGCAAGCAATGCAAAACGTTCTGGACCGCCTGACATTTTGGTTTCCAAATATCGCAAAGATGTTATAATTTCCAAGTGTAAAGTACTCTTGAAACATCCAATGGAGACTAAGTATGCACTCACACTACGTGAAGATCAGCTGGAGTCAGTCGATTGCTCTCTGTACTTAGATAGCTTGCATGGCTGGAGTTGGTGTTGGTGGGGAAATCACGTCACAAATAGCGAGGGTCAAAATGGATATCGTCGGTTTGTGAAACTGTGACGCCGTTGTGTAATCCATCTCTGGTTTGTGGGATAGGTTTGCAACACCGAGGTTCATAACGGTTTACTGTACCTTTGCGAGACTCAGCCATTTCTCTCTGATAATGCTAGGCGACTTTCAATGTTTGACCACAGATGCCCCAATGTGTAGCTTGCGTCTGATGGGAACACTGAGCGAATTATATTGACGTTAGTTGCCTCGTAGCAAGTGCGGATTTTTACTACTGGTGTACACCCCCTCCAGTTACTCAAGAGTACCGAATACCTTCCCAATGTTTGGATGTTTGCATCTATAAATATATCTAACTTTCAATTTATATTTCTAAGTTACTGATGCGCAAGTAGTTTACGATAAGATGGAGGAAAATCGAACCAATGAGAAATTTATTGTCGCAGTTTAGATAGTGGTAATCACTGGAATGAGTGCGCTTCGTTTCCTGATGCTTTGAGCTGTTTTAAGTTAAGTATTTTACAAACTGTGACTTATTTTATCATATCCCAGATCCGTTTGGAGTGTATCGAAAAAACGACGCGCCATGAGATATGGTGTAGGTACGTTTTTGTAGTTCGGTAACGTAGCGTCATCGGGAAGGTGATAGTCAGTCGACGTTTCGGTTTCCGTGGTTAACCTTTCTCAAGACCGGTTTGCAACCGGATGATCGTTCCATTGCAAACTGGTCGGGAGAAAGGTTATTCGCGGTAACCGAAACTTCGATTGATAACGACCTTTCCGATGACGCTATGTTACCGAACAATCAACACTTTTCTATAAATGATTTAACTCTCAAAAAAACATACTCAACCGACAGTGTGCGCATTTTCTGTAGTAAGTTGGTATAAAACCTTCCGCTTTTGATGGTGTACAACTGTTGGTCACATTTAATAAACACTTATGTGCATTGCGAAGGTTCAGGAAACAAAACCACCCCAAATTTCGTGACAAACTTTATTCGAACGTTCACACCTGAAAAACGTTTCCATTCTGAAAGTGGAAATGGTTTTACTGCTATCAAAATTCTCATTTGAACAAAACAACCACAAAATCAATGTGATGCCGATTACCTTTTTTGATTGTTTGCGAGGTGCCCGACCCGTATTGGACGCCAACAGATGACATCAAGCCTGATATTTTCTTGTTGCTTGTTGTTATTTTACTCCTACTTTCATGTATGATTACCTGTGGTGGATAGTTGCCGTCCTGCAAGAATGTCTGTCGTTATTTCATTTCCAGCTTCTGCGTGGTGTTCACGTTGTAGGTATGGTGGGGAGCCATTGAAGCATTAGACTTAATTGGGATTCTATGGCCACGCCATTGGTTTGCTTCTTTAGTGTGATTGAGAGTGATATAAGTGGACGTAGGAACGAGCTAACCGCCAGTAATGATATCAGACGGGTTTTTTATTTTGAGATCTTCCGATTGCAAACCGACCGGCTCGATATTTGCTTCGTTCGCTTGTTACATCTAACGCCGCAACGATATAATTCTTCTTGTAGTTTCAGGCTCAGTTCGGTGCTGAAAACCACAGAAGCATTGGGCTGCTGCTTCATGCGTGTCAGAAATGATCGGCAGTGGACACCCACCTATCCCGTTCACGGGATGGAAGACTGTGAGTGGAACAACCAACCACAAGATTATCCGGGCTGACTCACAACGATTTGTGACATGCATACTGGAATTCCGCTAGTTGGAGTAACGCGAACGATGTTCCCTTCTTTTTAGTCAGGCAATCACTAACGCCCTTAGTAGGAAATTCATGAACAATCATAATTCCCCATGAAACAGACATGAATTCGTTCGAATAATGTTGTCAACAGTAACGAATTGACTTTTTAATCGGAATTGCCAAGGGATTCATAATATGACTTCAATAATTTTTTAATGAATAAAGGTTCTGCGTATAGTTCCGCTTGAAAAATATTATAAGAGCTTTACGAATTCATACCCAACCTAATACGATAACAATTGGCCAATAACAAATCAGCAGTGCCAACTACAACAAGTTTAGTGAGATATTTTAGTTACCCTATCAACAACTAGGCAACCTGGGTGATAGACATAAGCATTACAAAATGGAACCTGTCTCAGTTGCTCCAACTATTTCACAACCACGTCGAAACAAGCTCTTCATTCACTTGATGCGTGCTCATACGTGACAAGCAACGTAGTCAAGAGAATACGAATGAGTCGGTCTCTGGAGATCTTCAGTTTGGTGCTGAATATTGCATTATTTTACCCAATGTTGTTGAGTGTTACAAAAGTCAATCGTCCTCCATGACACACTGTCACCTAAAAGACCTGTTTCAATGTTTAGTACTGTTCGTAATTTTAACGTACCAAAATCACAGAATTCCCTCATTCTTGAAGGGAAACTAATTTGTCCGATGCTGCTCAATCGAGGATTCGATGATCCACAAGTTTATTGGTAGTCATATTTCATATTAGTCCATCTTGTTCGTTCAGTTGGTCACTTGTTCAACCACAACCTATTTCCTGATTGGAAAAAATCCTTTTGAGGTCAGTCGAGGAGGTTGTATTGGGTGTATAAGGACTGAATGTTGAGTTACTCGACGGAAATAGTCTATTCAGTAGATTTCTCTTTGATGCTGTTTTCTTCTGTATTGGTGAAGAACATTGTGAAACAAAAATATTGAACAATATGAGCTAGGGATATAGTTTTATCAAGGCAAAAAGCCTGGATCGCATTCCAGTGACTGACTGAATAAACTTACCACAAAGTACGGTTTTGCTTGTTATTGTTGTGAATGCTTTTTAATTTGGGAACTTGAGTAATTATAACCAAAGTCCATCTTTGTTGTTCAGGAGCTGTGAACTTTGGAGTACTAAATAGGTATTCAGTTGATTTTACAAGAAAAGTTCAAGTGTAATCTACGGCTAGACTGTGCGATTACTGAGAAGCAAAAACGTGATTGGGATAGTACAAGCATCAGTGAAATGAAAAGTACCTGAATGGAGATGTGTTCGAGTGCTTTTGTGGCCTGAAGTAGATCGTCAGTCAACTACCTCGGTGAGTTACGCAAAATGAAATGTTACTCGGATTTCAAGATGCAAGCGGGAACTAAAATCACCTATTATTACTTTGGTTTACTATCGCTGGTACCTCTGATACGTCATGTGGATATATAAAAGCACTCTAGGTGCGGCTTCCTTTTCACTATTATGTTTGAGGAGATGAAAAACGGACCATTCTGGGAGGTTTCAAGCACCTGGCAGAGCTCTTGGGGATCCACTCAGACCGGGGTAAGTTGCTGGCTCTTCAAGCTCTTCTCAAGGGCAGGCCGCAAGAGGCGCTGGATGCGGCGCAAAATTGCTCGGACGAGATGAAGCGAGCCGCCGAGGTTGATGCCCTGATTGCAGGACTGGACACCTCAGCAGAACGTCAGGACGCTATGCGACGGTTCAAGGCTGCCCAGCTGGGGGCCGGTGCGGACCAGCTGGTGCACTCCGTCGCCCTCCGTTCGCTCCTAGATCTTGCGTTGCCTTGTCGGAAGCTCCTTGGATGTGTTCCTGCTCGCGGACGTGGCTCGAGAACTGGCCATGCGTGACGTGCTTGTTGTTCGTATGGCCCATGTCGGAGATTCCCGGAGGAACGGCAAACGCGTAGAAAATGCACTAGGACCGGAAATTTTGAGACCGGAGGACTAGATAGTGAAAGCCTACCAGTTAGAAGAAACTGGGTGTTCCTGCTGTCGAAATGTGGAATTTGTTTTGGAAGAGTATCCTGAATTTCAACGAAGCATCAAAGAAGCTGTACCGGAAGTATCACTGCCGTGGAATTCAACTATTGCGGATGAGTTTGAGAACCGTGGAAAACCGAACCAAATCTGCCGTGAAAATGCTGGAAACGGCCATCCAGATTTCCTGAGACAACAACATTATGACGGAAAGAACGAAGAAATGTCATCTAGCATCGCAGTAAATGAAGCCGCCAACTACTAGAAAATCTAGACTCAGGTCGAAATTCAAGGCCAAAATGAGTTTAACCCGAAGATTGCGAAAGAAGTGGCTTGTCCACCGAGAAACTGCAGGAAGAGGAAGCCGAATATGGTGCCGTTCAAATCATGAAAGGTAAACACTCCGTTCTCGATCACGCTGAAAGGACACAACGCGCGGTCCCACTGAGATACGTGGCAGTTTTTTCCCTATTCCGTAATAGTCTTTCACGACAGCCAAACAGTCTGGGGCACGCTAAAGTTTGGTCCCGATCGTGGAATTCGCCTCAGCACACGGTTTGATTCTATGCCTATTATTCACCGAAAGAAGCACACCTTCGGAGGATTCGTGGGATTGATGACAATACCTCAAAGAACTAGGATTGGAGCAATGAACCAGTGAAGGAAGGAGGTCTTGAAAGTGGTCTGCAGGATTTAGAGTTTTCCTTCTGTTTTGTCAAGAGGGAGGAGTATGGTGAGTGTATATACTACTCTCTAAGTAGTTGATTGCTGAAACGCAAATAATGCCAGTTGTGGATTAGCAAACGCCGCTTTGTCCAAGTGACTAGAAGCAAGGGAGTAACAGACGACATGCGAACCGCCCGAGGTTGATGGCTCTCTACTAATTCCATTTACGGTTCCAGTGGTTCACTTTCCAACTCAGTGTGACTTTCAGAAGATTTCAGTAATATTTGTCATCCTTCATCTAGACTTGAAGTCGGGTATGCACGTCAAGATATATAAACTATTTGGAATACCTAGTGGAACTTATTGTTTAAGTGAGTCACCACAAATATTAACATCATATTATCGGCAGAACATTTCTATCTAATTCGTATTATGATAGTTTACCGGTCGCATCTACAACCATACTCATTGTTTCTCCCCGCCTTGTACCCGAAGTGCCAGAGTCCAAATCTGAGCAATGAAGTTACTAGGACATATTCCATAAATCAAAAGAATTAATTTAAGTGAGCAGTTTATAGTCGGCAGAAGCAGTTTATTGAATTAATTCACAACCTTCCATGGGGTAGGTTGCAGCTCAACATAGAAAGTGATCTCCACGGCTTTCTATAAAGTTAGGTCATGTATAATGCGAAACCCAGGGCTCAGCATCTTCTAGTGTCAAGTCAACAGTTAATCACTGGAACATTCATTTCGAGGAAGATCGAGAATATGAGCCACTTTACATGTGTTGCACACGTGATCGATCCTCTAGCGATTCTTTTTCGCTGTTTGAGCTGAAAGAAATTCCAAAGTTGCAGTGTAAAAGGCTTCTAACTAGAAATAGAGGACTTTCCAAGTCCATCCGATGAATAATAGGTGGATGCTGCAAGTCAGCACAATAGGTGGGTTGGGAAGATAGACAAAACCAAATAGCACTCTTGTGGTTTCAAATCAGGTAGGTAGTGGTTCATTGACCATGTGCTCAAAGGTTCCTTATTCGTGAAATAGGAAAACCCCCTGTAAACAAAGGCGATCCGAAAGGGAGACGTAAATGTGTACTAAAAGATTTTTAGAATCACTGAGAGCTGCATTACGGTACACAAAACAAAACGGGTTTGTGATAATGGTGAGTGACCGCTAAGCGTGGATTTTCGGTCTCAATAAACAAGTTGAGATCCTGAAAATCTGGGAACCTTGCCTGGGTGTCTTTCGCACCCGACATGTCTAGCGGACGGCGCATTTTGCTGGACTTGTAAAGCTCACACTACCTTTTAAACAAAAGTTACCAATAGTTCACTGTATGAATCGGCACAAACATTGACCCTACTATTTAGACTGAATCGCATGTACTGCATCTTGGTATGCTATAATATGCTGTGTCTATTCTTGAATACCGCTCATTTTCAAATAAATCAGTACATTCCCACATCCAGTTGGGAGATTCTTGTTACAATCGCGTCTGGCTGAATTCTAAATGCTAGACATTTACCGCACCTCAAGGGAAGCCACAAAACAAAGTAGTATTTTCTATTTGGACAGTGAACTTGTAGTGCCTCCATTATGCTGTGCAACACAGATGTACGAAAAAGGCTAAACAACGAGAGATTGGGACTAACAAGACAACAATTCCACGGACTGATTACCGACCATCGGCTATCCGTCACAAACAAACTTCAGCTACCAGGTATCATTTGCGATTGCGTTTTGAAATTTTATTCAAGTTCCGTACATTCGGGTCTCGTAGACTAGATATTTACCCTGGTTCATATGGTAATAAAGAGGAATATTTATTCCCATATGGCTGTCAACGGTGTCGCCTCGATCCCGAAATCGTATACGGTAAAACCCTTTTTCGCCAGTTTGAACGGAATAAGCTGACCACTGAATCCGTTTAACTGATCAGGCTCACTGAACCATCACTGAAAACTTGTCTTTGGTTCCTCTGCAGGAAATTTGTTTTTATCCTATAACTTCACATCAAACGGAATTCAAAGAACCCTCTCCATTACCGTTATTGCTTTTGAGAATTTCTTAGATATTTTCCCAAACATTTATCAATGCAAAGTAGGTTCCAGTCCACGACGAGAGTTGTTCTTCATGCTGCTGTGTGGAAGCCATGCATATTTTCACGTTTCCCACATCTTGCATGGCAAAGATCTAAGCTCTGTTTGTGAAATATGATTCCTGACATTGAATTCCACCGAAGATTTTGATGCGAAAATTCAGCATGTGTCGCTGGAAACGAGACGAAGTAGACTGAATTAATCCGTTTTTTTAGTTTTCTTTAGAACGACCCATTCGCTTTTCAGACGCATATTGCTCATTGCTTTCGGTATACCACCGTATTTTATTTCTTGATTGCTTGCTTTTCCTCGAGGTTCCATGGTAGCTGAGTTCCATCTGGTAAAACCTGGCTAGTTCGCCATTACCGTGTACCAATAGGCAGACGAGATTTGTTGTTTGAGTTCTCTCAGGTGTATGTGTAGAACCAACGTGATTCCTGTTCTTGTGGGTTCACCAGTCACTAAATCCACGGATGAAACTAATCAGCTTCACGCCAAACTACCTGTTTCGTCTCGTACTGCTAAATTTCCATGGAATAGAGCAGCAGAATATGGAATTCGAAACTTTTCCTACCATAATTTGTTACATTTTATGCTCTACTCAGCACGCATTGCGTGGTTTCTCAGTGAAACTTGGTATGTCGTGCAGTGGTATTTGCTTGGTCTTTCTGGCCAAATGTCGTTTTATAAGAGAATACTGAACCGAAAATGTACGGGAAAATGACTAAGCTCGCACTGTCGTCACCCGGTGTACCATCATACGCCTAGTTTATCGTTTTGCATATTTTCACGTCGTGTCTGAGCTGGTGTACGGGATTTGAATGAGCTGCAGAAGTGTCACCCAAAGTCCAACATGAACTTGATCTTCATTCTTCAAAGTGATTTACAGGCACATGACGAATGGACTGACGACAAGAGGGATGGATGTAATGCAGGTAGTGGAAAAAGCACTTGTTACTTTGTTTCCGTAAGTTGAAGTGACAAACCCGAACTGAATCGATGGACTTTCCAATGACTGATGGTTTCTTTATCAACTTAGCCATTACTGAAGGACCAATCAGACCTAAGTTCCTCAGCTTTTTCGGGCTCACAATGTAAAACTTTAACACGTCGAATATAAGCAAAATTTGCATAAGTGACATCTTTTCAGTCTCTCCTGCCAACTTATAATTCTGTGTTCATACCAAAATCACTTTGGATTTCGTTCTCTATGGTGCTGCCTAATCATTATTTCAAACTGCAACATTTCCAGTTTGCTGTTTCAGGAAAGTTTGTGTATAGTAACAAATGCATTTGCGCTACTCACAGCCCAATAACCGCATCACTATAACCGAGCTGTTGATCGATTTCCCTCTAAGAGGAAAGTCTTTTATATAGATGCACCGAAATCTTCAACCAGTAGTTGGAATTATCAGTGCTCTTTTTGCCGGTCACCTTCAATCAATAATCAAACAGCTATTAGAACTGAACAGACCGCAACAAGAAAAAAATCGTGATTCAAAGGTTCTTCTCATATTGTGAGACTGATTGAAACTCCCATAAAAAAGGTTCATATTTGTTTGAACATACCCCCCATTACTTTGGAATTGAAATGAATCAGAATAAACTGGTCTTGTTTGGTGTATTGTTTGACGTGAGCATTTAGATGGATACATGCACGTATACAGACCTAAGGGGGTGACGTTAATCACGTTCAATAATTGACTGCCTTGAACAGTCAGACCACACCACGTATCTTGCAGCTTTCTGTGCCCTGATCCTATTGTGCGTTTCACTTCGGTTCTCACTGACATGTGACTCTGACTCATGTGTTTTCTCAATATCTTGCGTTCCAAATTTCGGTTGTCGTTCGTTGATAAAGAAAATTCGTTCTTCGTGAAAAATTACTTGCTCATTTTGGGCCTATCGAAACCAAGATACAACATTTAGTCCTCCAAATACCATCGATAGTGGTCCATTTTTTCTTGATGTCAATTCAACCTTAGTTGGAGTATATCACTTAAGGTAAGCACTTACTCCAATTCGGTATTTCGTTACCATATATTGACAATTTATTGTTATATCAGGGAAATTTGATGATAGGCCTCGACTTTCACATTATGGATTGTACCTCATGTCATTGTTTAGATCTTTTCCCTATTCCCATATATGGGTGTTCCGTTTTAGTGGTATGCAAAGCTGTTTGTTGCGGAGTAGAAACTGATGAAATTCCAATCAAAATGTGAAGAGCATTTGTTGAGATAAGTTGCATTTACCGTGTTTTTTAAGCTCGTCTGCTTTGGTAAAACACGGACATGTTAATTTCCTGTGAAATATTTCAAGCTAAGCTGAATTCCACATTCATTTCCAAATATGCTTTAGATTTGACTTTTCTCGAACCCAGTCACGAACTCTGAACAAAAGTCCAGGTAAATCTAATCTGTCATTATAAGTGTGCATGGGAATATAAGTTTGGATTGATCGATCAAAATGTGACATGTTTGCCTAATCATTTGCCAACACATTGGGTAGCAAGACTTCATTCTCCATCTGATAGCTTCTAGTTTGTTGCAGTTATTTTGAGCGTGAACGGGATAATTTCGTTGAATAAAGCGAAAAGTCCAGACCGGATTCAAGGGCTTATCCAATTCGTGGTTTAACGAAAAGAGCCTATTGAGTGAACAATAGAACACTATTTAGCTACATGTTTCCATGATTTCAAACTTGGCTAATAAATTCATTAACACTGAAGTATAGATTGAGCATGCAAAAAAATATAACTATTAGTTATTTTGGAGGATATGGCCCGAAATCATTCCTTGTTTGGCTAAGAATGACCAGCTCCTATGGACATCATCACTATGCAAAATGTTTATTCAATAAATTCATGATTGGACAAACCTCAATTGAACAATGGATCACGTGAATCCTGTTCATCCGTAAAACCGTCGATACAATGCAGACTCCCTCATATTTAGTACAAGTGGATTATATGTACTGCTGGATTTCAATGGTAATGGTATTTTGAGCAGCTCGATGACATCCAGCATTGTCCCTTTTGAATCCGTCGGGGATCACTGAGAGTGGCGTTTAGGTAGCAAACATTTCATCACCAGACAAGGTGACATCTTCAATTATGCCGAAATGTCGGGCGCCCTATTCGTTAGGAAAATAATCTGGAGTATCTCGGAAGTGTCGATGAGGTCTGCCTGGTGGACAGATTTAACCCCTTGGGTTCAAACTGTTCACGCATCGTATTGCCACTGATTCCTGCGAGTTTGGATTTAAGATTCAGCGAAACTTTCCGTTATTTCATGTTGATAGATTTATGAGTGTCACTGAGAACAGCATCCAGACGTGAACATGTGCTACTTCTCAGTACAACATTTCCCTAATAATCGTACATAATAATGATGTCTTCACCTGTGGTTAGTGCATCTCCAGCAACTTTTCTCGTGTACCAATACTCTTGGTTTGGTGACACTAAGCTGCGTCTCTTGTGGTAGTGATAATCAGAAGTGCATAATCTCCGGAATTTACGTCTATCTTTCTAGCCGATTCCTTTCCTAACCAGTGAAAACCGTTTCCCCTCCCATCATTCTCAACTATACAACAAAATGAAATAAGACTACTCAGCTAATTTTTCGCAAAGAAAACTAATTCATAAATTGTGAATTTCTGACCCGTAAATCCAGGTTTAGGAGCCATGAGGATACCGAAAACGAGATTATCCGCAACTAGTTTTTCCAGTATGAATAAATGGAATTACTCAATCTGTTCTAAAAGGTGCATTGTCAATTTTTCATTTTGTAATTACCCAAGGTCGTTTGCAAATATTTTGATATGGAACGAACAAACGAATATTTTCAAGGGCTCACTTCTGAAACTACTGTTTTCACCAGAGAACACCTTAACCACAAGGCTATCTGGGCTGGCTCTCCAAGACGTGTTGGACATCTACACTTCATGATATAGCACCCTTCACAAACTGGCTTTTCACGGTAACAACCAGCTTCCCGCACAGCGATCCAATCCTGTGATCGATCACTTCTTTATTTAGGGGCCTAAGTACAACGAAGGCTTTTCTTTGTGAACAACCTACAGGGCTTCGTTACAGTATGCTTTTGAGTGGTAAAATATCAGTTTTGTAATTTAAAAAAATATCAGGAATTTTGATTCACCTTATTTGCTCCTTATATACGGTGATCGAGAAGGAGGCGAGTTTGAATCCAGAAGTTTGATAAAATCAACCAACCCAGGATAAAGCACTCTCCAGATTTTGTTGAAAGAGAAACGTGACGTGTTTACGGTGTATTCAATGGTGTGCCGAAATAGTAGTTCAACATTTACAAATACTACAGAACCCATGGCAAAGTGACATCAATAATCAGCATGTTCTAGTGAATCTGTCTCCTACACTCACTCTAGTAACTCATCGCAAGTGACTGCCTCACTGATCAATTACTTGACTAAATTTCCTGCCGATATCTGAATTATGTGATATAATATGATATTATGCAATACGATACCACTGATGTTACTTGAAGGCTTCTGATGCAGATCGTTAACTCAAATTCCCCCTCGGAAACGCTAAGCTAGTTTAGAGCTTGTCTTTAACGAAAAAACACAAGTGCATTTTTGTCGGATTCGAACTGCTAATCCATCGTGAGTTGGGTGATTCTGAGCGAATATATTGGCACATAATGCTCTCTAGATTCTCTTTGAATGCTACGTATTATCATTGATTTATCGGGTGCCATGTATTTAAAATCTGATTCCCATCGCTAGTTGTGGGTCGTACACTAGTGCGAATACATAAGATGAATCAATCACAAAATGTTTCCAAATTAACCTCGGATACACAGGAGCGTCTCATATACAGTGAGTGCTCTGGATCGAAAGCTCATCAGAGCAAGGCCTTCATGAAATCTGTACACATTATATAATGACAAGAAGAAAAGGACCTAATTCATATTCCTGACATGAGCTGTGTGTTGTGTACCACCAGTGCTTTGCGGATCTGTGCACAGAAGCGTATGGTGAGGATTATATCACGAGGCATGTACTCACACAAAAGCGGATATGAGCAACACTATGAAGGCTTCCATCAATAGCATTCCGTAATGCATGCTCACAATCTTAAAGCGAAGAAATGGTGTCTATGAGGTCGTCTGTCACATGAGGAAATGCTACTTACCTGGGATAACCAACTTGTCCAGAGAGAATTCTAATGAGACGTCATGATGAATATTCTGAAATCAGTGATCTGAAAACAGAATGGTCATTCGTTTTGCCACGATCAACCGACATGCATAAAATGTAGCACATAGAGTGCTTTTGGCGAACCCTTGTGGGGTTACGAAATTCAGGAAGCATGTCTTATCTCGTAAACGAATTGAAATCGTACACAAATTTTAATTTTGACTCGAGAACATCACTTGTATCTTGATTGATGTGTCCGAAGGGTGCAAAGTGTCTTAAGACCACATCATGATCAATGTTGGGCAAAAGCCCGACGAAGCACATTGGATTGCTGGAACAAGGTATATATAAAGCCTTTATCCTCAACTATTAGTCATTTGTAAAAGACGCTAAAATATTCATCAAATCAAATTTCAAGTTTTGACTTTTCGTTTAAGATGAGGAAGTAGAATACCACGTAGATGAAAGCTAGCCTACTTGGAAATCGAACAATGACTTGCCGCATGGACTCAGAAACTAATTTGAATACGATTGTCAAAATACGCCACATATATGAAAACCTTTCCTTGATTGTTTGGTGGATTTGAGCGGGAAATCTTGAAAAAAAAATGTGGTACTCGTGGGAACAGCTCTGAAATTATCAAGAAGCTACACACGCGTCTTTCAACCAACAAACTATTAGAGGCACCCATTTTGCGTAAATTGATGAGAATCAATATTAGTGCTCGCAGTGTACAGCATGCGCCATGTGCAGCTACTGATCCATGGGACAGAAATTTAGTGGCAGTACCCTGAAAGACTGAACGGTAAGTTTGATGAAAGAGGGATTGCGTCAAAAGTCATTTCATTTTAACGGCGCAAGGAATAACATGATATTTAGTGATGGAAATGTTCGACTTGAACGACTCCGACGGGCTTACGTAATGCTGGCATAACCTGCGAAGAAGGAATATCGACTTATCTTGTCTTCGATCGGAACTCTACGGTGGTATGGGGAAGTACTTTTTGTATGGCAAATCCCAGCTTTCAGCACTCTCTCGAGCGAGCAGACAAGGGATCCAAGCATCATACTTTTGGCTGACCGCTCACTCTTTTATGGTCCCGGCCTATCCGAAGGGGTCCATGCCTTATCAGATGGACAAGGCCAAAATGCATACAGCTCATATCATTATCATGTGGTTATTTCATCAAAACTGTGAAAAGGCTGATTGACCCACTCACAGTCCCGATTTGAACCCCGATGAACATGGGTGGGGTTTATTGGCTGCCATATCATTCGCAAAATGAGATGTAGAATACTCACCACTTGACAGAACTCCGATGTCAATGGAAAATGAAATGGCATAGTGGTTATGTCTGGCCCATATTTCCCTATTTTGAGCCGAACCGGTAGGTATGTTTGATCACAAGTTTTAGGTGGCGCTATGAGTATTTCGCAAGCTTCGGCCCATTTATTAGAAACTGAATTTATTTTCAAAGTCAAACTCTAAATCCACATAACATATCAATATAGTAATGAGACGTGCACAATGAATTTCATGATTCCACTTATTTGCCTGTTCAAGGAGTCACAGGAAAATAAAACGTTTCTAAGGCATTTATTGTAATAAATATGTGCCAAGCGATTGTGATCCGTTATGCAACCCTCACCTGTTCCTATTATGACCATCGCTTTGAAATAATCAAACATTTTAGATCCCACATAAACTGTGGTAAAAGAACTGAATGTATTACCCACACTTTCCACCCAACATGCACAAGTTATCAGCCACTTCATTAGTAACAACTAGTAGTGTCCCAAAAGTTTGTGGAAGAAGTTTTATCGTTAGTAGATTTACTGTAAATAAAATACACTCCGGCGAAACGCAACAGATATTTTTGATTCTGATTTAGTCGAAACTGGAACTCCGACGAAATATTTCAAAGTGAAAACTCTCGGTGGGTTTACATTCCGATAAATAGAAACGATAGTTTACAGAATAAATAAGGTAGATCTGTGCGCTCCACGTCCTTTTTGTTTAAGAACCTTTGCATGTAGACATGACGAAAATATGTCCGTATGAAAATGGGCTTTTTTACGATGAGATCTCAATCCATTGTTTCTATTCTGCACGCAAGATGTCCACTTTTTATTCAACGGGTGCTTCAGTCGGCGAATAGGCGACACCTCCTTCAGTTCCTCGCCAGGTCCGTTGCTAGTGGACATTTTTATGACTGAACGTTTTTGCACTGTGTCAAGACTGTAACCTAACTAGATTACTAGAAAAATTCATCGAAGCTTCTGATTCGCTAGTCATAAAGACGGAAACTAAACCGAGAAATAATAGTTTCCCACTATTCAATGGTAGTCACATCAGGATGTAGATCAACCCAACACTGGGTCTAAAGGAAAGAGACATTGAACGGCCGAAACACGAATTTATGTAGTTTTGTACCATTTTGCTAGAAGAGAGAAATTCCCAGGATGAAGTTCGTCGTTCGACAAATATGCTCCCTGAAGAACGTGCAGGAGGAAATCTATTTTCTCCAAATCCCTGTCAAAAATAAGGTAGAAATAAGGTTTATTGTGGAGAGACCTCCGTTTGTAAGGAAGTACCATTCAAGGCGAATAATAAAGCATAATATTGAATAAAAATATTCAGTGTGTTTATAAATTTTACCTCATAAACCGCAAGATTAGAAAGATTGTTTTCAGCTTCTATGGTGATTTGCATGCAGTCAAATAGTAAACTGATGAGCTGACCTTGTCCACGACACTTTATAAATTCAGCTTCAATTGTGACGCATCCTACGTAAATCGAAGCGGTAGACATTTCTATCTGGGCATTGGGGAAAATCGAACTTGATTGTTAGGACAAGGGAAGATCGGTGTGATTACCAGTTCTCATCGGAGCCACTTGGTGGATTGTGGTGATATGACCTATTCAGAAAAGGAATTTAAATTCATGTACTGGGTCCCTTCTATTCGACCTAAATCAGTCCGAATCGGACCCTAGCCAAGGCAGACTCAATCACCATTCATCTACCGAGTCCTGAACTATGCGCACAAAAGCCTCGGGTAAGACTCTCCGGCTAACCTTCTGCTGTGGGGAGCAGAAGTCGACGATTGCTGGCCGAAGCCCGAAAACCAAACACATACTATCATTGGTGACGGTGGGAGTATAACGGTCACCACGAAACCCACGAAATAGAAAATTTATCACCCCTCATTCTACCATGCTTCAATGGCGGACAAACGCTACTCTCACTTCTTCCATACGGACTGACAATAAATAACCCTTGTCTAGTGCCTTGTTTTCAATACGACCTTTGCGTTGGCAAAACTAACAAAGCACTAATGATTATCTACCGCATGTGCTTGTATCGCGTTGATCCTAAAATGGAATCTGCTGAATCATCACATAGTTTTGAGTTTCAAAGTTTCAATCACTACCCAATTCAAATTGCTCCATTATCCATTAACTCAACCCTTGTGACATTTTAGACCGTAAAAAGGTACTTACCAGATGAGAAGTAAAATTTGGTCTCTTTCCAGTTTAGGCGACTTGTGGTGACTGAGAGAAAAATGTCCCAAAGAACCATAAAAAGTGGCAATTTATTGTTACGACACTGCCGCAAACGGAATCCTTCGTGTGTGTTTGATCGGATTAAATGTATTAAAGTTTGCGCTTGTTGTATTGCACATCGATAAGTATGCTTACCAAACTAACTACCACCCCATCACTTCTAGTTCGTTTCTTAGCAAATATTGTGCAAAAATCGAGAAACGTAGATGGATCCAATACTTTGATTCTGAAACTTAATTCCAAACTGATTTTTCACTGTCGGGTTGAGCTTCAAGTGTTATACCTAGGCAATAAAGGAACAGAGGTTGTTTCTCAGTCCTGCTTCTGGCTTTTACTAACTAACCCACTCAGTGTTGCTGACATGGCAGGCGCATTATCATCTGTCCAAATGAAGGGATTAATTTATTCAGAATCAATATGTACGAGTAATACAAACATGAACAACCTTATGACAGTTCGAATGAAAATGCAATGGGGCTGTTTGTAAATTACGGGAAATTCACAGATAATCTTAATGAATCGGTAACTTGACTACGCTTGATGATAGTCTATAGCGAATAATTTGTACTTTAGGCAGTCTGAGCCCAAACTGGATTGAGCCAAACGCCCAGGTTTATGACTCTTTTATGGGGGAAAAGTTCCGTCGAAAGCAGAAAAGTAAATAAATCCAAACTCTCAGTTTTTCCCCGAGGCAATAGTTTTTCAAAATTAGGTTAGATTGAAGACCGTCAGCACTGTATCAATTCAGTGCTGACACGATCATCACCCTCCATTTATTTCCATGCACACGGAATTCATTCGCCAACCGGCAACTATAATGAAACTATCATCGTGATCGTTGACAGTATTATAGTCGTTAGGGAGTGAGAGTGAACACAAAGCCGTGTGACGGGTATTATAAGCCAAAATGTATCTATATGAATGTTTTCAAATGGGTAGAGCAGTCAACTAGATCAATGATCACGCATGAACTAATCATCCAGTCAAATCGACTGGTAAGTCATTTGGACCGAAATGATCAATCGGTTATGCGAAATTCCAATACCTTCCACCGGAGGTTAAAATGTACTCAAATTTCGCAGGTTGTTTATGACAGAATGCCTTTGTCGTACAGTGTATACTTCGTGAACTTTTTACCGTCCGAGTTTCGAATTTCTCACACTGCTACTGAAAATGGTAGCAGCAGCTGAATTTTAATTCCATTCAAGTTCTCGCTAGGAATTTCAATCGTCCTTATAGGAAAGACCACGATCGACACGGAAATTTGTTATTGAAACACGATGAGGTGCTATTTTGCCCGCAGAGTGGTTGGATGGAGCCACTTAGGGAAAATCGAGTCTACAAATAGTGATATATACAGCATGAAGTGCCATAAATCCAATCCTACTTTTTCTGTTTTCCTGAATGTACTATTTATCCAAACCACTTGTAGTGACACAAATTGGAACTAGACGTGTCCTCCGCCCACCATATCAAAAGGATTGGTCCATTCATCGAGGAGGCAGTTCCTGGGAGGTAGTGACGTGCTGCTGAATTCACCCCGAGACCATCAGCAACAACATCGATTTGCCAGTACAATTATCTTGGTCATTGGTAACCCATTATCATACTCAGAAAAGTTTATTACTATTGATTACGTCATATTTGATTCATGAACAAAGTGGATTCACTCGAAAAAGCAGTGAAATTTCGTTCACAAAAACAGAAAATTGGCGCTAAGTTCAAGGCTTTCTTAGATGAATCTAGGACATCAGCCTGCGCCAAATTTCCAAGTTCATTACCAGATCTATAACGGGTATTCGTAAAAAAAGGAGGGTCTCATCCACTGTTTGGTCAAAGGCAAACTTGAAACCCGAAGAGGAATCTCTGAGCAAGTCAAGAAAAGACCCTTGGTATTGCTTCAAGTCAGACGACGAGTTTATCGCAGCTGCAAATTGAATTGCAGCTAAGCGTAAGTTTTCGGCGTCTTCAGCAAACCACGCACATCGTATCTCCCCCTCAGTACCTGCAGCACACCTCACAAGAATGTGTCCACTTCACCGGAACATGAAGACTGAGAAATGGCCAGCTCCTAATAAACAGATAAATCCCTTTGAAAACGTTCCGGTTCTTCACAGCTGAAAGAGAAACCGGCGCTCTGAAAAAGTAGACAACCGTTGGATACGGTGAATGAGAAAGCAAAGAACTTAGGACCTCCTAGTGAACAATAGAAAGCGTGACTCACCGATGGTTTTTTCAGTCATTAACACCATGTACCACAACCAGCCATTTTTTTGTCGCTTCTATAATTATGGGTGTATTACCGTTTCACAAACTCGGGGGAACTTCTTTCAAGATAAATCGAATTTTGTTTTAAGTTCGAAATGCCTGCGCATATTGGGTAAAGTAGTGAACCGACATATCGGTATGCCAAATGTGGGTACACTTAGTGATTTGGATCAAAATAATTCCAGAAGAACAGAGAAAAAAATGGATGAAGCCGCGATTTGTGCACAATATAAACCAACATGGACTCGTTCATTGTGGACACAAGATAAAATTTGCCTTTTTTACAGCCCCTTGCACAAAAAGCCCGAGTTAAGTGGCAACGGAAGAAGCGTGCGCCCAGTTGCTTTCCATCCATTACCACACTGTCCCCGCGAACCTGATAGCAGAGCAGTCTCGTACACTCATTTTGGTCTCCTAAGTAATGGTGAGTTCCATAAGCCAAGTTTGGTTGTATCACCTAATAACGGTTCGTGAATGGCATCGGTTCTCTGACCGCTAATTCTGTGCAGCAAACCGACTAAGGAGTCAAAATACACACAAGTATGAAAAAGGCAGAATGAAGCTGGCAAAAATGATAACCATTTGGTGGTCACATTGTGGGTATACAAAAACTCCTCTTGTCATGACAAGTAATCGAATGTTACCGCCAATAATCACTTGTTGGATGGGTCTCATTGACGGCCGAAATACCATGAAAGGCCAAGAGCAATGAAATCACTTAGCTATATTGTTTCTATCTCACTTTAGAGTACATTCAAAGTCATTTACTATATCGACCGCTATGTAGTCTTCATTGAGTGGGAAAATGCAACCCAGAAAAGTCGGTTAAAATCCAGTGTAGTTACTGGTTAACCTAGTTTCCGTATTTTTTCCTAAACTGGCGTGATGCGAACAAATTATTATCTTTATATTATCACCAGTTGTCATCTACCTGGAACTCACTTTACCCAAACTAATAAATAGGTAGGACAAGCAAGTCAGGTAATTATAGAAGAATATGCTGTTGCTGAGAATATTGTGTGCAAGATCATTGGTGTTTATTTCAAACTTGGATACAAATCGCGTAACCCTTGTGATCGACATAGTTAAGTATCAGTTCAGGTAATTTAAGGGAATGTTGATCATGTTGGTAAATTCGTTCTGACTTCATTTCACACAAGTGAAATGACTTCTGATGCATTTGCGGTAGAATACTGCATTTCTACTGGCCCTGGTATTCTACCAAAATTTCTGATCGACAACATCAACAAGTACTCTTCTATTTTTGATCATATCGCTGAAAACACGGAATATCGAAAAACATAGGATTATTGATATTCGGGCCAAAAATACTTGTCAGGACATAGAAAATTCATATAGTCGAGTAAATAGGAACTACTATCACCTGATTATCCCGAACATAAGTTCATCGCGGTTTCCATACGGAATCCGAAGACGAATAGGGTATATAGAACAAGGTTAATTGGGATACCAGAGAGGCCCATTCTCAGAAAGCTTACTATTGACGAGTGATATCAAATCGGGAAAGAACAGAGGCGATTATGATTCGTTGCAACCGAAGTAATAATAATTTATTCTAATTGCTCTCCAAATTCTGAATATTATTTCAGGCAAAGATAATGCTATAGAGCTTGTGCTGACCAATAAGGCTTGACTACCAGTCCGCGGATAGGTAACTGTGATCCAGCTAGTTTTATCAGAGAATGCGTAATTGCACTTGGTGAAGAAAACTGAGCATGAAGCATGGACTAGTTGATATCATTTGTGATCAACCGGACGCACTTCCAAGTCATTTCACTTTTGAAGCAGATTTTTCCCTGAGTGATTGATGCGTACTTCACTCTGGCTCACAGGCATGAAAAATAACACTTCATACGTTTACCTGAAGATGGATGGTTGTCATTAGTGGCTGGTTTTCCAACAATTAGGACTAAACGCGTGCATTAGAATTTAGAGAAAATTCCATGTATCTCAATATCACTCAGTTTTAGGGATATGGTCAGAATTAGAAAATACTGTTAGAGATAGTTAACCAGAAATCTCGGCAGAATATCAGGTTTACTGGAATTGTAGTATTTTAATGTAAATGTAAGAGAAGTCACTTCACATGTGTGCCATGAAGTCAGAACGAATTTGCCAACATGACCAACATTCCCTCAAGTTAACTGAACTGATGGTTAACTATGTTGATTACCTGGGTTACGCGATTTGTATCCAAGTTTGAACTAAACACTAATGATTATGCAAATAATATTCGCAGCCGCATCATATCCTCCCACAATTACTGGACGTGGTTTGCACAACTCACTGATATATTCCAAGTATTTTAATATCTGGTTGCATATTTTTGATAAATTCAACCATGTTATGAAAATGTAGCCAGTACTGCAAAAGGAAATGGTGAATCGAAAGTAGAAGGCGTTTAAAGATGCATACGTTTTCACCATAGTACTGCGAGGATATTGTAGTTAGATTTCGAAAAACATTATCACCAATGCGGAAATGCGATTTTAGAAACTAACTAGGTCCTTTTGGTGTAAACGTATTCACCGTACATCTACTTCAAAACTGCCGGTTTGAAAAGACTGAAAATGAAGTTCATTCGTGGTACCTACTAGATAGTTTTTAAAGTTTTCAAATTGTTCATGCGGAAACAACACTTCTCCTCCTGATAAGGATATGTAGACTAATAACAATTTGTTCCGTCGAGGCTCTTACGTAATAAACTGGTGATGCATACATACACTATGATCTCACTTGCTCTATAACATAAGTTAGTGAAAGTTTGTCAACAAACCAGATCAATAGACTACTCAACAAGGTTAGTGTTAGAGCAAAATATTATGAAGAAGCTCTCTTAGGTCACTGATATTAGCACGATTAAACTTGGTTCCCTCTGGGCCCCCAACTTATTCGATGGTAGATTTAGCTACTGGGTAGTGGAAGAGCACTCTCCATTCACCGGGCCCGACCGCTCATTGGGCTTTGAGCTGCTGCTGGTGCTATATGTTTAACACTGTGTTGATTGTGACCCTAAATAGCCCGGTGGATAGGGTTCGACTACGGTTTGCATCATCAGGGAAGGCGTGACTAATTTGCACTAATGATGATTCCGGACAAGGGCGAAACACCTGTAACGTGGTTTTCAGTGTTGAGTCGAGAGTTTAAACTGCATGAAGAATCAAGTTATGTATGTGAAAAATAGGTAAATTTGCATCACAATCGGCCACAACTCATACGATTGCATTGGCCTGTTTGATCAACGCACCATGATGCGGTTCGTTGAAGTTCAGATTCGCAGTCACAAGAGGACGTAACCAGGTGGAGTATGTCGCCCACCTACTGGCTGCATAGAGGCCAGTCTTTGGTCCTGCCAGGAAGGCACCCGTGTAGAAAACGAAACCAACGGAAACCTTCGATCTGAAATAATACATGGTTGAGAATTGTTCCATTTTTCGTTGCATATTGTAATCAATAACATCCAGTAGAATCTACAGGCTGGCAGCTGCAACCAGTAACCATGGCCAATATAATTCAGTACAAATCAGTATGCTAATAAACCACGAAACACTCCGTGTTCAACGTTTCCTTTGATGTTATTTTATTGCGTTTTATCATTCTTTGCCAATACGGTAGAAGGTAGAATGTCCTTTGGAAGACTGAATGATCAACCATCAATACAACCTGGATTGATACGGCTCTCTCCAGTTATAATGAGTAGATTATTGACAGTGCACACTTGATACTGTGCGTAGACCTTGCATATGTCATAGCCAATTTGAAATTCTTTATACATTCACCAACAACAGAAGTGTGTCGTACATTGAACGTTGCATGTTTGTGATACTTAGTCCTACTAAGTAGGAAATATGTCACATATTATTTGGTCGAATCCAATCACTTCACTAAAGTTTCAATACTTTGATACTAACTGACCTGAAGTTCTCAAATTGGTGGGCCGTCAGTAAGTCTACCAGCAGAAAATTACGAAACAAATGGTGTGTAGTGTCTGGCATGTCACCCACCCAGTCTGTAAAATGTGAATTTCTCGAAAATACCCGAAAAACCAATCATGAAAATGGCGCAAATAAGATTAAGATTTTCTCCACCGTCAAAAATCTCAAGAACATCAATGAACAACGAGAAGAAGTTGAAGCACGGGGAAAAGACATTCATCGTAGATGCACAAATGAGTTCAGGAACTCACCTCAATAAAATAGAATTTCCCACCCATGAATGGACAACCTGAAAACAAACATTGCGCTTTACTATTGTTTCCCTGTTTGTTTTTCTCGTCACCATAAAGTTTGTATGAAAACATCTGGGAGAAATATCTGTTCTCAATATGCAGTATATGTCTTTTCCTCCATATTTTAAAAATGCAATATTCGGATGAAGGAAACATACGGTATTTGCTCGAAGGGTTCACAACAGAGGTTTATTTATTCAAATGGTATGACGGATGGTTCTTGTGAACCGGAGTGAATAGTTTCGTCTAAGAAAGAATCAAATCATTTTGGACGTTACTGGTATAGGGACTAATTCGATATCATTTTGGCACACACACTAAACTAGTGAAAAGTTGTTGCACGAATTGTGCACAACGTAAGATAGTATACGAAGGGAAATTAGCAACCAGGAAATCCATGGAACAAAGCATAAGCTACCAGATGGAGAATGGACTCTCGGTACCTAAAGTCTCCACAAATAATTAGGCAAACACATCACGGTTTGATCGAATATTTTAAGTAGGTATTTCTTCGCACATGTGTTTTCTGATAGAGTAAATTTATTTGATAGATCTTGCTTTGAATTCGCCATCATATTCATTACCTTACTCATCATCTTCATCATCATCCCCGTCATGATCAACTCCGTCAGCATCATCTTCGTGATGATCGTCATCATCAACTTTATTGTCATCCTTATAGGCATCATCATTAACTTCATCTTCATTATCATCATCGATGTCAATCTGATAACCATCAGTACCCATAATACCAACATCATCGTCAGCAGCAGCATCACCATTATCATTATCGTCAACATAATTACCATTATAATCACAAGCATCATCGATATCTTCATCATTATCAGCATCTCATTCATCATCTCCTTCATCATAGTCACTGTAATCTTCCACTGAGTGATCCGAATCTTTCAGTGCAATTCGGTTTCTATGATACCGGATTTTTCAGAGTTGATTTGTTTGCGTACTTCTGTTTCTTTCCCATACAAACTGATTTATTTCATCATTATTGGTCAGCTTGGACCACATTCTGAATAGCAAATAATCCGCACATAAAACCGTTTACGTGTCGGATGAAAGCTTCCTAACCGCTTGGGCCACTTCGGAGATCACGAATGTGTGTGAATGAGTAGCATTTGATCATGATGGAATGAACCCACAAACAATATTGTCATAATGAATGGACAATAGCCGTAAGGTCATTAAATTTCATTTGAATTACAAGTATGCCATCGTTATCCGCTTAGTTATTTCACGTGTGAACATATTTTTCGACTTGTGATGTGAACCACAGTTTCGCAGACACAGCCGAGCAGCTATTTGTAGGATAAATTCAGAATTTTCTCTGCATTTATCTAGAGGTTTTTGATTTCCATTCTCTTGTAGTAATTTTCTTCTGTACTTCGTAATTCGTATTCGATGTATTACCCATGAAAGTTTTTTGATTGAAAGAAACCAAAGGTAAGGTATTTTCAATTTGAAAGATGTATCCAACTCTGATATGTCCTTTGTATGATTTTCATTCTTTGATAGTTTTCAAATATGAATAGGCCAAATATTCAGATACGATTTAAAAACCAGTGCAATGGAACAAGTACCCGAAGGAGAGCGTCCATTTTACTACTCACGGTTCACTAGGCATTGCTTACCTTTTAGACGGTTATAATACCCAGGAAAAAAATTACCCTTTATCAACCAGCTCCAGTGATCTACCGTATCTAGGAACGATAGCAAGCTATATTACTTGGATTTGCACACTGACCTCTGACTGTGCTGAGAGCTTCTGTTAGGATAAGCCTGACACGCAAATTGGCCACTATCAGGCTGTTTGATACGGTGTTTTAATTATTGCGCGTCACAGCTAGACATCTAACGAAATCAACTCAATTTATAGGCGTTCATTCAATGCATACTTATTGCTTTCTATTTTCAATGTGAAGATCAGTGATCCAGCTTTGCTGAATACGTTTAACATTTCTCAGTCACCAAAAACTTTTTTATAGAGATTGAAGGAGAACTATCAGGATCGAGGTGACAACCTTGATACCCATATCGGTATGAGTTTTCCCTATGAATATCACGTGAACTTAATTAAATATACTGTCTATGGAACTCAAACCGACGGAATCTGAATAAAATATATGTGGAAACATGTTTACAAATGATACCTTGTGGCATACCCCACGATGGTGTGCAACAAGAAGTCGATCGTCGTTCACCAATCCAGGGGAAATTTGCCTCTTCAGTCCCTATCAGTTCTCGTGCATCTCCAGTGCAAGGTATGTTGGAAGTACAATAAGGCCTTCGTCCAAATGGATAACCTCATTTTGTCCTGTGGTCTTTCGTGAGGTCTGATGAATGTTTAGCATCAATCTCTATCACGTAGTCAAAACAAGGCTATTAGTTGAGGCAATGACTGCATTTAAGACAGTCATGTCGAAATTCCAGCTGCTCAACAAGAAACTGAAAAACGACTTCCCACTAACTTTCAATGGTGCAAACTGTCATTGGATCCATGTTGTGCGTTATGGGTTGAGACTGAAAATAAGTAAATAGAAGTTAGTTCTATGCAATACCGGAGGTGGTAGTGATGATACGTCGTTCTCTATCGATACATATGTGATTAATAATGCGTCCAATGCAGAACCTCCAAATGAACGCGATGCCAAACACATTTATATTTAATTCTGTGACTAATTTGAATTCCCGAAATCAAGTGGTTTAAATATGATAAGACTTCTAGCAAGAAAGTATGGCCGCGCATAACCTTAGGCGATGAGAACGTGCATTACAGAAGTTCGACAACGTATACAATTATAATAACGAATTTGAGCAACCATACAGCTGTAACCGCCAGGATATATATATATATATATATATATATATATATATATATATATATATATATACCCAGTCATTTCCACCAAAATGGCTATACATTTCCACTCACATAATGAAATGGTTTCAGCTGCAATATGGAAAAATTTGGTAGGAAATACTAGGTCGAATTCGGTTCAAATATGTTTGTAGTGACGTGGTTTGCATGTTATAGGAAAGTTAAATAAACGTCTCTAAAGTCATGAACGAGTAAATGTTTACGTCCTACTCGAACTGGAGCAGACGTAACAGGTAAGATATAAATGTGATTTCTCTACTCCAAGTGTCTTGAAGCTGCATGAATAATCACAGGAGCTTATTAAAATGTATGAACGGAACATCAGTCAAGTGGGTAAATTTCTGGGTCAGATGGTCAGAACGTGGAGTGTTAGAGATTCCCAATAACCGACAGCAATGAACAAGGCCATTAGCGTTACGGAAGAAGTAAGAACGTTTCTTCTAAGAAATTGCCTTATTTCCCATTGAAGTACTACCCAGGACAAAGATCCTCTGGTTATGAACAGTAGTGGGTTACACTATACGTGGTATGATTCATCATGCAGCGTGAACCTTCAACGCACCGTTGAAAACCATTGATATTCAATGCTGATATTTCCGAACGAGGAAGGAAGACTGTAAAGCGCTCCCATGGTTCTTAATTGTTGATTAAAAGTCCATTTTGCATGATAAATCGTATTAGGTAATTATTGCTCCCATTTTTCTAACTGCCGTACACATTCCTTCCCGTATCTCCCACACAATTTAGAAGGGAAGAGGACCCAAAAGAACTTCGTGTGCGCAAACGCAAAATTCTCCTCCATTTCATTCGTCGATTTCGTATTTAAATACATAACGCGTAAATACATCGGAAAACGCTGTACAGTACATGTACCCCAAAAATCATGAGCTCAAAGGTGTGCCGATGTGTGTCCATCTGATCGGTTATACGGTTGATAACTTGTTCGGGAATTCATTTTAAACAGATGTATCTGGTTACTTCACTCAGTTTTTACAAGAAAATTACTCGTCATTGATATACACTTGAGGATGTTTTGAAGCTCGCTTTTCTACTGTTGGGCATACGCGGATCATACGTTTGGCTACGAGGAAAAATCCATCTATTCTGAGAGGGCTAAAACGTCGTACACGTACAACATAATCGATACTCTAAGAGGTGATTCGGTGGTAAAGGAATTAGAAAGGCTGACGTTGACGCAGTTTGATGTTCTCAACAGTAAATGCAAGTAATACAGATATTTGTTTCACTGTAATCGGCTCTTACCAAGGGATCGAAGGCTGTTTGTAAAAACAATGGCAAACATAGGACGATGGCTAAATGAAGTGCAGAATTATTGGTGAGTGTATATTCCGCGTTGGGATCACAGTTTTATCAGTACAAACTCATTTATTTCTTGTATTCACGTGTATGAAACGGTTGTCCGTCAAAAGAGTGCCAGCATTTGAGAATGGTAACATAGACATTAAATCATTAACTCTGTAATTAAAGCGGTATTGTTCCTTGTTCTTTTTCTGCCATTACGCGAACTAGGAGTGACAATTTTGAAAATTATCGAATTAATTTCAGTTAGGATCCGGCATTTGTTCCAAAACAGTTTTCATATTTAAATTAGCTGCTGTCTCACACTGACGGCGTTATTTGTTCTCGCATAAAGATTACCACAGTGATCTTTTTACAGACCTTTTCACATGGAGTCAGATTCCTCGTGACCGACCTCGTGCTTCTTTTAAGCGGATTAAAAGACCGGATCTATTTTATACGACATATTAAAACAGATTTTATATGAATGAGTTTGAAGGAAAGAATTACGATTTGACTGACATTCCCTACTTCGTCAACTTAAAAACCGGAGTACTGGTAGGCCATTGCCAGGCCTGGCGTTTAGGTCGCAAATGTTTCATTACCTTTCGAAGTGACATCTTCAGTGGTCAGGTGAAGGCACCCGTATACATATATATATATATATATATATATATATATATATATATATATATATATATATATATATATATATATATATATATATATATATATATATATATATATATATATATATATATATATATATATATATATATATATATATATATATATATATATATATATATATATATATATATATTATAGAAAAGTCAAGGCGTAAGCTGAGTTGTAAAACGTTTATTGTGACGTTTCGATCCAAACTAGGACTCGTTGTCAAACGTGAGTGAATGAGTGTGTGAATGGGACGGCTGGTTCCGCGCGTTTTTGGTGTGTTGCTCGTCTGTCCGTTTCTCGATTTTTCGCCATCGGTTTTGCCAGGGTGACGTAACGCTTATCAACCTCGACCTGTCGGTTGAACGAGTTGATCGAATGGAGGGCTTCGAGGACCAGGCGCTCCCCCTTCTTCTTTGCTCGGGCGACTACCCTTGCGCTATCGATTTTGACCTCGTGACCTGTCTCTGCGCAGTGGTTGAAAATCTGTGAGTGTGGGTCGGTGCTTCGCAATGCTAGTTTGTGTTCGTGTAGGTGTTACGTAGTTGTTTACCTGTCTCGCCTATGTATTCCTTATCACATCCTAGGCATGGGATAGCATAGACCACTCCTGATTGATCGTATTGGTCCACACGGTCTTTTCCGTTGAATAAGGCGGTCCGCAGGGTGCTGACGGGTTTGTGGGCAACTTTGATGCCCAACGATTTTAGCATACGATCTACCGCCTCTGATGCTCCTCGTATGTATGGTAGTACGACCATGCTTTCTGGGCTGCTTTTCTTTTGGTCTTTTTTGTTATTTCGGATGCAAGAGTTTACGAAGCATTTTGGGTAGCCGTTTGCCATGAACAACTTGAAAAGCCTGATCAGTTCCTTTTTTCGGGGTTCGGGTGTGCTGCAGTGTGTGTCGGCCCGGTGGAATAGGGTGCGCACACAGCTCTTCAAGTGACATGTTGGGTGGTTGCTTTGGAAGTTCAGTATGCGGTCGGTTGTCGTTGGTTTTCGATAGACCGTTGTTTCTAGATTTATATATATATATATATATATATATATATATATATATATATATATATATATATATATATATATATATATTTATATTTATATTTATATACTGGGTTTGCTCTGGATAGGACCATGGCCTCTCACGTCACGTTCACCTTGGAATATTTTTATTCAGAGAAACGGGACCTTTCGATTTTTAGGCGTAATACGTTTTCCATTAATAACTTAACCATTGAACTTTTGCGATATCGGAAACTGAGCCTTTTGTATTCTGGATGGTTTTTCTGTTTATGGACAACTTTTTTGTATTCGTCGATCTTGTTCTGTTTGTTATTATGTGTTTCTGTGCAGTCATAAGCTCAACCCACGGGGACTTCTTGGAGACATTTTGTTTGAATGTTTCACGGGAAGGATTCGGTTTCATGACTATGGGTTGTGGCAACAAGGTTCAGTTAATTAATTTTCTAATGATTGGGTTAGCTGAATTTCCTGCGTATCAAAAAATTGTTAATTCCATTCTCCTTCTTTCCAATATGTTCTCAAAACAAGTACACCTAGGAAGCCAGAAAGTGGGTTACCAGTCCAGGAACCGGAGTAAATGTGTTTTTTTTCCGCAAATGTAGGCGTTTATTTAGGCACTACTACAAAGTGAACAAAGAAATCGTAACACAATGATTTTTCACATTCAACAGCGCGAAAGGCTAAATAAGTCAGTTTATTTCGCTTGGAAACCTTAGGTTTTGTATATCATACACAATAAAATAACTCTATATCCTATAAATAGAACTGACAGGAACTTTTAGTTTGACATTGCAGCTGATTTTTATTGCAGATCAAGAGTAACGAAATGATTGAAAAGGGGGTTCACTAATTCGTTCTGTATCTGCCTTTTCAATCAAAAGGTATTTCTTTCACTCTGTAATTCCATTGGGTTGCACCATGAATGCAAACATCATTAAATGACACGGTTTCTGGGCACAGGACAGCTAAATAAAGAAGGAAACAATGTAAAGCTTACTACCGTTCATATCTGCATTCCTGGTTAGTAGCCAAACGAATCCCCTGCAGAATGTGAGAACTTGCTTTTTGTAATAAGGACCTAGATACGTGGCTGGTTTCTTGACCGATCGTTATGTGTGTACGAAGTCTTGTTAATGACAGCAGTTGTAGGAATGAATCGACGGATTCACTACAAAACTGGGCAAATATAATGCGGATTAAACACTGTCATATTCACTGATCTGAAGAAGGTGAAAGCCGAATTTGTCATAGCGGCTGGGGGATGTAACTTGATTATCGGGAATTTTTTGACTGTCTCTCAAATATCTATCTACATATCTATCACCGAAAACTCATAAACGATAGCCATCCCATAACTAAGAATGGGAGAAACGAAAACAGACTGCTTATGTGGCCGTGTTGAAGGCTCCAACTGGCTTATTTTGGTCAACCCAAAGTGAAGTTCAGCCCAACAGCAAAGATCGAGGTGCAATCGACAACGATGGTACCAGTAAAATACTATCAGCGTATTCTTCATCATCAAACCAATGATGAGATAAATGAATCATTTTGATTTACTATGGAATTTTCCAATTTTAGAACAACACAAGGTGGAAAAATCCGCCCGTATTCATGATATTTGCAATGATTCTAAAAGAAGAATGCTCCTAAATAAAGACAATAATTTATTTATAAAGTCTTCCCAGTATATTCGGAACCTTTTCGGATTTTTCCTTGCATTTTTGGTGTATTCCCATTGACCATCAATCAGCGGCTTTATTGTGCCTGTGGTTCTGTCAAATTAGAATATCCACCCTTTAGTGGAAGACAGCTAATGGAGGGAAATAAACGTTTCAGAATAAATAAAAAATATAGAATGGATGTTTTGTTTCAAAGTTTGTCGAATCCACGGTATATCCAACCAAGTGGATGGTTGTTCCGAAAATGTAAGAGATAAAACAAAAGCTGTTTGGTATATTCAAGTCAATTTCAGTAATCTGAAGATTCTTTTTGTTCAGGGTTGAAGTGGGTGCCGACGTGGAAACTCAGAATTAGGAAAGTATCACTCTGCGAGGCTACCGTTCATTGAACTACTGGTTTGTATCTTGTGGATAGCTGAGAAATACCAAGAGTCCTCCTGAAACCTTAGGAATGTTTGCTTTGTCCTGTAGTACTTAGCTGCAAAGTCAGAGTTGCAACTAATACTGACGGAAGACTTTGGATTATAAACGAAGAAGTTTTATGCAATAGATTATTTTAGCATCAGCTGTATTCATCTACCAACAACTGCCGTCCTTATTTTCCAAGTGAACTGTGACTTTGTAGTCATTATGAATTATTGGTTGATGTTTTGTACTTAGCGTCATTGCAGATGTTACTTCAACGTGCCGGAGGATATTCTACCTGTCACTTTATTGCGATTTTTAAAAAAGAACCTCGGGGAAAGTAATGCGGGACAGTGAATCGACAGTAGTTAGGAGATAATGCCTTTGGCTAAAGGACTTTCTGAGGCCACTTTTACCACTGCCAGTACTGGTTGATTGATATCTAACGAAAGTTGATTTGCTGTTGTTCTACGTCTTCTAGTCCTTTCAAACCATGTTATAAGTTCTTCTTTGAGGTGCTCAAGATCAAATCTTTCGAATGAACACTTGGGATATTCAGGTATCTATCCTGTCTACATCCTGTTGGTAGTTATTTATTTCGAAGAAAATACCGGTAGTTCATGCCCAGTCCAGGGAGCGAGTTGGCGGTTGTAATCCGCATGACTCTTCTCAACTCAAAAATGCACCTCACAAATCAAATATTTCCGAAACCGTTCAGCTACTCTCCGTACTCAGACATAGCACATCTGCCAGTACACATTTTGCCAATCACTATTTCACTGCGATCCATGTAAAACATTCAGCATCCCTAATTTTTGGACCACGAGTTCAGTCCCTTTTATTCCCGTTTCCATTCATGGTATCACCTCAAACTCAACAGTTATACAAAACCCAATGCAGATAAACCACGTCATAGGAGCAACCGAAATGGGAGTGTATTTTCCACCCATCCCTCAGGCGAGATGTTGAGATGATTTATTGCACAGCAAGTATGACAAGACGAATACGTCAATGAATGCGCTTTGTGATTTGCATAGTGAACGTCGTTCTATCTTATAGTCTTGCAAGATGATCACTGCAAATCAGTGGTACCAGTATCACTTTGATACGGTTAAACATTAACTGTCACCGGCGTATCAGGGTACGGATAATGTGGACTTTTAATGAGGAAGATTGCCGACTACAAATCTCATTTCCAGTCCTACGGTGGTGAAAGGTATAGACTACTTGGTAAGACGTTGGTTGCTGAAAAGCAATTATGTACAGTTGTGGATCAAAGAAAGCCCCTATGTCCAGTTAACAAAACGCAATGAGCTGAACGACGATTTATAAATTACGTCACTGCTCCTCCGTTGGGTAGTGAAAGTCTTCAAATGAATAGGACAGCTACGATGCAAAAAACTATGTTTGTGATTCTGGATTAATTTTATGGATATTCGAACGAGCCTGTTCCAGTGGAAAATCTAGCATCCGGACACTTCTTGCGGACAATTAAATTGGTATTGCTTTTGTTGCCATGACCAAAATGGATTTACCATGGCCGGATGCCATTCGAAAACGGGTTCATACGGGTATTTCTGAATAATTTCGAGCATCTGGCGGAGCTCTCGGGGAGTCCAGTCGGACTGGGGTATATCAACGGACCTTTGGGCGCTTCTCAAGGGCAGGCCGCAGGCGGTGCAGGATGCGGCGCGAGTTGGCCCGGCAGAGTTGAAGTGCGCCGCCTCGAATGAGGCCCTGATTACAGGAATGGATACCCCGGTCGACCGTCAGGATGCTACGCGGCGGTTCGAAGCTGCCCAGCTGGGGGCTTGTGTCAGCCGTCCCTTGGAATTGTTCTACGGCGCAGATGTGGCTCGAAAACTGATCATGCTTGACGTGCCAGTGGTTCATACGGCCCATGTCGGAGATTCATGGACAAATATCGAGACTGGGGAGAATAATTATGGACGGACATTTGGAACACGAAGGACGGATCAGTGAAAGCTGTACAGTTGTAAGGAACCGGGTGTTCCTGCTCTGGACATGCGGAACCTGTATTAAACGGATAGCTTGAGAGGCCGAAGGATAATAAAGGAAGAATACCGGAAATATTTTTGTTGGAGACTTTAGCCACTAGTGATGAGGTGAAGGACCTCGGACAACTGAACCATATAGCTGAAAATGTGCAAAAATTGTAACCGAGATAGGCCAGAACGTCAATCGGATAACGGTGTAAACGTAAATATCATTTGCTGCTGTTAGCACTGCATTGATAGAATAGGGGTCATGTCTAACGCAGTTTGACACTAAGAAGATTTGTAAAGTGGAAGCAGCAGAAGTTGCTCCCCTTTCTGTGCAAGTGCCGGGCGACGAAGTGCATCCATGTACTACTCTGATAGAGACTATGGACAGCAACATATTGAGTGAAGAATAAACGACACAACGCAAGGTTCTCAGGGGCACTGGAGTAATCACGCACGATTTTGTAGTGACTTGCGATAAAAGTCGAGTGGTCAGTATCCACTCTTCGCTGTTGCCACCTCCAAACAAGGCTGGTGTCGGTGCTTATCACGGACCGGACAAAGCATATCACCAGAGGAACTGTGGGACTGATGACAACACAGCCTTGGACCACCACTGGAGGATTGGCGTATCAGGTGAATAAGAACTTGAAGCCAGTCTGCAGGATTTGGATGGTTCATTTTTGTCAGGGGAGGAGTGTAGTGCAGTGTATATACTACTTGTTAAGTAGTTGGTTGCTGAAAACGGATCTATGGAAAGTAGTGGATAACGAACGCCGTTATGTCCAACAGACCAAACGCGATAAGCTAAACGACATCAGGCGAACCACGCGACTGCTGCCCCTTCGGATGATGACTGTATTCAAGTAAACTGGACAGCTGTAGTGCAAAGAATCATTTTATTTTTTCGGTTTATTTTATGGATGTCCGAACGATCTCGTTCCGATAAACGGTCGATTACCCAGACGCGCCTTGAAAGTTATAACTCTCGTAGTTCGGCCTTCAACCTAGAGTTGCACTTCATTGGATTAATATGATTTTGCTCCATACTGATAAGACCGAGAAGGTCTTCAGTAAATGCAGGCAGAAAATGAAAATTCTATACTCGTCCAGCTCCGAATGGTTAGACACTGTCCTTGATTTCGATGGCCTCATCCTAATATCGCTTGAAAGATACACACAAACTGATCGGTAGATTTGGCGATAGTTTAATTAGGAAGCAACCTTTACTTCCATGGGTCGATGGTATTGAAACTATTTGATCTGTTCTATATTTCGTTACCGTATTTTTCGTGGACCTAGTGTTTATTCAAGGGATAATCTGATTAGCGTTTACATGATATACTTAAAAGCATCTACAGGGAGAGTACCAAGAGCATATTCAACTACTCCAATTAAGTGGTAAATACAGGCCATTCGTTTTGCGGGCCGAGGTTATTCATGATCATCTATACCGATTCTGTATTTGCTTGCTGAACTTTAAATATGCACTACAGATTTCGTACCAAAATACGTGAAACTCGAGACCGACCAGACCACATAGAGCTATCTTACATTCTTCATTTTTTTCATGCTGTTTGCACACTTTGTAGTTGAATGAATGACTACCGACTCAAATAGGCAAACGTTTATTCACCTATCCCGACAAGACCGTACCATCCCACTAGCTTGCAACCTGACGTGTGATAGCATGCCTTTGTTTATGATACAAAGAGCTATACCGGATGGATTCTTCAAGTTGGAGATTCAGTCATGCCTGAAAGGTCAATGAGTAGAGGCCAAACAAAGCCGTCTCCTGGTCCTCCAGTTTCGGAGTCCATTTGAGCTGGACACTCAGTTAGTAGAATCAGTGAATAATTATTCGATCCAAGCAAATGGGTTTCCACTGAGCCACCGCATTGCCTTGAGGACAGGTTCTCATTAGATCTGAAGGCTTTGGTTGAAAACCCTAATCGTTCTCCTTCTTTGAGGCTGGACACCCTAGCATTGCCCGTCCAACATTTCTCATGAATTGTACTAATACAAGAAACTCCATACGGCGTCAACTGTTGCGCAGAATAATCAGGAACGTGCTGCCCATTGAATCGACCGGGATGGAAAATTATAACTGCTCTGCTAATCAGAGTTCAATCTTCTTATTCAGTCTATGTATTCAGTACCAAACCACCTCTCTTTGCCCTTCTTTCCACCCATAATGCTCCTAATTTTAACACGTCCGTTACTCGCAAAGGTTCATTGTTAAGTAGTGCCTGTATAATCCTTCACCTTGTAACTCACATTTTCTCACGTCTCGTCAGCCTCTGAATCACGGCTTCTTTAACGTGCGTACTCTCATGCAGCCGGTCATCAGGCATATCTAGCTCTCACAATAGACTCTCCGAAGAATAATATTCGCTGCGTAAGTGAAACGCATATCCAGGATTCGAACCGTGTGATACAGCTAACGGTTCCTGGTATCCCTTCAATAATTCACTGAGTACTTCAGGAGACGAAGAAGCTGCGGGTCAACTTGGTGCAGAAGTAGCCTTGATTGACGAGGCCGAAGCTGCCGTTTTAGAGTGGATCCCGGTTAACTGTCGTTTATTTGCTGTTAGACTCCAACTGTCATTTGCCTTTCATAAGGAAAGCTGTGTTAAGCGCAATTTGTTTGTGATCTCAGCGTACGCCCCACCAGACAGCATTTCTGATAGATAGAAGGAAGAGTACTATGATGAACTTGCCGCAGTCGTTCTCACGAGCAACGGCTCTGACATTATAGTGCTATCTGGTGAAATCTGTGCCTCAGAAGCATGTTTAGGTTAGTGTTGTGCCTTACCGGCGCAGCGTACAGAAAACGGGAAAAGGCTTCCCCAGTTTTGTGCAGGCGATCGGTTATACCTGTGTAGTAAGAATTTCCAACACAGCTTGCTTCACACAGCGGCATGGCGCCCTCACGCTAGAGTTATTCTTAGCCAGTGGGTTACGGACCTCTTTAGGGTTGGGGTCCAAAATATCCCTCATCCAGTTTTCAGAAGGCACTGAAAAACATGGCAGTGAACGGTGGAAAATAGAGGCGATCGTATCGTTACTTTCTCTGGAATCGGATTGACCGATTGATGTGCGTTTGTACAGCTTTACTGTGTGTTCCGTGTGTTGGCTACTGGGGTGTTGTTCCCTTTTCTTATCCCCGCAGATCCACTGCCTATTCATCTACCTATACGTGCGACGTGGTCAGAAAAAACACTGATCAGTGGGGATTGTGCGGCTGCTTACCGCTGTAAGTTGATGATGACGTTGACGAATACGATAATGGAACGTGTATTCGATCCATCTTTTCATGCTTGATATAGAAGGTCTCCGATCGGAAGCCTAATGAGAAATGGAGAAACTTAAAAAAACGAATGCACAATCCTGCTAACCATCCGTTTGTGAGTCGTATAACTGCATTCGTATTACGATTTGTGTAGTATGGCATTGTATCTGAATGACAGGACAAAATTTTCCCGGAAGAACATGAAGGGTCCCGTGGTTGTTGCCACTCTTCAGGTATGCGTACCCAATGTTCTTCCGCCCATTCATGCTCACACCTGACCACCCTTCAACTGATTTATAACTATTTCTCGTTTGAATCGAATGAATCCCGCAGTGGATGACTAAGAATCGAACAGCTAATCAACTGTCTAACCAGGCTTGTCTTCAAGAGTTTGTTTTAGTTCACTTCCACATGTCATAGCTACTCACATCACTGCCTCTTCAAAGGTATCAACCCATTGACAGCACGGAGATTGACTGCTTATCGTCGAAATCTATGGATGCCCTCTACTTTATTGAATTCCGGAATCAAAGTCAGCAATCATATTCATGATTGCACTGATGGAGAGGATAGAACTTAAGAAGGGTGAAAAAAGCCTACCAAATGTTACTTTGTAGATGGCGTTTACCAAACTTTTCTCCAACAGAAGAAGGAGTCAAATTTGAGAGAGAGATATCTGAATTTTATCCGATATTTCAGACCTAAATTTTACTGATGAAATAACCAGTGGATCTTATTCTTTTGTGATCTTTCTACAAAATTTACCACCAGGAAAATTCATCACTAAAAACGCATCTTGGATGTACGACGAAATCTTTCCCTATCAACTGCATAGTGGTAACCAGGTTTGAAGTTCGTTAAGGGTTTCAGTTTTACGGAAAAAGTTGCGGTGTTTGGAGCCTACTACACTTTGTTACCTAACAGTTCACTCTATAGTGTACCATTTTTTGGGTTCTCAGCACGTCAGAAAGATTTCATCTACTTGGGGAAGTGAGCCAAAGCGAAAAATAAATGCAAAGGAATGTAACTTTGCATGCAAATACACGAGAAGGAGCTAGGTGAGGCAGCGGAAATGTATTCCGGCTTCATGATATTTTCCTCATAAAGCTTCGCCTATGCTATGCACAGCAAGTCGCTTACATATTTTTTTCAAATTCTCCAAAGGCGCATTTGTACATGATTTGAAATTCATGAACCTCAGTCTGCTAAAAGATTCGAAACCAAATATTTCTAATAGACAAGAGAATTTATATCAGTGTTTCTCACCCATCACAGTACAGAAACCGTAGTAATAATGGTGTTTCTATGCGTTTCGACTCAAAATCATCACGTTACGATCATCTGGCTAGTGTGTTCTTATAAGTCGAAGTGATAGTATTCCAGTTCCTGCAGCCCAGTTTTTCGCATAACATAACTAATAGAGTCAAAATATGCAGTTGCCAACTGGTGGAGGAAGTTGTACACTATGGGCTTTTAATTTCTAGGCATAAATCTAACGTCTCGTAGAATATTCTAGTCCAACAATCGACGAAGGGATTCAAACGTTTATCGTCCCATATTACGATGCCTATGAGTATCTGGTCCGGAGCAGTATCACGATTGAGCTTGATACACGAAGGATTCGTGCTTAAGCTTGTTGGTGTGTTTCGGTGTGCGTGAGTACTCTCAAATTGACCATCATTGCTTCTGTGATTCCTTTACAGTGTGGAGTACACAGGCAATCGCGAAAAAGTTGATTTCTCCGAGTGTATCCGTAACTGATTCGATTATATTTTGGTGTTCAAGTTTTACACACCACCACCAATAGTCCAATACGAAGCTCATATTTAGTTTATTTCTGTCAGAGAACAGAGTCAGGATGTGGTGTTTTGTAGATATCTTCTGCCCTATCATAGAGTTATACGCTATCAACCATAGAATGCAAGTCTCATTGTGCTCTACTCTCTTGCTCATTCATTACAAATAACTAGTAACCAGTATAATCACTTTCATTGGGCATATAGTTATTGAACAATGGTTCGCGGGAAGTTCATTGGAAGTGGACCAATGAAATCAACTAAAAACCTAAGAGCGCCGCAGAGTAACAATAAACAAAAAGCATTGAATCGGATACATCTTCATTGGCTTCAGATAACGCTAAGTAAACTGCGAATTTCGCGCATCACATTGGATCTCCTCATTTGTGTCAATCTGCAAAGAAGAAGTGGAACATTTCATGAAAATCACTAAAAAATGTAAACCGTGGTAAATTTGGTTATGTAAACTCTAGGCTAAATAGGTATTCAAGTGCGCACGCATTCCACCGTTGGTTAGATGGAATGAGAATTCACTCTAACGTTTATCCGGTTGGCATTCTATAGTGAGTCTCCACTAACTTTCGGTCAGAGTGAAAATCAATACACTTACCGTCCGATAATTAGTAGCGTCAATGCTGTGCACCCGGTGGTATTCGAATGTTTTTTATTGTCTGGTCACAATTCTGGAGGTCAGAAATTTGGATTCGGACCCAGCCGTTCACTTTAGTGGAGGGCGGTAATCCACTTTTTCGAGAATCGATTCACCACTCAACTCTACAGGATCCTGATGCCGGCCATCCATACTGTACTGGGCCTTCGAGGCAATGGGGTATGCTACTATTACAGCTCTCAAGTACAAACACTTGTTGAAAATTTCTGGGCTTCTTCATGCACTATGTTGTTCCATTGTTCCTTTGACACACTAGGGTCCGGGTATGGAGAATGTGATCCTCATCTCCACTGTCCATCTGAACTTCCAAGCAAAATATTTCGGGCCCAATCCAGAATACCTTGGCCACTCGCTTAACTAGACAATGTTTCTCTTTGTTAGCCTAATTTGTGAATAGCCAACTGGATTAACTGATCTCTCATCACCGACAAACATAACAATTTTAATTTCAAACGAAGTCGTTTACACTCCGGATAAAACCATTGGTCACACCTTTCTGCGAACACAGATGCGATAATGGCTTGCTTCGTTTGACTTTTGTTTGACTGACTGGTGCTAGAAACGAAATCTGCGATATATAAAGGTGAGCACAAAAACAAGGGGAAGGAAGTCGAGCGCGACTCATTTATCATCGTGGGTGCCGTTCTCATACATTGCCAGGTACGGTTAACTATAGTTTTACTGAGCATATTTCAGTTACACAAAAGAAATCTTTCTGAGTTATGACATACAGGGGATACCATGAGCAGTGATTAGATGTCAAGAATATTCCGCCGCAAAAGTACCTAATTCCTCTCAGTTTCAAAAAAACCTATCACAGTTTTGCATAGTTATTGATCCAACCTTGATTCACGATAAGTCTGACTACAAATCCCAGAAGAAATTAAAAAAACACGCTGCTCTCGCTGATTCGTGCACTAGTCAAAAAGGAAGATAGTATCCATCGGAGATGACAAGAATAATGAAACAAGCAATCATGCTTCCATTCCTACTCAAGCTATCACTGCGAGTAACACTCATGCCCACTATCTGATATAGTACAACTAGAAAGAAAAATAGAGCTGACAGAAGTCGTTTCGTGCTTGGAAAGTAGCTCAGTTAACGAGACTCCGGAAAAAAATTCAGTCATTGTTGTCAGGGTTTTCGTATGGCATTTTCGCAGGGAAGATCCTAACTATAATTTCACTGGTTACAAACTCATGTTATGTATGCTACCTATACAAATAATGAGAAAAGTGACTATAGTTCTCGCTCTGAAAGTTTTTGAAATGGGTTAAACAAGACCCCAGCAGTCACGAATCTTTTCCGTGGACAGTAGAGGTTCTTGTGGCAGTCAAACCTATCTGATTTCTCAAATTAAATAGGAAATGAACTAATGTATTGATCAACGAAGAGGATTTAGAACATAACAAAACATATTGCAGCCTATAAAGAATTAGCACATCTGGTTTAGTCTGTTGACTGGCGCAGATGGCTGAGCCCATTTATGTTATGAACTTTGCGTAAACTTAAAAAGGAAATCGCCATGTGCCGTGAACTAGACTTGTCGGGTGTATATGAAACTTAGACAGGTTTCATTTTTATTCAGCTTCTCCACTTTTGTATTTTGGTCGACAGTCCTCCCCCTATAGCTGGCTCTCAGAATTTCTGAAAATCAGTCAGTAAGCATCTAAGTCTCCATTAGGTAAACCCGCTAATGCGATACGAAATGGTGTTTGGACCTGGGTGTCTCTTTTTACGCGACCAAACTTCACCGAAGGCCATGACGAACACTTTTTGTGTCGTGTGGCAAATTGCCGCATGCGATGTAGGGATTTAACACAATGAACTACGTTTGTTGTCTGGGCACGATCAACTCAAGTTATTTTCATAATTCTGGAAATATGCTCCAGTAATTTCAGTGCTCAGATTAAGACTATGCCTCTTTGGATAAACTGCAAAGAAAAGCTATAGTTACAGTGGCAGATGCGACAGGTAAACTTTCATAACATGAATTTAGTACATGCGATGTGCTGATAGTATTACAAGTTTTGGCGTTGTTTTATTCGTAAAATTGTGCTAAAGTCCCCAATAAAATCGTGGATGGTACGTGAAATATACCGGTTTCGTATGGCAGATAATTCAAGAAGTTTAAGTAGAGGGTCAGCAGAGAGTGCGACTAAAAATTGTTTTGCACTCATATTTTATCAGCGCTCGAATATATTTATCAGAGAGCAGGCCTGCAAAGGAATAATGAACCATGGATTCTTAGCGTGAAAAGTGATGAAACAACACGCTAAGCTACAATTTCGCTCAAGCATTCTTCTATAGGCTGTAACAGGCTCAAAAATAACCAGAGGTGGCAAGAAAAGGTGCAAAATTACTTGTTCTTCAAAGAAAGTACATATTCGAAGTGCATCTAATTTATGTGGTAGAGTGCAAAATATGTATGACCCACTGGGGACAATTTTTGTCGAACCATACTTGGGACACTACTAAAGAGGTTGCACTTCTAGTTGAGAAGTTTATATCCACATATATGTATATAATATACAAACCGAACACCAAGGTAGTAACACGAATCGGCTCCTCATCAACGAGCCATGGTCATTTCACGTTACCATATTCTGATTGTTCTGTTTCTGGCCGTTCCTTGCTCAGGTGAGTTTTTCCTGCGAGTTATTTTGCAATTTTTCCACGAGAAAATTTACGCGTGGATTTGTTCTACTTGCATGGAAAGCTAGATCTTCAGAAACAGAGGACAGTCATATGTCGCAGCAGAAACATTGGTGGATAAAACGAAAAAACCTTGATACGTATACCAGTTTCGAAACATTAAAAATAGAACCGTGCTCAACAGAAATCCGTCCCTCAAAGATCACAAAAATGAGCTTCATTTCGTCCACATTTTGATATCTGTGTTATATCTTAGGGCACATTTTCAGTACTAAGAATCCACCAAATATCAATTACACAGCCATTTATGGCAAAGCTCCCAATATGAATAAGATAAATTTTAAATGTGTAAATATATGAGCAACTTGTGGTGGCTATTTTGTGTATCAGTTACCGGATAATCATGGGAAGTCACTAAGCTCGCTTTGCCTAACGAATGCAAATTTCCCTAGACAAAAGGAAAACCAATCATGAGGTATTTAACCGCTTCAACCCTTCCGAAACCGCAGAACTTCAGGTTCATATAAGTTCTGTTGAATATTCACAACTTCTGCTCCCGTTGACATAAAGGACCAAAAACATGCCCAACTTGATGGTTCCTCGTGCGGTTTCGTACTTAAATTTCCGGAGCAAATTTTCGATTATCGTTTTTTGTTCAACAAGGGCCTTCAAGATCTTGTATCGTCCTTGTCTCCGAAAAACCTTTTCGGAAACCTGAGATGTATGGACAAGATATGACTTGCAATAGCAAATGAGTGACAAGTACCCCCAAATCACTGAATGCGGTGGTGTTAACAGGCAGATGACATATTTGAGAAACAAATTCCAAGATAAATGTAAACAAAGGCATTGTAGTAATAGTCTATCGTTCGTTTTTTTCACTAAGCTTTCCACATAGATATGACATGTAAAGCAAAACGAAAAGTCCCATTTTGAAATGATGACTTCACATGAAAATCCGTGTGAAACGTTTATTGAATCACGCGGAGGAAGGTCTGTCTGAATATTCGCGCTTAACCAGTCATTTATCAATTTAACATCGCGTGAGTGAAGCTAATATTGATGCAACAGTAAAATGGTTATCTGTTTACGGAAATGATATGAAAACTTACGATGTACAGTTTGGTTCGATCGCATCAGCTGTCTAAGGTTAGCTAACAAGTTTTCACTTATTTTCGACAGGATCGCTTCCTTATGACTCAACTGCTAGGAGGCACAGCGAACCCGATCACTGAGCAGGATTTTTTATGAATGAACATGAACGTGACACACAGGCTCGTCCAACAAAATAGATCGATAAAATAAAATCGATACAAAATGAGCGATTGCGGCTTCGCTGATAACCGGACAATACGAACACTGTTTCGTGTGGGCGTACGCTTGCACGGGCCTGTGTGTGAGTGTGCAGTGTGTGTGCATGTGCATAGCGTCAGCTGACGGAGCCACAAATAATATTTGTGCGAATCAGGTCTGTGTTTCTTCAAAAAGCAAGCCTAAAAGTCAATTTGTACGCTTCATCGTTTGCATCTTGATTTGTGATTCCCTGGTTGATTGGGCTTTTGGACTTTTGCATGTGTGCCTAATTCGTGAGGTCCCGCAAGGCTACCGCATCAGCATATAATCACTAGTCCTGCAGCTATTACCAGTAGTATTCTTGATACTACTATGAATACTCGTACGTTTTTGTTGTGTTCTACGGGGTGTACTAGCTGGAAGTTCGCCCATAAAAAATGAATCCTCAAAATTACACAAACTGTCTGGATATAATTGGCATTCCCAAGTGCAATAAATTCAGATTATCGCTACGGCCACGTATTCTTCCACGTTGTGAATGTATGTTGATTATTAGTTATTACTTTCGCCCTATCCACGTACCGTCATTACATTTCCATCCAATCCGGAATCCGTAATTCTCGTCAGTCGCGCATCTACTAGTAGGTAGTATAGAGCACAGCAAAACCACTACTACTGGTAACGCTACTACTAGTGCTACTACTACTACTACTACTACTACGGCTACTACTACTACTACTACTACTACTACGGCTACTACTACTACTACTACTACTACTACGGCTACTACTACTACTACTAATACCAATACTACTACTACTAATACTAATACTAATACTACTACCAGAGCCACATGGTTAACGGTAACTGATATCATCAGTGCTTCTCAAACAACCGTCAACCTAGACAGTTGTACCGTGGGAATACCACGAAAATCAATTATTTCATCAAACAATATTCTTGGTCAAGTTCCACTCAAGTTTTGGTCTGATCTGAACAGATTTTTCGCAGATGGAAAATAACTGATGGAAAAGTCTCGAATAACGCCACGAATGTTGGTTTACGGGAAAAGCCCTTGATTGACATCAGGAAGCAGGGCGCAGGCAAACATTTGCTTTCAGTGATTTAATTCTCAAGCCAATTACAATCGCTTTTACGCGAAACAAAATAAAGGAAGGAAAAGGATACATTCAGTCGTTTAGTCAGTCGGTCAGTCGGGTAATCGATTGGTTGGTGATTGTGATTGGCTTGAGAAGGAAATCGCCGAAAACATATTGGCCGCCGCCTCCCTTTCGAATGGAAGCTCATCGATAAACTGAATTTGGCATGTAGCGATTAAATTATTAGTTCAAGTGACATTCGTGAGAACTATTTTTCAACCAGCCAACGGTGCATTTTCGAATAAGGTAGAAACTGCTTGTTTGGTAACTGGGTTAACCAGTCTACAAAGGAGCCACGCGGAACTTATGAGAGACATTCTGTAGATAATTTCCTTTTATAACAGTGACCAGAAAACTGAAACCGCGCCATTACACTTGTGTAGGTTGTGCGAAGAAAGCCGGGCCACAGCTGAGAGTTTCACAGTTCTATTTCGACTACTGATTACCGTGACTGTGGCTAGTTTTGGAGATTTTCTGGCATGCTAAATTTCTGAATGAAACGGAAGGTTCCCCTTAGTTTTCCGATTGTTCGATGTATCGAACGAGTATCCACCGATGTTCGTCGGTTTGTAAATCGGAAGCGATGAGCTACGATTGCGTTCCGGTGAACTGCGCATCTACTCCGATCATCTGTTGGTTCGGATCAGATTTAGTTATGTCCTTTTGAGATATGTTCCGCTTTAATACAAATGATGCACCTGATAATAACACTGATACTTTCAGACCTTTCATTGATACCTTCTCATCAACTACTTCATGGTGTGCTGCTTAGTTTTAGTGCTTCCTGTACCCAGCATTATACAGCTGGCTGGTTTCACTGTGTGTAAATGTGACCCTTGATGACTTTTCTCGTAACAGTATCGCGCATCATCATCATAAAGTTTATTGTAATAGTGCCTGCCTGCACTTCTTCGCAGTCACACACCCATAGCTTTAGATATGAGAAAGTCAACCGTGGGTATTAACTTAGCAACTGCCCCTATTTCACCTGTTTATAGCATCATTTTGGAGCATAATCAAAAGTGGTGAGTTACACTCATCAGATTCAATAATGTCATCAAACCAAAGTTTTTTTTATAAGAATGCAATCTCTAAAAAAGTGGTTATTTCTCGATAGTGCATTGTTTATGAGATTTTGGTTACTGAAGATTTAGACAGTATATTAATTGGCGATAAATCATATTGTTCTGACCCTCGCCTATTACTCTGTGATCTTCATGAACAACCTATGTACTTGACGCGTGTTCAAAAATCCTGGCAAAAGCAAGTTGCAAACTGAGGTCGGTTGGTAGCAATCAGGAAAAAACTACTAGAAGTCTTTTGTTATGAACAATCATTTCCCTTTATATCGATTTCGCTAAAATATACTCTCTGCGTGGATAAGAGGAATATAACCAGTAAAAATGCATGGTCTTACAGTGCAAATAATCAACAAAATACTACCAGTTATTTTGATCCATCAATATTTGTTTTACAAAGCACTACTGTCCATTGAAAAGAATGAGCACTTCGTGTGCCTTTGGCCGCCGATTTCAGCTCTGCAGGTGTCGCTTCGGTATTTTTTAGAGGAAGATTTCGTGTTCAGTCGAGAACACATTGGAGCAAACTTTTTCACGTACAGTCCAAGCAAAGCTTCAAAAGTTAACATCAAATAACAGTCGGTTGGTGGATAGTTCATTTTCCATGAAGTAGTTTCGGAATAGGCACAGAAGCCACTGCCTTTCACGTGATCAGAATAATTAGAGGCATTTCGCAAATTAGGCAACGGAGTTATTCGAATCACTAGGCTGTTCTACAAACATACTGTGATAGAGGAAAGCGCTGCTGAGTTCCTCAGAATCAAGTAAGCCTTCTTAGAGGACTGTGCAATTCCAGTTGCATCAGGAATTATACGGCATCAAGGAAAAATGTCCGCATGCCAAAAGCGAAAGACTGTTAATACGGCCAGTATACAGGTTTCCAGGCCCGATGGGTCCTTATAAAATACATTTGTAGGTGCTCTCAGTGTTACCTAGCAGTGAAGTCACTCTCATTCGCATCGGCAATCTATGAAGAGCATTGCTGAGTGGCAGTATGCAGCCTGTTTGTCTTAGATGAGACCAATCAGATAAAAGCTGCGATTTTTCGTTTGGGATAAGCTCAGTTCAAAGTCATTCTAGCAAGCATATCCCTGGAATACCCAGCGGGACTGAAGCTGCTATAAATTATATCACATCAAATAACATAATGCCATATCTTAAATGATTTGTTTTGCAAAATTAAGGGTCAATTCGCTTTCAGTAAACACAGAAGTAATACATGTTGTCACTAGGATTTCGAAGCTGCTCATACTTAAGGAAACCGAGGCATAACGGTTCCAATCAAATCACAAGGGTTTCTTAGAACAACTCAAACACAAAATAATCATCAGTGGATCGAAAGTGTTGTTCCATTTTCGCCAGTAAGTACCTCAAAAAGACGGATAATTTCCGGGTTTTTTGCTCGCCAACGTTTGTACGGTGATACTGTCGACAAACTTTGGCTCATTTGCTGGAGCCATGGAATGCGAATTCATCATCAAAATTTGATGATTTCGAAAGCTTGATTCTTAAATTCAGCTCACCTAACTGTTAAAAAGGTTTGTTCTGTGAATCACTGCTTGATGAGTCATGTCAAACGCTGGTCTTTTCAGAGACCACTAGCATGGATAATAAGTCAACCGCATAGTGTTTCCTTCAAAGTCTCCTCGAAATGATTGTGTTTGCACATTTGTATTGCAAATAACGGTGCAAATTACCCGCTGAACTGTCATGCTTGCAATTAAGCTGTTGTTATCCGCTTTCCTTGAAGCTCCTGGAAAAGTCTATAGTGGGATGAAAACTGTAGGCAAGTTATTAGATTTATCCGGAGGAATTGGTAATATGTGCCTACATGTTTATGCACTCATCCGTGCTTTTTACTTTTAATAGTGTATAAAATGAACCCCGTTTTTGCATTAACGTTCTCAGTTGCTAAAAGAATTGTGCAATGTAATTTGTGACAGGAAACCACGAGATTTATTTTGAGGTTGTTCTCATCGGCATACATACACAGTACGACGACTGGTTTGAATTAACAGTACCAAGATGGAACAATGCTAAAACCAACTAGGTTTTGAATTATGTCGTCAAAGGGATGTGACAAAACTACGTGATGGTTAACCAAAAGATGGATCCATGTACTGTCTGTTATATCACTGCAGAGAAAGAGATCGATAGGGTGGATTGCACCACAAAAAGTCATGATCATTGTGACCAGGTCTACAGTTTTCCGTCAAAAACCCTCTCTGGAATAAGATGCAAGAGACAGACGCATAACCGGCACGGTCTGTACTGTTGTGTTTGATCAAATGATAGGGATACGATCATCAAAGTTCTAAATGAACAATTGCTGTTTGATCCATAATAATAAAACGAAACTCGTTTCACCGAAGGATGAAACTGAATGTCTACAATACCAAAATGTTTCGTTTTAGCATGCTGAGTTTGGTCATTGTAACTTCATCGTACCGCGTCTCGCATATCCAGAGTCCCTAATATTCGTCGAATGCGTAAGCTACTTCCTAACAGAATACTACGAACTACGTTAAGCAGGGTTGAACTTCCTTCAGTGTCAAAACCAGTGAATACATTTGAGCTGGATTGTTATCCAGTTATCAACTGACTAGCGAAAAAATGAACAAGTTCCAAGTAGGGGAACACCGAATGGCCTCACTCTATGGGTTGTAAGATATCTTCATCGAACGATCATGAAAAGTACCTCAAATTGTAGGTATACGGACTACAGTAATACGATAGTCAAATACCTCTTGAAGAACAATGGAACCAAAGGGCGGAAAGGGCTTGCAAAGTTGATACCGGATCAAGGTAAAATGTTCACAAAAAAACCTTCGGCGAAGCAATCGAGCATTCAACGGTCAGGAGCTGAGTAATCGCCTGAGGGAGCCCACCCACAAATAGTGAAGGATAAAGGTGGTGGTAAAATCACAAGAAAACGGTGTGCTCAATCCGAAGGACCACGGACGGAGTTCAACCTTCCACACAGACAGAGCAGTAGGAGAAAAACAGCGTAGTTTATCATGCCGGAGCCTATTCATGTGAAGCTGATAATCATGAACAGATACCAGTGTTTGGGATGGGCTCAGAAGGTCGGTCAACAAAATACATGACTATCTGATTGCAGATGAAGGTTCCTGGTTTGAGGTCGTATAAGAAATGTGCGAACGCAAACCACTGAGAACCACAGGTAAAGAATTTACCTAAATGATGGATTTGAGGGCAATAAAATGGAACCCTCCCAAGCCAGATAGAAGGCGTTGTATTGACCGCATCCCGTTAATCTTTACAGCATCTACGCATCTGACTGCTTGGTTCACCATTACCGCAAGCCCATCGGTTCATTTTGCGATAGGATGGAAGGGTTCATAGTAGTTACTAATTTTGTGCATGGCAACGTAGTCAAAATCATTTTGGTCGAGTTCACTACGAAACTTTGGGAATCATTATCAACAAGTTCACGTAAATAGTTCTGCCTACGTATTCGTGTGTTCCACCCGATTTCCTAGGGTGCAGATCATCGTTTTCATCGAGAGATATTATAGGATCAACTTCAGGGAAATTCGGTGAATTAAAATACGCAAGTATCAACATAAATATCGTCAACTTTCTACCTGCCCTGCAATTTACGAGCACTTTGAAAACGTGGGCTTAACTGAACTCGCTTGAGATCCAGTATAATGGAATATCTGGTAACCTATTTTTGGAACAAATAATATACCTGTTCTGAATGCTTCCCTTTTTCGTTCTGTTACATTTCACTGTCCGTTGTCGTAAATCCGAAAGAATACAGTAAATAAATATCACGAAGTTGTATCATTTCTTTGATATAATGATAAAGAAATCATAGTATCCTTATACATTTCAGGGGCTTGTGCGGTGAACGTAGACGTATATTTCAACACCATGCCCTATACTTAAGTTACGAGCACCTTTTACGAGTTATTATAATTCCAATAAAAAACAAGATATTGGTGGAAGTGAATTGGAATTTGATTACTCATCGATATTCAAGTCAAGCTTCAGAACGACTACTGAAATGAAACCAAAACATTCAGTGGAGATTTGACTGTTCCTTTGCACTTTAGAATGCAAAGTGCATTTTAGCTCTGAGTCTGACTACCAGCTCTTAAATCACCGAGATACTCAACTGAAGGTCTACCGAAGTCCGGAAAACCCCACAAAAGCTTTCTTGGTCAAGTACATTTCGCTTCACCGATGTTTGTGATATTCTAATCAATTGTTTAGCTTCCCAGTTATTGTACGATAAGGCTGCCGAATACACTTGAACTTTTCTTGTGAATCAATTGGCTACCCTTGTTCGTACTCGCATGCTCATAGCTCTTGAACAACGCAGATGAACTGTGCTTATAAATCTACTAACATCTAACTTTTCACGCATTTATAACAAGAACAGGTAAAGCCGTACTAAGTGGTGAGTTAATTCACTCAGTCCTTTAAATGCCACCAATGCTTTTTTAATTTATTGAAACGAGATCCCTAATTCGCCTCCATTATTCCACAATGCTTGTTTCCCTGTGTTATGGAAACAGAATCAAAAGGAAAACGACTAACTGAACATAATTTTCCACCGAGCGATTCAACTTTCCGACAGTGTACGTTCAATATAATCTGACTGGATCGCTTCCAAAGCAGTCTTTCCAATTAAGAAATGGATTATAGTTGAACAAATGATCTTTTAAACGAACATCGTGGGCAACTTTACAAAGTGCATAGAGTAAAATTCATGGGTGATCTAAATCTCAAATATGCAAAATTATACAAATTTGTTCTTTTCAGAACTATAAAATCTCAAACTGTGCGTCCGACAAAAATGGCAGCACCGATTATTTACACAGGCATGGCTGGGGAGAATGTGTCTTGGAGAACGATTACCATTCATAATACTTGATAACAATGGGTAAAATAATGCGAGATTTAGTACCAAATGAAAGATCTCAAGTCACTGATACATTTGGATTGGCTTTATAAAGATTCACTGTCACCTATGAGCACGTACCTAGTGAATGAATTGAATACTTTTTGACGAGGTCTGCAAATAGTTGAAAGTGAAATGCCACTTCATAATGTGGCTATGTTACATTTGTATCGTCTAGCTGGTGTTGCGGTTTCCAGTATATCTCTCAGTAATTCGTACGGTCGGCACTGCTCACCTGCTCAAGGCTAACGTATCGTTCTAGATTAGATAGAAATTCGTGAAGCTTTTATACCAACTTTCAAGTGAGAATGTACGCAAAACGGTGAATCGAATTAAACCCTTTAAAATCATCCTACCAATTGTTGTCAGTTTGGATTGGAAAATCGACCCAATAATATTGTCAACACTTTTTAGGCAAATATCATGTACCGTTCCTTGGAAACCGCCTTTGTTTATGAATTTCTCACTAATGGCGTTGGTGAATTATTGACTAGAAACACGAGAACAGGGTTTACATAGTTCCAAAAAAATGAAATTTAAATATGCATCTAACACACCGTCGAGAGTCTACCCGCAACGTCTGGTGTTTAATTATTCGACTTACAATCGTTCACCCCGCGTTGAGGATCGGTGGATGTGCATTACTGATGCCTTCGAACACGGATGAAACAGCAGTGCGGAGCTCCAGTAGATTTCGGCTGCGAGTGTGTAACGGATCATATCGCAGCGGTGAATGCTGGAACAATAGGACGAAGTGAATATCACACCGTCTGGGCCTAAAACGGAGAACTTAAACACAGAATAGACTCAGGCCATTTCGGAAGAACCCCGCAATAGACGAACAGGCACGCGGAT